>CM040119.1:20881315-21481315 GCA_022559845.1 Amorphophallus konjac | reverse complement strand
ACGGCGGGGACTTATGGAGGCCTTGGTTTAAGAATTTTTGATCCAATGAGACGGAGTGCTCAATGGAGGGTCCTTCCTTAACCAAGAGAGGGGTATGGCTCCTAGAAGTGTGGAGAGAGGAGGTCTCCCAAACCGAGATGCCCTGTATGCGAGCTAATGCAAAAGAAAAAAATAAAAGTCACAGAATGATGCGTATATAATATGGTGACTGCAAAACAAAACAATCACAAAACTATTTGATGAACATTGACATGAATGCAAAGTAACTGATGCAAACAGAACAAATACAACTACTACTTCTTATGCACAGCACAGTGACGTGAATGCAAATGCAGATGGACAACAGAACAAATGCAACAAGTATTTAAATGATGGATGGAGGAGAGAACAAAATGAGACAACAACTGAATATGAATAGTTACATGCAGTGATAGCATAACAATATGCACAATATGTACTGATACAAGCTATGGCATGCAATATGCAAACATGTGACAGATATACTATGGAATATGTAATTGGATATGAATGAGGTGTATGTGTAGTATGCAATGAATGCAGTAGAGTGCGAATGATATGCAATAGAGATGGAAGGAAACAAATAGAGAATTAGCGTCTGGTAAAGTGGGCGGTAATTTAATTAGCGTCCACCTCAATAGCCGCTGATTTCTTTCTTTTTTTTAATGTTACAAGAATAGGCGTCTGATGGACAGGACGCAAATTTTTTTCATTTTTTTAAATAAAACAGTAGTGAAAATTTAAATAACTCTATAAATTAGCAATCACGTGAGAAAATAGAGGGAAAAGAGTGCTCGCAGAGCACTAATGGGAGATGCACCGTGGGTGCAAAAAAGGGAGACGGCACACGTGGGTGCCTAACGGAGGAGGGAAATCAAAAGAAAAATGGTAGGAATTCCCATCGTGATCGCCAATTTGTAGATCTAATTAAAAATCCACTAAGAAATAATAAAAAAAAAAGCATATAGTGATAAAATGTGGGAAAGGGGCAAAGGGGCATACATGGATGCAATTTTGGAGGGTGATCGCCAGAGACCACTGGCCTCAAATGATATAATCAATAAACAAAGGAGGGATCGCGATATAAATACCTTAGAGTGTAGGAGATGTGAGTGATTTCCTTCCCTTCTTACCGGCCGACCGATGGAGGGAGTTCTTCTTTGATTACCCTTGCAAGAAATAACAAATAAAATTATGGCATTAGAAAACCGCGTGTGCAGTATCAATCCCAAATATAAGCATAAGCATGAAAAGTATGTGACCGAACACACCTTGTTGGGTGTTGCCCTTTAAACCCCAATGCAAAGGGTGGGGAGATTTATGATGATGAATGAAGTATATAAACGAAAATAAAAGAGAAATTGTGCAAGTGTTGCACTGTTGGAGGGCCTCAACGTGGTTGAGAGAGGGAGAAAGAGCTATGATATGATGTATGCATGCAGTTAACACAAAATAAAATAAACAAAATAGAGAGAGAGAAAGAGGCAATAAGAGGAGCCTAGGAATGTTCTCCTGTGCGTTGGCTTTGCAGAATCGTGCGGGAGGAAGACTCCAAAAAGATGAAGCTTTAGGTGCAGAGCTTCCTCCTTGAGCCAAGAAACCAGCAGCACCTCTCTCCTGTAACTCAAGTTGGCCTCCGCAGGAGAGAATAGAGAGGTTTTTATAGAGCCCGAATCACAATTTTAATGGGATTAAAATGATGGAAACCAATCCAAGGTGGGACCTGCCCTTCCAGAAAGTGAAGCCCAAAACAAGAAAATACTTAGGATAACTCAATTTTAGTAGGAGATAAATATTAGAAGGAATCCCCCAGTCATAGAAAGTCATTAGAGTCCTTTTCGAAGTGGAAAGGGGCTCAAAACTGAGAAAGAACGGGGTTCGGGGTGGTATTGAAAACCTGGAGAAATGACGACTCTTCGCTCTATCGTCGTTTGAAATAACGACTTCCCGTGTGTCATTAATCAAAAAAATCTGAAAAATGCCAAAAAAGAAATGACACCCCCGTGAGGGGCGCTACTTCAAATTATGTAAAATCAGGTCATTTTTTTATTTTTTATTATTTTCTCATTTTTTTCGCTGGACGTGCATCTAACTGTGCTGATTCCAATTCCTATTTTTTCGTATTTTTCTGACACCCGAAAGGCCACCAAAACACCCCTGAAAGGGCCACAGAAATATATATTAAAATATTCCAAATTAAATGGACGCCTCCTCACGGAGGCGTCATTTCTTTTTTATCATCTTTTCAAAAAAAAGGCCATTTCTTATTTCTCATTATTATTTTATGCTTTTAGAGGTACCTGGTATGCATCTGAGCATATTAAGTTTATGTAAGGTCTTGAAATCGGTGCAATGCTTGGACTTTGGCTTTGGCTTGGAAACATGCTCGGAGGTTGGAGAAACATGGTTAGACTTAGGAGATGCACAGATCATGCAAATGCTTAGACTTTGATAAAAAGGTGCTTGGACTTGGAATAAAACATGCTTAGACCTTGTAGTGGTTAGACCTTGGATTGCACCAACCTTGCCATTGGTTAGACTTTGGATTGCACCAACCTTGTATGCTTAGACTTGGACATTGCACAGACCTTGTACATTGCACCAACCTTGTATGCTTAGACTTGGACATTGCACAGACCTATGAATGGTCAGACGTGGGCTGCACAAACCTTGTATGCTTAGACTTGGACATTGCGCAGACCTATGAATGGTCAGACGTGGGCTCCACAGACCTTGAAATAGAATGCAATGCACAGACTTGGATGCTTGGACGTGGGGGCTTAGACCTTGGCATTACTTAGGCATGGATGAACATGGTTAGACTTTAGAGATGATAAGTTGGTCTATGCATGGAAAATAGGGTCAATGCTAAGCAAGATAAAGTTGATGCATGTGCATTTAAAAGAGCGCCCACCCCATTGACTTTATTTCTTTAAAAATTTGTAAAAGTGGAGAAAAATACCCAGAAAACCCAAAAAATAGAAAAAATAGAAAAAAGGGATAAAGAAGTCAGAAATCCAAGAATTGTGGGAAAAATCACTCAAACAAAGCTAATTTGAGGGTCAAATTGGGGCATTATAAAGTAATATGAAATGTGCTCAAAATGATGTCGATTTTAGCATGTCTACAGGCCATCGACAAAATTCGGGGTAGCTCGGGGTCCGCACGCTGAGCCTCAATCACCTGACGACGAATAGCTGGCGTGACTGTCAAGCTCGCAAGGACAGCTGAACCCTGATCCCGAGGGATCTTGAGCCTAAAAGTCATGGCCGACACTTGTTCCCACAACTTCCACTTCCTCAACAACATCTGACTGATCACCACCTTCCTACTCAAGGCGTCAGCCATGACATTCATCCTACCAGGCTGATACAATATAGTAAAATCATAATCCTTCATGTACTCCATCCACCTCCTCTGCCTGAGGTTTAGATCCTTCTGGATAAACACATACCCCAAACTCTGATGGTCAGTGAACATCTCGAACTTCTCACCGTACAGATAGTGCCTCCAGATCTTCAAAGCAAAAATCACCGCCGCCAACTCAAGATCATGAGTAAGGTAGTTCTCTTCATGTGGCTTCAACTGCCGAGACGCATACACCACAACTCCACCATGCTGCATCAACACGGCACCCAGACCTACCCTGGAAGCATCCGTACACACCACAAAATCTCCCGATCCAAAAGGTAACACCAACACCGGAGTAGTCGTGAGCAATCTCTTCAGCTCCATGAAGCTCTACTCACACTCCTCCGTCCAGACAAATGACACATCCTTCCGCGTAAGCCTGGTCATCGGGGCCGCAATACGAGAAAAATGCTGAATGAATCTCCTATAATAGCCTGCGAGCCCCAGAAAGCTCCGAATCTCCGTGACAGAACTCTACCTCAGCCACTGAACCACAGCCTCGACCTTGGCCGGATCCACGGAAACACCATCACCAGAAATCACGTGCCTTAAAAAGTGCACATCTTGCAGCCAGAACTCACACTTGCTAAGCTTGGCAAACAACTAGTGATCCCGCAAGGTCTGCAACACCACTCTCAAATGATGCACATGCTCCTCAGCAGACCGGGAATACACAAGGATGTCGTCCACAAACACGACTACGAACTGGTTTAGATACGGACGGAACACCCTATGCATCAAATCCATAAATGCCGCGGGGACACTGGTGAGCTCAAACGGCATCACCAAGACCTCATAATGCCCATACCTCGAGCGAAACGCCATCTTCTCAACGTCGGACTCTCGAATCTGCAGCTGATAATAACCCGACCTCAGATCAATCCGCGAAAACACCCGGGCCAACTAAAGCTGATCAAACAAGTCGTCAATCCGAGACAACGGATACTTATTCTTAACAGTCGCTTGGTTTAACTGCCGGTAGTCAATGCACAGCCTCAGACTACCATCCTTCTTCTTCACAAATAACACCGGCGCACCCCAAGGGGAAAAGCTAGGACGAATATACCCCTTGGCCAGCAACTCCTGCAACTGCGCCTTTAATTCTCTCAACTCCGTCGGCCCCATATGATAAGGGGCCTTCGACATAGGCACCGTACCTGGTACCACCTCAATTACGAAATCAATCTCTCGCTGCGGTGACAACCCAGGCAACTCCTTGGAAAAAACATCAGAAAACTCACACACAATTGGGATGTCCTCCACATCGGGACACTACCGATCGACCAAAACTACATAAGCGAGAAAACCTTGACAACCCGTGTCAAGCAATCTACGAGCCCTAATAGCCGAAATAAGAAAACGGGAGGAGGAAGATCGGATACCTTGGTAGTAGAAAGTGGGTCTGCTGGGATGCTGTAAGTAGAGCCTCTTCAAGCGACAATCTGTTGGGTTCGGTGCAAGTATTCAGAGGGGGGGTGAATGAATATAGCCTATAAAAATTTTGCCCAATTAAAATCTAAAGCAATCAGAGATGCCGAATTAAAAACTATTGCAGATATATAGAGCGAACCTAAGCAAGTCTAAACATTAGACTGAATCAAATCAAAGGAGCTTGTGCCTTAAAGTATTTAGACAGAAAACCCAATTGAGGCGCTCCTAACATTCATCTAGCGAAATCAGATAAAAGAGATCAAACCACAGTCAAACATATAGTGTGTGCAGTAAATAGATGAACACTTATAGAACATCAAACCAAAGCGCCCCTAAGCATTCATCTAGCGCCAACCACACAAGAATTCAAACCACTACACAATGGGTTTTTAGGTGGTTCGGTCCAGCAGACCTACATCCACCCCACACTCAAACCGAGTGTGGATTCTGCTGACTCACAGCTTGAACAGCTGGACATCACAGCTTGCCATACATCCGCTGGGCAACACAGCTTGCCGTCCGAGGAATCCTCCTCGCCCCGCTGAGCAACACAGCTTGCTGTCCAGTGGAATCCTCCACTGCAAACCGCTGGGCAATACAACTTAGCCGTCCAGAGGCAGCACCTCTGCAATCCGCTGACTAACAGCTTGAACAACGATGTAAAAGATAAAACAAAAGACAGGAAATGACAGCAACAGAAAGCTGAAACAATGAAGCACAAATATAGCTCTCGAAGGAGCAGCTCTAGCTTGGATTTGATCCAAAAGCCAGACAACCTCAAACTCTCTCTCTTTCTCAGCTCGAGCTCTCAATCTCTCTCTTGCTCTTCTTTCTCTTCTTCTTTCGCTAATCTCTTACTCTCTTCTCTTCTCTTCTCTCTCTTTTCTTTCCTCTCTTGTGCTGGATCGACAGCTTCTCTCCACTCTGCTTTTTCTTCACGGCTTCTCTCTTCTATATCGATCAATCTTCTACAGAGGATGAAGACTCATATACATAGCAGAACCAGCAGCAGCTAGGGCGCGTGTGGCTTCCACAGCTCCCGCCCAAACATTTGGCCACGTGTCAACATCCTGGTATCTCCTCCATCCTTGGATCACGAGCCAGGCACCTCGGATCACGTGCCCTTCATTAGCCTCTTCAGTCCCTGTCAGACAGACAAGAGTATCGGATTAAGCTATCAGTTTAAGTCTAAACCATGTACAGTCTCTGAAGAATGCAGAGCATTGTATAGACTTAGTGAACGTAAAGGCTAAAGCAATGTACAGACTTTATGATACTTAGATGAAAAACAGGCGATGTATAGACTTCATAATACTCAGATGAAGGCAGGCGCTGTATAGACTTCATGATGATCAGATGAAGGCAAGCGATGTATAGACTTCATGAAACACAGCTTAACACACGCGGTGTATAGACTTCATGAAAATTAGATGAACACATGCGGTGTATAGACTTGATGTGTTCACTGGTGGATGTACACACTTGCCCACTGTACAGACTTTGATGCTTATATGCAATGAAGAGACTTCGCTGAATTAGAATGCAGTGTACAGACTTGAAGAACGTGAGACGATGGCAAGACACTGCACAATCGGATGTATAGACTTTACATAACACAGTCCGATGTATAGACTTGGAAAGCTGAGGCCAGTGTACAGACTTGCCACCGACCAGTGTATGGACTAACTCAGCCTGAGGCACAGTATGGACATCAACTCTGCACATCGAATGTATAGACTTCAAGTGTGAAGACCATTGTATAGACTTTGGATGTGAAGACCAATGTGCAGACTTTGGATTTCACTGTGGATGTACAGACTCTGAAGAAATGAAACGAGTCAGTGTACAGACTTCAAATTCCACTGTGGATGTACATACTTTAGGGACATGAAGCGAGTCGGTGTACAGACTTCAAATGTGAAGACAGCCGCTGTATAGACTTTGAAGACAGAAGCCAGTGTATAGACTTTCCACCGACTAGTGTATAGACTTCAACAGTGAACGGCTGTACAGACTTGATGAACAATGCAGGACAAACGGATGTACAGACTTCATGTGAAAGCCCAATGTACAGACTTTGAAGAACAGCGGCCAATGTATAGACTTGATGCTCAAGGAGTGGCTGTACAGACTTAGAGTGTAGCTGAAGCCTTGAACGTAGGAATAGGCTGGACTGTATAGACTTCAGGCTTAAGAAACGAATGTACAGACTTCACTTAAGAAACGTAGGGAAAGACCCCAATGTATAGACTTTGCCTTGAATGAAGGTCAGTGATGAATGTATAGACTTTCACGATGTGTAGACTTGGATACGTGAAAGCTACAGTGAAGGAATGTACACACTTGACCGAATCAAAGGCAAATCGAGTGTACAGACTTCATGCCATGAGACGCTGAAAGAGACAGTCCAATGTATAGACTTATGAAGACTGATGCATGAACAGTAATGTATAGACTTGCATGAGACGCTCGAATGTATAGACTTAGGAGCATATGACACGGCTGTACAGACTTAGAATATTAAGACTGATGTACAGACTTCATTAACAATGCATGAATGAGACGTTGTATACACTTAGCCTAATACAATGTATGCGACTAACGTTGTACACACTTAGCCTAAGACATGCATGAGACTGACTCTGAACACACTTAGCCTAAGACAATGTGTGGACTTTAGCTATCATGGACGATGTATAGACTCAATCGATTGGAAGAGATTCCAGTGTATAGACTTGAGTTCTTAAGCATGACTGCTGAAGGAGTCGACCCATCAGAGGATGTGTCGACCCATGACATATGAGAAATGTAAACAGCAGTGAATGGAATGCAAAGAACACATAGAGGCTGTATAGACTTGGAATCCAATGCACACGGCTGACATACTTGAAGTGAACTTGAATGAACACGATGTACAGACTTCAAGGCTTGAATGCAAATGATGCAATCTTCCAATGTAGAGACTAGCACTTACTGCTATTCAGACTATGCAGATACATGCAGAGACATTCAGACTATGCAGATACATGCAGAGACATGATATCTGACAAAATGCAATTCAGATATATAAAGAACAAATGCCATCAATGCTAAATATCATCATTCATGTTGCTATCATATGCAGAATGCTCAAGGATAAGAATGCACAGAAATGCACTTTGTTTATTGCAATCATCAAAACACAAATAGCATTGCTATCATCAAAATACAATATCAAATGCACTCACTGTCTTGCTATCATCAAAACCAAATAGCATTGCTATCATCAAAGCAACATAGCACATGCTTGTGCCTAAGGGGCACAACATTCTCCCCCTTTTTGATGATGGCAATAAACAGTGACAGTGAGTCACACACAAAATTTTCTCCCCCTTTGACATAATCGAAAAGGGAAGAACAATAAAAGAACATGTGTGCAACATGGCAGTATGCATGCAAGTGACTTCTCGAGCTATAAACTCCCCCTGAAGGTATAACTCCCCCTTGAATTATTTCTCCCCCTAAATAAATGCTCCCCCTTTGAGAAGGAATATGAACAGATAAACAAGGTAGAGAAGGTAGGAGGGTCACTTGACAACAGCTGAATTATAGGTTCAGAAAGGAAGCATGATTATAAACAACTGTTAAAGTATAAGAATCAGCAACATATAATTTTGACAAAAATTCAGGTTTAATAGTGATAAATCTAGAGTAAAACATCTGACCCCTGAAAAAGAGTTTATAGATTCCATTTATAGCAATGAATCTAGGGCACATGGCATTAATAGATAAGTCAGAAATAATACCCTTTTGTGATTAAACATGGAAGATCAAGAATGGCAGTTTGAATATGTATTGAAAATAATTTTCACTCATTGACTTTTGATTTTTCGAAGGGTTACAGCAGTTTGATTTTTGATAAGTCTCCATTTCTTATGATAATACATCGCATAAACACCATTTTATGTGCATATAATTAGGTAATTATGCATATTTCATAGTTAACCTCAACTCCACATTTAAATTGGAGCTTTCACGTAAATTGATTAATTCAATTATCTTATTTAATAATAAATTAAAGTTGAGGGCCATGATCATTAATTCTCCATTGCATAATCATGAGCATTTGAGATTTATGTGCACATTGTGGTAATTTGTATGGACTAAAGTGTAATTATGTGTGTGTAGGACACTGAAGGCTATTACAAAAGAAGTTGGGGGCAAAAGGGTCATCACCATTTTGACCAAGTCAAATAAAGAATTCAAATTATTTTGATTGGAGGGAAAGGAAAGTTCAAAATTTCGAATTCAAAGTTTGAAAAGGAGGAATCTAAACTTTAAGTTTGGAAAGGAGGAAAAGGACATCCAAAATTTGAATTAAAGGAGAGACATGATGAGCCTTGGGAAATGGGGTGCCTAAAGTCCAAGAAAGGGGGTGCCCACCTACTTTTACTCTTCCCCATGCATCATATTCCATTTGAATCTTAGCCATCCATCTCCTTTTGATATAATCTCCACCCTCTATCTACCAAACTTTCCCTATAAATAGCCCATGGTAAGGAGGAGAAGGGGAGTTTTTTCTTTGAGCAATCTTTCACTCTCCCTCTTTCTCTCCCAACCTTAGGCCTCCGGTGGCTCCCATTTTGTCCTCCACAACTCCCCTTTCATGGCGGCGTGCACATCAAGACGGGCGACGTTCCAAGGCTCGTGACGTGAACGGCGACGGCTTCTTCATCCACCTCTTCCCACGGTGATCTCTTTCAAGGCGGAGTGATCCTCTCCAAGGCTCGGCGAGAAGGAGACGACGGCGTCATCACCATTGCTACTACCATCTTCACACCTTAGGCTCCTCTTTTTGTTATTGCTTTAGTTTTATTTCACTTCATTGTAATCTCATTGTGCCATTAGTGTAAACTTATTTCACATTTCATGTACTCTTCCTTTTAAGTTAATGAAAGTTGCTCTCTTGATCTAGTTCTTGCTCTTCTTCCCTCTCTATCTCTTTCTTCTATATTTTCTTTCCACTTCATACAATTATTTTCTATAGCATAAGCGCATAGTCATGGTGTTTTCAATTAGGTGTTAGAATCATTCTTTGTTTCCTCACTTTTCTTCAAACAATCAAATCACAAATATTTTCCAAAGGAGTCCAAAGTTTTTAACTCTAAAAATCTATTCTTCCTTGTGGATTCGACCCGTGCTTGTCCGAATACTACATTCTCTTTTGATCATTTTGTGCGAGTGCGGTTTTAAGATTGTTATACGCATGGTTTAAACGACGAACTTTCGTGTTATCAATTTTTGGCGCCGTTGCCGGGGAGGAATGGTGATTTTTGACTTAAGAACTTTGTTTTCCTTATGTATATAGTGTACTAATAAAGTTCTCTTTTCTTATTTTTACAGGAAAAAAGAAAACAAAAAGAAGCAACTTGAAAATTCAAAAAAAAAATTAGAGGTAAGTCTCCACCTTTTCCTTAGTCTTTTTGTCATTCATTGTGAAAAAAAAAAGAACGGGGGAACGCTTTTCAAGTAAATATCTAAACTTTTCCTCCTTCATTTTAATTTCATTTCTCTACATTTTATATCTTGTGGTTAGATAGGTTCACTAAATAAAAACATAAAAAAGGCATCACTTGAACTTCAATAAAAATCTTCATTGCAAGAGTAGAAATCACATCTTCATGTTCTAAGTCATGCATCATTTAGGATAGAAGCTCTTTTTCTTTATTGTCTAATTGTTGTTAATTACATTGTTGAAGATTGCGGGAGGCAAGGTGAGTACTCTAACTTTTCCAAAAACATGCTCATGCATTTTCATGCTTGCATAGAACCCCTTGTTTGAACTTACTTTGTTGCATATCATTTCAAAATATCTTAAGGGCAACACCCATAAGCAAGATAAGGTGGGGATTTCATCACCCTTCCTTAGCCCACAAATCATAATTCTCTTGCATCTTTGCATCACCTAGACCTCAAATAAAATTCAGTAGACATTGGCCCTAGGTTCACACTATGGTTCTTGTGTTATTTGGGCTTACCCTCTTATGAAAATCGGTGCCTAAGGCAAGACGGTCGGATGGCAAACGCCTTAAGCGGGCTAGTGGTTTGGCATAATTAGGTCCCTACGAAAGTAGGGGGAACCTCCCACTATCCCACCCCTTACCTGGCCGGTGGAAATATTGAGGGTGAACTTAAGTTTCACTTTAGCCATTTTGTGAAACCCAATTTGTAGGTGTAGGTCACATCTAGGACATTAAGTAATTTGTGTGACAACTTGTTTGTGTTCGCATTAAAAAAAATAAAAATATAAATATAAACAAAAACAAAATATCATCTTCTCTCTCTTCGTCTTAATTTGAGTAAAATAAAAAAATATAAAAAAATAAATATAAAAATCATCATAAAAAATTTTCTCCCATCTCTCATCTTTAACCTTGGTTTATGCAAGGGAGAAGATCTCAACACCGTGACTTAGTTGAGCCCATTAGTGAGATTGAGCGATTCATTTTTAATCCGGCTCAAAATCAAACCCAACCTATGGCTGAACAACACCAATTAGGGGTGCCCAAACAGATGAAGGAATATTTCATTCCTTCAAATTATCAGCCATCCACTTGTATCCAACTGCCTAATGTCCCTGCTTTGCACTATGAGATCAAATCTAGCACCATCCAGATGCTCCCATCCTTTTATGGGAAGACCAATGAAGATCCCTATAAACATCTGGATGAATTTCTAGAAATTTGTTCCACTGTGAAAATTCAAAATTTCACAGATGATGCTCTCCGCTTGACCTTATTCTCGTTCTCACTTAAGGACAAAGCCAAATACTGGCTAGGGACCTTAGGGAAACCTATTGGCACATGGGCAGATATGCAGCATGAGTTCCTTAAGAAGTTTTACCCCATCGGTAGAACCAACACCATGAGACGTGCAATCACAGGATTCGCGCAACTCCCAAATGAATAAATACATGAATCATGGGAGAGATTAAAGGAACTCCTCAGAAAATGCCCACATCATGGGCTTTCCAAATGGCAAATAGTGCAAGCTTTCTATGAGGGCTTAGATGATCAAGTTAGGCAGATTGTGGATGCATCATGTGGTGGAGCCTTTATGAGTAAGAGTGAAGATGAGGCATATGTCTTATTTGAAATGTTGAGTGATAATTCAATCAACCATGCTTCCTTATCCTCATATGAGAGAACCATTGGGCCTTCTAAACGGGCCGGGATGTATCGGGTAGAACCTGATGCTAGAGTGGATGTGAATTTTATCCATCAAAAATTAGACAAGGTCGACATCATGGCCCAAAAGCTAGAACATGTTGATATGCTGGCCCATAAGTTAGACCAGCTCCTGGCCCAAAACAAACAAGAAACCACCATCTCAACTACGTCCAACCCATACCTGGACCCAACACATCATGAGACGTGTGCTTTATGTGCTAGCTCGGACCATCATGTGTCTGATTGCCCAACAGCAGCCCAATTGCCATCTTTTATACAGGAGCAAGTCCAAGCAGCCCAGGGGTTCTCTAAACCCAACTATGACCCATTTTCTAACACCTATAATCCGGGCTGGAGGAATCACCCCAATTTCAATTGGAGAAATCAACAAGCTCCTAATCAACCGACAATCTCCTCCGCATCTCAAGCTTACAAACCACCGATCCAACACCAATTCCAAGCTCAACCACCATTTCAAGGAAATGCTTATGGTCGAGGACCGCAAGCCCAACAACCACTTCCCCGATTCAACCAGGGTCAGGCCCCATACCATCCTCCTCAGCTTAATTACGGGCAGTCTTCCAATTCTCAACAAACCTATCAACCTCCTCTGCAACACCACCAGGACTCCCAAACTGATGATAGATTCCATCAGTTACAACAACTAATTCTGGCCCAAAATCAATCCTTCCAACAAACTATTCAAGCCCAAAGTCAATCTTTCCAACAGACCCTCCAAGCCCACCAGCAAACCATCTCTAAGTTGGAGACTCAATTGGGCCAATTGGCTGAAGCCACCATGAGAAGGGAAGTGGGCCAATTGCCAAGTCAGCCCATTGCCAACCCACGAAATAATCCTCCGGGCTTCCCACAACCAAACTTCCCCATTAACCAGCCAATTCCTCCTCTCCTCCAGCACCCATCAGGTCAAATACCACAAAAAGGCCCACAACTCGAAAATGCAAAAGCAATTTCGACCTTAAGAAGTGGTAAAGTCCTCGAAGATCCTCAAGGGTCCACTCCTAGTTCATCAGTCCAAGCCCCTGACATATCTTCTGATAGTGAGGAGGAGCCCAGCCAGGAAGAGGATGTCAAGGGAAAGAGGAAAATAGAGGAAGGGCCTAGCACTTACCAACCTACAGTGCCATTTCCTAATGCCTTAAAGCCCAAAAAGAAACAACCAGCCCATAATGAAGAGATGATGGAGCTCTTCAAACAAGTACATATCAACATCCCTCTCCTCGATGCCATCAAACATGTCCCGGCCTATGCTAGATTCTTAAAAGAAATGTGCACTCCTAGGCGGGAGCCACGAGTGACCCCGGAAAAGGTTCAGCTTCCTGAGAACGTTAGTGCCGTAGTCCTCAACCAACTTCCAAGGAAGTTAAAGGACCCTGGAGCACCCCTTATCTCTTGCAACATTGGGGGTGTGACCTTTGATAAGGCTCTCCTTGATTTAGGAGCCAGTGTGAATTTACTTCCCACCTCCATCTATGAGCAGTTTGACATCGGTGAGCTCAAGCCTACACCCATTATTCTCCAGCTCGCCGATAGATCAATCAAGACTCCAAAGGGCCTTATTGAGGATGTCATTATTAAAGTGAATGAGTGCTACTTCCCTGCCGACTTTCTTATTTTGGACATGGTTTCTCCCCAAGAAATCAAGCATACTCCTATCATTTTGGGTAGACCATTTTTAGCCACGGCTAGGGCTAATATAGATTGTGCTTCAGGAGTTATGGACATATCTTTTGGGGATCAGAAAGTCAGCATCAACATTTTCAAGGCATCTAAATTTTATGATCAAAAAGAAGATTGCTATGTTGTTGACACCATTGAGGAGTTATTGGAGATTGAAGGGGACAGTAGGACCAGAATAAGAGAAGAAGTTGACATCCTGTCAACTCAACTTAGGACATGGCCCCCAGTTGAACCTTTACCTCAGCTTAAATCTGAACCAGCTCTTCCCTCTTTGCAATCCCCTCCTCAGGTTGAACTAAAACCATTGCCGGCCTCCCTTAAGTATGCATTCCTAGGCCCAGACCAAACCTTGCCCGTCATCATAGCAAGTGACCTTGAACCTAAGCATGAGGAGAAACTAGTTGAGGTCCTTAAATCTCATAAGGGGGCTATAGGTTGGTCTGTCGTTGATCTTAAAGGGATTAGTCCATCCATTTGTCAGCACCATATTTATATGGAGGAGAATGCAAAACCGAGCAGAGACATGCAGAGGAGATTAAATCCACACATGAAGGAGGTGGTCAAAAATGAGGTGGTCAAGTGGTTAGATGCCGGAATCATATACCCAATTTCTGATAGTCAGTGGGTCAGTGCAACACAAATAGTCCCCAAGAAATCAGGACTGACTGTGATCACCAATGATCAAGAGGAGTTGATACCTACTAGGTTGACCACGGGATGGAGGGTCTGCATTGATTATAGGAAGCTCAACTCTATGACAAAGAAGGACCATTTTCCCCTCCCATTCATTGACCAAATTTTGGAAAAATTAGCAGGGCAAAAATACTTCTGTTTTCTAGATGGGTATTCTGGGTACAATCAGGTGGCTATCTACCCAGAAGATCAAGAAAAAATCACATTTACATGTCCCTACGGAACATTTACTTTTCGGAGAATGCCCTTTGGATTATGTAATGCGCCTGCCACATTTCAAAGATGCATATTAGCAATTTTTTCTGACATGGTGGGCAACTTTTTAGAAGTTTTCATGGATGATTTCTCCATTTTTGGGGATATATTTGATTCCTGCCTTGATCACTTAGCCAAAGTAATGAAAAGATGCATTGACATTAATCTTGTCCTCAGTTGGAAAAGAGCCATTTCATGGTTAAAGAAGGTATTGTTCTAGGGCACATAGTGTCGGCAAGAGGAATTGAAGTAGATAAAGCCAAAGTTGATCTCATTGCCAAACTGCCACCACCCACCTCAGTAAAACAAATCCGATCATTCCTGGGTCATGCCGGCTTCTATCGCCGGTTCATCCAAGACTTCTCCAAAGTCGCTAGACCTCTCACTAATCTGCTGGCTAAGGAAGTCCCATTCCATCTTGACCAATCATGTCTTGAGGCTTTCGAATCATTGAAAATGGTATTGACCAATGCCCCAATCTTACAAACTCCTAATTGGTCATTACCTTTTGAAATTATGTGTGATGCCTCGGATTATGCTTTAGGTGCTGTTTTAGGGTAAAGGGTAGATAAAAAGCCTGTGGTGATTTACTATGCGAGTCGCACACTCGCTGATGCCCAACTTAGGTACACCACAACAGAAAAGGAGTTACTTGCTGTTGTCTTTGCCCTTGAAAAGTTTCGGTCCTATCTGCTAGGGGCCAAAGTCATTGTGTTCTCTGACCACTCAGCTCTCAGACACCTGCTGTCTAAAAAAGATGCCAAACCAAGGTTGATTAGATGGATCCTTTTATTACAAGAATTTGATTTGGAAATTCGGGATAAAAAAGGAAGTGAAAATGTTGTTGCAGATCACTTGTCCCGAATTATCACATCAGACACCACACCCTTACAAGACTCATTTCCAGATGAGCACCTCCTTAGTGTATCTCACATTCCACCCCCATGGTATGCACACATTGTCAATTACTTAGCCGTGAAAAAAATTCCTGAAGGTTGGTCTAAACATAAAAAAGACCGCTTCTTTGCTAAGCTCAAATACTTCTTTTGGGAAGACCCTGACCTATTCCATTTAGGACCAGACCAAATCATTCGGAGGTGTGCCCCTGAAGGTGAGCAACAAAGCATTTTGACATTTTGCCACACCTTAGCTTGTGGGGGGCATTTTTCAAGTAAGAAAATGGCAGCGAAAGTTTTGCAGAGTGGGTTCTACTGGCCCACAATATTTAAAGATGCATTCAAATTTTGCAAATCTTGTGAGCGCTGTCAGGCTATGGGAAACATGTCACGCAGGGACATGATGCCTTTAAACCCTATCCTGGTTGTGGAAATTTTTGATGTATGGGGAATTGACTTCATGGGACCGTTTCCACCATCTTTTGGTCATGAGTACATTTTGGTGACAGTGGATTACGTGTCTAAGTGGATAGAAGCTATAGCCACAAGGACTAATGATCACAAAATTGTCATGAAATTTGTTCGCAAGAACATTTTCTCTCGATTTGGATGTCCGAGGGCTATCATTAGTGATGGGGGTTCACATTTCATCCATTCTCAATTCCGGGCTTTGCTTCGGAAGTATGGGATAACACATAAGATTGCTACCCCCTATCATCCCCAGACTAGTGGCCAGGTGGAGGTTTCTAATAGGGAGATCAAGAACATTTTGTAAAAGTCTGTCCGGCCCGATAGGAAAGATTGGTCAGAAAGATTAGATGATGCTTTATGGGCCTATCGGACCACCTATAAAACTCCCATTGGCATGTCCCCTTATAGGCTTATTTTTGGAAAGCCATGTCATTTGCCAGTCGAATTGGAACATAGGGCCTATTGGGCAATCAAACAATTCAATCTTGATTTAGCACAGGCTAGTTCCCATAGAGCCCTTCAACTGAATGAGTTAGAAGAACTTCGCAATGAAGCCTATGAGAACTCTAGGATCTATAAAGCCCAGACAAAAGCATTCCATGATAAGCACATTTCACGTAAAACTTTTCAAATCAACCAAAAGGTCTGGCTTTTTAACTCTAGGCTGCGATTATTCCCAGGCAAATTGAAATCTCGATGGGATGGACCATATGTAGTAATTAAAATATTTGACCATGGTGCAGTAACAATTCTTGATCCTAAAACTGGTCAAACTTTCACTGTCAATGGTCAACGTTCGAAACCTTACATTGAAAATCTTCCAATGCTGCAGGAGGACTCTCTCAGGCTGAGTGACCCATTGTGAGCTATATTGTGTCTGGCTGAAGACGTTAAACTTAGCGCTTCTTGGGAGGCAACCCAATTATCCTGTCTCTTTTCAAAAAAAAAAAATTTTTTTGATTGATTTTCTTATTTTGTCTAAGGAGCATGGAGCATGGATCAATATTTCTTTGATGACGACATCTCTCTCTCAGGTCGTATCTATCCTTCCCTCTACTTTTTATGGCTTTATTTCATTTCTATATCTTACTCATGCCATTAGGGACAATGTCACCTAAGTTGGGGGGTAACTTGAGCTTGAATTTCCTCAAAATAATTACAACCTTTCATCACACCTCTAACAAGTGTTTCATGTTCATATTTTATGATGAGAAACTTTTCTTAGAATGATATGACTTAGAGTCTTACATGTGAAAGTTGCACATTAAAAGGATGAATTAATTGGTTATGTCTTTAGCCTTTTCCTCAGAATACACCTAAAAATTCTATTGAACTTGCACACAATTGCACAATAACAGGATCGGTGGATGACAAACATTAGGATGATGGGAATTTTACTTGACACTTAGGTGGTGATGAATATTATGCCCATTCGTTGAACATAATCGTGAAGAAAAAGCTGCCTGCCAAAAAAAAAAACATATGGAAAATGTCCCTGAACTTAGTAACCGGGCCTGCTTCTCCTAAGGCAAGAGTTGAGGTTCGCGTCAAACGGCGAAGGGATGTGCAGCACCGTGTGTCAAAAAAAAAAGATAAAAAAAAAGAAGTATAAACTGGCAGAGTGAAGCTACCTGTAATTCGAGAAGCTCAATTCAAGAGGTGGGCAGAATTGAAAATCATCTTTAAGTGAAAGGTAGAAGACTCATTCATCTAGATTGTTTGGAAGTCACTAGTCAAGTTATATCACTCATACACAAAGAGATATTTAATTTTGAGTGTATCCTGGGGAAAGGTCTAAACACATGGACTGATGAAATTTATACCAAATGCATTCTACTTGAACTTGTAATACTCCAAAGTCTAAATCATTATGCATAATGTTCTTGCCATGATCTATGACACATGAGTATTTGCTAGTCCTAATTTTATAATTGTTTACATTGCTAAGGGACTAGCAATGTTCAAGTTGGGGGGTGTGATAAGTCTCCATTTCTTATGATAATACATCGCATAAACACCATTTTATGTGCATATAATTAGGTAATTATGCATATTTCATAGTTAACCTCAACTCCACATTTAAATTGGAGCTTTCACGTAAATTGATTAATTCAATTATCTTATTTAATAATAAATTAAAGTTGAGGGCCATGATCATTAATTCTCCATTGCATAATCATGAGCATTTGAGATTTATGTGCACATTGTGGTAATTTGTATGGACTAAAGTGTAATTATGTGTGTGTAGGACACTGAAGGCTATTACAAAAGAAGTTGGGGGCAAAAGGGTCATCACCATTTTGACCAAGTCAAATAAAGAATTCAAATTATTTTGATTGGAGGGAAAGGAAAGTTCAAATTTTCGAATTCAAAGTTTGAAAAGGAGGAATCTAAACTTTAAGTTTGGACAGGAGGAAAAGGACATCCAAAATTTGAATTAAATGAGAGACATGATGAGCCTTGGGAAATGGGGTGCCTAAAGTCCAAGAAAGGGGGTGCCCATCTACTTTTACTCTTCCCCATGCATCATATTCCATTTGAATCTTAGCCATCCATCTCCTTTTGATATAATCTCCACCCTCTATCTACCAAACTTTCCCTATAAATAGCCCATGGTAAGGAGGAGAAGGGGAGTTTTTTCTTTGAGCAATCTTTCACTCTCCCTCTTTCTCTCCTAACCTTAGGCCTCCGGTTGCTCCCATTTTGTCCTCCACAACTCCCCTTTCATGGCGGCGTGCACATCAAGACGGGCGACGTTCCAAGGCTCGTGACGTGAACGGCGACGGCTTCTTCATCCACCTCTTCCCACGGTGATCTCTTTCAAGGCGGAGTGATCCTCTCCAAGGCTCGGCGAGGAGGAGACGACGGCGTCATCACCATTGCTACTACCATCTTCACACCTTAGGCTTCTCTTTTTGTTATTGCTTTAGTTTTATTTCACTTCATTGTAATCTCATTGTGCCATTAGTGTAAACTTATTTTACATTTCATGTACTCTTCCTTTTAAGTTAATGAAAGTTGCTCTCTTGATCTAGTTCTTGCTCTTCTTCCCTCTCTATCTCTTTCTTCTATATTTTCTTTCCACTTCATACAATTATTTTCTATAGCATAAGCGTATAGTCATGGTGTTTTCAATTAGGTGTTAGAATCATTCTTTGTTTCCTCACTTTTCTTCAAACAATCAAATCACAAATATTTTCCAAAGGAGTCCAAAGTTTTTAACTCTAAAAATCTATTCTTCCTTGTGGATTCGACCCGTGCTTGTCCGAATACTACATTCTCTTTTGATCATTTTGTGCGAGTGCAGTTTTAAGATTGTTATACGCATGGTTTAAACGACGAACTTTCGCGTTATCAATTTTCACTTTTGAATTTTTCAGAACCTGAACTAAGTAAATAGATCAGTGGTATTTATGCTATTGACATTAGGTGTACACCTTGATCAGAGGCAGGTACCCCCAGTTACTAGGCATAAACTGCTAGACCTATTTCAGATCAGAACCCACAAAGGATAGTCTTCACTTTTGACATTAAGGGTACACCTTGATTAGAGGCCAGTACCCTCAGTTACTTGGTGAGGACTCCCCCTATAGATTTGACCCTATGAACAGAGATATTCTGAATCACCTCATGACATGTGAATTCTCCTGCTTCTTTGGAGGAGTTCACAGTTTCTCAGTACAATCAGTCATTGCTCTGTCACTGTGTTCAGTTCTTAACATTAATGATCTTATTTACTGCTGCCCTTAATTCTTTTAGAGTGATTGTTTAAAAAAAATCAGTACACACTCTTATTAGCCTGTTCTAGACATATCCGGTTCAATACATTTAGGCATTACAAAAACTTTTTCTATTTTCGCCATGAGACAAAGATTAAGAGCTATAAAAGTTTTCTTTTATCTCAAATTCTGAAGTGCAGACACTTAACTCTCCAATTTATAAAGGTTAAACATTTAGTTCCTTTCAATTTGTAAGTGTGATTCTTATAAGTGAACAATTGCAATAATCACCATTCAATGTACTAAACCAGATGCAAAGCTATTGTTTAGTGAAAATAATGGGGAAAAGATAACAATTTGCAATATGGTTCAATGAGCAACTGATGTCAAAGAATATGAATCATTTGAATGAGAACACTGGGAAGTGAATAGGATTCAATGAATTGAATAGAACTCTCAGCTCCCCCTGACATCATGATGCAAGAGATATGCTATGCAACATACTGTCCTACATGCAGACTATGCACCAAGGATACATGAGACAAGTATGCAATCAATTCAGGTTTATGCATCCAAGTTATAAGCATTTTCATCCTTTTTCAAATTTTTCAAAATATGATGCAGTGCAATGCACAGAACAGAAGTCAAGCACAAACAATATATCAGTCATACACATGCATTCTCTAGATAATATATCAGTCACAGTCATATGCATTCATATCAGTTCTATTTTCTGTTTTCTATTTTACATCTTTGTTCAGATTTTTCAACATATGATGCAGTGCACTGTTCTACATGAAGACAGGACCCATGGTACTCGGCGGAGAACCTGGTCTCAAAGACCATCTCACACATGGTAGAAACCTCCGGACAGATTCCCTTACCTTTTAGTAACATACCATTTGATATACCAGGGTTAAGCAAATGATAATGCAGTGCAAAGCAGCCCTATTATGCATTGAAAAACATGCAGTCTACGACAATAGGCAAATGACAGTCATGCAAATCAGTCCTTTATGTATTGATCAATTTCATTGACAGTCATGCAGATGATATATGCAAGTACTAGACACATGCATTGACTGTATGCACTAACTGACCCATTCAAACTCAGTCCAAGTATGTAATCAAGCATGCAATGCATTGACACAAGACACATGCATTGACTCTATACACTGAAGAGCTATTCACAATCAGCAAGTTATGCATTCAACAACAAGCATGCCGTCCATTAACACAAGGTTCATATAAAGCATCGACTGTAAAAATGATTATGCAGAGCATCTAACAGCCCATTTATTCAGTGCAATAATCAGTGAGAGAAGAGCATCAGATATATGCAAATTAAAACTCAGTAGCTGAGTCTGGAATGCAGACTGATCAGCTAGACATGAAGAGAATATCAGACATCAAACGAACAGTTCAACAATTTCAGATATCAAACAGACAAATCAGCATTTTCAGATGATGAAATTTAAAGACAAGTTCAGAACTAACCTGAAATGTAGAATCTTGGGGCTTCCTTTTTAAGTGCCTTGGCTAAATTACCCCTTTTATTTCTCTCACCAAGGCACACCTGCAACATATCAATCAATATGATCTTGCAGGGACCCAAGCAGTCTTGGGTCCTGCACTACCCCTATCAGGTGTTCTAAACATTCTTTTTGCAACATTATCATCAAATTCCATAAAAGAACAATCAGACATAGAATGTCCAAGATTTCCACAATAATGACATGATACAACAGATTGTCTGGTCCTATGATGCTTATCAAAAGAAGCATGAGACCTATGAGATTGAGCATGAGTTGTTCTGTTGTTTACATGGACATTCTGTTTCTTATTCTTCTTCATCCAGCATTCAGCAAATTTGTGACCTGATTTACCACAATTAAAGCATGAAAAGTTCACAGGTCGTTTTGCAGAGAATTTAAAAACTTTGTTATTAACATGACTTACTTGGGCATGCCAACAGTCCTTGACTGTATGGCCATGCCTCCCACATTCGAAGCATTTAAGATGCTTGCTTCTAGATTCATTTTTACCCCAATGATTTCTTGACCAGCACTCAATAGCCTTGTGCCCAGGCTTATTGCAAGTGAAACAAATGATATGCTGATTAAATTTGAGTTTGTTTCTTTTGTGCTCATGATGATTTGGGGTGTATCTGGCATGCATTCTGTCATCAGATTTCAAAGCATAGCACTCATTCATTAAATGACCATACCTACCACAATAATAGCATGAAGCATTAGATTTCCTGAAGGCATGGTTTCTTCCAGATAGATTCCTAGAATGCATTGTTTTATTTACATGCTCATCCTCTTTTAATATTCTGCAATCATCCATGATATGTCCATGCTTACCACAGTAATAGCAAGAAGCATCAGATTTCCTAGGGGCATGGTTTCTATCAGATGAATTCACAGATGCATGTGAATGAGTACAAGAAGCATGAGCATTTTGCATTGACCCATCAGATTCAGCAGAGCTAACAAATTTCAGAGTATAACCAGAATTATTCTTTGCCCTTTTTGTTTGACTCTTTCTTGTCAATTTCTGATTTTCCTCAACAAGTTTTGTTTGCTTTTCAATTTTCTGAGCTTTAAACTGAAAGATAGATTTTGAAGGTGACTTCTGATTTTCATTTTATTTTGGGGATTGCCTTGAAATACCAGCTACATCAGTGCTTTGGACAAAAGTGGTATATAGCTGGTTTTTAGTGATTTTCTTAACATCAGAACAGCAATTTGTTCCCCCTTCATAGTTATCATCCTTCCTCTTCCCAACAGTTTTCATTTTTCCTTTAATCTTGGCAGACTCAATAGCTGAATTTTCCAGATTATGAATTTTATCTTCCAAGCTAGCAATGTGAAGTTCATAACTGGCTATTTCATGTTCACTGTAATTAACACATTCGCTTAGAACTTGGTTTGTAGTTTTATACTTCTCAATTTCTTGTTCTAGACTGTTCAAAATTTCTGAATTTTCATCATAGACAGCTTTTCCTTTTTCTGTAGTGAGCAGTCTCTCAGACAAGCCAGTGTTCAACCACTTCAGTTTTTCAACTTCAGCTTTTAATTCAGTGTTTTCTTCCTCAAGATTTTTATCCTGAATTTCATTATTAGCTCATCTCTCTCTTCCAGACATGTGCTCCACTTTTTCAATCAGTTCATCTTCTCTTTCTTCTGCTTTAATTTTCTCAGCGAGCAGATTTTTGTGATCATCTTTAAGTGAGGCAATTTGTTTATTTAGCCATTCATTCTCACTAAAGAGATCTTCATTACGTTCTTTTAAAATTGAGCATATTTTACAATTTGATTTAGCAGAAGAGGACTGTGAAACCTCCTCATTGATTTCATTCATTCTTACCATAAGAGTTTTATTTTTCTTTTGAAGATCTTCATTCTCCAATTTCAGTTTGTCCAATTCAGAATTAACTTCAGTCAGTTCTTGCATGCCTTTTAGATGCTCATTTTTCTTATCATTCAGTTGATTCTCAATTTCAGACATTTTGTCTAAGCATGTTTGTTTTTCAATTTCTAGAGATTTGAATGCTTCCTTTTGCAATTTACTATCATGATCAAACTCATTTATCATGTCTTCTAAAATAGCACATGCCTTACAAGAATTTTCATCGTTTTCAGACTATCTCTTAGTTTTGCATTTTCATATTTCAGTTCTCTTATTTCATACAACATTTCCTTTTTCAATTTTTTCTTTTCAGACTTCAATTGTTCACATTTATTATTGAGTTCCTCATTTATATTCCATAAGTCATCAATTGAAAGTTCTTCAGGTTCAGAGCTTACCTCGGATGAAGTTTCATCATTAGCATTTCTTCTATCAGCCATCAAGCATTTGCTGTGATTCCTGATTAGCTTCAGTTTATCCAAAATGTCTTTGGCAGACCTGCAAGAAGAAATGCATTCAATTAGAGATCTGTCAATTGATTCTTTTAATAAAACTACAGCTCTATTATTGACAGAGTCTTTCAACTTATCCGTCTTGGTCCATTTAGATTTATCCTTCGACAGTTTGTATGGACCATGAGTTATTACCTTCCACAAATCAGGATCGGTTGTGTTTACATACCGATGCAACTTTTCCAGCCATGGGCCAAGGTCATCACCTCTGTATATCGGAGGATGAGCCATCAGAACAGATGACAAGCAGATTCAGGGCACGAAGCAATCGACAACAAAGCACCACAACCAGATAAGCAAGGCAAGGAACTAACTCAGTGAAACTGAATACAGAACACAGGAGGCACACTTATGAAATGCACCAAACAGAAATACACTAAGATAGTAAATCAAAACGATTCGAAAAGACCCACTCTGAAATGCACTAAGCACTAGTAGGATCCTCTGCAGATTGTTAGATCTGATAGATCAGAGACCCGCTCTGATACCAAGTGTTGGGTTCGGTGCAAGTATTCAGAGGGGGGGTGAATGAATATAGCCTATAAAAATTTCACCCAATTAAAATCTAAAGCAATCAGAGATGCCAAATTAAAAACTATTGCAGATATATAGAGCGAACCTAAGCAAGTCTAAACATTAGACTGAATCAAATCAAAGGAGCTTGTGCCTTAAAGCATTCAGACAGAAAACCCAATTGAGGCGCTCCTAACATTCATCTAGCGAAATCAGATAAAAGAGATCAAACCACAGTCAAACATATAGTGTATGCAGCAAATAGATGAACACTTATAGAACATCAAACCAAAGCGCCCCTAAGCATTCATCTAGCGCCAACCACACAAGAATTCAAACCACTACACAATGGGTTTTTAGGTGGTTCGGTTCAGCAGACCTACATCCACCCCACACTCAAACCGAGTGTGGATTCTGCTGACTCACAGCTTGAACAGCTGGGCATCACAGCTTGCCATACATCCGCTGGACAACACAGCTTACCGTCCGAGGAATCCTCCTCGCCCCGCTGAGCAACACAGCTTGCTGTCCAGTGGAATCCTCCACTGCAAACCGCTGGGCAATACAGCTTAGCCGTCCAGAGGCAGCACCTCTACAATCCGCTGACTAACAGCTTGAACAACGATGTAAAAGATAAAACAAAAGACAGGAAATGACAGCAACAGAAAGCTGAAACAATGAAGCACAAATATAGCTCTCGAAGGAGCAGCTCTAGCTTGGATTTGATCCAAAAGCCAGACAACCTCAAACTCTCTCTCTTTCTCAGCTCGAGCTCTCAATCTCTCTCTTGCTCTTCTTTCTCTTCTTCTTTCACTAATCTCTTACTCTCTGCTCTTCTCTTCTCTCTCTTTTCTTTCCTCTCTTGTGCTGGATCGACAACTTCTCTCCACTCTGCTTTTTCTTCACGGCTTCTCTCTTCTATATCGATCAGTCTTCTACAGAGGATGAAGACTCGTATATATAGCAGCACCAGCAGCAGCTAGGGCGCGTGTGGCTTCCACAGCTCCCGCCCAAACATTTGGCCACGTGTCAGCATCATGGTATCTCGTCCATCCTTGGATCACGAGCCAGGCACCTCGGATCACGTGCCCTTCATTAGCCTCTTCAGTCCCTGTCAGACAGACAAGAGTATCGGATTAAGCTATCAGTTTAAGTCTAAACCATGTATAGTCTCTGAAGAATGCAGAGCATTGTATAGACTTAGTGAACGTAAAGGCTAAAGCAATGTACAGACTTTATGATACTTAGATGAAAAACAGGCGATGTATAGACTTCATAATACTCAGATGAAGGCAGGCGCTGTATAGACTTCGTGATGATCAGATGAAGGCAAGCGATGTGTAGACTTCATGAAACACAGCTTAACACACGCGGTGTATAGACTTCATGAAAATCAGATGAACACATGCGGTGTATAGACTTGATGTGTTCACTGGTGGATGTACACACTTGCCCACTGTACAGACTTTGATGCTTATATGCAATGAAGAGACTTCGCTGAATTAGAATGCAGTGTACAGACTTGAAGAACGTGAGACGATGGCAAGACACTGCACAATCGGATGTATAGACTTTACATAACACAGTCTGATGTATAGACTTGGAAAGCTGAGGCCAGTGTACAGACTTGCCACCGACCAGTGTATGGACTAACTCAGCCTGAGGCACAGTATGGACATCAACTCTGCACATCGAATGTATAGACTTCAAGTGTGAAGACCATTGTATAGACTTTGGATGTGAAGACCAATGTGCAGACTTTGGATTTCACTGTGGATGTACAGACTCTGAGGAAATGAAACGAGTCAGTGTACATACTTCAAATTCCACTGTGGATGTACATACTTTAGGGACATGAAGCGAGTCGGTGTACAGACTTCAAATGTGAAGACAGCCGCTGTATAGACTTTGAAGACAGAAGCCAGTGTATAGACTTTCCACCGACTAGTGTATAGACTTCAACAGTGAATGGCTGTACAGACTTGATGAACAATGCAGGACAAACGGATGTACAGACTTCATGTGAAAGCCCAATGTACAGACTTTGAAGAACAGCGGCCAATGTATAGACTTGATGCTCAAGGAGTGGCTGTACAAACTTAGAGTGTAGCTGAAGCCTTGAACGTAGGAATAGGCTGGACTGTATAGACTTCAGGCTTCAGAAACGAAAGTACAGACTTCACTTAAGAAACGTAGGGAAAGACCCCAATGTATAGACTTTGCCTTGAACGAAGGTCAGTGATGAATGTATAGACTTTCACGATGTGTAGACTTGGATATGTGAAAGCTACAGTGAAGGAATGTACACACTTGACCGAATCAAAGGCAAATCGAGTGTACAGACTTCATGCCATGAGACACTGAAAGAGACAGTCCAATGTACAGACTTATGAAGACTGATGCATGAACAGTAATGCATAGACTTGCATGAGACGCTCGAATGTATAGACTTAGGAGCATATGACACGGCTGTACAGACTTAGAATATTAAGATTGATGTACAGACTTCATTAACAATGCATGAATGAGACGTTGTATACACTTAGCCTAATACAATGTATGCGACTGACGCTGTACACACTTAGCCTAAGACATGCATGAGACTGACTCTGAACACACTTAGCCTAAGACAATGTGTGGACTTTATCTATCATGGACGATGTATAGACTCAATCAATTGGAAGAGATTCCAGTGTATAGACTTGAGTTCTTAAGCATGACTGCTGAAGGAGTCGACCCATCAGAGGATGTGTCGACTCATGACATATGAGAAATGTAAACAGCAGTGAATGGAATGCAAAGAACACACAGAGGCTGTATAGACTTGGAATCCAATGCACACGGCTGACAGACTTGAAGTGAACTTGAATGAACACGATGTACAGACTTCAAGGCTTGAATGCAAATGATGCAATCTTCCAATGTAGAGACTAGCACTTACTGCTATTCAGACTATGCAGATACATGCAGAGACATTCAGACTATGCAGATACATGCAGAGACATGATATCTGACAAAATGTAATTCAGATATATAAAGAACAAATGCCATCAATGCTAAACATCATCATTCATGTTGCTATCATATGCAGAATGCTCAAGGATAAGAATGCACAGAAATGCACTTTGTTTATTGCAATCATCAAAACACAAATAGCATTGCTATCATCAAAATACAATATCAAATGCACTCACTGTCTTGCTATCATCAAAACCAAATAGCATTGCTATCATCAAAGCAACATAGCACATGCTTGTGCCTAAGGGGCACAACACAATCCACCACCGCCCAGTGAGCCTCGAGCCAATCCATGCCCAAGATCACATCAAAGTCTTGAAGCGCAATGCATAAAGCTTGGCCGGTAAGTTCCGCCCATCCACCCACACAGGCACCTTCTCGAAGAAGTACGGGGTGAGCATGAAATCACCGGTAGGCAACTCCACTGCCAAATCACAGGACACCTCAGTCGCCGACTCCTCAGCACTCTGAGCAAAATCCTCCCAAATGAACGAATGAGATGCACCAGAATCAAACAAAACTCGAGCCGCGCAACCCAAAATTAGAATAGTACCTTCTACCAACTGCGATGCCTCAGCCTCTGCTCGGGTAATGTGGGTAACTCTACCTCCGGATCTCTGCCTCCCCCCAGTAGCTGACCGAGTCAACTGAGGATACTGACCCTGCTGCTGGTACTGCTGCAGCTGCGACGGCATCTGCTAGGGCTGAAACTACTGCTGCTGCTGAAACTCGTGCGGCTGATGCGATCTCTGCGGACAGTCACGTGCCATGTGCCCTGGCTGGTCGCACCTAAAGCAAATCATGGGCGCTGAACACGGCCTGCCTGGATGAGCACCGCCGCACTTGGGACAACCGCCCCGGGAACCACTCACCGAACCTTGGCACTGAAAAGACACATGCTGCTGAACACTGCTCGCTGACTGTTGCATCTGCTCCTTAGGACTCTGACGTCTCCCACCAAGGCCCGCTTCCTTGAGCAGCTTCTTGAGCTTCGAGCCAAAGGACGATGACTCTGGCACAGAAGCCATAGACTGCACTGCCACTGAACCACTTGCTGCGAACTGGCCGGTACTCTACTACTGCACCTCCATCGGTTGGCCAAAACTCATCTGCATCTGACCCGCACTGCCCTGACCTCGAACCTTCTGCATATCCCTCTCCAACGCCGGTGCTGCTCTGCAAGCCGCATCCAGGTTGGTCAAACCTAACGCAAGCAAAGGATGCCTCAACTCTAACCTCAACCCTCCGACAAACTGCTCGGTCTGCACCATCTCATCTGCCATGATGTGCGGTGCATAACGGCCCAACTCAATGAACCTGGACATGTACTGCATCACCGTCATGTCACCCTGGACCAGCTCTAAGAACTCACGCAGTTTCTGCGATCTGAGGAAGGATGGACAAAAAGCACGCTCGGAAGTCGGGACAAACTCCTGCCACAAGATCTGCCGAAGAGGACGGGACTGGAACACTGCTCCCCACTCCGATGTCCACCAAGTACGGGCTGGCCCCTACAATCGATGCGTAGCCAACACCACCTTCTCCTCCTCAGGACACTCCATCGAACTGAACACTCGCTCTAGGTCATCTAACCACTCTCTGGCCACCTCTGGGTCCGACTGTCCGCTGAAAGTAGACAGCTGGTACTGCAAGAAATCCCTCAGCGCGCGACCACTCCGAGAGGATGAGCCCTCACCAGCATCATCGCCCTGCTGCTGCTGCGGCGGCTGCTAGTGCTGCTGAAGAACATACTGGTACATGCCCCGGAAGAACTCCTCTGGTCCGGGAACTCTCGCCCCCTCAGCTGCATCAGCTGGAAGCTCCGCTCTACTCTGCCCTTCCTGGCCCCCACCTGACTCTCCCTACTGGGAACGAGTCGCTCTCCTGGGCGCCATAACTCCCCCTGATAACAAAAACAACCAATGATATTAATAAAAACACGCGGAGCCCTGCCAGTCGCCGACTGTACAGGACATTTATGGACCTCCTGGCCCACTGCTAGGGATGTCCAAAATACCCGCAAATCTGATTACCCGCATTACCCGACCTGTGATGGGTCGGGTAATACCCGAATAAACGGATATGGATTCGGGTTCGGATACATTTAAAATACCCGTTTCATATTCGGATAGGGTATGGATTTAGTGCACCCAAACCCGTACCCGATCCGAACCCGCTCTTAATAACTTATTGTGCATGTTAGGCCTATGATTTTGACATGAACCCAATCTGTTGCCCATCTTGTTGAGTTTATGAGTTTGGACTTCTTGCTAAAATTATAAGGACGTTTTATAAAACATAAAAATTACTTTAGAAAGAAAAGAATTGACCGGATTTTTTTTCTAATTCTCATAAATCTCACATTTCTTTGGATGTGAATGTGAACTCATGCTTTATGGACGGATACAGATATCCGCAGATATATCCATACCCGTGACGGATATACCCGTATCCATACCCGTGAAAATAATAGGGTACTATCCGGGTATGGTATTAATAAAATTTTCACTGATAGGGTATGGTATTGGTCTACCCGAGCCGAACCCGATCCATTGACATCCCTAAACACTGCAATCATTTCCAGTTCTTATGCACCTCCACAACCTGGCTCTGATACCAACTGTGACGACCCGAGATCCGAGTACCGGAAAGGAACCGGTGCGTTTCGAATCTCGGCCCGCCAACCCACGAGCCCGAAGACTCAGAAGGGTAAAAAGGGATGGTGTGGGAGTACAAGAGAAGCTGAAACAACTACAGAGATAGCACAATAATCTAAAAATAAATGCACATCATAATATAAAATAACATAAACTACTACAAGGTCCAGTGTATCTCATGTCCAAATAAAGTATAGTCAACAGAAGGAAAAAGTACAACTACACGGGACATCCCCCGGCGTACATCTACACGGAGCATCCCCCGGCTTTGGCAGACTGCCGACTAACCATGGCTAGAAGAACCACACTGAAACTCTGCCGCACCTCTCGACGACCCCGTCTCACCTGAAAAGCAGGGGTGAGCCTTATTTCATTGGCCCAGTAGGGAACCCTTGGACCCCCACCGCACAACGAGGAAAACGACAACAAAGCGCGAACAACCACGGAAGGTAACGCTACCTAACATGAGTACGGTAGAAGCAACAAGCAGTAATAAATAAACGGAAAGCTAACTAACTAACCGTACCGTACAATCGAACCTCGGTCCGTCAAAACTCGAGTCTATACCTACCAGTAGAGAGGAGTACTACCCACCAGAAGAACGACCGGTTGCGTCCCCTGACGTCTTACACCGTGTCACAAGTGTCTAGCTACAACGCCCCAGGCGCGAGACTCAGACACACACAGTAACCAGTAGTACCACAAAATAAGGACTAGCTGAGGTCATGCTCGTCAGCGCAGGTCCGAAGCCCTCAGCCCCGTGTGCACACTCAGACCATATGCCCTAGGCCTGTCCTCTAGCTGGTAATTGCCCCTAAGCCCGGACTTGGCTGTATGTGGGGGCCCTACGGTAACCAGCCTACTCACCGTCTCTCTCGGGTACGCCGCTCAGCCACTCCCAGGCGAGCCAGCACACGCGTGCCGTGGGAAAGCTACGACTAGTGGAGGGGTCACCGGAGGTAAGAACTGACTCGCAGAAACCATAGTCGAAGAGAAATGGGACTGCAACCCACTTGGTACAGCCCAACGTCTGGCGGTCCTACCTTGGGCCGCCACACAGACTCTGGCGGCCCAACCTTGGTCCGCCACACCTACTCTAGCGGCCCAACCATGGTCCGCTAGAGGGTGAGTCACAATGGGTATGGCGGTCCCATCTCAGGCTGACACAGCACTCCAGCGGCCCAACCGTGGCCCGCTAGAACCACTCTGGCGGCCGTACCTACGGTCGCTAGAGGCACGTGACCCCAACGGTCAAAAACACACGCCCCAAGGTGCAACGGTCAAAAATGGAGTTAGGGGTCGAAGCTTCGGCCACCACACCAGTCGGCGGTCTATAGTGCGGACGCCAACCGACGAAAACCCCGGCCAACAAAACAGTACCCTGTGGCGCGTCTACCTTAGGCCGCCAAGGGTGTCTAGCGGTCACTGGAAGGACCGCCACACCCACCCGAGAATGGAACGGTGGGAAGAATCCCAAAATTCCATTCCACGCCCCGATCATCCTCCGATGATGGGGAAAATAAGGGGGAAGCTCCCCCAACCCCCCTAGCATGCATCTAAAGCCCTGAATCAGTCCGAAACCGCGCGAAACGGCGGATCGACGCTCAAGCCCTAAAACATGGTTTTCACCCTACCCGGCTAAAAAATGCCCCTCTCGGCCTCTCCTCGGCCTACAAATCGCGGGGAATGACAAATAGAGCATGGGAATCCGTCTCCCTACCACAATGGAGCATGAGCTCCGCCGAATCGCCGCCGATCGCAAGAAGAAGCTTTTAGACCCACGAACGCCCCGCCTCTCGCCGCGAGAATCACGCTCCCGCGTTCACCTCGTCACCGTCGCCGCCGCCACACCACTGTCGGAGTGGAGGGGGCCGCGTCTCGGTCGCCCGGGGAGGAGGAAAGCAACGGCCGGGGAGGAGCGCTCCAACGGTTGGAAGAAGAAAATGGGAAAAAGGAAAGAAAAAGGTTTGGTATTTATAGAAAATCTAGAAAATCAAAAAAATCCCAAAAAATGGAAAAATATACTTTCTCAATCCTCGAAACGCGTTGATTGCAACGATACCACCCGCGAGTAGGTGAACGACCCGGTCCACCCGCTACAGGGTTCCGTAGGTTTTCCCGAAACACACACGCTGGAATCGAAAAACACGCGGAAAATACGCGGAACACGTCCCGCGGCCTCCGAGACTGCCCCGAATGGCACGGATCCGAATACAGAAGATGTCCAGAAAGTATCTTTGGGCATAAAGGAAACAAATCCTCCGGGAAGACAGATCTGAGACCCAATAAGAAGGATCCGAAGGGTCCGGGACATCACAGATTTGATGGTAAAGAGGTAGGGATAAGATTACATCATTTAAGCTTAAGATTTTATCTTTTCAACTTAAGATTGATAATTTGTAACATGCACTTGATAAATTTGTCAAGAATAGAGATAATTTTAATGCAATTCTTGGATCTTGTGTTAGTGTTTTTTACAAAGAAGGTTTTGGATACATAGCCACTGAAAACCTAAGAAAGTGATTTGTGTTAAAGCATCTACATCTAGTTCACCATTCAAAACTTACAACTTTTGTAGTAAGAAGTGTCACCTTGAAAGAGGTTGTTTCATTAAAAAAAACTTTTAACCTTAAGACAAAATGGGTGCCTAAGTATTCTCTTATCAATGCTACTAACAAAAGGCGATGCATGAGAATGTAATTTTTGTAGGTTGTCTTAAACCATAGGATGAAAATGGTATCTTGATAATAGATACTCAAAGCATATGACGAGAGACAAGCATCAATTCATCTCCATTGAATTAAAGGATGATGCTATGGCTATTTAAGTGATAATGAAAAATGTAAAATCATTGACATTAGAGATATAGGTAAGAACTCTTTCACTTTCATTGAGAATGTATTCTTAGTTGAAAGTCCCAAACACAATCTTCTTAGCATAAGTAAATTATGTGACAAAGGATATAAGGTAATTTTTGAACCTTTTCATTGTTTAGTCATTGATTGTTCTATTAACAAAGTTAAACTTGTAAGAGAAATAGTTGGAAATATCTACATTGTTCACTTGAATGATTTGTATAATAAGAATTTGAATTCTAATGTTTTGGATGAGTTAAAGCAAGTTCCACGTGCATTGTATGAGAGGTTGGGTTATTTTATAATCTATGAAGACTTCCAAAGAGGGGAGTGTTGATAATACTATTTCATTATGTGCACAATGATATGTTGATTATGCAAATATATGTTGATGACATCATCTTTGGTGCAACTAATCCTCCGTTATGTGAGGAATTTTTCAAGAATATGCAAGGGGAGTTCAAAATGAGTATGATGGGAGATTTAATGCACATTTTTGGCTTTCGAATCAAACAAACTGTGAGTCTACTAAGTAATAAAATTCATGACAATTTCAACGGCCGAAGCCGAATATATGCATGTCGGAAGTTGTCATGCTCAAGTATTTTAGATCAAGCACTAACTTGAAGATTATGGTTGTGATTTTCAATTTTATGTGATAATACAAGTGTTGTCAATCTATCTAAAAATTCAATTCAGCATTCACGCACTAAGCATATTGAGATTCACCACTATTTTTTGAGTGATCATGTTTCTAAAAATAACATCATTTTAAAATTCATTAATAATGTTCATCAATTGTCAGATATCTTCACCAAGTCACTCAGTGAGGACAGCTTTACAACCCTTGGTCTAAAATTGGGGATGTCTTTATTAATTGATCAAATTTAAACCAATTCAAGGGTTGGGGATATTAATTTGGGGTGTAAATCCAGTGAATGAATGATGTGTCAAGATTCTCATTTTAAATTTTAGGGCAATTCTTTTTATTTCACCTTCATTTCTGTAGGTGTCAACACCGGTGTCGACACCATCATCAACCATTTTTAAAAGCCCTTTCCCAAGTTAGTTTAAACAATCATCCTCCATCATTTTCTTTACATCGCACACTTTCGCTTACACCCCTATTTGGTCACATCACCCCTCCTCTCTCTCTCTCTCTCTCTCTCTCCCTCTCCCTCTCTCTCTCTCTAACACACACACACACATGGCCATTGCCTTCATCCACTACCCGTCTCCCTCTCTCTTAAGAAGAGAACTGCTCTTCTCTTTGCTTGGATTTACAGTAGCCAATTCATGTTTCCTGGATACAACCATTGTTTAAAAAGGCGGTACCTCAAGGCACTAAGGCTTAAGCCTCAAGGTGAGGCACTAGAAAAATGCCTCGAGACATGCGCCTCATGCCTTTTACTTGAGGCTTACGTCTTTTTTTGATTGAGGTGGTACGCCTCCTCGCCTTCACCACCTCAAGGTATTTAATTGAGACGTGTGCATCACTTGAGAAGATGATGTAATGAGGTGTTAAAGGGTACTCCCAAGATTTACATTTCTTTTGTTGTCTTTAAAACATAATTCAATACTTTTTTTCTTGGTAGATACTTTTTTTTAACAGGGAGGGGATAATCGAGCTCGAACTCGGGCCCTCCCCCATATGGGGAAGGGTGACGAACCAACTGCACTAGACAGCTGGCTCATAGTTTAGTACTTTAAAATAACATGAATTTATCATTGAGTTGATATAACATTAACACATGAAAATCACTATTATTTTTAACATTTTTATAGTTTTAAGATTATTTTTTTCTTTATTAAGACTTACGCTTCATTGTACCTTAAGACTAACGCCTTATGAGATTTACAGAAAGTGCCTCATAATCGCCTCAAGACATTTTAAACTATGGATACAACATTGATTTTGACTATTTTAATTAAGGAAGGGATCAATCTCTAAATGGGATCTCTATTAGATAGCTACCTCTGCATAACCATCATTTGGGATCATGAATGGTGAATTTGTTCAGGTTGAATCACAACAACATGATCAAGAACAACACCAGTTGTGGGCAAGTAATAGGGTGAGCATAATTATCACCTACTTGATGTTTTAGGTTAGCCGAGGTTCATCCACACCACACTTGACGATCAACGTGCACAGCTTATGGAGCTTCATGAAACTCATGATCGATTGCATCATGAGATTATGAATCAGCTCCAAGAAGTCCCGTGCCAATGGCGGAGTCAACACACTCCCTCTTTGCAAGGGGGAGGTCTCATGTTCAATAATTGGTTCCCCCTCCCATTTTAAAAAATATATACCTACCCAAGAACATTCAGCTCCAAGAATTTTCCTTACATGTAAACAAAGTTAAAGCTGATGTGGACTGGATTTAAAGGAGGATTGATGGATGGGAGTTAGAGTAGTTGTGCATGCTTTAATTGCTCTTGCATTTCCACCGTACCCTCTCTCACTTTGTTGTGTCTTTTAGGCCCTCTTATTATTTATCTAGGGTTTCTCTTGAACATGCATCCATTTTGGATGTTGCCCCTGCATTCCTCACTCATTTTGCTGATAACTAAAGGGGGGAGTAGTATTGTTTGTTTTGTTAAAGGGGGAGTCATTGTTTAAGGGGAGTAGTTGTTTCATGCTTCACTATTTTGGAACTTATTTGGATCTATTGGGCTATAGGCTTTATTCACTTCACATGTCTCTTATTGGTTGTTTGATGTTGCTTCTTCGATGGATCCTTATTCAGATATTCTTTTTTCATACATGCTTGTTAATTAGGATATTTACTTTATATTCAGTGTTGTGCTATGTCTATTGTTTATTTCATTTAATCTTGCCATTGTAACTAATTTTAATAGAGTTTTGTCTGAAAGAATCTGGTACAAGATTAGAGAAACATAGTGGAATAATAAAAAAAAGCCAATGTTGATTGCTAGTTCGTGATTTCCATCGGCTTCCTACAAGAAGCAATCTAATTTTACCTCTACGATACGCAGATCACAGTGAAGTGAAAAATGAACCCTTGTGGTGATAACGAACTGCACAAGTGCTAAATCTCTAGCGGTATCTACACAGGCATGGACGATGGAGTTCTTCCTACATAGCACTCCACGATTGATCTCCTTCCCAGCAATACACCAGTAAAGTCTCAGCACTTGAGATAGGGCTAAGAAGAGAGAGGAAGGGGGTGTTGGCTCTAAAGAGAGAGAGGAGGGGGGCGGCCCTACTGGGAGAACCTTGGATGCTTAGCCTAGGGTTCTCCCTATGTAACTATTTATAGACTTTGTCGAGATTTTTCATAAAAACCCTTATCATTGTATAATTATATAAATACATCTATCGTCTGTAACCCTAACATGTGTGACCCTCCAAGTCCAGCGTCAGTTTAGTTTTGAGCTCATTAAGTTTAAGAACTTCTTCTTAGTTTAACTATGTTAACACTTAACATATAATTAATTATTTAATCATCTCATGATTTAAATAATTAATTCATCATCTCATGATTATTCCTTGTTGGACTTTAAGGTCATGATAAGTACCAAGTAACACTCTATGATCCTAGATGACACAGAGAATTTATAATCCAATTCAGAGATCTTTCTGTCCACAATTACTTCAAAGTTATAGTCCTTCATTCACACAATGCCCCTAGCCATAAATAAGGGTATAGTGATATTGTCAAACCCTTCTCACCTACGGCCTGATGAATCCCATACTCTAAGTCCCACTAGAAAACTCCTTTTCTAGTGAACTTATATAACCCTAGTCAGGGATTTCCCAAGTACCATTTATAAGACATTCTCTCTCATGTTGTATCTGAGAGTAAATGATACATGCTGTCCTTCAATTATCTTTGCATGATTTTCACTATATCCGAATACATGAGCTTCCAGAACTTGTTACTAAAGTCCCTTTGCCATGAATTAAAATGCAAAAGTCATCATGTAATGTATCCTTGGTGACTCATGTCTAGGGACCAATTGTGCAATTGTGATGGAAGAATCTCATGGTTGACAATTAGATATAATTAGCATCTAAAAATTCTTGATTGGATCAGTTCCATGAACTCATTCTCCGATAAACACCTATCTATTGATCTTAGTGTCTCCACGCAAGTGACTATTCATCACATGGGCAGACATAATATGTACTAGTTTGTCCGAATACTTGATGTCCTTCTCAAGTATTCTACAACTAGAAGCAATTAAAACTTATTTTTAAAGAAGATTGATCTCATTATCATAATCTCATAATGATTAAATCTGCACTACGTAAGTTTACGAACTTCATTACATCAGGTAATAATACCACAATCTAATAAGATACAATGAATACATGTCAACTCGAATGAGAATGTATATGAAATGGCATCATCACTTTACACGTGATTGACTTGACGAGTATACATTTCTTTCATTGTCATCATAAAAAAGGAAGGGATTGTTAAGTTCCCTATGTGATTTTAACGATAACAAAATATCTAGTCAAAGCCCTCTAACAAATGTGTCTAGATGTTTGACAAATTAGGTGATAAAGTTACGGACAACGTGCATTTGATCAAGGATTTATTGTGGTCTAATGTGTGATTTTCATGTTAACTCGAGTAATATTGTAGTGCATGAGAAGACGTTTTTGATAAGCCTAAGTTCAAGTCAATCATTTGATCCTACAAAAAAGTTATGTTGTTTTGAAGTTTACTACAAAATGGTGTCAAGTTTGATGTCAGAAACCCTGTGTGACACCAATCTCCCAAGAGCATGGTTTCGGGTTTGGTGTCGACACCGTCTGTTAACACCAATGAGGATCTGTTCCATGCTACAACTTCTTTCTTGGTTGTTCGCATTCCCGTTTGAACCATTGCCTCTGAGAAGGGGAGAGCCTATAAAAAGGATTGTTTTAGACCCTCTAGAGTTGCTAGAGCCACCCCACCTTGAAGCAAACCCGAAGGAACCAACTACTGCTAATGAGTTTGAGGAGAAGGCCAAACCAACGAGTCAGAACACAGAGACGAGGAGAAGGCCAAATCCTCTGACTAAAACCACCAATTTCAAATGATAAAAGTAAAAGTAAATATGCCAATTTCAAGCCAAGGCTATCGCCGGCCGGTGTCTACCATGACTCGGGAGTCTTGCCGTGCATTGGTGGCCGCCATTTCATGCATTGTTCCCCAACATGCGGAGTGAGATCACCCGCCCTGTGCTCCATCCACCACCCAACAACCCCCCGGTGCGCAAGCCATTGGGCTCACTGTTGGCACCTCACAGAGGCGCCCTGCGGATTATTTACAGATGTCAGGTATCAAACCGTCTACCCCTTGATTCCCCCTCCCCGATTTCCAGAACGCTCAAAACTGTCCAAAAACAGTCTTCAGATTCCGATCATTGACTTGATACTCCACAGTCATAACTCTGGAATATGTTACTCATTACCAGTTTCCTTTCCTCTTTTTTTTTTGGCAACAAACTCTGATATGGAGTTCCCTTGGGCCCGGTTTGTTTCTCGAATTGTCGGGGGGTTTGTTACCAGATGAGAGAGAATGGGGAGTGGGGCCCACGCTCTCCCCTCACACACAAAACCCTTGTTCGACTCCGGATGCGGTGTACAACCTCGTATCCTGCCCGAGAAACAAACCAACCCTTAAAGATACAAGCCAACACAATACACATATCAAGCATCACTGTGAGCAAGCAGTGTTGGTACCATAATAGAGCTGCGGGAGTAAGCAATTACTACAGCCTATAAAAGTACTGTCCTCGTATACGAAGGAGGGTTGCCCAGATCACCCGGTTGCAGGCTGTATCAGTTCTTCCTTCCTTCACACAGGATTATGTGGTAGCCATGCCTGCAACAATTTTGACATGGTCAGAATGGCATGAACCCCATGCTTGCTTGCTGAACAGATGCACTACACTCAAGCCAGAAATCCCTAAAAAATTTCCAGTTGACCTTCCAACTTTCCCTACAAGCCAGTGGTCCAAACTCCATTTTCCTATGGCATGCAGGATTAAAGAGTTCCGATGTGATCCGCACTAGTTCACCAAACACAATAAAGTACCTGAATATTAACTGCAAGGTTATTGGAAAAAGGTATAAAAAGGCATACGTTGATTTAAAAGGTGCACTGGTGGCTCCAACGGGTGTGCAGAATGCAACATCCTGAAATGGCCCTGCCATTTTTCCTCTAGGAAACCACCCAAGGTCTCCACCTTTCTTCCCCGACGGGCACTCTGAATACTCCGCAGCAATCTGAAAGCAATGTATATTTATAGTCAGCACCATTCAAAGAGAGGATACAAGAGGTCATCATCTCCAATAAACAATCGTTATGAATATTCTGCATAACAGGAATCTGCATTCAACCATTACCAACATCATCAAGACATCTTATTAATGTGGGGTCAAATTAGGAGTTGAATCCCAGACATTCAGACAGTTTCAGTCAACGACCCTTCATTTGCTACACCATTGCCCAGAAGGGGAAGAATGACTGAAGAAGCTAACATCTAAACAATCACTGATTGCCTGGCAGCATTCTGCAGCTGTCCGCCATGAAATAATACTTGACTGCAACTAAAACGTCATAAAAGGAAATAGAGGAAGAAATTTTGAAAAAGGAAAAAGATATCAAAATGTAGACATAAACAGAAGGGTAACAAGGAGAATATTTATACTTTACAGCCGATAAAATGTAAATAAAAGAAATAATTAATCAGCAAAAGTAATGCAGATCAAGAGTGAGTTCAACAATATGCCTGTGTATGTATAAGACTGGCCCCAAAAAGGGGGCTGAATTAGTACCTTTTCAGATGTTGAGGCCAGAATGCAAGATGCAACTACATGGGCCTATCTAAAGAACGGGAAAAGGTTTTCTACAATGGTCCTAGGTCAACTGGGATTAATAGTGGTCTGAGAATGGGTTTGACAGGAGGTCCACAACATCTCTGGGATGGGTGTGGATAAGGAGGAAAACCTCTGTTCTTTCTTTCCTGGAATAAAGAGGTGTCTGGCTTAGGAATAAACATGGGTTGAGTCTGGAGAAATTGGACTAAAAAGGAAAGGAGAAAACCAGGCACATGACAAATAAACAGGGCTTCATATGAAAAATGGACTAACGAAATGCAAGAGACATGGATCTCCTCTGAAAGAAAAGGGTTGGCAGAAGGGAATGAGGGAGAATTGTGATGAGAGAGAAGTGGAAAGGGCTGGTAGTGTCTATGCATGGCAGATGGTCAAGCTGATAAGGCCGGCAGACTGCAGGTGCCACTGTTCTTTCTGTCTTTGATGCTGTTCTGTGATCGACTGATTCCTATTTCTTTTGCTATTTCCTTTGAGGGGATGCATGGCTCCAGTGAAGAAAAACAATGGGAGGAGGATTAGCGGGAATAAGGATGGCCAGTGGACCCTGGTGTGCTCTACAGCAAGACTTAGTTTTTCCTCTCTTTTTTTAATGCTGCTTTTCTCTAGGGGAGGTTCAGGATTCTACCGTGATAGAGGAAGACATTGGAAGCAGAAGATTCAGTGTGAAAAAGATGAACATACAAAATGGAAGATGCCATGAGTCCTTCCCTTGTTCCTGCTTTCCATCCCTTGCTCTCAGTTCAATTATTTTCCCCCTTTCCTCCTTGCTATAGATTTTCCTAGGAAAATGGGGGTTCCTATTTGAGCAGGTTGGATGGTGTAAAGAGAGGAGAAGAGAAGGGTTGGTGATGTGAAGGGACCACACATGAACAGAACACAAATGCACATGGAGACAAAGGGATACTAACACAAGAAGTAAACAGAGACTGAGGAGATGAGAACATGGAAAAGAGCGAAAATATGGCCTCATGCTGCTCCTCATGGGGGCTCACCAGACTCGGAGTTAGGACATCATGCCGGAGTCTCAAGCAACATCCATTAAGAATATACAAATTTTCGCAAAAGTAGTCATCGTTAACCCCGATTAGCACACAACACTCATTATGTCCCTAAAATGCAGGGGGGGTACCAACCCGGGGTTCACGTGGGTTCCCAACCTCAGCCTCAGGGACTTCGCTGGGCCGAGGGGGCCTACTGTCCAATAGATGTTTGGCGTGCCTGCAGATCAGGCTATGGTGATTCAGGCTTGATCCTGGGTGGGTGGGTTTACTCTTGGTATTCAAGGGAATAGCATCATCTTTATGTTTCAATTTTCTTATGGTTATAGACCATAAAAGCAGCCTTCAACAGGATCTTTACAGTACCCGCATATAGTAATTACCAGATATCTTCTCCAATTGAAGTGTGTTGAAGTGATTTGGACTCGCAATGTGTGTACAAGTAATGCCATTTATTATGTATTCAACGTATACTGTGTCAATCTTCAACTGCATCTTAGTTGACTCATTAGATGCAACATTGCAGATTTTCATGCTTTTTCACTCAACTAAGATGTTTCAAACATAAATGAATATAATATATCACTTTAATATTCTTGATGCATTTTAACTAACACTACAATTATGATGCTTTTATCATGTGTTACACATCCATGGGAACCGACCAGAGGTCCCAGAACCAGCTGTACTTGATCGAGAGCAGTTGATTCATGTGCTGAAACATAGCAATGAAAGCTATGACATATAATTTAATAATTTTAGATCAAAATAAACAATATACCATTATTAAATACTAATATAATATATGTAAGAGACATGATAATATGTCTGATTGGCATTATTTACATGCTGATGTGGTGTGGATCTAAACAGTCCAAGAGGGTTGAAGCTCAGCCAAGGCCACTCGTCAAGTCAACCATGAAGAGATCAGAACTCGGTTAGGCCAAAGGTATGTCTGTGACCCTGCATCAGTCAATTTTGGGCCATAGCTCAAGTGGAAATATAGCCCTGAAGGGTCAGTGGATCTCAGACCAGGACTCAGACTGGCCATTCAACCGAGGAAGGCAGGCACAGCTCCGTCGGGACTAGAATCCTGTCTACATCATTGTTGAACACAGAAAAATTTAAAGAATAATGTTCACAATTTGTTAGCTATTAAACTAGCATGTGCATTATTAATTCCATGAATTGGGTTTATCAAATGATTAGGGTTCGGGTACTGAACAGTCTGAACCTTACCCCACTGACCTCGGTCAGTGTTAATTTACATAGACATAAAGTCCGAACACCTTTGTTTAACTGCCAAAAAAAGCTATTGTCCTTCACAATATTGTTTATGATATTAGGGGCAAATTCGCAACAACGGTAGAAACCTTTGAAAGGATAAGGGTACTTATACCATAACGAGGGTAGAAGTGTAATTTGATTCAAGACATGGTGGACCTAGAAGCCTATAAGAATAGGGATAGGTCTAAGATTTAAGCAAGGATTTAGGCATAGGCTGAAGACTAGGTCACAATTTAACACTATCTAGGGACTTAAATACAACTTGGAAAGAACAAGGGTATGTTTGCAATTTGATATCTCCCGGGGTTTATTCATAATTCGACACCAGTTGGGGGTATATTGGCAACTTGATATTGGCTATGAGTGTGAAGGCAATTTAAGTTTTAGGAGGGGTATATGTGCAATTATCCCATGTCAAAGAACAGCATTCACACAATTAACAGGAAGCCAGGTATTTATGCAATTCTTGAAAAGCATGAAAGATGTTAGTATAAATACAAAACTTTTCTTCAAAGACAGACTTTGTCGGCAAAACCTTTCTTCAAAGACAGACTTTGTCGGCAAATTGTAGATTTTACAGGACTTTTCCGCAAAAATACAGCACATATCTACAATTTCTAAAAATTACAGTGTATTTCTGCAATTACAGGACATTATGGGAGTTTTCTTGTAATTTGAGGATATTTTCATAATTTCTTATTAGTTAAAAAATATATAATATTTTTACCATCAAATTACATAGAAAATTACATCATAAAGTCCCTAGAGGCATAAATGCAAAACCCAATGGTATTTATAAACCATACCCCTATGTCGGCCTTCACAAAAACCAAAGAACAATTGGTCCAAATGCTCTGAGCGATGCTTCCAAGTGTGCTGAGATGTGTCCGACAGAATAGGGGCCCACGGGGCCTATTTATAGAAGTTAGGGGCCACTTGGGACCGGATAGGTCCCTTTGAGGGCCTATCCGGTCCTTGGGGACCTATCCGGGGCCGGTTGGCCCCGCGAAAGCCTATCCGGACCGGATAGGTACCCCATGGGACCTACCCGGTCCTACCAGGCCGAGAGTGGGGAGAGAAGGGGGTGGCCTCTATAAAAGGCCCCCATTTTTTATTTTTTCTCCTTGGGTCATGTGCTTTGCCTGCCACGTGGAGGGGAGAAAGCGACTTCTCCTTTGTGCTTTGTGCTTTGTGCTTGTCTTTCTTGCTCCGTCCGCGCCGTTTGTCGAGGGAGGAAGCTTCCATCCTACTAGATCGTCTTGCCGGCACATGCTAGACACTCCACAGGTGTGACGAAGATTCTCGTCTAATTGTTTCCTTGCTGTGAGGGATTTTCCTTTCATGCCAGACATCCGGCGGGAGTTCCCGATGTTTGGAATTTGTCCGGAATTATGACACTAAGCTTTGTGCCATTTATTGGTCATCATCAAACTGAATTAATTCCAAATATCTCAATTAATTCGAGAAAATGACGGGACATCCAACAGGGGTTCCCGGGGTTCAAGAATGGCCTGCCAGGATGACGGTGTTAGCTTTGTGCTATTTTTTTTACCATTACTATACCGATTTAATTTCCATTTATCTCGATTAACTCGAGAGAGAGAAAAATAATGGGCTCAACAATCATGCATCCTGAGTTTGACACCCAGCACTGCCCAAGAACTCTGGGAATAGTCCCATATCGGAAGATGGAAGGAACCACACATTCTCCAAGGCGGAACAGGGAAGGAACTGCTTAACAGTAACTGGATGCTTTACCTAAGGTTAAGACCCTGACGTGCTCTTTCTATGGTTAACGTGCTCACTTGAGCATTGGAGTTTCCCAAGGATAAAGTCCCAGGGCTGACCTTTTCTCCTCTCAGGAGGACCCATCTGAGCTTACTTTGCCCTTCCTCTTCTGACTGATCAAACTTGATCTTGTGATATATTTCCTCAATGTCAGTACTACTCATATTGAATAGTGGTCACAAGCATCACAATATACCACCGTCCACCTCCTGAATCTGATTTCGATTCTAGAATTACAACTACTACCAAATTTTCATTTCATGTGCATGGTAGAGTCATACCAGCTGCAGGTAACAGCAAAACTATAGAACTTATGTCACCTTTGTGGATCCACATTTAACATCTTTTGTTCAGTTTGGTTGACTCTTGAAGTCCTTATCATTGACAATTTATCTTTGATTACCTAGTTTACTGCTTAGACCACCATTTGATCTGCTAATCAGCTGCTGTGTCATCAGCAAATAGAAAGGTACTGGATCAGGGATCGGGCTCAGATCGGTGGCCCTAAAACTGATCCAGATCGGCTAGAACAGCCAATATGAGCCCAATCTATCCAATGCAACTTTTGCATGTTTAAGATTAGAATATACTTCTAGTATTATATAAACACTTTTATCAAATTTTAGCAACCGACTTCATGGTTTTATCAGTTTGCCTTCTGAAGACTTTCTCCCCCTTTTGCAGGGTGGAGAAGAGCAATGGAGGAGGAGGCAACAGCAGCAGCTGTGACAGGAAGCAGCAGGGACGGCAACCACAAAAGTCAGTAACAGGTGGAGAAGAACAATGGAGGAGGCAACAGCGGCAACCGTGACAGGAAGCAGCAGGGACGGCAGCCACAAAAGTCAGTGGCAGGTGGTAACGGCGACGTCAGCGGCACGTGGCAATGTTGCGCCACACCATCTTCTGCCTCATAGATGGCATATAATAGAAGGTGAGACTGCCCTAAGCATGTCCATGGTGAGGAGAAATGGAGTGGTAACAACGCTGACGATGCTAATATGGCATGTGTGTGTGTGCCCCACCATCTTTTGCCTCATACATGGCATGTAATAGAAGGTGAGAGTGCCCTATGCATGTCCATGGTGAGGAGAAATGGAGTGGTAACAATGCTGACGATGCTCATATGGCAAATTGGAACGTCTAGTAGCAATTTTATATTGTATCAAATAATGATGGCAATCAAAATGGAATATTTGTTGTGAGAACAAGCAAGCACAGAACTAAGGTTTTTTTTGCTATTAAATGAGCCCAGAATCAGGGATTTGCTACCTATCTGTGAAGATCTTGAAGCTTCTGGAACATTAGTTAATCTTAGAAACCACAAGAAATGTGCTATGATAAAAATGAGCTTAGGAATGTGTTCAGTCAAAAATCAGCTCCGTGTTGTAACACTGAATTTTGAAACTTAAAATACATGAAAATTTTCTCTATAAAAACTGAGCATTTATATTTTATTTTATTATTTATCATATGTCAGATTTCCTGTTTAGAACCCAGAAGACCAGCCACTTAGACGATTGAGCCTTTTTATATGTTGTCCTGAAATAATAGGCGAAAAATCACCTTAGGAGGGATAGGTGATGGTTCGTCCAAGTTAAAAGAAATTAGATGATGCTCCGCCTAACGTTGAAGGAAGCTAGATGATATAGCACCTAGTTAGAGAAGATAGGCAATGTAGCGACTTAGTGAGAGAGGATGGGAGAGTTGGATGGAAGGACCGAAGGTTGGACGTTGGAAGCTAGACGGAAGAATTAGATGATGCACTGGCACTTAGACAGAAAAATTAGGCAAGGACTTAGATGATACGGAGATTAGACAGTGCAAAAGTTAGATGATAACTTAGACGATAGAAGTTAGACGAAAGAGAAGACGTTAGACGATAGAAGTTAGATGGAAGGGAAGACGTTAGACGGTAGAAGTTAGACGGAAGGGGAGAACTTAGACGATAGAGTTAGATGATGATCCGCCTAAATGGAGAAGTTAGGCGATACAACGACCAACTGTGGAAATTAGACGAAGCAGAATTAGACGAAGCAAGTTAGACGATAGAACTGAACAATGAACAGTAAACTGTTAGACGAAAAATTGGACGATAGACAAGAAGGTAGATGATAGACTTAGACGGAATGATTTGGACGATGCAACGCCTAAGTGAAAGAACATAGACGATGAACAGTAGCTGATATTAGACAATGCAAAAATAGATAAAAGATTTACAGACTTAGACAATGGTTATAGGCGTTGAGGAGTTGGACGATAAACATAGACGATATAAAAAACAATAAATTTAGAGGAAATAGACAATCTACTGAGACCTTGAAGGAATAGACAATGGGTTTAGATGATGATGAATTAAATAATGGACTTTAAATTCAGAAAGGTCACTCGAATATTGTCTGACAGAGATCATAAAAGCGGGGTGGAGATCAGAGCCCAAGTGACGGGGGTTAGTGGTGTATGGCAAGTATATATGACAAGTGTTGGTGGTAAATGGAGTTTTATAACATGTGGATGGTAGTTATGACAAGTAGATATCATAATTTGTATGCTAGATGTTAGGTGCATGACGGGTGTAAGCACTAGTATAACAAGTGGAAATGGATACAAGGGAAATTTAGCTAAAGAATTAATCTCCTGCAATCTATTTATATCCCCTCCTTCCTCTATCCTTACCTTCTTTATGGCATCATCGTAGTCCTCCCTGATTTCTTCCCTCTCTCTCTCTCTTCTCCAGGCATCTTCACCTGATAAGTACTTCTTAAATCTCAAGATCATATCTCAACTCATTGCTTTCCAGGATTTCCACATTCATCTAAACACTACCGTGTATCTTCTCTCTCAGCTTTCTCAAGGAGTGGAGCTCAGAAAAGTTGATTCTGAGACTGATTGCTTCTTAACAGAAATAAGTTTCCTAAACACAAGCCATGCATGTCACCTTTAAGCCTATCTTTGGCTGACTTAAGTTCTATAATTTTGTAATCTACTAAATGACCCTATGTAGAAACCATGATCCTCTTAAGATCGTTCTCTGATCTTCTCTGAATCCTTCTATCATGATTTATATAGATTCTCTTAAGATAAGTTGAGCATGTAAGTGTTATGTAAGTCAGATAAATAAGACAAGTTACACTTCTGTTTTCACTGTAAGATGATTGAATCAAACAAGTCATGCATGTCTTTATTTAGCAAGCTAATTGAAACACGACATATAGGTCGTTATATTTACCTGACGCGTATGTATATAATTCTGATTTCATGAGGCTCAATCCATCTGGACAAGAGGTCAACATCAGCGTCATGATATCCATTGAATTTGAATCATGTAACCTCTTAGAGCCATGTTTTCTTTTCTTTGAAATCCCACATTCCGGGACTATGCCTGAGCGGATAGGACGGATGGTATAATACCACACCAGGTCGGGATCTCGAGATAGCGGGGGAAGAAAATACTACACATCTCCTGCCCGAGAGTGTGCCATCGCCTAGGCAACAGATTGAGAAAATCCCCACGAAGTTCGGGGTGAGACATAGGCCTCCGGTTTGTGTACACAGCTAAGACTCACTCAAGGAGCGCCGGTGTCGAGTGAGTATGCAAGTATAAGAGCTCGCTTCTTGCGGGGTGGTAGTCCTTCTGTTTAACATTGATCTGTCATGGTTTTTATGTTTGATTGCTATGATTAATATGTGGATGATGTGGGTACGAGCTTTACATCACAACATTACTATGAAAAGAATGCAAGCTGTGTGCAAGTTGCTGACCTACTCATCTGCTTGTTAACTGCTCTTTATAAGTTGTTTCACGTGGTACACTCTATATGAGCATGAAAATATAGAAGAAGTACAAGCAACTATAAGATCATGAACTCTTTACTGTCGAGTTTCTGGTCAATGCAAGTTTTTAAGTCTTTACTACGAGTTAAATTCAAGTTCATTCTACAAAAAACATGTTGCAAGTTCATGTTCTGCTGTGTTAATCATAGATGCCATATGTAGTTTCATAATGTTCATCCTTGGCCTCAACAACCTTAGACAGTGATATGGGACACCCCCATTGCTCTTCCACCTAAATTCAAATGTCTGATCAGCTCACAAGATCTTTCTGCTTCATTATCTCCTAAAACATGTAGTTGGATTTATGTATTATCCTATAACCTGAAAAAGATAGTTTGCATGCAAGTTGGCAGTTTCACGATTGAGATTAAGTATAATATAATGGTGGGGTGAAGTGATGCCTTGTATTAGGTTCCTACTGAGTCGTCATACTTAGCCAGTTCTCTATATCTCTTTTAGGTGTTGGTCAGTGAGATTCTGGGAACGGCAGTTGGTGGTGCTGATCAGAGTTGGAGCTTGCAATGCTCTGACTATCGATGTGTTTCATTATTTTCAAAGGATCGCCTAGGCGACAAGGCGCTCCAAGGCGCTCAAGGCAACCAAGCGCCTAGGCTAGCAACCCATTAAGACACTCACCTGACTATCTTGGTGCACATACGCCACCTTGGTCTCGCCTAGCTTGTCTTGGCAGGATATCCACTCCTTGTTTTAAGGTCTGTTTTAATATTTGGGTAAAAGTTCGGGGGTAATTTTAAAAATTGACAAATGATATGTCAAGATTGGCAAGAGAAGATACGGCTTCCATTTCCCTTTCCCCTTTCTCTCGGATTCTTCTCCCTGTCGGTTCCTCTTCCCTCCTTAAAAACATTGATTCATATTTGCATGGTGCACGTTTCGAAATTAATACTATTTTTGTCTCTTTTTGATAATTCACAAGTGTAAAATTATGAAATTATTATGCTGGTGTGCTTATAATTTACCCAGAAATGTGGCATATAACATACTTATGCTTCCTTTTAATATAGAGAATAACTAATTAAATCCCAAAATTTAGATTAAAATTTTATATTGATTGACAGATATTCTCAAATTCTTATTAGTTTTCTCTTATTAATTTGTTATTGATTACCATTTTTCTATTTTTTTAAATATAAGTATATGTTGAAGATTTGTGAATATCAAATTTTCTATTAACTAAAGATAGAACTTACATGTAGAAAATATATAGTAGTAGTTCTCTTACGATGTATTTAGTTATATACTAGGCTTCACCTAGGCGCCTCGCCTTGTTGCCTAGACGCCTCGCCTTGTCGCCTAAGCAGTAAGGTGGTGGGTCACTATCTTGGTCGCCTTGGACGCCTTGACCACCATGGTATGTTTTGAGATGGTGAGTGAGGTTGACATTTGGGCCTTTCTGATGTAATTTGTTCAGTAGCCCAATGTAGGGCTTTATGTACTAATGACAAACATGAATGTATGTACACACTATTATGAATGGAAACGCTTCCGCTAAGTTCCTGTTCATATGGCGTATGCATGTATGTGTGTTCAAATACAGTGGAATGTGTAACAACAAGTCTACAGGTGCTCATACTCTCGACCACACGCACGCATGTGTGGCTCCCGACCAGCCCTACACTGACGAGCTCACACAGGTTTTGGTATCAGAGACGACGAGTTTTAACACTTGACATTCCATTGTATTTAACCTATCATTGATACTTAAATTTCCAAGTAGAAGTGTCGACTTATGGGATTTTCTTTGGGTTTCAATGAGGAGATGGCGAGATCTAGAAGAAGAGGTGGTGCAGGCAATCCGTTTGAAAGGTTCCTAGGTGCATTTGAAGAATAGGCACAGAATGTGCAGCAGAGAGCGGTAGATCGTGGTGATGATAGACTCGCTAGGATATCACTCATGAAGAAGTTTATGAGGATAAGGCCTCCTTCCTTTAAGGGGGAGAGTAGGCCGGATGTGGCGAACAGGTGGATCCGGGAGATGGAGAAGATCTTTACGGCTATTTGTTGCAAGGAGGAGGATAAGACTCGTTTGGCGATATACATGGTTCAAGATGCAGCGGACGAATGGTGAAGTTCCATGCTGAGAACAAGGTTTGGTGGCCTTCAGGAAGGGGGTTCACTGGGAGGAGTTTCTGGTAGTTTTTAGAGAAATATTTTCCGGTGCACATTCAGGATCAGTTGGAGCAAGAGTTCCTTAATCTGAGACAGAGCGACATGACGGTGTTACAATATGAGACGAGGTTTGCTGAGTTACAGAAGTATGCTCTCCACATTTGTCAGGATAAGCGCAAAAGAGCCCGGAGATTTGTAGATGAACTTCGAGATCATCTTCGAGAGAAGGTTGTTGTTTTACCACCGCAGACGTTAACAGCGACAGTGAATATAGCATGTGTTGCGGAGGAAAATGCAAATAGGATGCAACAACGTAGGGAGGCATGGAGAAAAGGAAAGGCACCAATTCAGGGGATGTCTGGGTCTCCTAAGAAGAAGTATGAAGACAGGCCAGTCTACAGTACTGAGCAGCAACAGCCAGGTCAGATTTCCACTTTTCCTGTTTGTTCCAGTTGTGGTAAAAGGTGCGTATGAAGGCATCGTGCCGGTGTTATCGATGTGGCAATGCTGGACACATTGCCAAAAATTGTACAGTGAATATGGGAGTTCAGGCCAAGGGAGCAGCGCGGCAAGTTATAGCACCAGCCAAAGTATATCACCTTTCTTGGGAGGATGTGGATGCTTCAGGGCATTCAACTGGGGGTACGGTTTCTATTGTTAAATATCTTGCTCATGTTTTATTTGATCCTAGTGCTATAGATTCTTTTGTTTCTGCGAGTTTTCCTATAATAGATATCACTGCATTACTTGTCTTTACACCTGTTGGGAAAGTCTAAGAAGTGTCTGTAGATGGTAGAGTTATGCCAGTGAATTTTCACTTACTAGATATGAATGATTTTGATATCATTTTGGGTATAGATTGTTTGGAGAAGTATCATGCTCTGCTGAATTGTCATCACAGGAAGGTTATCTTTCTGATCCCAGGAGAAGAATTTGTATTTCATTGTCCTAGGGCAAAGTCCCCTAAGATAATAATTTCTGCGTTGAAAGCCAATAGGATGATCAGTCAGGGTTGTCCCTCCTCCTTGGTAAATGTTGTACTTCATGGCCCGAGAGAGTCTCCTAAGTCCGTTAGTAGTACAAAGGTTGTGAAGGATTTTTGCGGATGTGTTTCCGGATGAGTTGCCAGAGTTGCCTCCAAAGAGGGATGTTCAGTTTACTATTGAATTATATCCGAGTACATAACCTATTTCTAAGGCTCCGTATAGGATGGCACCAACAGAGTTAATAGAATTGAAGAAAAAGATAAGGGAGTTACTTAGTAAGGGGTTTATTCATCCTAGTGTTTCAACTTGGGGTGCACCAGTTTTATTTGTGAAGAAGAAAGATGAATCTATGACGTTGTGTACTGATTACAGAAAACTCAATCAAGTGACCGTGAAAAATAAAGATCTATTGTTAAAGATTGATGACTTGTTTGATCAGCTTCAATTTGCTAAGATATTCTCTAAGATTGACCTGGGGTTAGGATATTATCAGTTGAAAATTAGAGATCAAGATATACAGAAGACATCATTCAAAACTAGATATGGTCATTTCGAGTTTTTGGTTATGCCTTTTAAACTTACCAATACACCAGCGGCTTTTATGGATATCATGAATAGGGTATTTCAGTCATACCTAGACAATTTTGTAGTGATTTTCATAGATGATGTTTTAGTATATTCTCCGGATGTAGAGACCCACATAGAACATATGAGGTTAGTACTACAGAAGTTGAGGAACCATAAGCTTTATGCCAAGTTCAGTAAGTGTGATTTCCGGTTGAGCAATGTGAGTTTCTTGGGTCACATTATTTCTAATGATTGTATTTCTGTTGACCCAGAGAAAGTGAAGGTCGTGATAGAATGGAACCTCCCACGGGCTCCTACTAAAGTCCGTAGTTTTCTAGGTTTGGCTGGATATTATCGCAAATTCATTGAGAGATTTTCCAAGATCTCAGCTCCTCTGACTAAGTTGACCAAGATGGGAGTGAAATTTGTTTGGACAGCCGAGGGTAAAGCTTGTTTTAAAGGACTAAAGAGAAGGTTAACGTAGGCTCCTGTCCGTGCTCTACCTAAGAGGACAGAGAATTTCATTGTGTACATTGATGCTTCGAGGCAAGGGTTAGGTTGTGTGTTGATGCAACATGGAAGGGTGACCGCTTATGCGTCCAGACAACTTAAGGACCATGAACTAAATTACCCGACCCATGATTTAGAGTTGATGGCGGTTGTGCATGCACTAAAAATTTGGAGACATTATTTGTATGGTGCTACCTTTGAGGTGTTCACAGATCATCAGAGTCTGAAGCATATCTTCTCTCAAAAGGAGTTGAATTTAAGACAGCGTCGATGGATAGATTTTCTCAAGGATTATGACTTTTCTTGAACTATCATCTAGGAAGAGCTAATGTAGTTGTCAATGCTTTGAGCAAGAAGAGGTTGATGAGTATAAAACTCAGAGAGTTGTGACATAATTATGAGACAGTGATTGATTTTGGGCTACAGTCAGACATGAATAAGTTTACCAATTCTCTTGGGCAGTTGTCTATGAGGTCATCCATTTATGACAGGATTGTACAACAACAGAAGGAAGATGTTGATTTACAGAAGATGGTTAGCAGACTAAATTTTTCTCAGAAGGCAGATGGGGTTATTTTCTTCAGAGACCGGTTATGTGTACCTAACAATAGTGAGTTGAAGCAGGATGTAAGTCAAGGTACACCATTCATCCAGGAGGTGTGAAAATGTATCAAAATCTAAAGAAGAATTTCTAGTGGTTGGGTATGAGGAAAGATGTGCAAGAGTTCATGGCAAACTGTCACACTTGCCAACATATCAAGGCGGAGAGGCAAAAACCTTCAGGATTGCTACAACCATTGGATGTCCCGTTGTGGAAGTGGGATCATATTACCATGGACTTTGTAATGGGTTTCCCAAGAACTAGAAGACAGCATGATTCCATTTGGGTGATTGTAGATAGATTGACAAATCGGCTCATTTCCTACCCATCAACATGAGACACTCAGTAGGCAGTTTGATGCAGTGGTATGTAGATGAGATAAGTGCGTTTGCACGGGGTCCCAGCTTCTACTGTTTCAGACAAAGATTCCAGATTTATAGACAGCTTTTCAGGTAGTCTTTGGGTCAAAATTGAAGTTCAGTTCAACTTATCACCTCAGACAGATGGACGGTCAAAAAAAACCATTAAGACTTTAGAGGATATGCTCCAAGCGTGCAGTCTAGATTGGGACAGTGCATGGGATGAGCAGTTGGCTATGGTGGAATTCGCATATAATAATAGTTTTCATGCCTATATTGGCATGGCACTTTTTGAGGCATTATATGGTAGGCCATGTAGATCACTATTGTGTTGGCCGGAGGCAGGAGATGGCGTGCTATCAAGTCCTAAGATTGTGCAACAAAGTTCAAAGCAGATTGCCTTGATCCGAAAAAGATTGTTAACAGCCTAGAGTAGACAGAAGAGCTATGCTGACAAGAGAAAGGATCTAAAGTTTCAAGTGAGAGATCATGTCTTTCTAAAGGTTTCCCCTACTCGTGGTGTTATCAGATTTGGCAGGCGACAAAAGTTGAGTCCTAGATATGTTGGACCCTTTGAAATTCTGTCTAGAGTGGGAAGACAGCCCAGTTAGCACTTCCACCATCTATGGAGGGAGTTCATGATATGTTTCATGTGTCCATGTTGAAGAATTATGTTCATGACCCCTCCCATGTTTTGAGTAATCCGTCGGTAGAGATCAGTCCAGATATATCTTATCAGGTACAACTAGTTCAGATCTTTAGACAGGAAGGTTCAACAGTTCAGGAGGAAATCTATTCCCATGGTTAAGGTATTATGGCAGAGTTTAGCTTCATAAGAGATGACTTGGGAGACAGAAGTAAGCATACAAGAGAAGTATCTTGAATTATTCGTTTAGTATTTCCTTTCTGATTATTAATTTCAAGGACGAAATTCTTTAAGGGGGAGAGAATTGTAACACCTTGAACTTTGAAACTTAAAATACATGGAAATTTTCTCTATAAAAGCTAAGCATTTATATTTTATTTTATCATCTATCATACGTCAGATTTCTTGTTTAGAACCCAACAGAACAGCCACTTAAATGATTGACCCCTTTTAGACATCGTCCTATGTCATCAAAAGTGCGCCTAAGCGCTCGCCTAGACGGTTTTTAAGGCGAGGCGGCCCCAACTGTCTCGTTTTCGCCTCAAACACGACACTCCCAGGAGGCCTGGTCCCATGAGATCTTGATTGACTTACCCTATGTATTTTCGCCTCAAATCTTGATTGTTGTTAATTTTATTGAAAATATTGATTGTATGTATGTATTTTTTGTGATACTTAGATAAATATTTATATTTTTTGAATTGTATATATATTTTTTTAATAAAATGCCTCACGCATTAGGCGACCCCTTGGTCGCCTCACACCTCTGACTACATTGACGTTGTCCTGAAATAATAGGCGATATATCGCCTAAGTTAGAGGGGATAGGTGATGGTTCGCCCAAGTTAAAAGAAGTTAGATGATGCTCCATCCAATATTGAAAGAAGCTAGACGATATAGTGCCTGCTTAGAGACAACAGGCGATGCAGCGACTTAGTGAGAGAGAGACGATGGGAGAGTTGGACGGAAGGAACGAAGGTTAGACGTTGAAAGCTAGACAGAAGAATCAGACGATGCACTGGCACTTGGACAGAAAAGTTGGGAGAAGATTTAGATGATGCGGAGATTAGACGGTGTAGAAGTTAGATGATAACTTAGAAGATAGAAGTTAGATGGAAGGGAAGGCGTTAGACGATAGAAGTTAGATGGAAGGGAAGGCGTTAGACGGTAGAAATTGGATGGAAGGGGAGAACTTAGACGATGGAATTAGATGATGTTCTGCCTAAATGGAGAAATTAGACGATACAATGACCAACTGTGGAAATTAGACGAAGAAGAATCAGACGGAGCAAGTTTGATGGTAGAACTGGACGATTAATAGTAAACAGTTAGACGAAAAATTAGACAATGGACAAGAAGGTAGATGATAGACTTTGAGGGAAGGATTTGGACGATGCAACGCCTAACTGAAGAAACATAGACAATAAATAGTAGCTGACATTAGACGATATAGAAACAAACAAAAGATTTATAGACTTAAGCAAATGATTATAGGGCTGAGGAGTTGGACGATAAACATAGACGATATAGAAAACAATGAATTTAGAAGGAATAGACGATCTATTGAGACTTTGAAGGAGTAGATGATGAGGCATTAAATAATGGACTTTAAATTCAAGAAGTTCACAAGAGTATTGTCTGATAGAGATCATAAATGCACAGCGGGGATCAGAGTCTGTGTGATAGGGGTTAGTGGTGTATGACAGGGGTTAGTGGTAAATAGAGTTTTATAACAGGTGGATGGTAGTTATGACAAGTAGAGATCATAATTTGTAGGCCATGTGTTAAGTTGCATGACGGGTGTAAGAGCATGGATGACAAGTGGAAATCGATACAAGGGAAATTTAGCTAAAGAATACATCCCCTACGATCTATTTATATCCTCCATTCCTCTATCCTTACCTTCTTTCTAGCATCATCGTAGTCCTCCCTGATTTCTTCCCTCTCTCTCTCTTACGGACATCTTCACCTGGTATGTACTTCCTAAACCTCAAGATTATATCCCAATTCCTTGCTTTCCAGGATTTCCACGTTCATCTAAACACTACCGTATATCTTCTCTCTCAACTTTCTCGAGGAGTGGAGCTCGGAGGAATTGATTCCGAGATTGGTTGCTTCTTAAGGCCCAGTTTGATAACCGGGTAGGGCAACCTGTTCGCCGGTGCCCTCCCGGTTATCACGTTTATTCGCCGGTTTGCATAAATACCTGAGTTTGGCAAGTGCAAGAATAGGAGAATGTTATATGAAGGAAAGGCATATTTTGGTCGAATAAGATATTCGACCCATTTGGGTCGAATGAGTTATTCAAAGGGCCACTAAATCTTCCTTATCCTATTCGATAAACAAAGAAGGCCTAATAGAAATAGGTTTCCTAAGCACAAGCCATCCATGTCACCTTTAAGCCTACCTTTAACCAACTTAAGTTCTATAATTCTGCAATCTACTAAATGACCCTATGTAGAAACCATGATCCTCTTAAGATCGTTCTCTAATCTTCTTTAAATCCTTCTGTCATGATTTACGTAGATTCTCTTAAGACAAGTTAAGCATGTAAGCGTTCTATAAGCCAAATGAATAAGACAAGTTACGCTTCTATTTTTCTTGTAAGATGATTGAATCAAACAAGTCATGCATGTCTTTATTTTGCAAGCTAATTGAAACAAGGCATATAGGTCATTATATTTACCTAATGCCTATGTATATAATTCTGATTTCACGAGGTTCAATCCATCTAGACAAGAGGTCCATATCTATGTCGTGATATCCACTGAATCTGAATCATGTAATCCCCTTTGAGCCATGTTTTCTTTTCTTTGAAATCCCACATTCTGAGACTATGCTTGGGCGGGTAGGACAGATGGTGTAACACTCACACCAGGTCGGGTCCTCGAGACAACGGGGCAAGAAAATGCTACACATCTCCTGCCCAGGAGTGCGGCATCGCCTAGGCGGTGGGTTGAGAAAATCGCCACGAAGTGCGGGGTTAGGCGTAGGCCTCTAATTTGTGTACACAGCTAAGGCTCACCCGGGACATGCCAGTGTCTAGTGGGTATGCAATTATAAAAGGTCGCTTCTTGAGGGTTGGTAGTCCTTCTATTTAACTTTGATTTGTCATGTTTTTATGTCTGTTTGCTCCGATTAATAAGTGGATTTTGGGTCACGGAATATTCTTCGGGAAGAAGATTGTAAGGGTTGCACATAAAAGGGGTTGTATAAATAGCCTGTGCAGGATTTATTCCGTGAGTGCGCATCGTATCAGACGATTTGGGTTCGAGTGCCGGACCTTTCCCCACTGACCGCAGTCAGTGTTGATTTACATCGACCTAACGTCCGAACACCTTTGTTTAACTGTCAAAGAAAATCCTAAAGTCCCTTACATAAATTCTGAGACCAAGGGCATACCAGCTTGCATGGCTCGTAATGCACTTATCCCTCGTGCACCGACAACAACAACCGCAATTGAAAGAATTGGGATTTCAACTGAGGCCATCGTCGAAACCCTAAAGTTTAAAGGCATAGGTATGATCTACAGGAGGCCGAAGGTATATTAGGGCATCCTGATAGTTTCTGGATCCCAAGGGTATTTTTGGTCATTCTAGATTTCCAGGGGTATTTTGATAATTTCACCAGGCCAGGGGGATTTCTGGGATTTTTGGGTTGGAGGGAAAGTATGGTAAAATCTCTAACTTCCCAGGGCACTGAGGTCGTTTCCGGTGGATTTAGGGGCTATTAGACCATTTCCAGGTCACAGAGATATTGTGGTAATTTTACCAGACTCGAGACGGACCTATGTTTAAGATGACACTTAGATGCGAAGCTGGGCTGGCAAGATTCCTAAGCAAAGGAGCAACAATGAGCTTCATAGAAGACGCGTGTGTGTTGATTTGCAAAGGAGGGACATATGCGCAATTTCCCAAAAGTCAGGACTCATTTGCAATTTTCCCAGACCGGCACATGAAGGAACAACAGAATGCATTTATAATCCATATGAGTACAAGGATTGTCGACGAGTTGTCGACTGTACATAAGAGGTCTCCGCACTGACACGGGACATAAGGACAGAGCCCCAAATATAACAGGTTGCAGGGTAAAACTACAAACAACATGACTTGATTTTTTTCTTGCAGTCCCAGGAATGGCGTTTTTGTAATCCCTCATTATGTGATGGAATTACATAAATTAGCCGTCCTAGGTGCATAGAAAATTACAAGCATGGCCCCACGGAAGGGCATAATTATAAACATAGTCCTTAGGGGCATAAATACAAAGCTCGGAGTATTACATACCCTTGGTGGGCCAAAACGACGAACAAGCTTGCTCCAGAGAATGACTCAATCTCTCGATCTCCGATCTTCCGTGTGTCTCTCTGTATTCCCATCCGAACCCTCAGGGATCTATTTATAGAAGTTGGAAGACTATCGGGGTTGATTTAACCGGTACGGGGTGGACGGGATTGAAACGACCCCGAGAGGGTCTCTTTTTTTTCCTTTTCTTTTTTTTTCTTCTCTTTTTTTTTCTTCTTCTGCGAGAGAAAAGGGGCGGCGGGGTCAAACGACCCCGGGGACCCCACCCGGGATCTAATGACCCCGGGCAGGTCCCGCCTGGTCGTTCAACCCCGGGCGGGGCCACTTGACCCAAGGCAGGTCCCCCCCCCCCCCCGGTCGGGCGACCTCGGGCGGGTCCGCCCCACCCGTGCGCTGGCCATCCGGGGTCCGGCGACCCAGCACGGGTCCGTGCTGGGTCCGTCCGATCGACCTAGGACAGGTTGCTTGCCCTCTTTTTTCATCTTAAAGCCTCCTCCTTTAGATTTTTTGAACATTTTTGCTCGCAGCACGCCGCGTGAAGAAAGGAGAGAACGCGCCTCTTGTTCATTTGGTCATCTTCCCCGTGCCGTCGGCAAAGAGGAGGGAGTTTGAGTTCATCCGAGCTACGTGGTACACGTGCATTGGACTTCTCCGGAGATGTGTACACCATCTCTTGCGCCCTCTTTCTTTGCTGCAAAGGTTTTCTGTATCCATCCTAAACATCCGAGGGAGAAAAATCTCGCCTCTCGGGACTCGCCCGAAACCACACGACCCCGACAATCGTTGTGGATTTAAGTCGGTTCTCAACCACCTCGATTGCTGCTAGGGGTTTATAATTGAAGTAATACACGGGCCACAGAGTCCCAACGTGTAGACATGTTCCACGGAGCGGCGGTACGCCAAATGTTGAACTTCGACCAACTCGAGGGAAGTGTCTCAATTTATTCGAGACAAATAGTGGGTGCAACAGTGGATGAAGTGGGTATGAGCTTTATATAATGGCATTATTATGAAAAGAATGCAAGTCGTGTGCAAGTTGTCGACCCACTAATCTGCATGTTAGCTGCTCTTCATAAATTGTTTCACGTAGTACACTATGTGAGCATGAAAATGTAGAAGTACAAGCAACAATAAGATCATAAACTCTTTACTGTCGAGCTTCTGACCGATGCAAGTTTTCAAGTCTTTACTACGAGTTAAATTCAAGTTCATTCTACGAAAAACATGTTGCAAGTTCATGTTCTGCTATGTTAATCTTAGATGCTTGTGTAGTTTCATAATGTTCATCTTTAGCCTCAACAGTCTTGAACAGTGGTATGGGACACCCCCATTGTTATTCCACCTAAGTTTAAATGTCCGACCAGCTCACGAGATCTTTCTGCTTCATTATCTCCTAAAACATGTAGTTGCATTTACATATTATCCTATAACCTGAAAAAGATAGCTTGCATGCAAGTTGACAGTTCTCACAATTGAGATTAAGTATAATATAATGGTGGGGTGAAGTGATGTCTTGTATTACGTTCCTACTAAGTCATTATACTCAGCCAATTCTTTATATCTCTTTTAGGGGCTGGTCAATGAGGTTCTGGGCACAACAGTAGGTGGTGCTGATCAAAGTTGGAGCTTGCAGTGCTCGTGCTGGTCGATGTGTTTTGAGATGGAGAGTGAGGTTGGCATTTGGGCCTTTCTGATGGAATTTGTTCAGTAGCCCGGTGTAGGGCTTTATGTACTAATGACAAACATGAATGTATGTATGTACTGGTATGAATAAAAATGCTTCAGCTGAGTTCCTGTTCATATGGCATATGTATGTAGTGTGTTCAAATACAGTGGAATGTATGACAGCAAGTCTACAGGTGCTAATACTCTCAACCACACGCACAAATGTGTGGCTCCCGTCCAGCCCTACGTTGACAGGCATCACATGTTGTCTCCATCTTGTTCATTTTTGGCCTTCATTAAGAAAAACAAAAAAAGCAATAATCAAACGAGCCTTTTTGGAAGGTGGATTAAAAGCCACAGTTCACTGAATAATCAAACAAGTTTGTTTGGGTTGCCTCTAATTCTCTCCTCTCATTTATTCTTCAATCTTCTTTATCCTTCGTATTTTTTTACTGTTTTTCATAATCCTTTTCTTCTAGTTCTCTTTTTTTGTAGTCATTTCACTCTTGCCATTCTTCTTTCTTCCTTTCCCAATTTTTCACTCTAACCTACAGTTCGTCCTTTCGACTAACCCCAAAAACTAATGCATCATTGTATTTTTTACTTTTTGTACCGAATCCCAAAGACAATCTAAGATATCAATACTTGTTGAATTTGTGAATGCAAGAGCTTTTTTCTGAAAGTGGTTGGTACCACTAGTTTGTATTAAAGTAAAATGGCAGGACGTACAAGTATAATCAAAGTAAAACCAAAAGATCCCTTTACAAAAAACTGCACACCAAGATGACGTGGCTCCCACTAACCCCCCAAAGCAACAAAAAGTGAAGAATTATGTGAGTCCACATTACATACAATTAAAGACCACTCCCTCACTTTACTCACAATGAACGAGGCAACCCTTTCCGACACTCTGGCTTCCCTTCTAAAGATTCTGCATTTCTTTTTTCTCATAAAGCCCCCAATGTCGCGTGTAGAATGAGCCACCAGATTAGCCTGTCACCCTTCAGACTCCATCTCCTGTGCCATTGAGCTATCAATATGTTGCACATTATTTTGCAATAGACAGCCCCCTGAGAGTCTGCCCAGAACTTGTGACCACACTTATGCAAAAGCATTAACCCAGTACTCTTTCAGACCCAGCATTTAGTCCATCACAACCTACCAAAAAGAATAGCATCCCTTATTGGCTTACCAGAACGTTCTCTGTGCTTCTTTTACAGCTCTGATGTGTGTGTTTCCTTCGATTTCACTGTAAAAGCATCCTCAATGCACTTCACAAAACCTTTTCCTTTTCCTCTTCTTCTGCAGTGACCACAGTAATCTATTCAAATATGTTGGCTTCTTTCCTCTCTGACCTTTTCTCATGAATACTTCCCATTTCAATCCAACACCTTAATTGAACTAAAGTAATGAGTATATTTAACCCCATTAAATTACTGCAGCTCAGACACAGTGGGGACTTGAATCTGAAGCCCAAGATTACTTAGGGACATGCAAGTGCCAAAGCATCTCCTGGATTATTCCATACCTTGAGCATATTTAACCCCATTAAATTACTGCAGCTCAGACACAGTGGGGACTTGAATCTGAAGCCCAAGATTACTTAGCAACATGCAAGTGCCAAAGCATCTCCTGGATTATTCCATACCTTAGTAAAAGGCAAAGGAAAACTCTGCCATGGCCAGTCCCAATCCCGGATGAGAAAGGAGGGTGGTTTATTTTTTGCGTTAGGTTGACAACCAACAGTAAAATTTTGTCACATCTCCTACATGAATTTTGATCTAAATACATTTTGTGCTAATGCTAAGGCGTCTCCCATAAGCGACGCATTACATCGGAACCCGGATGGAATGATAAGTGAGCAAGGGCTAGCTAGGACGTTCCCCGTAAACGACACGCCACAATGGCGCCCGATTGCAGTGTCAAATAGGCAAGAGTTCCCGTGTGGGATTGGACGATCACGGGTAAAGAAGCTAGTCCAAAAACATAGGATCCGTCTGGCTACTTGGAATATAGGAACTTTAACGGGTAACAGTTTAGAATTAGTTAAGTTAATGAAGGATAGGAGGGTTAGCATAGCTTGCCTACAAGAAACTAGGTGGAAAGGACATAAAGTTAAAGATATTGATGGATATAAAATTTGGTATATGGATAAAAGAAACTCTAGAAATGGTGTTGCTATAATAATAGATAAAAACTTAAAAGATAGAATTAGAGAAGTTAATAGATTGGGGGATAGACTGATGTTAATTAAACTTATCTTAGGTGAGGATATTTTGAGTATAATTAGTGCATATGCACCTCAAGTAAGATTAGAAGAGAGCATTAAAAAATAATTTTGGGAGACTATTGATAGTTTGATCCAAAATATCCTTAGTGAAGAGAGAATCTTTGTTGGAGGGGATCTTAATGGTCATGTGGGTAAAAGATAATAGAGGTTATGAGAGGATTCCTGGAGGTTTTGGTTTTGGCAATAGAAATGATATGGGATATACTATTATTGATTTTGCTATGACCTATGATCTAGCAATTGCTAATACCTTCTTTAAGAAGAGGGACGAACACTTAATAACCTACAAGAGTTGAACACATATAAGTCAAATTGACTATTTTCTTATTAGGAAGGTCGATAGAGTTTTATATAAAGATTGCAAAGTTATTCCTGGAGAGAGTCTAGCCCCTCAACATAGATTGTTAGTAATGAATGTCATTATTCTTAAATTCAAAAGAAAGACCATTATAAATAATTATTCTAAGATTAAATGGTGGAATTTAAAAAGTAAAAGTTTAGAAACATTTAAAAATCATCTATTAAAGGAAAATATTTAAAATTTAGAACAAGAAACTAATGTAATGTGGAATAATGTTACAAATTGTATAACGAGTGTAGCAAAACGACTCTTGGGTGAATCTAAAGGTAAAAAGAATTTGAAAAAAGAGACTTAGTGGTGGACTGAGGAAATTCAAAATACCATTAGAGTAAAAAATGAGTGTTTTAAAGTTTGACAAACTAACAAAAATAATCAAACCTAGAAGCTTATAAAATCACTAAAAAGAGGACTAAGAAAATAGTTACCAAAGTTAAATCAAAGACATTTGAAAATTTATATAATAAATTAAGAACCCGAGATGGTGAAAAGGACATATTTAAACTTACTAAATTAAGAGAAAGAAAAACTAGAGATTTAAATCATGTTCGTTGCATTAAAGGTGAAGATCAAAGAGTTTTAACTAAGGATCTTGAGATTAAAGAGAGGTGGCATAGTTATTTTCAGAAGCTACTTAATGGAGATTGCGTCAAGGATTTCTCTTTAGAAGGTGTCCAAGAGTCAACAAGATTTGATAAATATCAGTATTTCAGACGTATTAAGATGTCAGAAGTGAAGGATACTTTAAGGAAAATGAAAGTGGACAAGGCCTTAGGACCAGATGGCATACCTATTGAAGTATGGAAAGGCTTAGGAGACATTGGTATTCAGTGGCTAACTAAACTTTTCAATAAAATTTTAAAAGAACGGAGAATGCCAGAAGTTTGGAGAAAAATTGTTATAATTCCTTTTTATAAAAACAAATGAGATATTCAAAGCTGCAATAATTATCGTGGAATTAAGCTTACGAGTCATATTATGAAACTTTGGGAAAGAGTAATCGAAAAACGCCTCCGATGTATGACTACTGTATCGAAAAATCAATTTAGTTTTATGCCGGATAGATCTACTACATAAGCTATTTTCTTACTACAGCAGCTCATGAAGAAGTATAGAGAGATGAGAAAATATTTGTATATGATTTTTCTTGATTTAAAGAACGCGTATGATCGAGTACCGAGAGAATTGATTTGGTGGATATTAAGAAAGAAATGAGTCTCTCAAGGATATGTTAATTTGGTTAAGGATATGTACGAAGGTGCTATTACCAGTGTTAGAACTATTACTGGAGAGACTTGTGAATTTTCAGTTTCTATAGATTTGCATCAAGGTTCTGCACTAAGTCCGTATCTCTTTGCCTTAATTATGGATGAAGTAACAAAACAATTGCATGATGATATCCCTTGGTGTATGTTATTTGCAGATGATATTGTCTTAATTGATGAGAATATTGATACTTTAAATGCTAAGTTAGAGCGTTGGAGACATGTCTTGGAGTCTAAAGGTTTTAAAATTAGTAGGAGCAAGTCAGAGTTTATACATTGTAATTTTAGTAATGGGAGAGTGGTACAGGAAGACATGGTTCTAATTGATGGACATAACATTCTGAAGAGTAGTAGCTTTCGATACTTAGGGTCTATCATACAAGAGAATGGGGAGATTTATGACGATGTTGCACATAGGATTAAGGCGGGCTAATTAAAATGGTGAAGCGCATCAGGAGTCCTCTGTGATCGTCGTATGCCTGTGAAATTCAAAGGGAGATTTTATAGAACAACTGTGAGACCTACTTTGTTATATGGTACCGAATGTTGAGCAGTACGAAAGGAACACATTCACAAAATGTGTGTAGCAGAGATGTGGATGCTGAGATGGATGTGTGACAAGACTAAGAGCGGTAAGACTAAGAAAGACAAGATTAGGAATGAGCGCATCTGTAAGGACTTGGGGATAGCCCCAATTGATAGTAAAATGAGAGAAAATAGACTCAGGTGATTTGGACATGTGCTTCGTTACCCTAACTCAACGCCGATTAAAAGATGTGACCGAATCTGAGTGGATGCTAGTAAAAGAGCTCGGGGAAAACCTAAAATGAGATGGTGCGATGTTATTAGGAAGGACATTAGTTTCTTGAGTTTAAATATGAATATAGCACTTAATAGAAATCTTTGACCGAACAAGATTCATATAGTCAACCCTAAATAATTGGGATAAGGCTCTGATGATGATGATGATGATGAGTAAAAGGCAAAGGAAAAAAACTGAGCAGTCAGCATTATTTTAATTCCATATGTCTACAACATGATTGCATTTAGGCAACAAAGAAGAGATAAATTCAAAGAGAAAGATGTTGATTATTCTGACCTAGTCTTGCTTGGAAGTCCAGATACATTTTCATCCAGGAACCATAAGTTTTACGCATGAACATGGAGGCCATCACTATCCATTAACAACAACTAATATTGACGTGTTTCTTATATGAAAATGAATTAAGATACATGCATATATGCAAAATTTTGCAACATTCAAGAATGATCAGTGCAACCTAAAAAAGCCCAATCTTACTTTATAATAAGCCACAGAATTCGTGACTATAACTGAACTACTATTCTTGTCCACATTGTGCAATTCGAAACAACTATATACAAGTGCATCAAGATGCATGCAGAGCAGAGTACAACTTGCATGCCTTTCTATTTACACATGATACACGTGATATTTTGAGTGTTACAACTAAGAGGCAAAACAACGCTGCAAAGCCCTTACAACCTCTTAAATCAGATGGAAAACATGTTTTCAATAGTCATATATACATGTGTGGAATGCGGAAACACAGGCATCCTACAAGCTCCCCAGGCCTCAACCTTCAGCCTAGTTAGAGCGTGACGATGGCTGTACACCAGTCACAACATGGAAAGTGCCCAGGTTTGAGCCCCACCATTGCAGACGAAGTAAGCCCTCAGCCTAGGGAACTCTCCGTACAAAGAAGAGGAAAAACGTAGAACAAAGTATATACTTAATCAATAAAGTGTGAATTCTCTGTACAAAGAAGAGAAAAAATGTAGAACAAAGTGTATACTTTAATTACGAAACTGCACGATTGACTTTATGTTGACAATGTAACTTCTTGGTGTGGATGGCTTATTAGTAGATCTATTTAGTGAAAATTACCTTTGCAAATTCAGCAGGAGGGACCTTATCTCCATTGCTTAACCAACCATCTTGCAACTTCTTGTATGCTTCATTAATCTTCCCCTGCTTCTCACACAAGACATGCCTTGCTGGAACAGAAATCCATCCTCAAATATTAGTTCCATGACTCAAATATTCACAACTTCCTGCTAACCATTGCAACTATAGTGGGATATGAGAAAATGATCTTTGAAGAGTACTGAAAGGCAAGTGTTCCCTTCAATAAATCTTTCATGCATCCTAACCATTATTTTGTTTATAATGGCATCTGGTACTATCTAAAGATATACACCAGAAAGTCTGAACAACATTTTTGTAATGCTTGTATAGAGTTCAGAACAGGACTGAGGTAGAATATCAACAAAGGGATGTCTGGGAGCAGTGGCAGATAGTCCAACCATAAACAATTATGGAGGACCAGAATTGGCGCAATAATGTAAACAAAAATGACAAGCAACATCAATTCATTGAGGGTATTTCATATATCGAACATATGAAGTCACTTTTAAACCGGGCTGCAATCCTGATGATATCCATCCTCAGGTTGCTAGTATACACATATGTGTAGGAAAGTAGCAGATCTGTATCTTTTAAAAGAAGATTCCCCTTAAACATCATAATCCTATAACCAGAGGTTGTTTAGCTAAACATCAAAAGCATGCAGCAGTTTAGCAGATAAGAACTTAGAGTTGAATAAAATTTTGTACTTTTGAAGCACAGATAAAATTCAATACAATATAAATTTATGAATTGGAGAAGACTATAAATAAATGAACCACAACATTAGGGGAAAAAACAAAAAGATTAGGACATTGTGTCAAGAAAAATTGCAAACTGCAAAAGGGGAAACAAAAGTCCCCGTAACAAAAGAAAAGCTCCAACATTGTTGTGAGCCACACAATTGCTTAGCAAGGAGGAAATGCCACCTGATGTGTCTTGCACCTAGTAAACTCATACTTTACAAATCCATTGTTTCAAAAAAAAAATCGATTCACTGAAAATTCAGAAAGATGCCAAGAAGAAATGATTTTCAATACAATAACCACAAGCAAAAACTTCTACACGTACCGACCTATATGAGCAAGCTACAGGAACGTGCATCGACTTTGTATGCTATATGAGTGATTATGCACTGACCTTATGCTCAGACATACAAGGCAAATATGCACCGACCTTGTATAGACACAAGGCGAGTGTGCACCGACTTTTATGCATGAAAACTAATTGTGCACGGACCTTATATGAGTCTAACAAAGTATGCAACGACCTTGGCAATGTAGTATAGAGAAATGTTGCACCGACCTTCTAAGTGAGCATGCAATTGTGCACCGACCTGGTATATCATGAAGCAAAAGATACACCGACCTTATATCAAGTTGGGACATGTACAAGATTCTTCAAAATATTCGGCAAATAAACCAACTGATTTGATGAAATAAATAGTCCACAATTGCTTTAAGAATACAAAAAAGCATAACAAATTATCAACATTCTTGTTGCTCATTTTGCCACACTACCATGTAAAGAAGGCAGCAAATTCAATAGACAAGGATAAAAAGTTTCTCAGACATGTCATTGCCCATTTTGACACACCACCAGGTGCCACACTTGAACATTGCTACAAATTTCTTCAATACTGTCATGTATCAATCACTCTACAGGAAAGAGTGGCTTAAACTTTTTGGAATTTTCTCATTGTTAACAAAATAGACTGCATACGATTAATCAAACTCTAGTTAAACATGCACACATTGCTCAGCACCATATAATGTGTTTTACCAACACTCTAAGTCAAGAAGGTCAAATATTTCATTCAAATCCATTGTGAATCCCGTCCATTCTTGAATACTAAGAATCGATGAACTCCATCTTGCAACATCATGTCCAATGCTCAATAGTTCTTGAAATTCATATAAACTTTTTCCCTCCTTGGCAGTTGGCACTACCCAAGTGTTGGATAGTCATGAAATGACTTATCATGTCTTAAGCTTCTCATCGTCCATTCAGCCCATCCTTCAACTAGTATCATGATTAAGTTGCCCATATTTCCAATGCATCAATATTGCTGACAACCTACATGCCTGATATCAAGGAATGCAGTATCAGATCGGGCACCCAGATCAGGTATGCCCGATCTCAACCCGGATCGAATCAGATTGGCCAAATCAGCCGATCCAAGGGAACCGATCCAATGTACAAAAGAAACTTTAAAAAAAAGTATATACATAATAAAAGGAGTTTTAAATAAATAAAAAGGTATATTTATAAACAAAAAAGGTATTTGCACAAATGTAAATAATGTAAAGGCATTTTTTCTCTTTTAAGCAAATTCTAATATATTAGGATCAACCGATACATAGAAGAATCGGTCGATTTTGGCAATTTTGATCCAATTTGGACCGACTCAATCATTCTTTAATTATTTTTTTCATTTTTTTAATTTTTAAATTGGGATCAGGTTAGGGGCCAGAATCAGATCCACCTCTTCCGATTCCAATCTGAAACTGCTGATCCAGATCAGGATTGGCCAATTCTGCATTCCATGCCTAATATAATCATCCACCAGAAAAAGAAAACTTAAGCCGTGGTTGGGGAATGGTAAGCCCATTACGTGGCTGAATAACCTACAAAATTAATGCATGAGGCATATGCTTATTCCATTTTGGTCTCTCCTTTTTATTTTTTGAGAAAAAAGGTCAGAATATCTATGTTGGTTGCCTGCTGCTCAGATAAAAAAAAATGAAAAAAAACTTAGAATAAGAGTTCCATGGGAAGGGAAGAATAAGAGCCATTCCAGATCTCCTTTTTCTTCCCTCTAACAGGTGTTGGTCCATTGCTATTCAATGAAACGAAATAATTGATAAAATATTATTCCAGTGCATAGTTAAAATGGTTTCCAAATCAAAAGGCATGCCTAGAATTCAAATTGGCCAAAATAATGAATCTGTATTTCAAAGTTTCTAATTCCATTCTCAGACCGGACCAAGCGTGCAATTTGGTTCTTGAATGAACTGCTGAATAAGGCAGCGAGGGAATATGTATTCAGTTTGTCAACCAAAAGTTAGTAAAAAATGAGGAATACGAAATCTATTCTACTTGATTTCCTCCAGTATAGCAATTCCATGGGAAGGCAATAGCCAAATGCATAAGCAAGAAAAAAAGTCTCTCTCCCTGAATAGAAAGCTTTCTATTTTCTCCAATCTCTCATGTGTCCTTTGTCTCCCTCACCATCCTCTGGCTTCTTCCTTCAGGTGTAACAACCATGCATCATTCGGCCAGTCATTTCCAACATTTCAAAGCTTACAAAGGGATGCATGTAGGCATCATGCAAGGCATGCGAGGACTGTGGTGGTTGATCTTTCCCAGCTCCAGAGTGCCTCCTTATCTTAATATTGGAGCTTGCAGGGCTTCTAGATTGGTAAACGAGCCTGGATGCAAGTGGGAGCCGAGGGGCAAAGAGAATTTGTCTGTTTTAGCCACAGCAAGACATTGGCTTAGAGAAACAGGAAACATGAGGAAAAAGGAGTGTGTTCAGGTGATTCGACACTGATCCTTGAATCGTCAAAATTCAAGGATCCTTGAGCAAGACATTGGCTTAGAGAAACAGGAAACATGAGGAAAAAGGAGTGTGTTCCGGTGATTCAACACTGATCCTTGAATCGTCAAAATTCACACCCTCCCCCCCTTTATCTCTCTGACGATAAATGAAATCCAATTGGATTAAACGGGTTGTAATGTTCATGACCCATGTTTACAAGCACCTGGCAGTGTCTCTTATTCCCTCCACTTCCCCAACAACACCAGCAGTAAACTGAGCAGCCACCTTCACAATGACCTTGTAAGCACTTCCCCTGACACATTCAGCATGGTGCCATCCATAGGAATGGAAGGTCCCTAGTACTCAGAGAAACAGGTTTTTAATGCTTAAAAGATGTCTGAGCAAACGCTAGAACCACATTGATACATAATTCTTTCAGAAAAATAAATGAGTCATCCAAATACAAAGTCAGAACAGCAACAAAGAAACACAACCACAACTTAGAATATATTTTCAAACTTCCAACTCAGCGCAAGATACAATAGTTATCTCACCATTCACTCGTTTGAATCCAACTGATTCTTTGAATGCCTTGGCAGCTAGTGATGTGATACGATCTTCCGAGTCCGAGATTTTTCTTTTCTTTTCATTTTCTCTGATATTTCTCATCACTTTTTCCTTTGGTCACTTTGTTTTCTTTTGTTTTCATAAAACAACTTCTCTCCTTTTCTTTTTCTGGGCACTTCCCATTTTCACCACTTTTAAAAGAGCTTTACGAGAGAAAGGGAATAAAGATAAGAGAGGGAGAGATTACGTGAGAGGGAATTTAAGAGAGTGGGGAGAGAGAGGGAGAATGATAGAGTGGGAAAGAGAGAGATCACGGGGGAGGGGTTGTTTGTTTTTATTTCCCTGTTACACAAGCTTCACGATAGAATGAAGAGAGAGAATGGATTAGAGAGGGAGAGAAGAGAGAGGGGGGAGAGAGAGAGCCGTGATGGGATGGTCGTGGGAGCCAGGTTCTGCAGCAGCAGTCCTCCCACCATGATGGAATAGAATGGACGCACCAAACGGTGCTCTGTTCTGAGCTTTCTCCCGCCGCGATCGTCCAAGGTGAAACCGCGGCTGCCCACGGTGTTGCAGGTGGAGGAGAGCTTGGACTTGGAGGGGGACGGGCGACACGGCACCGTTGGGGGTGGCCGGCGAGCAGTGGAGTCGTGCCCCGGTGGCAGGAACCGTTCCACGAGGACGCGGCACCGTGTCCAGGAGGTGATCGTCCGAGCTGAGCCGCAACTGTCGCTTGTGGCAAGGGGTGGTGCTCAGAGTGGGAGGGGTGGTGCTCGGAGCTCGCTCGGTGCGGTTGGGGGGGTGTGGGAGCTGGGCAGGGTGGTGTTGTGTCTGGTTGGCATTTGTGCCGCGGTAGGGTTTTCATGGCGGTGGTGGCTGGGTCCTCTCATCTGGCATGGTGCATGACGACGGGATGAAGGAGGCGGACGGCAAGAAGGAAGGTGGGAGATGGCTACAGGGTCGGCGGTGGCTGGAGAGATGGCAACGATAGTACCGGGGTGGGAGGACGTGGGTGGGGCTTCTCACCCGTCTCTGTCGCGGAGACAATGCAACCACGCTTCTCACCCGAGACCATTGTGGGGGTGACTGTGGGAAAGAGAAAGGGGAAGGGACGGGCAATGGTGGGGAAGGGGAGAGTGGTGAGAGGGAAGATGGTGGAAAGGAGGTGGGCAGTGGATGGCCGGGCATCTCACCCGGGGGGGCTTCTCACCGCATCTCCTTCTCGGAGAAGAGCACGCAAGATACAAGGCTTCACACCTCACGATGGTTTTCAAAAATTCTAATCACTTCATTGTCTTAAACAAAGATTACATGACCTTTTATAGGCTCCACAAAGAAGACCAAAAGATAACTCACCAAACACCTACTTCCTACCACTCATAACTTTCTTGGGAAGACACTCTCTTGGGAAGACTAAAAGACACAAAATAAAAAAAAAGACTCTTACATAATTTTTTGTGGACATAATTACTACAAACATAAAACATGACCCATTAAGCCCATACATGTGGCCCAATTAAAAAAAAACATCTATTTGATCGTTTTGTTGAAGCCGCTTGTCAATCCCTTCAAATTCAACCGCGAACTTTGAATCTTGAATCGACGATTCCATCAAACTCCTCCGCTAGGAAGAGGTTCGACCTCGAACCTCGTAGCTCAGGATCTCGGTCTGATGAAACATCCCGATTCCCTAAGCTCTGATACCACTTGATGTGATACGATCTTCCGAGTCCGAGATTTTTCTTTTCTTTTCATTTTCTCTGATATTTCTCATCACTTTTTCCTTTGGTCACTTTGTTTTCTTTTGTTTTCATAAAACAACTTCTCTCCTTTTCTTTTTCTGGGCACTTCCCATTTTCACCACTTTTAAAAGAGCTTTACGAGAGAAAGGGAATAAAGATAAGAGAGGGAGAGATTACGTGAGAGGGAATTTAAGAGAGTGGGGAGAGAGAGGGAGAATGATAGAGTGGGAAAGAGAGAGATCACGGGGGAGGGGTTGTTTGTTTTTATTTCCCTGTTACACAAGCTTCACGATAGAATGAAGAGAGAGAATGGATTAGAGAGGGAGAGAAGAGAGAGGGGGGAGAGAGAGAGCCGCGATGGGATGGTCGTGGGAGCCAAGTTCTGCAGCAGCAGTCCTCCCACCATGATGGAATAGAATGGACGCACCAAACGGTGCTCTGTTCTGAGCTTTCTCCCGCCGTGATCGTCCAAGGTGAAACCGCGGCTGCCCACGGTGTTGCAGGTGGAGGAGAGCTTGGACTTGGAGGGGGACGGGCGACACGGCACCGTTGGGGGTGGCCGGCGAGCAGTGGAGTCGTGCCCCGGTGGCAGGAACCGTTCCACGAGGACGCGGCACCGTGTCCAGGAGGTGATCGTCCGAGCTGAGCCGCAACTGTCGCTTGTGGCAAGGTGTTCAACGAGGAGTGGGAGGGGTGGTGCTCGGAGCTCGCTCGGTGCGGTTGGGGGGGGTGTGGGAGCTGGGCAGGGTGGTGTTGTGTCTGGTTGGCATTTGTGCCGCGGTAGGGTTTTCATGGCGGTGGTGGCTGGGTCCTCTCATCTGGCATGGTGCATGACGACGGGATGAAGGAGGCGGACGGCAAGAAGGAAGGTGGGAGATGGCTACAGGGCGGCGGTGGCTGGAGAGATGGCAACGATAGTACCGGGGTGGGAGGACGTGGGTGGGGCTTCTCACCCGTCTCTGTCGCGGAGACAATGCAACCACGCTTCTCACCCGAGACCATTGTGGGGGTGGCTGTGGGAAAGAGAAAGGGGAAGGGACGGGCAATGGTGGGGAAGGGGAGAGTGGTGAGAGGGAAGATGGTGGAAAGGAGGTGGGCAGTGGATGGCCGGGAATCTCACCCGGGGGGGCTTCTCACCGCATCTCCTTCTCGGAGAAGAGCACGCAAGATACAAGGCTTCACACCTCACGATGGTTTCCAAAAATTCTAATCACTTCATTGTCTTAAACAAAGATTACATGACCTTTTATAGGCTCCACAAAGAAGACCAAAAGATAACTCACCTAACACCTACTTCCTACCACTCATAACTTTTTGGGAAGACACTCTCTTGGGAAGACTAAAAGACACAAAATAAAAAAAAAGACTCTTACATAATTTTTTGTGGACATAATTACTACAAACATAAAACATGACCCATTAAGCCCATACATGTGGCCCAATTAAAAAAAAACATCTATTTGATCGTTTTGTTGAAGCCGCTTGTCAATCCCTTCAAATTCAACCGCGAACTTTGAATCTTGAATCGACGATTCCATCAAACTCCTCCGCTAGGAAGAGGTTCGACCTCGAACCTCGTAGCTCAGGATCTCGGTCTGATGAAACATCCCGATTCCCTAAGCTCTGATACCACTTGATGTGATACGATCTTCCGAGTCCGAGATTTTTCTTTTCTTTTCATTTTCTCTGATATTTCTCATCACTTTTTCCTTTGGTCACTTTGTTTTCTTTTGTTTTCATAAAACAACTTCTCTCCTTTTCTTTTCTGGGCACTTCCCATTTTCACCACTTTTAAAAGAGCTTTACGAGAGAAAGGGAATAAAGATAAGAGAGGGAGAGATTACGTGAGAGGGAATTTAAGAGAGTGGGGAGAGAGAGGGAGAATGATAGAGTGGGAAAGAGAGAGATCACGGGGGAGGGGTTGTTTGTTTTTATTTCCCTGTTACACAAGCTTCACGATAGAATGAAGAGAGAGAATGGATTAGAGAGGGAGAGAAGAGAGAGGGGGGAGAGAGAGAGCCGCGATGGGATGGTCGTGGGAGCCAGGTTCTGCAGCAGCAGTCCTCCCACCATGATGGAATAGAATGGACGCACCAAACGGTGCTCTGTTCTGAGCTTTCTCCCGCCGTGATCGTCCAAGGTGAAACCGCGGCTGCCCACGGTGTTGCAGGTGGAGGAGAGCTTGGACTTGGAGGGGGACGGGCGACACGGCACCGTTGGGGGTGGCCGGCGAGCAGTGGAGTCGTGCCCCGGTGGCAGGAACCGTTCCACGAGGACGCGGCACCGTGTCCAGGAGGTGATCGTCCGAGCTGAGCCGCAACTGTCGCTTGTGGCAAGGGTGTTCAACGAGGAGTGGGAGGGGTGGTGCTCGGAGCTCGCTCGGTGCGGTTGGGGGGGTGTGGGAGCTGGGCAGGGTGGTGTTGTGTCTGGTTGGCATTTGTGCCGCGGTAGGGTTTTCATGGCGGTGGTGGCTGGGTCCTCTCATCTGGCATGGTGCATGACGACGGGATGAAGGAGGCGGACGGCAAGAAGGAAGGTGGGAGATGGCTACAGGGCCGGCGGTGGCTGGAGAGATGGCAACGATAGTACCGGGGTGGGAGGACGTGGGTGGGGCTTCTCACCCGTCTCTGTCGCGGAGACAATGCAACCACGCTTCTCACCCGAGACCATTGTGGGGGTGGCTGTGGGAAAGAGAAAGGGGAAGGGACGGGCAATGGTGGGGAAGGGGAGAGTGGTGAGAGGGAAGATGGTGGAAAGGAGGTGGGCAGTGGATGGCCGGGCATCTCACCCGGGGGGGCTTCTCACCGCATCTCCTTCTCGGAGAAGAGCACGCAAGATACAAGGCTTCACACCTCACGATGGTTTCCAAAAATTCTAATCACTTCATTGTCTTAAACAAAGATTACATGACCTTTTATAGGCTCCACAAAGAAGACCAAAAGATAACTCACCTAACACCTACTTCCTACCACTCATAACTTTCTTGGGAAGACACTCTCTTGGAAGACTAAAAGACACAAAATAAAAAAAAAGACTCTTACATAATTTTTTGTGGACATAATTACTACAAACATAAAACATGACCCATTAAGCCCATACATGTGGCCCAATTAAAAAAAAACATCTATTTGATCGTTTTGTTGAAGCCGCTTGTCAATCCCTTCAAATTCAACCGCGAACTTTGAATCTTGAATCGACGATTCCATCAAACTCCTCCGCTAGGAAGAGGTTCGACCTCGAACCTCGTAGCTCAGGATCTCGGTCTGATGAAACATCCCGATTCCCTAAGCTCTGATACCACTTGATGTGATACGATCTTCCGAGTCCGAGATTTTTCTTTTCTTTTCATTTTCTCTGATATTTCTCATCACTTTTTCCTTTGGTCACTTTGTTTTCTTTTGTTTTCATAAAACAACTTCTCTCCTTTTCTTTTTCTGGGCACTTCCCATTTTCACCACTTTTAAAAGAGCTTTACGAGAGAAAGGGAATAAAGATAAGAGAGGGAGAGATTACGTGAGAGGGAATTTAAGAGAGTGGGGAGAGAGAGGGAGAATGATAGAGTGGGAAAGAGAGAGATCACGGGGGAGGGGTTGTTTGTTTTTATTTCCCTGTTACACAAGCTTCACGATAGAATGAAGAGAGAGAATGGATTAGAGAGGGAGAGAAGAGAGAGGGGGGAGAGAGAGAGCCGCGATGGGATGGTCGTGGGAGCCAAGTTCTGCAGCAGCAGTCCTCCCACCATGATGGAATAGAATGGACGCACCAAACGGTGCTCTGTTCTGAGCTTTCTCCCGCCGTGATCGTCCAAGGTGAAACCGCGGCTGCCCACGGTGTTGCAGGTGGAGGAGAGCTTGGACTTGGAGGGGGACGGGCGACACGGCACCGTTGGGGGTGGCCGGCGAGCAGTGGAGTCGTGCCCCGGTGGCAGGAACCGTTCCACGAGGACGCGGCACCGTGTCCAGGAGGTGATCGTCCGAGCTGAGCCGCAACTGTCGCTTGTGGCAAGGTGTTCAACGAGGAGTGGGAGGGGTGGTGCTCGGAGCTCGCTCGGTGCGGTTGGGGGGGGTGTGGGAGCTGGGCAGGGTGGTGTTGTGTCTGGTTGGCATTTGTGCCGCGGTAGGGTTTTCATGGCGGTGGTGGCTGGGTCCTCTCATCTGGCATGGTGCATGACGACGGGATGAAGGAGGCGGACGGCAAGAAGGAAGGTGGGAGATGGCTACAGGGCCGGCGGTGGCTGGAGAGATGGCAACGATAGTACCGGGGTGGGAGGACGTGGGTGGGGCTTCTCACCCGTCTCTGTCGCGGAGACAATGCAACCACGCTTCTCACCCGAGACCATTGTGGGGGTGGCTGTGGGAAAGAGAAAGGGGAAGGGACGGGCAATGGTGGGGAAGGGGAGAGTGGTGAGAGGGAAGATGGTGGAAAGGAGGTGGGCAGTGGATGGCCGGGCATCTCACCCGGGGGGGCTTCTCACCGCATCTCCTTCTCGGAGAAGAGCACGCAAGATACAAGGCTTCACACCTCACGATGGTTTTCAAAAATTCTAATCACTTCATTGTCTTAAACAAAGATTACATGACCTTTTATAGGCTCCACAAAGAAGACCAAAAGATAACTCACCTAACACCTACTTCCTACCACTCATAACTTTCTTGGGAAGACACTCTCTTGGGAAGACTAAAAGACACAAAATAAAAAAAAAGACTCTTACATAATTTTTTGTGGACATAATTACTACAAACATAAAACATGACCCATTAAGCCCATACATGTGGCCCAATTAAAAAAAACATCTATTTGATCGTTTTGTTGAAGCCGCTTGTCAATCCCTTCAAATTCAACCGCGAACTTTGAATCTTGAATCGACGATTCCATCAAACTCCTCCGCTAGGAAGAGGTTCGACCTCGAACCTCGTAGCTCAGGATCTCGGTCTGATGAAACATCCCGATTCCCTAAGCTCTGATACCACTTGATGTGATACGATCTTCCGAGTCCGAGATTTTTCTTTTCTTTTCATTTTCTCTGATATTTCTCATCACTTTTTCCTTTGGTCACTTTGTTTTCTTTTGTTTTCATAAAACAACTTCTCTCCTTTTCTTTTTCTGGGCACTTCCCATTTTCACCACTTTTAAAAGAGCTTTACGAGAGAAAGGGAATAAAGATAAGAGAGGGAGAGATTACGTGAGAGGGAATTTAAGAGAGTGGGGAGAGAGAGGAGAATGATAGAGTGGGAAAGAGAGAGATCACGGGGGAGGGGTTGTTTGTTTTTATTTCCCTGTTACACAAGCTTCACGATAGAATGAAGAGAGAGAATGGATTAGAGAGGGAGAGAAGAGAGAGGGGGGAGAGAGAGAGCCGCGATGGGATGGTCGTGGGAGCCAGGTTCTGCAGCAGCAGTCCTCCCACCATGATGGAATAGAATGGACGCACCAAACGGTGCTCTGTTCTGAGCTTTCTCCCGCCGTGATCGTCCAAGGTGAAACCGCGGCTGCCCACGGTGTTGCAGGTGGAGGAGAGCTTGGACTTGGAGGGGGACGGGCGACACGGCACCGTTGGGGGTGGCCGGCGAGCAGTGGAGTCGTGCCCCGGTGGCAGGAACCGTTCCACGAGGACGCGGCACCGTGTCCAGGAGGTGATCGTCCGAGCTGAGCCGCAACTGTCGCTTGTGGCAAGGTGTTCAACGAGGAGTGGGAGGGGTGGTGCTCGGAGCTCGCTCGGTGCGGTTGGGGGGGTGTGGGAGCTGGGCAGGGTGGTGTTGTGTCTGGTTGGCATTTGTGCCGCGGTAGGGTTTTCATGGCGGTGGTGGCTGGGTCCTCTCATCTGGCATGGTGCATGACGACGGGATGAAGGAGGCGGACGGCAAGAAGGAAGGTGGGAGATGGCTACAGGGCCGGCGGTGGCTGGAGAGATGGCAACGATAGTACCGGGGTGGGAGGACGTGGGTGGGGCTTCTCACCCGTCTCTGTCGCGGAGACAATGCAACCACGCTTCTCACCCGAGACCATTGTGGGGGTGGCTGTGGGAAAGAGAAAGGAGAAGGGACGGGCAATGGTGGGGAAGGGGAGAGTGGTGAGAGGGAAGATGGTGGAAAGGAGGTGGGCAGTGGATGGCCGGGCATCTCACCCGGGGGGGCTTCTCACCGCATCTCCTTCTCGGAGAAGAGCACGCAAGATACAAGGCTTCACACCTCACGATGGTTTCCAAAAATTCTAATCACTTCATTGTCTTAAACAAAGATCACATGACCTTTTATAGGCTCCACAAAGAAGACCAAAAGATAACTCACCTAACACCTACTTCCTACCACTCATAACTTTCTTGGGAAGACACTCTCTTGAGAAGACTAAAAGACACAAAATAAAAAAAAGACTCTTACATAATTTTTTGTGGACATAATTACTACAAACATAAAACATGACCCATTAAGCCCATACATGTGGCCCAATTAAAAAAAAACATCTATTTGATCGTTTTGTTGAAGCCGCTTGTCAATCCCTTCAAATTCAACCGCGAACTTTGAATCTTGAATCGACGATTCCATCAGCTAGTGCATTTGTGAGTCATATTAACATATTAACCCCACTGCTCTGAGGCCATATATAAGAGACTCCCCACAAGATAGGAGCGCTTGCAGAGTGCATACACTTACGTGTGCGATATCCATACAGGATGTAAACACAAGTCAGAATAGCAAGAAAAAACACCAAAACAATCAAAATAGCTTTTCAGAATTCCACTCAGCATAAGATAAAACAGTTGTCATACTTTTTTATTTTTTAATACAAAAATTAATGACTTTTATAGCGACGAGCTCATTGGCGATCCATATTAATAGATTAACCCTACAGCTCCCCCACTTTGATTGGGGGTTATCCCCCACTTGTCCAGAGGACAACCCCCAATCTGTCCCTTTTTTGCTTTGACAGATAAAAAAAGTTAATCAGGTTAGATTATCCCTCCTGGATTAATCTGACCTGGATTTTAGTCCCATTTGCTTTGGTAGGCAATGGGATATCCTTGAGGGACAAAGGAGGGTTAACTCTGTTACACCTCTGTGAAACAAGTTAAGTGGGTTAACTTGGAGTTATCCCTCGTTCTAATTGGATTAACTTTTTTTGCCTGTCAAAGGAAGAAAGGGACAGATTGGGAGTTATCCCCGGGACAAGTGGGGGATAACCCTCATTTTATCTATCCCTCTATCAAAGAGGGGCTGTTCAGTGCATACACTTGCCCAGGCAATATCAAACAAACTACTCGCACATTTCATTCTTAAAACCCAATACAGAACGGATCACCACCGCAGTAGAACCGATATGATAAAAAACCACCGCAAGATAGCATCATCGAATTCCTGTATAGGGGGGAAAGGGAAAAGGTACCACCTTTGACGTAAGTGCAGGTGCCCAGCCCGTCGGCCGATTTCCCACCTTTCCCCTTGCCCTTGGAACCACCATCGTCGCCGCCGCCGCCGCTGCTGGCAGACTGCTTCCCCTTGCCCTTCCCCCCAGAAGCCTCCTTCGGCTTCGAGTCCTTCCCCATCGCTCCTCGTCAACAGGCGCTGCCGCAAATCAATCTGTCAAACCCATCAAAGCCGCCGCTCTTAGGAACCAAAGGTCAAGAATAAAAATGCAACCTTTCTGTTACTTTCTTCAGGATTTCGCCGAGAAGGAGATAAAACGGGTGAGCTGAGCTCGACTTCCCGTAGAAATCAGGAGCAACAGAAGGGTAAAAAAGGCGAGACCTGGAGGCGTGATTAGCAGTACTTCCTTCTGTGGAGAGAACAAAATCCAAAGCCTTTCTCCAAGTTATTTAAAAGTCCTACTGGAATAAAAAAAGACTCCGCACATATTTATTTTTTAATTTAAAAATGAGTTATAAAAATGTGTAGAAAATATGACTGTCAACGGCACGGGCCTCAGCTGGGCTTAGGTCGGCCTGACTCAAGTCCGACTTATCAATATTAAAGTATGAGTTCAAACCGGCCCCGAGCTATGTCAGGTCGGGTGGAGCCGGGTCCAACACTATTAAAAAATTATAAAGTCCGACTAAGGTCCGGTCCGATCCGACAACTTAAAATTAATAAAAATTAATATATTTAATACTATAAAATTGATAGTCTCACTAAATTAATTAGGATTTTGATATTAATAACATGATTTGTGTGAAAAAAGAGTTTTAAAATTTTTAATTAAGTAAAACAACATGATTTTAACCGAGTAATTTTTAAAATTTGAAAGGAGGAAAAAATAGAACGGACCGGGCCGGCCCACGGGCCAAACTCAAAGCTCGGGCCCGGCCCGTGGGTCTAGTCGGGCCAAGCTATTAGGCCCGACTAAGGGCCCACGGGACGGAAAAGGTCTTACAGTCCAGCCCGAAATCGAGCCAAGCCCGCAGACCTGTCAAGCCTGCCCAGCCCATTGACAGCCTAGTAGAAAAGTATCTTCTAAATTTTGTGGGTTTTGTTTCTAACCTTTAAGGCCCCTTTGAAATCGAGGTAAGATGGTGTATTTGCACTCTTGGGCGCAAATATGTCACCCAACACCAGGTAGGCACCATTAAGTGTGAGAGAAGTGGGTGAGACCCATATTTCTCTCTCCTCGATTTACTTATTATATTCCATTATCAAACATGGTCTCATGAACAGCCCGATGGTTGAGCCGAGTAATTTTGCATCCTCCCACATGGTTGCAAGCTTTGTACACTGATGCGAGCGAATGCTCGTCGTTAAAAACACCGCGTGCACAATTTCAAAAATTCACACTCACACACAATAAAATCAAAATTTGAGCGTAGTGGCGAGTACAAGTCGATTCTACGAGGAAGTTAGAATTTTAAGGTTGAAAACTTTGTATTTTGAAGAGAAAATTGTGGAATGATTTGTTTATGTTAGAATTTAAAATTGCATAAAAATAAATTTACATACAGAAATTTAGAGGGTATAGAGAGAGAACATAAGAAGAAAATAGAGCAAAAAGTTCTAGAGGGAGAAAATAACATCAAACTAATCTTATTACTCCAAAATTAAATGTTTATGAGATGATAAGAAAATAAAAATTACAACCCCAAATAAATTATAACGAAACTAAAAATAATGAAATATGGTGAGGAAATAGCCGTGAATAATGTGGAAACGCTGTCGCCCACGCCCTTGAGACTTGGAGAGTCACCCAACCCGGTGTAGACGTCGCCGTGAGAGAGAGATTTAGAGAGAGATTTTTGAGAGATAATAATAGGAAAAAAGAATAGAAGGAGAGATATTGAGAATGTTGAGTTATGATTTTGATGACTGGTGTGTTTATTAAGTTATGGTTTTGATGATAACTAAACTTAATGTGTGCTTTAATGATGATAACTAAACCTGTGGTTGATTACACATGTTCTTGATGATTGTGTTCATTCATCTTGCTGTTTATGTTGGGTTTGCAAGAGGCAAGAGGTTTCATAACCTCTTTAATATGAATAAGCATTGTATTAACCTTAACTATCTTGCTTGCAGGATCAAACACATGGCAGTCACCTGGTGAACTAAACTTGTGGATAAGCATCATGCTCCTCTACAATCCAAAACAGGTAGTATATGTCATTTACTATCAAGAACCATTGGTGAGACTCTTACCTTGTGTATCTCATGCTTAGCATCGATCTCACCTTGTGTATCTTATGTATACACCTCATTCATGCACATTCAACATGAAACCCTTCTGGCCATCGTGCGCCCTCGCCCGCGGATCGACCTGCGCGGTCAGGTCGCGGGGATCGACCTGCCCAGTCAGGTCGCGGGGGTCAAGGGGGCAGCGCCCCTTGCGAGGGTTTCTGGGGGCGGAGCCCCCGGAACAAATTTAGAAACGCTCTAATGGTCTAGACGTTTCAAATGCATAAACCAAGTGAATCCAACCCCTAAATGCATAGATTTGGTATGGACTTGAAGCTCTTGACTTTTGGACATGTTTCATTGGTCTAACACTTCATTTTTGCAGGTATAGGTCTTTCCGGTCGACCTACACGCCTTGGCCGGTCGACCTGAATTGCCAGAGCCTAAAAATTTCAGATTCTACAGGTAGCGGTCGACCGCCCCTAGGCGTCGGTCGACCGATTTTGCCAGAGCCTAAAAGTTCGAGGATTTACAGGTTCCGGTCGACCGCCTCATGCCCTCCGGTCGACCGCCAGCCCCGATGCCCACTTTTGTTGACTTTTGTGTCAAGCTCGAGAAGAGGGGTTTCACCCCATTTCTTTAATCCTTTTGCCCCCAATTACATCAGGATTCGTGGATCTGGTCTAGGGGTTGTCCAAGGGCCTTTCAAGAGATATAAAACCAACCTAAAGGGTCATAAACCCTAAGCACCTAATGTGAGATCTAATAGAGGCTATCAAGGGGGAAAGTGAGTTGTTGCAAGAGCAAGAAGAGCTGTGTGAACAGTACTCCGTCCAACAATTTCTTCATCCATCTGAAGCCATTCAAGCTCAATCTGAAGTCAACAAAGCTCCAATCAAGAGGATAGGCAAGCAAACAAGCAAAGGAATCAAGAGAGCTCAAAGGGAGATCAAAGGGGAAGGCTATCAAAGGAAGAAGAAGGCTGCTACAACCCTCCGTGAACAGTACTTCGTCCAGCAACCTCTTCATCCATGTGAAGGTATTCAAGCTCCATCTAAAGCCAGCAATCTCAAAGGAAGATATGAAGCAAGCAAGGATCAAGGAGATCAAGGAAGCTGTCCAAGGAGGAAGGAACGGTTACTGTAGCCGTGAATAGTGATCCGTGAATCAACTCTTCATCCAGGAGCTGAAGATTCAAGGTCCATCTGAAGCCATCAACTTCCAATGAACTGAAGAAGCAAGCATCATTCAAAGATCAATCAGCATACATTCAGGGGGAGCCAAATCAGGAGTTTTTCTCAACTGTGCCTTATTGTGTTTTAAGTTTCAGATTTGTGTTTCTTATAAACTACAAACTCGTGTGTGTGTGTGGATCGTTGTTGGATCCATGGTCGTTTGTGTGTGTGTCGTATTTGATTCATGTGTGTGCGTGGATCTTCCTAGATCTGCGTCTCTGTGTGTGGGGGTCTTTTTAGATCCGTTCTGTCTCGTGTGTGTGGTTTGCTGCACTTGTGGCAGCGGGTGTTTGTGTTGGTGATCCAGTTGTCGGATCGTGTTGGAGATTTCATCTCCGTGTGTGTGTGTTGTGTGTTGGGGTGCGTCCCCGTATGTGTGGGCAGGCGTCGTCCTGCGTGTGTGGTTGGAGCGTCGTCTCCGTTTGGGGATTTATCCCTGAGTGAAGCCTCACCGGGTTTGGTGAGGGGTGGACGTAGGATTGCCGTCGTTGCATCCGAACCACCTTAAAAACCGTTGTGCATTGTGTGTGTTTGTGTGGTTTGATTGTTTTCGTTGTTTGGTCATGTGGGATCGGTGAGTTTGAGAGAATTGGTTAATCAGTTTTCTACTGCTAATTATCGTTTATCACATATTTTGTAAAAAGCTAAAAGTTTTCCTTAAAATTGGTAAACACCCAATTCACCCCCCCCCCCTCTTGGGTGTCATTGATCGCGGGACTTCAGAGAAGTGGATGTGAGAGTAAAAGAAATAAAAAAAGAAAAAATTAAAACAGAATAGTGTGTGCGTGAGTTGTGTGAGAAGAGAGATATAGAGAGGAGAAGATGAGAGTGAGAGACAGTGTAGAGGATGAGAACGGAGAGAGAGCAGAGAGATGATGTGAGACGGAGAAGAGAAAGGGAACTAGCGGTGGGCAGGAGCAAGGGCTGTGGTCGGTGGTGCGAGTGTGGCGTGGTGGCGGAGGAGGGGGAGTACCAGAGGAATGGCGAAGGGGAGACGGGGCCGTGGCGGAAGAAAAGGAGGACGGTGAAACAGGGGCACTGGAGAGACGGGGGGAGAAGAGAAATAGAGAATGAGAGGGAGTGAGACGAGGGGGAGCAAGGAGAGCAGGGGTGCTGGTGCGATGAAAACGGAGGAAAGGAGGAAGAGAGGAGAAGAGAAGGGGCTGCGAAGGGAGAAACGCAGGGAGAGAGGAGCATATGGTCACCGCAGGAGACAGGGGCTCCAGTGGAGGATAGGGCCGTTGCGGTGAGGGTTAGCAGGGAGAGGAGAGAAAAGAGAGGGAGAATGTGAGAAGAAGAAGAGAGGGTAAGAAGAGAAGAAGGGGGCTACGGTCTACGTGGGAGGAGAGAGAGAGAAAGAGAAGTGGAGAGAAGAGAAGAGAAGAGAAGAAGAAGAAGAAGAAGAAGGGAAGGGTCTACCTCTGGAGGAGAGAAAAGAGAATAAGAGGAAAGGAGGAGAAAAGAAAATGATTCATGCTCTCATGGGTGGCCTCCATGGGTTATTTATAGGGGAGAGTTCCTCTCGTTATCACCTTCTTTCCAAGTCTATCACAAAAATAACCAAGGTATCCCTTCCATGTTTGATGCAAACAATAGAGTCCTGTCGCTTTTCTTTTATTTGAATTCGTGTCGATGTCGACGTCGCCAAATTAAATTAGTGTCGATGATCTAGATGTTATTTCACAAATTCGCGTCCATCTGATTTGACGTTATTTTATTCTGAGCCAAAAAATGACATCTTTTTTAAGGGTCGCCAATTTAAAAATTTACGTCCTGCCCCCAAGACGTTAATTTCTCATGCAATAAAGAAATAACATAAAAATATTTTTGTAATGACATTATTAATAAAAATATAATTGTGTAATTGTTCTTTATTATGTATTTATGATCTCACATATTTATTTTATACCCCATAAATTGATTAATTTCATGAAATCTCATATTTAATGTGAGATTAAAATTAAACATAAAAATTATATAATTATTTCTATTAAAGCCCGAAAATAGTATGTGTGACATAAATAAATATATAAAATTAAGTATTTATCACACTCCCAACTTACTCATTGTTAGTCCCTTATCAATGCAAACAATTAAAATTTAGGACCAACAAGAGTTTAAAAAGTTTCATACTCTCATTTCCAGATCTACCTTCATAGAATCAACTTCGGATTAGAACTTTGGAAACATTAAAGCACACTAGCCTTAGATTTGGAAATTAATGCACATAACTTAAAACACACTCAAAGTTATATAGCACTTGTGCTCGTGAAACTAAATCCGTAGCTGGACAGTTGCATCATTCACATTGCTATCTAAGGTGGGTGTCTTTCAACTCTGCTCATCCTAGATCTGAACATTGATTATGGTAGCTTTCACTCTGCCTGTTTTGTTTCTCTCTTTTTTTCAACACATGGTGCTGCACATCCCATCACTGTTTGACGCGAACCTCAACTCTTGCCTTAGAAGAAGCAGGCCCGGTTACTAAGATCTGGGGTATTTTCCATGATTTTTTTCCTTTTTCGTGCTTTGCACTTATTTGCAAGCAGGTAGCTTTTTCCAAAAATATCTTTTCATTAAGAACCGTAGAGTATCAGACATCACACTAAATAATAGAATGCTTGTCATGCTTGCTTCATTAGTGTGCAAGTAATTTTTTTTTGAAAGTGCTAATGCACTTTAAAAGATTCTAAGTTAGTTTTCCATGACTAGATAATAAAATTATCTATCATCATTCTCCTTAGTCTCATCAATTCCATATTCACTTTTAATGAAAACATGAATCATGAAAACTCAATTGATTTTTTTTTCTTTTATTTTTTTTAGCGGGATTTTTTTTGACACAAAATGATAAGAGCATGGATTTTTTTTCTTTTTCTTTTTTTTGACAACATGATAATAACATCATGAAAACATGGAATAAAACAAGAAACAATAAGTTGTATAAAATGTAACATGAATCCTACTCGATGAGGGAAACATGAAGGTTGATTTTTAGGGTTAGCCACAGGTTGACTAGGGAGTTGGCCCATCTCTCTTCTCATGCTAGCTTCAGCAAGCTACCCGATTTGATTCTCCAATTTTGTGATGGATTGTTGTTGAGTTAAGATCAATTGTTGAAGTTGTTCAAATTTATCATTAGAATTGGGCTGAGAAGGCTATTGGTATAGAACTTGGGCCTGATTAAATCAAAAAGGAGGGTACTGGGCTTGAGGATATGGGGCCTGCGGATATGAAGCATGAGGATATTGGGCATGTGGTCCACGAGGTAAATTTGGCTGGGCTCGGAATTGGGTTTGACGGGGTTATTTTTGGGCATGGGAAGCAGAAAGATTGGATGATTTAAGCGGACCCTGTTGATTTTTCTAAGAAAAGTTTGGGTGATTTCTCCAACCTAGATTGTAGGTGTTGGAATATGGATCATAAACGGGTTTAGAGAACCCCTGCGCATGTAGCAACTCGAAATTTTATATATGCATTTATATGCGAAAAGAAATAATGAAAGATGAAAATAAAATAAATTATGAATATTTTTCCTTTATGTCTTTAAAGTATAGAATACATAAATGCGAACCCTATCCCATTTGTTGACACGAACGACGAGATTCGCGGCACGATTCTAAGAAGGCGAAGACATCGGTAGTGTAGCAGTACTGTAGCATCCGATTTAAGAGAGAATTATTAGCTCTAATCTAATCCTAATTAATGGATGATGTCATTTCTTACATCATTGAATAAATGAGGTCATTGATTATATCATGGAGGGGAATTTATTTCAACATTCACATGTTGGAATTTATTTTCAACATAAATTGGTGTAATAGTAACATGGGTCGGTGAAATAGGAAAATTAGGTGGAAAATTGACTTAGAATTAAATTGGTAATAAAATAATTACGGGATTTGACCTATAAATAGGGATGAGATCTTCCCTACTCAAAGCACAAATCTCTTGGAGAATTGTTGGTTGTAGAGAGGAGGAAATCTTGAAGTTTGGAGGAGTGTTCGAAGTGTTCTTCGTTCTTGTTCGTCTTCCTCCTTGATCTTCAATTAGATAGGTTTTCTCTCAGGTAAAATTTAATTAGATCTTCATATATGTTTCTTTGTATAAGTATATCGATTCTATGTAAATTTTTCATGATCATGTATTTATGACTTATTTTGAGATTTAAAGTCCAAAAATTTGAGTTTTTACTATAAGAACGAGTTTTAATTATCTAAGAGTGCGGATCACACATGGACCGTGACTCGAACGCGGCAACCACGTTAAGATCGATGTGTCCAATTTACCTCGTTTATGTGTGTTATGTGCGTTATTTCAAAACTTAAATTTTAAATTTTAAAATCATGTTCGTGCCTTAAAAATGCTATCGAGAAAGAAATGACTAGGTGAATGAACTCGTAAAGCTATCATTAATTGTTCAAACAACTATGTTCTAATTTTTGTAAAATTCCTTTACATGATTGACTCTATTTATTTAATCTAAGCTCTATCTGAAAGTTTGATATCTTCTTTCAAATTTTCTGCATACATGAACATATTATGCAATTGAAAGCTTGGCATCTTTTTCAAATATCTTTTCCTTCATTGAAATTCTTTCACAAATGAACATGTTAGAATATGCAAGAATGATTTTCGTTCGATTTACGTGTTTCCGTGTTTCCGACAAATCGTGTAGCTATCAAGTTTACCAATAAAGACCGGTGTCTAAGGCTAGAGGTCTACGGGTATACACTTTAAGTGGATGAGAGGTCTACGTGATCTCTTTGATTTTCTGCTAAGCATTCGATTGTGAAAAACTTGATTTAAACTTGTTTTATAAGATTTTTCGCGAGAGCTGATCGTACATTGACTAGCAATTCATTCTCTTTAGTATCTTAATGTCATTAAACATGATGTCTTAAATAATCCTTGAACTTCTCTTATAAACTTCATTTGTTCTTCATACTACATGTCCTTAGAAATGAAAATTTTGTTAGATCTGTACTTTAGCCATAAACTACCATTTGAGAGTGTGGGAGCTAAGTGCCATGCGGGACAAAGTGCTACGTTATGGGAGCCACCTCTTGAGGCCGGAATGGCGCAAAGTGCTATATAACGGGAGCCACCTCTTGAGCCTGTAGGGGCCACCTCTAGAGTCTTCCATAACTAAATGTCTAGTTGTGCGTTATACTACGCTTCTTAAGCTTTTCTTAAAACTCGGATTGGCCATATTTTAAATGAATTATTCTGAAAATTATATGGGACTCTTGGTCCACCTGAACACTCAATGCCTGGCAAATATGGGAGCCCTGATATGGTCCTAGGCGAGTAAAGCCTGAAAGTACTTGTGTCCAAGAGAGTTGAATGATCAGGTGTGACATTGCACCAACTGACATGCAAGATTGAATTAGACAATTCACTTGTTACATGCTTGACTCCTTACATGCTTGACTCCCTATACATAATATTTTTGACCGGATGTGTTAATATTCTTATTACATGGCCAAATGTATAAGTGTATACTTGTTATTGATCTTCATGCTTACAATTGAGTTCTACAATATATATTCTTAAAGTTCTTGACTTCTTGATCTTGTTCTCTACTACACTTGTCATTTATTTTATTACCTGTTTTATTTCAAGAGCATATAGATGATTCAAAATGTTAATTACTTAAAGTCACATGGTAAAGATATATAAGTCCTACTGAGCTTTCTAGCTCACCATATGTATTGTTGTCAATTTTCAAGAAATCCCAAAGATGACGAGAATGAGCTGGAGTGACGAGAGTGCTGATAGTTTTTATTAGATTTTCCCCAATCTGTCTACTTAGAAATGAATGTACTAGATTTGAATAGTATCAAAAGTCCTTGAAGGATATTTGTTGGAAATGTCAGATTATGAAATAAAGATGTGATTTTGTCCATTTGTTGTTCATACTCATCATCTGAGTCTCTTAATCAAATCGCTCGTATAACTGTTCACGCCTTGATATTTCTGCCTTGTTCGAGGCGTCGCAGCGCAGCTTGAACTTGTTCTTGGATAAAGGGAGGAAGCTGGGTCACAGTTGGGCAATCAGACATATGGTGATCCGTGCTTGCACAAAGGACACACACTTCTTGGGGTGTTGGATCCGAGTATGGATGTGGAGTTGATGGTAAAGTGGGTTCTTGTTTATTCAGGGCCAAGAGTTGATCTAATTTTTGGGTCAGCAAGTCTATCTTCTCCATCTTTTGGGCCATAATGCCCCCCTTATCTAACCTTTGGGTGATGAAATTCATATACATTCTATTCTCGGGTTCCCCATGGTTCTTTACCTCATAAAGCTCGTCCCGTTTAGAGGGCCCAATTAATCTCTCATAAGATGATAAAGAGACATGATTGATCGAGTTTTCACTAAGTATTTCAAATAAATCATAAGCCCCATCCTCACTCTTACTCATGAAAGCTCCTCCACATGATGCGTCCACCATATGTCTATAGTGTTCAGACAACTCATCGTAAAAAGTTTGGACAATCTGCCATCTAGACAACCCATGATGAGGATATTTTCTAAGCAACTCCTTTAACCTATCCCATGATTCATGAATTTGCTCTCCTGAATTTTGAGTGAATCCGGTGATAGCCCTCCTCATGATATTGGTGCGACCTATGGGGTAAAATTTCTTAAGAAATTCTTTTTGCATGTCTGCCCAAGTTTCTATAGGTTTCCCTAAGATCCCTAATCAATATTTAGCTTTATCTTTTAAAGAGAATGGAAAATGTGTTAATTTGAGGGCATCATCAGAAAAATGTTGAATTTTAATGGTAGAGCAAATTTGCAGGAATTCATTAAGATGTTTATAAGTGTCCTCATTTGTTTTTCCATAAAAAGAAGGTAGCATTTAAATAGTGCTAGATTTAATTTCATATTGAATGGCTTGATTTTGGGGAATTGGAATGCAATACGAAAGTTGATATTAATTAGGTGTGAAATAATCATTCATTTTCTTAGGAGGGTCGTTATTATCAACCATTAGATCTTAATGTTGATTCCTTTGATGCAAAAGCCTTTCAATTTCAGCAATTGATCCTATTAGAGTTGTATGTAGGGATCTCTTACCTTGCATACGTACACTAGGACTATGAAAGAGAAGTTTTTATTATTATTATTTTTTATTTTTACTTTTAAGGGTAAACTACCTCCAGGGATCTTTAATGATACAACCAGCGTAGTGATCGAAGAGGGAATCCTTCGATGTCGGGGGCTTATGGATGTCTTAGTGGAGGAGATTCCAGTCCATTGAGAGATCCTTCCAACACTAAGAAGGGTGTGCCTAAATTACCCTTAAGAAGGTTTTTTCAAAAACATAAAATGTCAAAATAAACTCTTTTTTATTTTTTTATTTTTGTTGTAAGATGAGAAAAAGATGCAACTAGAAATTTAACTAAATAAATAAAGCTAATCTAATTATGAAAATTAAGGAAAGAGAAAACAAAAGACAAAAACTAACTTCTAGAAAGATTTTTTTAGATTTTTCTGATTTTCTGATTTTTTGAATTTTTTGTGATTTTTGTGATCTTTTTTATTTTTCTGAAAAGGACCTTCACTTACAGATTTGGACTTTCTGCGACGCTTTATTTCTCTGAATTTTTAGAATTATGACTCTTTGCTGACAAATGTCTGCTTTCTGCGACGCTTTTCTTGATAGATTTTTTTCTAAAATTTCAAGTCCGATTTTCTCCTTTTTTTTCTTTTGATTTTTCTACAAAATAAGAAAAAGAAACAAATGTTAGTATTAATATATACAATAATAAAACATAAAATTATCAACCTAAAACTCAAAAAAACTCCCAGACAACGATGCCAAAAATTGATGCGAGCAGATGCTCATTGTTAAAAATACCGCGCACACAATTTCAAAATTTCACACTCACACACAATAAAATTAAAATTTGAGCGTAGTGGCGAATATGAGTCGATCCCACGAGGAGGTGAGAATTTTAAGGTTGAAAACTTTATATTTTGAAGAGAAAAATTGTAGAATGATTTTTTTATGTTGAAATTTAAAATTGTATAAAAGTAAATCTACCCGCAGAAATTTAGAGGGTCTAGAGAAAGAAATATAGAGAGAGAAAAGAAGAAGAAAATAGAGCGAAAAAGTGCTAGAGGGAGAAAATAACACCAAACTAATTTTATTACTTCAAAATTAAATTTTTACAAGATGATAAGAAAAATAAAAATTACAACCCCAAATAAATTCTAACGAAACTAAAAATAAAGAAATATGGTGAGGAAATAGCCATGAATAATGTGGAAACGCCGTCGCCCACGCCCTTGAGCCTTGGAGAGCCGTTGTTGACACCTGCTTATTTTCTCGAATTAATCGAGGATTAAGCATAGGGAAATATTCCCTAAATAGAGCAAAGCGACATAATGCCAAAGGTGCTCTACCAGTCGAGTTGAGCTCGAAAATCGAGGCATTTCGCCGATCAAATGGCACAACATAACAAGCAAGGATCGTCCCCGAGCAAAAGGCACTACACCAACCAGTTTCCCGACAACCGAGTCAGATCCAACGTTCAGGACAACCTGTTGTACCAAATGACACTCTGAAAAGATTCGGGTACCCTGCATACGGTATCACACTGTTGGCACCTCAACAACCGGGTTAATCCGGGGCTCAGAACAGCTTGCTGTACCATATGGCTCTTCGCCAAGAAGTAGGGGTCACCCTGACTATCAAACAAACGACATCATCATGCCAACACCCCAGTTGCCAGGACAACCCGGGACTCCCAGCAACCCATCGCGCCACGTGGTGCATGACAGAAAGGCAGGGAAGAACTCCGGACAAGCCTTCTGCAAGCGGCTCGACACCGGCGACTCTAACAGTCGAATCGCACCTGGGTCCACCGCGTTCAAGACGGAGCTCAGACGAATATCGAGTTCGGCCATTCTGGGTCCAGATTCTAGTAAGCTATTTATTCACCCAGTCCACCTGACCCTCGTAAGCCCCGACTCACCTAGCTAACCCAAACCCCTTGAACCCAGCCAATCAGCTCAACCCACCTAAATCACGGACTCACTCAGCCATGGCCCATTCAAACCCTTTGCTCCAGCATGTCTTAACCCCTAGTAGGGCCTACATGACCTTTCTCTCTCCTCTAGGTGAAACCCAGCCATTCCGGTCCATCCGAACCCCCTAGGGGAAGAGGTTTACCCGAACCAGGAAGCCCCCAACCACTTTAGCTCGCATAGATCCCCTTTATGCGGACCAGCCCGCCTACTCTTGAACGCGGTCACCTTCACGACCGTGTTCAGAAGAACGCAGTCGCCAAGTAGACCACGTCCCAGAGGGTGGGGTTTACGCGGACCTGCTCACCCCCCCCCCCCCCCCCCCCGTTCAAAAACAAGTCCACGTAAACCCCCCTCCAAACTGTATAAAACCCCCCATGGGGTGGCCAAGGGTCATAAGATGCATTGAGCTCATCCCCGGGACTACAAACGGCACGTGAAGGACTTTGTTGGCTGGTTTTGTTTTTGCTAGGCTCACGCCGAGGGCATGTCGCATGATTGTCCCTCATACGACATTTAGCCAAAACACAAACCTCCTCAAAGGCGGCCCCTATATTTAGATGTCGTTCGATAATCGCATGTTGCCCGGATGCTGCTTTAGATGAAAGCACCCTGCCCGAGCTCTGCCTCGATGTTTGTGCACATCCCTGGATGTTGCTTGATGAAAGCATCTTGCTCGGTCTCTACCTCGATAACCGTGTGCTGCCAGGATGCTACTTTAGATGAAAGCACCCTGCCCAGGCTCTGCCTCGATTTTTGTGCAAGGCCCTGGATGTTGCTTGATGAAAGCACCCTGCCCGGTCTCTTCCTCGATATTCATGCACAGACCTGATGCTACTTGATGAAAGCACCCTGCCCGATTCCTACTTCGATAATCATGCACTATCAGATACTGATGAATGAAAGCACTCTACCCGAGCTCTACCTCGATGTTCGTGCATGACCCTAGATGTGGCTTGATGAAAGCACCCTACCTAGTTCCTCGATGATAATGCGCCGCCATGGTGTCACCTCGATAAGCATGCCCTCAATGTGATTACCTGAAAAATGGGCATACTTCACGAGTCTTGACGCAAGATGAAGTGTCAAGCCCTTGCCTCTATGAACGTGCCCCGAGCATGACCACCAGGGTCTCACGGCGCCCATCTCCTTCAGTCACAACTATGGCCTCAGCACCCGACAGCCAGTCTTAGACACGCCCGACTGCCAGGGTCTCACAGCGCTCAGTCCCTTCAGTCACCACAGTGCCCCCCGCACCTGACTACTGGTCTCAGACACGCCCGACTACCAGGGTCTCACGGTGCTCAATCCCTTCAGTCACAACGGTGCCCCTGGCACCTGACTACCAGTCCAGACGCGCCTGACCGCTAGGGTCCCACGGTGCCCAACCCCCTCAATCACATCAGTGCCTACGGTACCCGACTGCCTAGCTACTCCAGTCACATCGGGGACCACGCACCCGGCCACTCAACCACTCGAGTTACAATGGTGCCCCCGATACCCGACTGCCGAGTCCAGATAGCGTCGGGCTACTCCAGCCCCAACGACGGTCAATAACTCCAGTCTCATCGGTGCCCATGGCACCCGACTACCCAGTCCCGGTGACGCTCGGCTACTTCAGCCCCAGCGGCGCTCAGGCTCTCCAGTCTCAGCAGTGTTCATGGCACCTGATCGTTCTAGCGGCGATGTCTAGGGTACCCAACTCTCCCAGTTTCAATGGCGCCTGGTCGCCCCAATCATAGTGGTGCTCAGGGCACCCGGCTGCTCCAGTCACCACCGTGCCAACGGCACCCAACTACTCTAGTCAAAGTGATGCCTACGGCCTCAACTGCTCCAGTCACAATGGTGCCCACGGCACCTGGCAATTCCAAGCTCAAGGGCTTTTGGTCGCTCTAGTCAGGGTGATACTCACGTCGTCCGACCGCTCCAGTCTCAACAGCGCTTGGCCGCCCCTATCTCAACAGCACCCGGCCGCTCCAATCACAAGTGGTTCCTGTGCCATTCGATCACCTCGGTCTTAGCGATGCCCAACTACTCCAGCACGGCGATGCCCTGGCACCCCAACTTCCCCGATCTCGACACTATCCCATATCGGGAATACATTGTGACGGCCCTCCGGCGGCATCCTGCCGAGTTACAAGTCCTTTCACGGACACTATATACAAGTGCGAAAATACCCCCATAATAACGCAATGACCCAGGGACTGTCACAAATGATGGAATTATCCCGTGGCTTGCACACATTTGTAATTGGGCTTTCACGCCCCCACATAACACCTTTTACGGCACATAAGTTATGTAACCCATTTAGGGAATCGATCCCCATCCTCGCCAGCTACCCGTTTCAACTCCGTCCAGCAGGCTGCCATCTGTCTCCCAGTCCGGTCCTCACTCCTCTAGCTAGATAGCTCCACGCCCGAGCTAGGACCCGCCTGTACCCTGCAGAGCCGGTGTCAGCCGCTCCGCACCCGAGCCAGAACATGCTTGCTCCATGCCGAGCCAGTGTCTGCTGCTCCTCTGTCCGAGCCAATACCTTGTTCTCATAAACGCAGAGTGCATACCCTCTCTAGTGTCCACACTGGAACCAGTCTCTTTGCCCCCAATTATCCCTGCAGTATTGGTGTTACCCCGTCACTGTTGCATGGTGTTGACGCCCAAAATATGATCAGATGGCAATTGTGCCTGAATGATGGAAGGATGCGGCCTGCTGATGCACAAAAGCCGAAGAAAACTCAACAAAGAAGGTTCACTCGAAATGCTGAAGCCTTAAGATACACGACAAAGGGACTACACAACTCATCTCTCAGAGCCCGGTGATGCCGAACGGCAATCCGGAGCTAACAAGCCGGTGTTGACTCAGTCGCACCGAACAAACCCCATCCGCAAGGACGAAAGTACCATGGTGGCCCACCACCTGAAGAAAACATCTTCTAAGGTGAAGAGACATCTCCGGTCCTGCCATACGGGTTTCGAAGGCCGTATCAGCAGTAAAACCCGAGTGACCGAATTAAGAGCATGACTTGCACCGGAAGTTGTTAATCAAGAGTCTGATGACCTCCATGATACCTTTTATGATGGTCCATCAAGGCCAGAGTAAGCTGGGGGTTCGAAATAGCCCCTAGAGCGAGTCCATGACCTACAAATGGATTCGACTCGAACAAAAAAAGCAAAAAAGAGAAGCTTAAAACGGCGTGGCCAACATTAACCCGGCGCCGCTTAAACCGGCGTGCAATCCACTAAATCGGCGCCATCAAAAGTGGCTCAAAAAATGTGTTACCCAATCTAAATATGGCGCGCTTATCGCCACATCGGAATAGCCAAAGAGGTATTCTCCTCTATAAAGAGGGCAGATTCGCTGAATGAAAAGGGAGTATTGGAGAAGAAGAAACCCATCCGAGCGAGGAAACTCTCCAGAGCGGCGGCCACCCGAGTCTTCTCCTGAAGAGAGCTTGAGAGTGAGGAGAGAAAGATGACTTTTCGATACCCTGTTTTCACCCTGAGAAGCAGAGGTGGGTTTCATCAAATGTCTCGATCGCTCTCCGTCCCCCTCCTCTAAATCTGTTGGAGATCTGCAATGTATAGATGTGCGATGATATGAGCCCAAGGTCCCCATCCTTGTTTAATTCCTTTCCCCTGTGGCATTTACTCCCCTCTTCCTCCTATAATCCTGATGTTATAGTGGAAGATGATCGGTCTCTGGGTGACAACGCCAGACCGAGTTTGCGTATATATTGTATGGGTCGTTCTTTGGCGATTTAGTGACATTTGTGCGTAAATATCTCTGTTGCATCTCAGTGCTCCCCTCTTTGTCTGCTATGCTTTTTCCCTATACTATTCGTGTCTTACTGTTTGGATTCTCGTTCCAGCGTAGAATGTGCCTTGGGCTACCCAAGGGCTATATTAACATTGTCCCCCTCCCCGGGGCCCCTTTGGTGGATTAATCATATCGGGGTTGCTTCATATATTTGATGTGCATTTCCTCTCCTCGGCAGATGTATATATATCCTTCCGCTAGTCTCTGGAACGAGCCTTGTCGTTGCCTCTCCACTCATAGCCATGGGTCGGTGGGGGTATGGCTGTTCCTACAACTAGGATGCCATCCTCTTAATCTAATTCAATGAGTGTATGGGCCAGAAACTTGCTTCGTCATCTTGGCCACAGTGCAAGTGAGACACTGGGCCACAATGCGAGCAACATCGCGTTTCAAACTAGGCCAATAAAACCGATGCTCAACAGCCTCGATGGTCTTGTTCCGACCAAAGTGGCCGGCTAGACCTCCTGCATGTATCTCCCAAGTGAGGAAGTCACGAACTGAAGTCCGCGGAATACATAAGCGACTCCCCCGAAAAAGGTAGCCGTCCTGCATGGCATAATCATGATGCTCTCGGGATGGTCCTACCTGGAGGGTGGTATAAATCAGACCAAAGTCCGGACAATCAGCATAGGCCTCCTTCATCCTATCCATCCCAACCACCTCTATACTCATGGTGGATAAAAGATAAGCGCGACGACTCAGAGCGTCGGCCACTCGGTTCTCTGCACCGGCCTTGTGCTTTAGCACAAAGGTATAATTCTGGAGAAACTCCACCCATCGACTGTGGCGAGAATTGAGCTTCTTCTAGGCATGGAGATACTTGAACGCCTCATGATCAGAAAATAAAACAAACTCCTGGTGTAACAAGTAATGTCTCCAATGCCGAAGGGCCTGCACAACTGCATAAAACTCCTTGTCATATGTGGAGTAACGCAGTTTAGCATCGCTCAATTTCTCACTGAAATAAGCAATGGGGTGGGTCTCTTGGCTCAGAACACCACCAATACCAACCCCGGAGGCATCGCAAGAGACCTCAAACACCTTCGTGAAATCAAGAAGTCTAAGAATAGGTGCTTGGGTCATGCGCTCCTTGAGGAGCCCAAATGCGGCTGAGGCGGCCTTCGTCCACTCAAACGTCCCCTTTCGGATGCAATCTGTAATTGGGGCCGTGATAGAGCTGAAGCCTCGAATAAAGCGGCGATAGAAGGTCGCCAGTCCGTGAAAGCTGCGGACATCATGAAGAGTACGAGGTTCGGGCCACTCCACTATGGCCCTGATCTTCTCCGGGTCAGCGGAGACTCCCTCGCTAGACACGATAAACCCCAAGAATGTGACCTGACTAGTCATGAAAGCGCATTTCTTAGGGTTAGCATAAAGACTCTCTCTCCTCAGAATAAGACAGACCTGCCGTAGATGGTCTAAGTGGGCCTCCCGAGTGTGGCTATAGATAAGGATATCATCAAAATATACCACCACAAAGACCCCAATCAAAGGTCGAAGGACCTGAGTCATCAGCCGCATAAAAGTGCTGGGAGCATTGGTCATCCCAAAGGGCATGACCAGCCACTCGTAAAGACCATCTTTGGTCTTAAAGGCCGTCTTCCACTCATCACCGGGCTTGATCCTCACCTGGTGATAGCCACTCTTCAGATCAATCTTGGAAAACATAGTGGCTCCCGCCATCATATCAAGCATATCATCTAAGCGGGGAATGGGAAATCTATACTTTACCGTGATCTTATTGATTGCACGGCTGTCGACGCACATCCTCCAAGTACCGTCCTTCTTAGGAGCAAGCAAGGAAGGGACGACACATGGGCTCATGCTCTCACGGAGAGATCCCCTTGTCATCAACTCCTCAACCTGACGCTGAAGCTCAGCGTGATCAGTGGGACTCATCCTATAATGTGGCAAATTGGGCAATGAGGACCCCGGAATCAGGTCAATAGCATGCTGAATGTCCCGCATGGGTAGAAGACCCTCGGGTAAATCATCGGGAAATACATCAGTAAACTCCCGAAGGACATCAGCAACATCATATGGGAGATCACTCTTCGTCTCTCCAACCACCTCTCGGACTACAATGGCAAAAATAGGGTCCCCTCTAACAAAGTCATGCTCCAACTCCCGGGAGCTGACTAGCATCAACCTCCTAGTCGGAGGAACACTCGGGGCGGGGACATCCGGAGGCAAGGTCGTATCCTGAGCTAGCAATGGGGTACTGGGCCCTGGAATAGCAGGAGTCGGGGTACTAGGCCCAACGGGACCCCGGATTGATGGACTCCTCGGTTGGGACGGGTGAAGGGTAATCCGTTGGCCATTATGGTCGAATGTGCATGTGTTTGACCGGCCATGGAGGGTAGCATCCCGATCAAATAACCAAGGCCTTCCTAGGATAATACTGCCTACCTCCATTGGCAACACATCACACCAGATCCCGTCCTGGTAGGCATGGAACTGCAATGGCACCAGACATCGCAGTCTGACATGAATAGAGGTGGAATCTACCCATGACACGCGGTAAGGGGAGGGGTGGTCCACGGGGGTCAACCCTAAACGTGTCACAGTACCCGTGGAGATAGCGTTAATGCAACTCCCGCTATCTATGATCACCTTACAGGCTTTCCCACCCAGCCGGCAAAAGGTATGAAAGATGGTGGTGCAACGCCAGTCATCACTCACCAACGGCTGGGTCAAGATACACTTGACAACACCCAGCTGAACATCATCTTGGCACTGCGTGCCCTGCACATCTAGCTGCTCGCCCTCAATTATCTCATCAAAGAACTCCTCTGCGAGCTCCTGGTCAACCTCATAACTGACGGATACGATCCCATGTGCGAGCTCACTGGTCGAAGAGTCCCCGATGACCAAAGAAGATCGGGTAGGACAACTAACAGCATAATGACCAACTCCTCCGCACCTAAAACACTCATGACGGGACCCAGTGCCCTAAGGTGCTCCACTAGTCATCGGCCCTTTTCCCTTGTCATCACGACGGGCCGGGGCTGGTGGAAGCTGGGGTCGGGTAGGAATGTTAGGCTGCTGAGGCCGAGGGGCCGCGACTGGAGCCTGGGGTCGAGGGGGATAGTCCCTCGGAGGGGGAGGATGAGGTCTAGGGACAGTGAAGTTTTGCCGAGTGGGTTCCTATGGACGGGCCACAGGTCCCTGAGGGTAAGGTCCAGTCACAGCACGAGGGTCCGACCCACGAGGATATGTGGGTCCCAGGCGCTGGACCGGAGCAAACTCAGACTCAAACTGCTCTAACTTGAGTGCGACCTGATAAGCCTCCTCCAGGGTCGTGGCATGGCGGCGAAATAACTCATACTGGTAGTGCGGTCGTAGACCCCGACGGAAGCGAGAGATGGTCATGGCACTCTCCTCCGTGACCCCACATCGCAAGTAGTACTCATCAAAGTCAGCGATGTAGTCGGTCACGGCCCGATCCCCTTGGCTGAGACTCTGCCACCTATCAATAAGCCTCTGACGGTATGTGGCAGGCAGGTATTTTTGCCTGAGCTTTACCTTCATATCATCCCATGTCTCAATCTGGGGTTGATGTCGTTGCATCAACAGGCTCTCCACGTTTCTCCAATAAGTCTGGGCCTGTCCTAGCAATTTCATTTTGGCAAATCGGACTCTCCGGTGGTCCGTCATCTCATACCACTCAAAGTAGCGGTCCATACCCACTTCCCAATCAACATAGAACTTAGGGTCCAAGGACCCATCAAAGGTGGGAGGATCTGCACGCACGGACCTAAGGAGACGGTCATCCTCGTCGTCCCTATGGGGCCTATAGCCACGCCGAGCACGACCATAACCCTCAACCTCATTATCGGACCCAAAATCATCAAACTCCTAAATACGTGGTCTCCGGTCGTCGGCCCTAGCGTGTGCGGGCCGAAGAGCAGGGTCAAGTGGGCCTTGGGCCTGCCCGGGACATCCTCACGTGGAGCTCTATCCTGGTTGGGCCGTCCAACTAGACCTTGAATGGTCCGATCGGAAGCCTCCATCCGGTCCTCCATGGCCTTCATCCGGCCCTCCATGAATGCAGCATGATCTCTAAAGCTCTTATCGGACTGATCTATCCGATTCATGAGAGCCTGCATCATATCCTGAAGGGAGAAGTCACTAGGGGCAGCATTCCTAGGGTCAGCCATTGGGACCGGGTGTTGGTAATCTGTACCACGCCGAGTGGGCATGTAATGGAACGAAATGCAAGGGGATTTTTTTTTTCTAATGCAAACTAATGCAAGACTCTAAGGGACAAAGGGGGTAGAACAAAGACTCAAATGCACCCTAGACAACTTATGGCTCTGATACCAAATTTGATGCGGGACACTATGCGAGCTAAGACTCAATGCAACGATGGGCCTAAATGTCAACTACGACCATCAACGATAATAGCGTGAATGGTGTTCGCTCGACACCTAAGGTTCCCAAGAAGGAAATTATGTCAATCAACAAGAATATATAGCTCGCATGCGTCCCAAGAGAGGGAAGCGCGCCAATCCGCACGGTTGAGAAACCGGCGAGTCTAGGGTAGTCAACTCCACACTCGTGACTCGGATGGGTCACGGGACGGTCACACTCTCTCACCGTGGCAGTGATATATCAAGCGTAAGAGCTAGGCACATATGATCTCACAAGCAGCGGCGTCAAGAAACTATACTAAATAAGCAGGCTAAACCAAGGAAGGAGCAGACGTATACCTCCACGCTCGGGGCGTGGGGAAGAAACCCGGCCAAGTCACACGATCCCTGGTACATTGCTAAATGAGTACAACTAAACACAGCCCACTCCTCGCAGGGAGGTAAAAGGCTACACAGCGAGATCCGGGGGTCGAGCAATGTGGGGTGACGGGTGCCGGGTCGGTGAAGCTCGTCGAACGCGAACCGCCGCGAGCTGGTACACACCCGGACCAGCAGCAAGGATGGCGCGTCACAGAGGCCGAGGGAGGTGCCAACATCCCTAGTAGCACGCTGTAAGGTATGATGAGTCCCCAGGAGGAAGCCGGAAGCCGACGGCACGGCCACGGACCTCTGGCGTGACCACGAATAGGTGGGCAGACTGCTGGCCAGCCCGCGCGCGTAGGGAGGCAGCAGGAAGGAGGGGCAGGCACGCGAACTTCAGCACGCCCGTTGGTCCCGAAACTTGGTGTGGACGCTGGTGGTACTGTCCCGACATCCCCAGTGGAAGGAGAACTGCAACCGAGCGCCGTGGTGGTCGTGGCAATTTTTGTAGCGAACCCTGCGCGTTCTGGACTGTCCCCTGGCAGCAGGACCCTCGGGCAAAGGTTGGACTGGAACCGGGCCCTACGGATGGCAAATGGGAAGGGGTTTTCTCTGGTGGATAGGGGAGGAGAGGGAGATAATTGAGTAGAAGTGGCGGGGTAGCATGCAGAGGTGGTTTTGGGCGTGGGAAGTGAAAACAGATTGGGTTCAGTTCTGGAACCCAGTGCAGTCAGAACTGAAGGGGCTGAAGGGCGACGTGGCAAGCAAAGGAGAGGGGCTGCAAAGGTTACAGGAAAATTACTGGGGAAGGTTTGGTATGTGTATAAGCAACGCTGAAAATCTCAGAGCCTTCTGATGTTTTTTTTGTGGTCGTCCCTTTGGAGAGATTGTGGCACTATCGCGGCAGGACTGCACAGGGGCAGTCTGCATGACAAAAAGGGTTCCAAAGGGAAGTTTGCGCACAGGGCGAATTAGGGCTTGAAATTTTAATGGGGTGTGTAGGACAGGTGGATAAAGAGATGTTCAGAAGAGGTTGTCATGGTCATAGGTCGGGAAGGGGGGGTAACAATGATCCCTTTGAGGCTCTGCCCCGCAGGCAGACACCCAGGGGACTGACTGCGTGGGAAAAAGGGGTATAAAGGCAACTTTTGACACAGGTAGAATTAGGTCGTGGGATTTTCAGGGTAGGTGGGGCACGTTCATAGGAAGATTTTTGTAGAAGAGAGTGGGGGGAATATGAGGACGGGACTAGGGTGTGCCAACCTGCTATTTCGGGCTCATTTCTGCAGGCAGACGACCAGATCTGGGAGCAGGGCTTCATGCTCCATCTCCTCTATGCTTGAGGCCAGCTTGTGCTCCATGGCTCCGGGCTTGAAAGGTGGATGGTGAGGGAGCCTCCCAGCAGCTTGAGCATCAGAGAAAGAGGGAGAGAGTGCTAGGGCATCGCACCCTAGAGGGAGAGAAAGAGGGAGAGAGAGGGAGTCACACCCTTCATGGAGAGGGAGAGGGGAGGGAGAAGAAGTAAGGCTCTTGGCACAAATTCAGATTTTCATTCCTTCATCAATCCTCCCAAGAGGGGAATACAAGGTAATATATAGAGTATGGGCTCCATCTTCCCTCCTTGGAGTTTGAATTTGAACCCATTTGAATTTGAAATACATGGGCTCTCTTTTCCACCTTGGAGTTAGAACCCATCATGAGCTCCACTTTCTCTCCTTGGATTTTGAACCCATTTGAATTTCAAATTCATGGGCTCTCTTTTCCTCCTTGTAGTTGGAACCCATCATGAGCTCCACTTTCTTTCCTTGGAGTTTGTGTTTGACCCATTTGAAATTCAAATTCCATGGGCTCCATTCTCCCTCCTTGGAGTTTGAATTCAAACCCGTTTAAAATTTGAAATCCCAAAATGATGCAAACCCAAATACATGCCAAAGACACACCTAAGACGTACCCAATACAAAATATGACCAAGTACATACCAAATACATACAAAATACAAATACGACCCAAATACGTAGAAAATAAAAATACGTATAAAAATACGTAATAAAGTGTCAAAGCTCCAGGGGAGACTCCAAACTGTCCCCCAGCCACAAAGAAGTCGGTGTCGACCGAGTCGTGCTACGTGTCCGGTACTGGCGGCTCTCGGAGTCGAGCCGTATTCTTGCTCGGGTGTCCTCACCAGGTCTTCCTAGGACCGCTACGCTGCTAGAGAAAAATTTTCTAGACAGACTTCGCGCGGCTTTAGAAATCAGAGTATATCTCAGAAACGGTGCAAAATTCATGAAAGTGGTAGAATAAGAACTTGTAGATAACAAAAAGGTGAACAACTTTCATGAAGAGAGCAAGATGAGAAAATGAGCGAAAGAGGGAGAAAATGGGGTGAGAACAGAGAGAGAAAATGCTGGGAAGCAGTGAACAACGCAGCCTGCCAGAAAAACGTGAATAACTTGAAATTGGTGGAGAACTGGCTAATGGCATAGAAGAAGAAAATGTACATATTTGAAAAATGAATAACTTTGTGAAGGGCATTTAATGAATAGAGGACTAGAAGAGGATGAAAAAGGGCCGTATTCAGGACTGTGCAGTGAAAGGGGCCGAATACTTGATGGAAGCCGACCTAAATGGGCCGCAAGTCAACTTGGAAGGCCATAAGTTGATAACGTAAGCTCCAGAGCTATAATAAATCATGATCTCCGAACCTCAAAGGCTAGGGAATAATGAAATGGGCTCGAAATCCATCCAAAAAAGGCTCCAATATAATGGGTAATTCGGGACATCAAAAATGACAAATAAGAGAAATAACGTAACTTGCGGGCTAAAACGGGTGTCAACAAGGTGCTCCTCCTAGGACCAGACCATGCCCCATTAACGCCAAACATTGTAGTTTGGATCATCGATCCTTTATAATTATTTAGACATCCACATTATATGTATGGCCAATGAATTTCAAGGTAAAGCTCATGAAATAAAATACAGATCTAGCAAAATTTTTCATTCAAAGAATAAGTACAACAAGAAGCACAAGTAGTTGTAAGAGAAGTTCAAGACTAATTCAAGACATCATGTTCAACGACATTAATAAGAAATTCAATGATTTGCTATGACAATGAGTTAACAAGGAGAGTTTCCCTTACTGGAACATGGTCTATCAAGGGTTTATGATCAGAAATGTCGACAGAAACAGAGTCGCATGCATTATGAAATTTATCAGAAACTGGGATGGACGCGATCTAGGATTAGGTCTGAATGCGATTTGTATCAGGACCACATTCAGGGATGAACGTAGTTGTCCCTTGGGCCACGTTCAGAATGCGGTCCCCAGGGACACCACGTTGAGGAAAAACCTACCAGAAGCCCATTCAACCCCTGGCAGACCCTGGACACAGTCCTTGGGCACCCGTCCTCAGTCGATAGATGGGTGAACGGGGCCTTTGAACCGGACGCATTCAGAAACAGAATGACAGAACCACGCAGAACCTCATTCTGTAATTCTGAAAGCCACCAGACTCGTATCGGTAACCCTTAAGACATGATCTACAACTATAATCGTCGAATTGCCGATCAAGGTTATATAAACTAAACAATTGTGGCACCATCGACTAGGGCATGCTAGCTTTAGCATTCTTTCTAAATTGTACAGAAAAGAGTTGGTCAGAGGTTTACCAAAACTAAAATTTGATGTAAATAAAATTTGTGATGCTTGTGCTATGGGGAAGCAAACTAGGATATCATTCAAGTCCAAAAATATTGTCACCACTACTAGACCCCTTGAACTCCTTCACCTAGATTTATTTGGTCCCACTAGGACACATAGTCTAGGAGGGAAACTCTATGGGTTTGTTATTGTTGATGACTACTTAGATTTACTTGGGTGCTATTTCTGACCCATAAGAATGATGCTTTGCAGGAGTTTAAAGATCTTTGCAGAAATATTCAAAATGAAAAGGGGTATCATATTAAGACAATTTGAAGTGATCATGGAAGAGAGTTTGATAACCATAATTTTTATGATTTTTTTGCAGGAAACAGGGGTTTACACATAACTTTTCAGCACCTTGAACCCCACAACAAAACAGAGTCGTAGAACGGAAGAATAGGATGCTCGTGGAGATGGCAAGAACGATGCTTGCTGAAAATGACTTACCAAGGTACTTTTGGGAGGAGGCGGTTAATACGGCCTGCTACATCATCAATTAAGCCATGATAAGACCAATACTCAAGAAAACCCAATATGAGCTATATAAAGGTAAGAAGTCAAATATTGCATATCTTAAACCTTTTGGATCATTATGTTATATTTTGAACAACTCTAAAGAAAATTTGGATAAGTTTGCCGCAAGGAGTGACAGAGGTATTTTCCTTGGATATTCATCATCATCTAGAGTATATCGTGTATATAACATGCGCACTCTTGTGGTAGAAGAAAGCCCTCATGTAATTATTGATTAATATTCTTCAAGAATATCTGATAAAGATAATCATTTTCTGGATGCAGGACATGAAGAAAGGGGAGAAAAGAATGGCAAGGAAAAATAAGAAGATGTAGATCGAGCGGAGTCGAGTCAAAAGAATGATGGAGCTCCAGCCCAAGAAGAAGTTGAACAAGAAATGCAAATTCAAGACCTCCCTAGGCAGTGGACTATACTCAAGGATCATCCTCTAGAAAATGTCATTGGGAACGTGGATGAACGAGTAAAGACAAGGGCTTCAATAAGGGAAGTTGAACAACTTGATAATCTAGCTTTACTTTCTCATATTGAGCCCAAATCTGTAGATGAGGCATTAAATGATAATTCCTAGATCTTGGCTATGTAGGAAGACTTACACCAATTCTAAAGGAATGAGGTGTGGTTTCTTGTGTCTAGACCTAAGAATCAACCAGTAATTGATACTAAGTGGGTTTTTAGGAACAAACTTAGTGATCAAGGGGTGGTGATTAGGAATAAATCCCGGCTAGTAGCCAAAGGCTATAGCCAAGAGTTAGGTATTGATTTTGATGAATCGTTTGCACCCATGGCTAGACTAGAAGCAGTTAGAATATTACTTGCCTTTGCATGTTCTAGAAATATAAAACGTTTTTAAATGGACGTTAAAAGTGCGTTTCTGAATGGTTTTGTGAAGGAAGACGTCTATGTTGAGCAGCCACCCTGATTTGAAGATGAAAAGCATCCGGACCATGTGTACAAACTCGACAAAGCATTATATGGTCTGAAACAAGCCCCCCGTGCGTGGTACGAAAGGTTAAGTACATTTCTTTCAGAAAATGACTTCAAAAGAGGTAACATTGACCAAACCCTTTTCATTAAGAGCTGCAATGAACATATACTTCTTGTATAGGTATATGCAGATGATATTATTTTTGGAGCCACAACTGATTCACTAAATGAAGAATTTGTTAAATTGATGCAGGGGGAGTTTGAGATGAGTTTGATGGGGGAGTTAACATTTTTCTTGGGTTTGTAGGTGAAGCAATTGAAGGATGGAATCTTCATCAATCAGAAGAAATATGCAATGGAGCTCATCAAGGAATTCAAGTTCGACAATGCAAAGCCACAACGGACGCCAATATCAACATCCGTCAAATTGAAGAAGAATGAAGAAGATAAGTCAGTTGACCAAAAACTTTTTAGAGGGATGATTGGTTCTTTACTGTACTTGACTACTAGTAGGCCAGATATCATGTTTAGTGTTTGCATGTGTGCTAGATTTCAATCTGATCCAAGAGCAACACATATGTTAGCAGTCAAAAGGATTTTCAGATATTTGATTGGCACACCTGATATTGGTCTTTGGTTTTCACGTAGTTGCAATTTTGATTTGGTAGCTTACACTGATTCTGATTATGCTAGGTGTTTAGTGGATCGTAAAAGCACGAGCGGGTATTGTCAATTTCTTGGAGGCTGCATGGTCTCATGGGCCTCTAGGAAACAAAACACAATGGCATTGTCAACTGCTGAAGCCGAATGCATGGCTGGAGGCAGTTGTGCAGCCTAAGTGCTATGGATCCAATAACAATTAGTTGATTTTGATATTTCCATGAATAACACACCCATTCTTTGTGATAACACCTCTGCCATCAGCATATCCAAAAATATAGTCTTACATTCTCGAACAAATCATATAGAGATTCCACACCACTTTTTGTGAGATCATATAAATAAGGGTCATTTTGAGCTTACATTTGTAAATACTGAAAACTAACTTGCAAGTATTTTTACTAAACCCTTAAATCTAGACAAATTCACAAGAATAAGAAAAGAATTAGGAATTTGTAGGTTAGATGAGTAATTATTCATATTAGGCTTGCATACACACTTATGCTTCTTTTTGTAAATAACAGTTCAGTTTTACATACACAGCATACATACTCAACTTCATGCTACATATTGCACATATCCTTGCATACTTGTGAATAGGAATAATTTTTCATCATCCTTTCATTTACAAGCATATGCCTGTATATACTCTATATCCTTGCGTGCTTTAATGCCATGATTTTCTGGTATCTCAAATGGTGTTTGTGGAAGGTTGTATTATGTCCAACCGGAAGCTTTCACTACGCGTGCGGTGATCTTCGGATCTAAGTTATCCGCCTTGTACCAGAAATCACCTTGCATGAATATCTTGCTACATCCTTGAATGCTTGCTTGTAAATAGCCTACGGAGCCATTTTCTTGAACAGTTCTAAGACTTTACCTCATTCCTAAATAAAAATGCAGTGATTTTGATCATTTTTGGAACATGACATATACAAAGGGGGAGGATTTATTTTCTACCGTGCATACATTTAGGAGGAGTCATAGCTATGTTCTGGCAAATTTATTTTATACATACAAAATAATTATCCACACACTTTGCACATAATGAAATAAATGAGTTTAATTGATAAGGATTTTAGAAATTCTTTCCAACACTTTCAAGGGAACTTGAATCTCTACATAGATATTAAGAGTAATCGTGAGGAAAAAGTTGCCTACCCCACTAAATAATCAATAAGTGGAATGTCGAACCTAGTAGCCGGGAATCTCCACTGAAATAATTGAGAAAATTTGCGTCGAACGGTGAAGCAAAAATCCACAAGAAAAATCAAAATACGTGACGAATCCTTGTAGCCGGGAATCTCCATTGAGACATATGAGGAGACTCGCACCGAATGGTGAAGTCCTATAAAAGAAATATAAATGGGGTTGTGCGAAGCTACCGATAGTCGAGGATCTAAAATGCAACTGTAGAGAGGAAATAACCCTCTATTGTTCTAAAGAAATTCTAGATATCCATATATTTTGAAGCTCATTTTTCATTGACTCACTTTTCACTCTTGGGTACTATTGTGATGGATGTATACTCTGAATTTATCTTCATCATAGTATATGCAGTGTCTCTAGCATATACATGCATAACTTTTTTTGATTATGCTTCATGTCTCACACTTTGACTTAGACTCACTTGCTTTTTCTTACTTCGTGCCCCAATTCAGGGGGAGTTATAGTATTACTTGTTTGATTGCCTTTCATGCTTGCTTGCTTGCATGAATAATTTAGATCATTTCATACTTCATTTTGTACATATTTTTAAATTCTACTTGTCCATATCATTTCTAATAACCCCATTGTCAGTCAATTTTTGTTGATGATAAAAAGGGGGAGAATAATGTGCGTTTCGGTCATATACACTTGATACTTCATAGTTTTCAATTTAAGTCATATACACTTGATACTTCATAGTTTTCAGTCACATAGTGCATATTCATTACTCTTATCTGCACATATGCATTTTCTCAGTTGCAATATTCAGTCACACACTTCATACACACATTTTGTCAATTGATTGTCACTTGAAATTGCTTCTAATCCATTATTTGAAATTCACGCACACATCGTTTTGTCATCATAAAAAAGGGAGAGATTGTTGGATCCCCTAATTGATTTTGGTGGTTGAGTTTTAATGATGACAAATCTTGTGTGCATGTGTCATTGAAGAATGTTTGCTAACCAAGGTGTTCATATTTTGATTATCTTGCTTTGCAGGATTAAAATCCTTGGTGGACACTTGGAACTCAAATGAATGCGTGAATGAGTCAACTTGCTGTTAAAGATTCAAAATAGATGGTAAATCATATTTTCATTCCTCAAGAAAAAAATGGTAAGGCCTCGCATTTCTCAAAATCCTTCAATTGAGTGTATTCTGGGTTAGATGGCAATAGGGGTCGACACCTGGTGTCGACACCCTCTTGATTCTGTTCTATTTAGAACAGCTGCATTGACCTACCTTGTATTGCGTCGACCTCACCCTAGTGCATTTTATGCAGTTTTCTTCAGTAGTGTCGACCCATCCATTGTATTGCGTCGACACTTCTGTGTCTTATGCACTTTCTTCATGGGTTTTTAAAGCTTTGAATGTGTTTCATGCATATTCTTCATGGGGCTTTTGAGCTAGTAATATGTTTAAGATAATTCATATAAATCTTGATGGAAATTGGTTTGAATGATGCTCATACATATTGCATAAATGCATGTCTATTTAATTTTATTTTTTGGTTGAGGAAAGCTAAGTTTTTAAAGAGGTTTAAAGCTTATTTGTAACCTGGTTGTACAGGGGTCGACTCACAGAGTCGACACCCTCCTCTTGCTGGGCTTGCCTTGGGTAGAAAGGCCAGGGCGATGCAAGAGTCGACTCCTACTGGGCCCTAGATCTGTCCAGAACAGCTCCAAGCAAGAGTCGACTCTTATCCGATAGCGTTCTAGTTTTGGGCTTTGGCAGAACTTAGGAAATCAGGTGTCGACTCACAGAGTCGACACCCCTTCAGGGCATTCCGGATTGGGAGTTTCGAACCCATTCGTAACCCATTAAAACCAATCCTATTGGACTCCTTTTTGACCCCTTTGCCCCTAGGGTTATCATACACATCTCAGAGGGGTTTTCAAGGGTTTTTGCATGGGCTTTGTGGTCATTAGAACATCTCTTTGTGCCTCTATATATCCCATGTGATTTCTAGTTTGAAAAACATGAAAATAAAAGTGTGGCCGCAGGTGGAGAGGAAGAGAATTTTTCCTGAGTGCTTATCATCTTCTTCCTCTTGCAGGGGCGATTTGAGTTGGAAACTTGCAAATCTACATCCGTTCTTCAAGCGTTCATGTTTCAACGAGGTTGAATCTCCAAGGAGGATCTCCTTCGGCTTCCTATCTTCTGAAGATCGACCTCCCACCGTTGAGAGCTTCAAGGAAGATTTATTTGCAGGCCATCATCCATTAAGGAGATATTTCTGCAACCATTCTATGTCAATATTAATGTTATTCATCAGTTTATCTTGAGCATGGGCATGTCTTGAACATCCTTTTAGTTTTTGAACTCTGATATATCTTGTGGTGAACCGTCTGTGTACGGTTGTGTGTGTAGGGTGTTACGGTTGTTGCAGCGTCTGTGTGTGTGTGTGTGTGTGTGTGTGTGTGTGTGTGTGTGTGTGTGTGTGTGTGTGTGTGTGTGTGTGTGTGTGTGTGTGTGTGTGTTGATCTTCTCGTCGGATCGTGTTGGAGACTCCGTCTTCGTGTGTGCGGAGTTGTAGCTCCGTGTGCTTCATTTAGAAGCGAGTGGATCCTCATAGTTTTGGTGAGGGGTGGATGTAGGAGGACTTGTGCGTCCTATCGAACCACCTAAAATCTGCCTCGCGCTGTGTGTTTGTGAGCTTGCTTGTTTATTCTGCTTATCTTGATCGTGTGTGAATGGAGAGTTGGAGAGAATAGTATTCTAATAGGTTTCAAATCTCTTTCTACTTAGGTTAAACTTAAGAGTTGCTTTAATCCTGCTACGTTAGTTTAAAATTACCATTGCGTTGCGGGGACAATTCAACCCCCCCTTCTTGTCCTCGCATGTACCTAGGGCCAACAGTTTACTTTATGACATGAATATGCAGATGTACGCACATGTACATGCGAGGGGAAGATATGCCTGGTGCAATGATGTTGCCCCGTAGGTGCCAAGGTTTTTATTGGAGGGCTATGAGTGTTTTTTTTAATAGCAACATGCAGTATGCATGGGTCTAATTCATACGTCACTCAGACAATGAGGAATGCATGCAACCCTAGCGAATGTGGGAAAATGATCATACAAGAATTTGCACACTGGGTAGATAGTTTCTGGTATGTGGCGGAATGTTTCACTCACGCATAGTGGCGGTCTCCAATCGAACATAATCCAATTTTCCCACACATCGCCATTTTATATACCCAGAAACCACGGCATTCAAGCACATATGATGCTATTGACTCACTTCATAATAATAATGACGTATACATGCATAAGGAAATGCATGATGAGTTCAGGTCTTCCTTCTTTATTTCTGTTTGCAGAAGGCCAGTAGGGGCCCCTATGTATGTATGAAGTTTTATAATGTTTGCAAGATTCCATATGCATCAGAGAGGGAATGCTTGATGTGCAGACGTTCAGAGATGCGGAGGGATTCTGTTCTATCCAAAAGAGTTAAGCGAAAGTCTATATGCAAGCTAGATGCATGCATGAGATTATGCCATGCTTGCGATGGATGCAAGACTCCACATGCACGAAGAGGAGACGTATGATATGCTTAAGTTTGTAGCAAATGCAAGAGATTTTAATTTCTACTCATGAGAGGTCAGCAAAGATTTCTATGCATGCTTAATGCATGCATGCAATTGATACATGTGTGCACTTTTGAGTTAACGATTTGCCATAGTTTATTGCTACAATTTATTACATCTATTTCCTTGGTGTCTTATTCTTTATCTTCTTTCTTTTTTTTAGTGTTGAGATTATGTTGTTCATTTCTTTGTTTATTTTCCACGTTTCTAACAAGATTTCGGCAGCATCTCCCCCCCCCCCCCCGGACCCAAAGTATTCTAGAGGTGGAAAATGGGAGTTCATCCATGGAAAATCCAAGACGATCCCTTAACCGACAGGTAAGCCTAGAGCGGCAACCCGGTGACCTGAATTGGGTATGGAGACCCCAGGGCCGTCATGACCTCCATCGAGAGACATGGACTTAACTGTTGACGAACGATGCGGCCAAGGGAGAGGCCTCTAGGGGCCATGCTATGAGGAAGCAAGCTCCCGGGGTCCGATGGTTATCACGAAACCTGGGTGTAATTAAATTGAAATACTGTGAAGTTGCCGACCGTGGGTTCTCTCTCAGATTCTTTTCTTTCACTATTTAATGTTAGCCTCCCTGTTGACATTTAAAAGGCTTTGGAAGAATTAAACGGAAATGCAGCAAGGAGTTGGGTAATTTCGGCAACATCTCCCCCTGCCCCAGAACATGTCGGGGGAGATGTATAGGAGGTTCATCCACAGCAAGTTGAGACGGACTCCAAAAGGATGGGCATGCCAGAATGACAGCTCAGACCCTATAGTGGGCGGTGGATCTTCGAGGACTCGCCCTCTAAGAAACCCATATCACCCAAGGGTTATCGATCATATCCTGCCAACTGTATTGACCCATTTCGGTGCCATGGCATATACATAGAGGCTCAGGGGGAGCGCCAGTATAACCATGGGCCGGTGGGTCTACATATGTCGGGGCACTGTTCGTCGATAAGGCGGTCTGTTATTCACTCGGGGAGTGATCAAAAAAATAGAACATATCTATTTGTACCCCTACTATTGACTAGGGGTCATGTTACAAGATTTCAACAAACCCCTGTTAGTACTAGGGTTGTTTAAAACATAAATCAGATACCAAAAGGAATATGGGAATCACATGATGATCCGGCGTGAGGTGATTCCCTTTGATCCGTCGGCTTAGCAAATGGGGAGATGCTCTTATCCGGCGGCCATGCAAGAGGGAAAGATGGTGGTTCGGCGGAAATGCAAAGGGTGGAGATGGTGATCCGACGGCCATTGACAATGGGGGGAGTGCCATGAACCGGCGCCTATGCAAAGGGGGGGAGATGGCCTTGATTCGGCGGCAATGCACATGGGGAGAGAGTGATTCGGCGGGCAGGTAGGGGGACTTGGCCCCATGTGATCCGGTGCGGCGATGGCTAGTGGGGAGAAAAACATGAACCAGCGGCTATGCGCATGAGGAGTGTCTTATGTGAACCGGCGGCTATTCAAGGGGGACTTATCCCATGTGATCCGGCGGCAAAACCAGAGAAATTTAATCCCACGTGATCCGAAGGGTGCTTAGGGTGCCGGATCAGTCTCCTTTGAGCAACTCCAATTATAGAGAAAGAAAATGACATGAAAGTAAGGTCGTTCATGGCCGTCTTAAATACTCTGCAGAGGACCAGGGACCTCTGATGATAATATACCATAGTCACTGATAGTTGATTAACACGGAACCGCATTGAAACAACAACGATTAGACACGTATTCCCCAGCGGATCGAACGACATAGGTCATATCTGAGAAGAGTAATAAACCTCTGACGTTCAGTGGAGGTAGCAATCGTCAAATGGTGACCCAAATATAGTGAAAACAGAACATAAGATACTCAGAACGGTCGAGAGATTGCCCAGTTGGCAGTAAGTATGATGTTTGGGGTCAGCGTATTAGGGGTTAACACGGTAGGCAGTCAGCATATGGATTAACACGCAGGGGAGAAGCATCAGTTGGGATAAACAGGAAACGAACTAGCAACTTAGGGCAATTAGGCACCAGCAACTTCATCCATGACAGATTGAAGAAGATATATAGAGGAGGAGAGCAAACACGAGAATGAATCCAATCATACGCAGAAATTCTGTAATATCTATTCGTTTGATCATATAGAAGCCAGGGATATGTTACAAATCGAGGAGGGGAGAAGGGAGATATAGCCCGATGGGCACAAATTGGTGGAGACCCACCTACAAAACAAGATAAGCAATAGACTGCCTGATTTCTCTGCACGAGCTATCTCCGACTTCTGGTGGTGGGGGACATCGCCGGCTCCTTTAAGGCTCTCCTCTGTTGAGTTTTCTATTCTCTATTGAGATCTCTCTTTCGAGTTTTTTTTCTTCTCTGTTCTTCTATCTCCCCCCCCCTTGATCGAACGAACGAATGTTGTTTTATAGGGGCCAGTGGCTTTGATATAGCGGCTGGAGGCGGAGGGAGTGATCCGACGCACTGGGGTGGGAGGCGCGCGCCCCTAGTCGCCGGATCATGAGTGGCCGCCGGCTCACTTGTGCCCTTTTGGCCCATTTGGCCCATTTGGCTTCCTCATGTTATTTCAGCCCAATTAACCTGTTATTCATCCGTTGATCTATTGTTGACACCTGAAATATAATCAAGAACAAAGATGGGACTGAAGAGAAGATCAAATCAGAGATGAAGATCCCAGGGATTCCTACAAAGTCAGAATTGAAGAAGAGCCGTCAGTACCAATACCTCACCCGGTTGAAGTCTTCTACGGCCAAGCTGATGTCTGGCACTGCCATCGTTCAGACGGTGGTGTTGATTAAAACCATGTCAACCCACATACAGTCATGTGACTGATGAAGAATAGCTTCGGGATATTCTGATGACTATAGAATGTGATCTACGCTGCTTATCCCCCACTATGGATACAAAGGATCAAATGAATGCCAAGGCAGATGCAGTAACTGTGACAGCTCGTGCCACTAACAAAAGGGAGCCCAAATGACTAAATCCCCTAAATGGGTCACAGTCCTTGGCGCCGAGTGACCATAAGTGAAGCCCAAGTCTCCCACAGTTGGCGCGTCGAGGAGCCTTGCTGCAAAGAAGGGCGCCGAGACCACGCCAAGCCGGGAAGGGAGGGCTGAGCCTATAAAAACCCTTCTTCCTCCACTTACGAAGACAGACAGACAGACAGAAAGGGAATAGGGGCAGATAAGAGGGCAATAGAGAGAAGAAAAGAAGAGGAGAGAAACAAAAAAAAGGGGGAAGAAGAGCGACTGCTGCGGAGGCTAAAGAAGGAGGAGAAGGTCTGTCTGCAGGGGGAGGGAGAGGAGCCAATACTCCGCCCTCCCCCATCTTTTATTCTCCATTTTTCATTCCCCCGATGTATATCCTCTACATCTGTTTTCCTTTTTCTCCGAAGAATGATGTTATCTCCCCTCCCCATTTCCTATGAACTGGCATAGTCAGATGATGTAATCGATGATGTATATGTATGAATAAGCAAGGTCTTTTCCCTTGATTTCAACATCGAATGCATCTAGTTCTTGTTCTCCGGACACCTCTTCGATGTATGCGGTTGCTTTGCACTGGTGGAGAGTGAAAGTAGATGTATGGGCATCTGGAAGTGGGAGTCCGGCGTGTGTATTGGCCATGATTCTCTACTCTCCCTTATTTCTGCTCTGGTAGAGGAGGCGGCAGGGTCCCTCATTTGAACCCATGGATGGTTGGGACCCAGGGCTTCCGAAGAGTCCCAGTTTCGTGGGTTTTACGGCCTCCCATCTCCGAGTGTTCTCTCGATGGTAATCCTCTATCTGCACTACAACTCAGAAGTCGATGACTATCGTATTCGTGCACTGTATGTGAATATAATTTAAGTATCCTTCTTTTCTGTTGAATTCGGCTCCGGAATTCCTCTCCCAATCTCATGGGTCATTGAGTTCCGGGGCTAATTCCCAAATCCCCTCACCGTTGATTTCCCCCAATATCATCGTCTACATTTTCCCTTGGGTCTCTCTGTCACTAGTTGGACCTGAGACAGCCTATCTCATGATCTCCGCTAGCACATCTACAAGCAACAATATCCAGGTGACACTGATTGTCACTCTGCCCCGACGAACATCTCTGGTCGAGTTCAATTTCCATGGATAACCAGCCTGTAATCAGACTGCCAGATACCCCTTTAACTACTCTTGATCCCCCAGCCTTCACCTTCTGAAGCCCAAAAATGAAGATCCAGGATTCTCAAGAACCCCCTTTGTAATCCCATGTCTGAACCCTGCAAAACTCCCAGAATTAAACCCTCCTAGAAACCCTAGAGAAGAGCTTCTCGGCGCCAAATACTCTCGGCGCCCCAAAACCTCTCGGCGCCAGCCTTCTCGCCTCGAGAACCCTTCAAAATCCAGGCCGAGCCGAGACCACCAGGCCAAGGCACGCCGACTCCCCACCGCACCGGGATCCTATGCCGACTTCCCCGCCGTGCCGAGAACTAGCCTTACACCCTCCTTGCTGCGCCGAGAACCCTCCAGGGCCTATGAAATCCATTCAATCAGACCCATCCTATAGCCCAGACCCCCCTGGATCGCCAGAGGAGTATGGGTCTCATACCCACTAGTTCTCGGAGCTAAATTAACGGGACTTTGTCCCTATATTTCTTAACCCCTCGGTCCACGGAGCTCTGTCACTGCATGTGCTCCGATGGCTACTTTGAGAAGGGAAATATCAATGGAATCTCATGACTCGATCATGATGGATCTCGGGCTGTATGCCTAGCTCCTCCTTTCGGCTTCCATCCCGGCACTCCGTGGATGAATGTCATATCTCTTCTTGGCATAATCCAAGACAAGGGAAGGTGCTGCCGAAATTCTCCCACATCACACCGAGTGACTACGGTATTTTCTCCTAACCCCGCTGGCCCACGGAGTTCTGCCACTGCATGTCCTCCGATGGTCCCTCAAAGGGGAATATCAATAAAACATCGCACCGGCATATGGTGTATCATGGTACATCGGTCCCTCTCCGGATTCCAGGTCAAATATACCCGATCTTTCACAGATTCCATCCTGCCGCTGCATGGATGGTTTCCTATTCCCACTTGGCATAGTCCAAGATAATGGGGATATGCTGCCGGATTTGCTCCGCACCTGATATACCCTCGCTTTATCCTGTCATATACCCTAGCTTTATCCGGTCTACTCAATGTCTTACAGATAAATTAGCATGCTCTCATTTGGGCTTTTGCCGCCGATCTCCTCTTACTTTGGCATTTAATCAAGGGTTGTCCTTCTTAGGAAGGGCGTAATTAACGCCATAGCCTTTACGGTATGGCGGACTGCCGGTCCCGACCCGAATTCCACAATCGACTGACCAAGTCAGATCGAGCGCATAATAAACTGTCACTCCGGTGACTGGCAAGCCTAATAATCAATGAACACAAATAGATAAATAACCAACATAAACAAAAATATGTAACCAAATAAAATCCGTCCCCACATCTATTGAGTGGCTGCCTTCATTGTTCAAAATATTCTGTTTATCTTCTAGGTCGAGCTGGTGAATGCCCGTGCTGTTGAGGGCCCCTCGAATTTCAGCATTTGTCCCTGCGGCCATGTCCCGCGGTCGGAAGCTCACTTGCAATAGTTTTATCAGGCGGATGATTGCTCGGGAGTCCTTTGTTCTTGGGGAATTGTTCTTTGGCTTTGCTCGGCTTGATCGCTTTTATGGATGACGATTCTGCCGGGCATTGGCTTTGCCGAAAAGGGGTGGTTGGACAAATTTCTTCATAATGTAGTGAGCTCCTTCCACTGACGAGGAAGGGACTTTTTGATAACTACTTCAGAGATCGTGAAGTAGCTCGGGTGACTTCTTTGACACTCGACTTTCACCGTTGTTGTACCTTCAGAGCGCTCCGTAACGCATCTGTGTAATTTTTTGAGCGTCAACAATGGTATCAGACCATGGTTATGGAAATGCATGGGAATTCGAAACGAGTGCAGTGTCTAAGAGTCCAGAGAGTCCAATGTAGTCGGCAGTTGGGATAGGGTGTTTTGTTTTATTCACCCCCCTTGTTGTCTGTGTTCGCGATAGAGATCAGATGGCGCCAAGGAGGTGGAGTCGATCATTGCCTGAGGTGCCGGCGGGGCCCCAAGAGGAGCCGAGTAGAGAAGAATTGGTTAGTGAGTCATCTCCCCCAATGGAAGCGGCCCCGAGTGTGCCGAGTCGGGCCAAGTTTTATATAGACATGTATTGGTTTTTCGCGCAGCAGATGAGTAGGCAGCTTTATGGTCAGGAGGTTGGCAAGGGTAGTTCGTCGCATGGTGGCCGTGGACGCGTTTTGTGAGAGTTTTTGTAGTTTCACCCACCGATGTTTGAAGGCCATCCAGATCCTGATGCATCTAGATCATGGATTGATGCCATGGAACGCGTGTTCCGATCGATGGAATGTGCAGATGATGAGAGAGTTTTGCTGGCGAGTTATCAGTTGCAGGGATCAGCTTTGTCATGGTGGACTACAGAATGGAAATCAACATTCTAATCACATCCTCTGTGGCAGATCCCATGGTAGGAGTTTCTTGCAACTTTTGAGCGAGTTTTCAGGCCAGAGCACATCAGGACAAGGAGAATGTATTAGTTTATGGAGCTGCCCTAGGGGGATATGTCAGTTATGTAGTACCGATCTAGATTTATGGAGTTGGGTAGTTATGCTCCCCATATCATGGCAGATGAGAGGTTTTTTTTTTATATAAAGCCAGTCATCTAGGAAGAGAATAGGGAGAGTGCACCCCCATCCAAAGGACGGGAATGTTCTCACTCCACCAATCACCTACTAGATGCTCATTTTATTGCTATCAGAATGTGATTACATCATCAATAGAGGATAGAACCTCTTGTATGTGAAATGAAGAAACTCCTATACAAGCTTAATGCGGATGTTTGGCAAACCCCAAGCATCAGCTAAAACATACCCCTTGGCCAGCAATGGCAACTCCCGAATACAAGAAAATACATAGCTACTACCCTTAGCAACTGCATAATTAGCTAATGCATCTGCCACTTGGTTAGCCTCTCTATAGGAATGAACAATAGGGCAGTTAAATGTTGGAAACAATTGAAGAAGATCCTGCCACCAGGGAAGAAGAGTCCACGGGGGGTCTCTTTTAGAAGCCAGCATATCAATTAAAGCCATTGAATCAGTATATATCACAGCCAAAGAGATGCCATGAACTTTTGCCAGCCTTAAACCATCCAACAAAGCACGACCTTCTACAGCCATATTTGTTCTAGAGCCATAGAAGAAAGCAAAACCCATGAAGAGCTTCCCATTTTTGTCTCTGAAACAGCCACCCCCTCCTGCTAAACCTGGGTTCCCCTTACTTGCACCATCCACATTTAAACCAGGAGCAACCCATCGAACACTTAGGACATTTGGGTAGGAATGGTTGATAGCAATGCCAAATTCCTGCAGGATTCCCAGATAACCTGTGTTGACCCCTTGCTTAAATTTTATCTTGCTGACAGCATATGCAACCTCTGCAATTATATGATCTGCAGTGTTGAAAAAACTAAGATATTTGCCTTCATATCTTACTCTGCATCTGTATTTCCAGGTCTCCCAGATTATCAGAATGATAAGCAATAGAGATATAAATGCTTTTGGTTTATGAAGAGCAGCCTTATTTATAGCAGACTTCAGCCTACTTGTTATATTACTAAGTTCCAGACAGCTAGCATTGATCAGGGATCCAAATCTACTCCAAAGAAAAGTAGCTATGTCACTATTAACAAATAGGTGGTCCATATCTTCAGTATTCTGGACAGAAGAGCAGCAGCTGCAGTAGGAGGCCAGACTTATTCCACTCTTCTGAATTAAAGTATCAACAGGAACAGCTTGGCACAAAACTTTCCAACAAAATATAGAAGCTCGGGGAGAGAGGAAATTCTGCCAAAGATTTCTAAACTTTGCATCCAGCCGAGGAGTTTGATTTCTGCATATGCTGAACGCAGTTTTAAAACTAAATTTACCTGTGCTTGAAAGTGTCCAAACAGGGATGTCTTCCCCTCTATGTAAAACAATCGCTTGAAGTTGGTCTTTCAGTTGCTGGTCTTCAACTTTATCCCAAACTGGGTGTAGGCGATTGGCTACAGCCTCTTGAACAAAGCAATTTAAGGAGTCTGAGTCAGTCTGCAGAGAAAAAAGATTGGCCAGGGATGTGTCTTTGCACCAGTAATCCTTGAGAAAATTTGTGTTGGCCCCGTCCTGGATAATCATTCTAGAGCCTGCCATGTAGATGGTTTTAGCCTTCTCAAAGTCTTGTTTCTTAATCCCTGCTAAGAAAGGAACTTTACATTCTGAAATATGCCGACCATTTAGGTATTTGCTTCTAACAAACATAGCCCAGGGGGAATTACTATTTATAGCCTGCCAAATCAATTTCACATAAAAGCATTGCTGAATTTCCTTCAAGCTTCTGATTCCAAGACCTCCTTCTTCTATCGGACAGCAGATTCTTTCCCATGAAACCCAATGCTTCCTGTGGGAATTTTCATAGCCTTCCAGAAAAAATTAGAGCAGATACTTCCAATCTGTTTTAGGATAGTGTATGGGATTGATGCTGCATTTGCTGTGTATACTGGAATAGCAGATAAAACTGTCCTAATTAGAACCAGTCTGCCTGCCTGTGATAACATCTTGCTTTGCCAACCAGCCAATCTGATATTAATTTTATCAATGAGATACTTGAAGTGAGAAGTCTTCACACGACCCTTAAAGAGAGGAATGCCAAGGTAAGTGATGTTGCCATTCCTTAAGCAGTATCCTGTCAATTGAGTTATCCGAGCAATAGAACACTGAGGCATTTTCTTAGCAGTTAGGAAATAGCTTTTGTGAGCATTAATGCATTGACCGGATGCAGCTTGATATCTCCCCAGGAACAACATTAACTGCTTTATAGAGGCCATACCACCATTAATGAATATCAAAGAGTCATCAGCATAAAGTAAATGGGTTATAGGCTGAACCCTTCTAGAGAGATGAAAATATTTACATCGACCAGATAGGAAAAGCTGTGCAAGGCCCCTACTCATGACCTCTTTAGCAATAATGAATAAAGATGGAGCAAGGGGATCTCCTTGACAAACACCTCTGGTAGACTTAAAGTAACCTTTGATTTGACCATTGAAGGAGATAGAAAACCAGCAGTTTACCAGTAATTGAGAAATCAAAGAAATAAATCTGCTGCAGAAACCAATGCTCCTAAGGACCTTGAACAGAAAATCCCATTCCAAACGATCATAAGCTTTAGCCATATCAAGTTGCATGATTATATTATGACCCCGCACAGGCTTATCAATATCTATAATCATCTCCTTGGCCATCAGAAAATTGTCAGTAAGGTGTCTGCCATACACAAATCCACTTTGCTCCTTTGAAATAATCATTGGAAGAATTGGAGTCAACCTCTCACATATGATTTTTGAAACAATTTTATAAGTAAAATTGCACAAACTAATTGGCCTGAAATCAGCATATGTAGTGGGACTTTTCTTCTTAGGGACTAGGCAGATAATAGTAGAAGTGATGCCTTGAGGTAGTCCCCACCCTTGGAAGAAGCTTTGGACAGCTTTAACCACATCATCTGCAACTATATCCCAGCAATGGGAGAAAAATCCCCCAGAGAATCCATCTGGGCCAGGGGAGCTGTTTCCAGATAAAGAAAATGTAGCTTTCTTCACCTCATCTGCTGAAGGAATTAAACACAAAGAAGAATTCTGCTCATTATTAATCAAAGGAGGAATTGCTTCAAAAATTCTATCTTCAATTGTATGAGGTTCAGAGGACAGAAGGGACTTAAAGAAGTCCACTGCACCATCAGCTAGAATAATTTGATCATCCACCCACTCCTCATTAATTTTTAACTTGTGAATGAAGTTCCTCTACCTTTTAACTTGAGTGTAATGATGGAAAATTTGGGTGTTATGATCACCACAAGAGATCCATTCCACCCTAGACTTTTGATACCAATACATCTCTTCTCTGAATAGAATAAGACGCAAATTAGCATTAGCTTTCTGCATCTGAATTCGGTTGTTCACAGATGGATCAGAATCAAAATTTATTTGAGCCTGTGTAACAAAAGCCTCAGCTCTGCTCTTAGCCTGAAATATGTTGCCAAAGATTTCTTTGTTCCATTTTTGTAAGTCAGCCTTCAAACATTTTAATTTGTACTGAAGAGTAACAAAAGGGTGAACATCTGTATGTGAATATTTATTCCAACTATCTTTTACAAAGTCTAAGAAATTCTCATGAGAGTGCCACATATGTTGATACATAAATTTCCCAGGAGAATATTGAGTGGACTTCATAGTCATCAATAACGGGGCATGATCTGAAGGGCCACAGACTAAATGTTTAACTGAAAGAGAATTAGGTGAGCTAACCCAGTATGAGTTGGGTAAAATCCTGTCCAACCGAGCTTTGATGGAGGAAGATCCAATTTGATTATTTGACCAAGTGTATAATGAGCCAGAAAAGCCTGCATCTACTAAGCCAGCCGCTGCTAAGAAACCTTGAAAATCAGTCATGGCAGTCATGGAAGAAAAAGAACCACCACATTTTTCATCCGGAGATGCAATGCAGTTAAAATCACCCCCTAGTAACCAAGGGATATTAACATCTCGACTAAACTCCATTAAAGCATCAAAAGGAATTCTGCGTTCACTAACATTGCAGGAGGCATATACTGCAGTGAAGAACAGAATTACCTTATCATTGTCCTTTATTCCAACAGTTAGATATTGTGGATGAGACTCAACAATATCTAAACATATATTTGATTTGTACAGAATCCATATCTTGGAGGCATCCCCGTCATTTCCAACAAAGGACTGCATATTGATCTTCCGGGCTATTGTGTGAGCTCTATTAAAGTTAATACGAGGTTCAGAGATAGCCACCAAACCTGCTTTGTTGACACTAATATGATGAGCCAAACTCATTTGAGTAGCTTTATTTCCAATACCCCTGACATTCCAAATTAATGCAGAGTTTAACATGGGTTATAAAAGCATTGGTTTAGTGATCAGGCTTTTGGCTTTAGCCCTTGTCAACCGGGCATCACTGAATAAGACACCTGGCAAAACTAAAACTTCAATTGGTTTTGATACTTGAAGCAGTTCCTTTCCTTTTTGTGTCTGACCCTCAAACATTTTGACATTCTCATCCTTCGATATTTTAGAAATAAGCTCTGAATTCTCTGTATTTGTTACCAATTTGTCTGAACAGAAAGAATTTGAAATCCCCTGAGTAGTCTCATAATAACTTTGAATTGAAGGCAGCTCAACAGAATCCGAAGCCTCTGTATTATGGGGAGGTTTCTCTAAAGTTATTCCCGAAGGAGCATTACTACAAGCAACATGTGAGGGACCAGGATTTTCCTTATTCTCCAATGCATCTGAGATCCGATAGTTATCCGCAGGATCACAGACCGAGTTAATCTCTGTAGTTTCCTTGCTCTGAGCAACACCATCAATCACCTCCGAACTCTCCAGAACTTGATTAAAAACTGAAAATCTATTCCCTGTCTCTGCAACCAAAGGAGGATTTGACATTACCGGCCTTGACTTAATGTTTTGCCAGGAGACATGCTTAACCTCCGGGCGATTTGTTTTTCCTGTCAAATTCACCCGAGGCAGATTTGTACCTCGATTCTTTTTACATTCCTTTTCCAGGTGCCCAATCTTGTGGCAGGATGAGCATAGATGAGGCACCCGATGATAGTTAATCGGCTGCCAGAATCCTGCATTGTCAATACCGATCCAAATCCTGTCTTTCCTCTGTAAATCTAGATCCATTTCAACACAAACTAAGGCTTCAGATGTGTTCGTCATAGCTATAGTGGCATCATGAATTCGAAGAACTAGACCAATATTGCCTGCAATCGATCGGAGCATGTCCTCATGGTAAAAATTAATAGGAATAGAAGGAAAACCGATCCATACCGGGATAGTAGATGGATCCGCATTGAAGTCGAAATCATGGGACCATCTAAAGAATCTAAACAGGAAACCTTTGATACAAAGATTTTTTTGCAGAAGAACACGAAGGAAATCCTCCTCCGAACCCAATCTGACCAAAACATGTCTGGAATTAAGTCTACTAATGATAAATTCAGATCTCAGGTGGAGCCGCTGCGCAAGACACAGCTTAATCTCCGGTATAGTAGGCCAGCCATACAAGCACTTGGCAATTATAGCATTCTGGAGTGAGGAGCAGGAGGCCTGAACTTCATTTTGAGAGAAAAACACAGCCCGCTCACCCTTATCTGTGAACGCAGGGGATTTCACCTGAAGAGAAGGAACATGACGACGATGGACTTCTATGACCATCTGAGCATAAGATCTTCGAGGCACAACCTGTATCGTCTCAGAGGAGCAAACTTCCTTCGTTAGCAGAGGAGCAGAAACCTCCCCAGCTACACCAGCCATCGCCGGCAGGGCGGGGAGCACACCGGAAGAACAAAGGAAACCAACGCGGGAGATGCAGAGCTTCTCTCTCTAACACTCTCTCTCTTCACCTCCATATGCAGATGAGAGGTTGAGGACTCAGCAGTTTATCAGATGTCTGAGGCCAGAACTTAGACACCTAGTGATTGCGACCCATACGGCAAACATGGAATTAGCCTATCAAGCCGCGGCAGATGTAGAGGAGGATCGGCTGAGGACCCAAGAGCAAGTGACGTGAGACCACTAAGGAGGCTATGGGGACAGACTCAATGCACCCAAGACTTATGAAGACAAGCACACTAATTCGAATAGGAAATCAAAATTAGCGGATAGACTTTGGCGATACGACCCAACCCGGGGTGACTCAAGGATATTGAGTCGAGTTCGTGGAAGAAGTCCCTTGTTGGTAGAGGGCCAGCAGGGCTCAGGTCGCCCTCCCCAAGGTATGGCTACCCGTTTCAACAGGGCAGACCTCGCGCCGAGAGGGCTTGGGTTTCGCTCCCACTCTCTCACCGCTGTGACCACTCGACGAGGGTGGAGCCTCGGGGTCAGGCGCTCTCTTCCTCACTGACGGAGCATTAAGGGAATACGGGATGGATAGGAAGATGGAGCAAGGGTCGAGCGCTTACCTTGCCGGTTTGAAGAAACAGACCCCGGTCGGAGACGAGGGCGAACGGGGAAGCGTGGGCACGCAACCCGCACGCTGCGTCGATGAAGCTTGACCTGCGATCCACTGTTACAAAACTACGCCTCGCGTATGAGGGTTGGCTCAGGGGTGGGAGAGAGGTTGTTACAACCAAAACTACTTCCATGCAAGGAGGGGCGGTCAACCGGCCAAGGGGGGGTAGGGGGAGGAAGACGAGACGGGCCGGGTCTGGCCTACCTGCAACAATTCACACTCGGACGCTCGTTGAAGCCGTTGCTGTTCGACGGACCTTCCTGGAGGTGGATGGCAGAGTGGGGGTGTAATGTCCCAGGTTTTTCGGACATTTTTTAGATCTGGATCCATGGGTTTCGGATCACTTTCGGAGGTCCCGGAGCGTGTTTTGTGGTTTACGCGTGTTTTTCCGTGACGGACCTTCGGAACCCTATGTAGGGTTAACCGTTGCATTCTCCTACTCCGGGACGGTACCAGTGCGTTGAGCGTGTTTCGAGGATCAAGAAAATGATGTTTTTTTTCCAATTTTTCCAATTTTTCCAATTTTTTGGATTTTCTATATATAACCCATTTTCTTTTCTTTTTTTCCTTCTTCTTTCTTCTTCTTTCTTCCTCCCCGGTGAGTGCCAACCGTTGCGACCCCTCTCTTCCCCGTGCAAGAGCTCGCGGCCCCTTCCTCCTCCGGCGACGGGCGGTGGACGGTGGCTGCAGCGCGGTGACGACGGCGGCGGCAAGAGGAACGCGTGCCTTCTTTGAGGCGTGGGAGAGGAGTTCGTGAGCGGCGAGATTTCAAGATCGGCGGGGATCCGGGGGATTTCGGCCTTCTTTGAGGTAGGGGGACGGATCCTTGCCCTCTTTATAGCATTCCCCGCGATTTGTAGGCCGAGGAGAGGCCGAGATGGGTGTTTTTGAGCCGGGAGGGTGAAGTTCCATGATTTGGGGTCGAGCACCGGATCTAGCATTTTAACGCATTATTTTGTGGTTTGATGGCGTCATTTGATGTCTTGGGGGTTAGGGAAGGGTTTCCCTTTTGTTTCCCCATCACCTGGCGGTGAATGGGGCGTGGAATGGCATTTTTGGGCCATTCCCACCATTCTCGATTTTTCGGAATGAAAACGGTCCTTCCAGGAACCGTTTCTGGGAGAGGCGGCCCCAGGTGGGCCGTTTTCTGACCCTGAGTGTCTGTAGGACTTGGCGGTCATGCGATAGACTGCCAAGGTCCAGTGACGGCCCGGCGGCCGATCGCTACCATCGTGGGGCCGGCGTGACCCCCGAGGGCGTTTTGACTGTTGTTTTTCGACCGTTGAAAAGTTTTGGGGTTAGCGGTCACGGAATGGCCACTTAACCCTGCCTTGCAGTCCATAGCGAGATTGTTTTAAGGTTCGACGGTCACAGGGTGACAATTTCCTCTTTTTGTTGTCGGTTGGCTTTGCGGTCCCGATGGGGGCCGTTTCTGGCTTATGGCGGCTCAGTGATAGACCGCCTATGTTTCAAACGGTCTGCAGAAGACCATTTTTTTCTGAGGTATGGCAGCCTATATGAGACTGCCTGGACTTCTCTTACGGTCTAGAGCGGACCGCCTCTCTTTGGGGCAGTCCAGCATCTGACTATTTTTGCCAAGGACGGTCCAGAGTGGACCGCCACCTGTGTTCTGTCCAACCGGAGTTTAATTCTTGCCGATTCAATTCCCGGGTGAGTGGACCTCGATCCCCGTGTTGACCTGCGGTCCGACTGATGATGAGCATCATGTGGGGGCTGCACGTGGGTGCCGTGGGGACCCCGAGGAGTGGCATGGTTCGGCTATTGTCACCGTGAGTTGGTGTCGGTGTGAGGAGCTATCCTTGTACTTCGTCCGATCCCGGCGTTGTTTTCCGTTGACTAGAGAGTCTACTCCTCCAGTGACCTGTCCACTAGTCGTAGCTTTCCTGCGCACACGGGTGCAGACCCACTTGGGAGTGGTGGAGAGCGTGACCCGGTGAGAGACGATTTTTAGGCTAGTTTCCGTAGGGCCCCTTGCCTTTGCAGCCTGAGTCCGACTGGGGGGAAAACTAGCTAGAGCACCCGACCTAGAGCAGATGGTCTGTGTGTGCACACATAGTTGGGGGCGGAGGACCCACGTGTGGGAATGGATTTATTTATTTTTTTAATTATTATTACTTTTTAATTTATTTGATGGTTTGTTGAATTTTTAGTTAGTTTATTAGGAGTGCCAGGCTTGTTCGATGCGTGGAACTCTTTCCTGTCTTTCGTTTCGCGGGTCGATCAACCATTTGACTAACTGGTAGTCAACTGACTGATTGACGACGCGGGCGTGCCAGTCACATGAGTGACGATCTTATTGTGCGCTCATGCTGACCCATACTGGGCGAGTGTGAGGTTCGGTCGGGACCAGCAGTCCGCCATACCATAAAGGCTATGGCGTTAATTACATCCCCCACGAGGAGGGAGCACATTTGATTAATTGCCGAGATAGCGGGTTGTCAAAGCCAGAATGAAAAGAGATACATGGTGACCATGACGAAGGCATGCAGGATGCATTTATTTATCATACAGGGGATGCATAGTTCATCGAATTATGGACCCTTGGTACGTGGCGGAGGACGTAGGTCCGAAGACCACCATCGCGCATAGCGGAGACTTCTGGTTGGGCATAACCCGACCTTCTGTCAACACCATTTAATATACCCGAGGGTCGATGCAGACATGCACGAGGAACCGTGATATGCGGGGTGTGATAACGATGTTATAACACAAATTCGGCAGCATGTCCCCTCCCTTTGGACTATGCCAAATGGGAATATAGGACATCCATCCACGGAGAGCCGGAATGGAAACCAAAAGAGAATCGGGCGTAGCCCTGGGTCCGAGAAGGATCCAAATATGACGGGACAGTGTGCACCATTGCACCGTTCGTTAATATTCCCCTTGAAAAACCATTGGAGGACATGCGGTGGCAAAACTCCGAGGGTCAATGGGGTGACATGAGAAACGTCGTATTCGGTGTGATGTAGGGGTGAAACCCCCCCTCATTAATGTATCTCCCATGGACCTGGGTGAAGAACTATAATTCCCTCGTGAGACAATGGAGGTTGACCTGGCAGTTGGTAGTGACACGGGATATTGAATTTGGGTTATGTTTGGGTTTGATGAGGTGGGGAGGACATCAGATATTCAGATGACAACCATTATTGAGGTGAAACGACACAGCACTGGGGTCGGCGCGAAGATCAAACGGCACGGTATGCTCCCGACGCGATAGGAGGATTGAGGGGTAGTCGGCACGACAGGTCTCGGCGCGCCATGGTAAGGGTACTCGGCGCCCCCCCCCCCACCCGGCGCGGGTTTGGCGCCGGGAGGCAGTGGCGCCGGGAGGAGATGGCGCGAAGGGGGGGCTCAAGGGGGTCAACGGCCCAGACTGGTCCCGGCGCGCGAGGGCATCCGGCGCATCCTGGCCTCGGCACGCCCTCCACCCGGCGCGTGTTTGGCGCCGGGAGGCGACGGCGCCGGGAAGTATAGGCGCCGGGGGGTGTTTTATGTGTTTTAAAGGGGGGGTATTATGAGGTTTTTTTCTGGGCATTCAATGGGGACTTCAGGGCATTAGGTGGGGGTGATGGGAGATGAGGATGGATTCATTCCCAGAGAGGGTCCAAAGAGCTCATTAGCACGGAGATATGTTCTCTGCGATGGCAAGATGCCATGAGATGATATAGCTCAGGCTCCCGGCATATTGAGGGGTTAAATATGCAATTCCGATGAAACAGTATGACAGAGTAAAGCTCTGGGTGAATTTTGATAGCATCTCCCCTTACTCTGGGAGTGTGCCAAGATAATATTATGGGCTATCTACTCACGAGTGCCGGAGTAGAAACCGAAATGAGTGCCGGGCGTAGCCCGTAATCCAAGGGGTTTAGATCATATGAGACCTCGTCCCCTCTGTTGTAATGTCCCCAACGCAGTCAATCGGAGATCCTGCAGTGGCAGAACTCCTTGACTTAATGGGTTCTAAAATGTGGGGGGAATTGACCCCCTTTGATATAGCTCCCGTGAGGCCAGAGGGAAGGGCAATGCACACCCATGAGGGTAGGATATAATGGACGAGGTCTGTATGGCTCGCCGTGGTAACGAAGGCATCAGGATGGCCAGACGATGTAAGGGTATCAATGCAGAGAAGAGGGGTGGTTTCGGCACGGAAACTAGGTAGGCTCGGCACGATGGGGAGGTCCAACCGGCGTGGGGAGCCCTCGGCGCGAAACTCACGCCGGGAGATACCGGCGCCGGGAGGCTTTCAGAAGGGATTTTAAAGAGGTCTTCGAACAGGGTTTCAGGAGTTGTTAGGAGAGGGGTTTAATCTCGACTGTTTTGGATGATCGGAGGGGGAAGACTTTAGGGGAACACCTTTCCTCTGGGCCTCATTGGGAGCAGAACCACGGACGGAAATCCCTGAACCACATCCCCCTTTATTTCACATACGAGGAGCCATGAGATAGACTGTCTCAGGCCCTCGAAATGTGGCTGGAGGGGGGGTGATAAATAATGGTGGCGAAGACGCTTCAGCAGAATTAGAAAACCAAACGATAAAACACGCCTAGTTATCAGTATCCTTAGCATATATCGAACCTCGGATGCAGAGACAGAAAGAAGAAGGTAATGAAAGGGCAGAGTTCAACCCATTCTCTCATTCTTTATTTCATCCAGACGACTTACACGCATGCTACTTTAGAGAAAGAAATCTGACTCAACAGAGAAAGAAATCTATGTTTAATCCCTGAAAGTAGGGTTACATTGGCATTCGATGCTATTGAAGCAAAGATGCTAGAAATCAGAAGTACAAAGAGAAATATTCAGACAGATATGGAGGGGAAAGAGAAGGAGCTGCAGCTGCCCGGCACTCCCACCTGGATCCCTCTTCGAGCCTCTGCCTCTCTCCCTTTTTCCCTTCTTCAGCTTCTTTCAAGGGCTCTCGAGCTCCCTCCTTCTCTTCGGTGGCTAGGCACTCCCTTTTCACTCTTCTTTTTTCCTTCTTCCTTCTCCCGCTCTGCTTTTTCTTCTTTCCTTTTTCTTCGCCTCTTTGCCCACCACCTCTTTCGTTCGAAGGGCAGGCCTCTTATAGAGGCCAGGCCTTCACCCTTCCGGCATGAGCTTCCCGGCGTGCCAGGATCGTCCTTCCGGCGCGTCCCACCTCATATTTGGGCTTGGCCCATTTTCTTGTCATTCGGCCCATTCGACCTAGGATCCACTTGGTGGACTCCTTTCGACAATGGGATTCTTGATATATATATATTAAGACCCCACCGGGACTGTTTACACCTTGCATTCACAAACATGTGCGAGGCACAGTACATCCCGTTTCAGGAGTATTAGAGATGTCTGAACATCTGTTTCAGCAGGCAGATGGTTGCCTGAATGTTGGTATAGTTTTATCAGCCTGACTATCTGAATGACAGCAGTACTGGACAGCGACCGAGCCAAAGACGGCTTTAGTCGAACAACATGATAGGGGTAGTGGGTTTCTTCTATTCAGACTCTCAGATCTCCCAGGGATGGTACGTGAGCTGTGCCCTCGACTGATCTTCAGAACTGTGAATCTGCTATGATCTCTTCTGACATATTTTAGGTGTCAACAAATGCCCCCCACCCGTAGGTGGCGTGAGCGAAGCATGAGTGACACGGGACATGCGGGTGTACATCATGTTCACACACTGCGCTTCGTGGTCTCTTCAGGCCTGCTCCTGTGCATTGGCTATTCTTTTGACTTTGAGTCTTCATTCTGCTTGCGTGACTTCCATGCTTTACAAGCAAATTTGGATGAACACCAGCATTTTTGGCTTGGTCCGGTAATAATATCACCCCTGGTGAGGTAATCAGCTCCATGGACGCTCCCGGCACTATCTTCTCGACGCGGAGGTGGGCTCGGCATGGAATTCCCGGAGCGACGCTCTCCTTGGCGCGGTGATCTTCTCGGCGCGGTGGTGGCGCTTTTGCTTTTCGGCGTGGAGGCCGTCTCGGCGCGCCTTTTGGCGCGTCCGGTCGTCGGCACGACCTCCCTCTCGGCGCGCCTTTTGCCTGGGCCGTTATAGGCGCCGAGAGGGGGAGAGAGAAGCTCATTTCTCCTTGAGCTTTCTCTATCTTCCTCCCTTTCTCCTTCTGTCGCCTCAGAGCAACCGGCGTGGAATCCTTCCCTTCGGGGATTTTTTGTTCGGGACTCCGTCCTTTTCATTTTGGAGTCACCCCCTCCTGGTGGGTGTTCTCCCATTTGACTTTTGGGCATGCTCCGGATAAGGGGAGATGCTGTCAAAATTTTCTTCTGAAAATTTCTTTTCTAATTTTTTTTCTTTATATCACCTTCTTATTCTTTTTCCTTGGTTTTATGTCTGCAGCTCGCTGGAAATGGCTTCTTCTTCTAGCCGCGTTGCCTCCGGCACTGCTGATGTTGACTCTTCTCCTCAAGGCAGGGCTTCTGGTCCCGTTGTGACTTGGAGGAATGTTGGACAGCTGGACCGGGGTCTTGGGAGGATCGCCATAGACGATGAGTCCTCTGGCTCCGAAATAGATATAGTATCCGCCTCTCGCATTGTGACTGTCGAGGGAGGACTGGACTTCAATCGCGATGACGACTACCATCCGGACTTCCCGAAGGATCGTCACCTCGCGCCCTTCATTTGTACCTTCAACGTCTCTGGGAAGAGGGACGTCATGCTGGCTCGGATGGTGGAGCGGGCCATGTTGCTAGACCGGGACAGCTTGAAAGGTTCTGTGTATCATGGTGATACCATCTACCTTCTGGGGGAGCGGCGCAAGTGGGACGCCGTCTTAGGGGTAACAGAGCTGGAGGCAGAGTAGAAGATGCTAACACGGGCCCCGGAGTTCACACCAGCCAGGTGGGACAACACCATAGGTCGGGTTAACAGGGAGAAACCCGGTTACGGTTTATTCTTGGCGCCCATCAAGTGGGGCTACAGAGAGGAACCGTTTGTGCTGAACTGCTTGGCTGTTCAGTTCAAATTTCAATTGGCAGCTGGGTGGTTTGCAGACACGAAGGTGACAGATGCTCATCTCTTTCGTGTAGGGGCAGTGGAATTCACAGAATATGTTCTGAAAGAGTATGCACCACTGCTGGTGACGGCCGGGGTGTACCACAGTGTGTATGCATCCCGCTTCAGGTATCCCATTTCAAAGGGGCTGTGCTGCGGCATGTTCGAAGTATTTTGCCCGCAGTTCAACACTTTCTATACAGCAGAAGGTGAGACCTCTCTGGATCTTTGGAGCCTATCATAGTTATCGGGCCTGCCGATTAACGGAGAGCCCTATGAGGAGGTCTGCATTCATGACTTCATCAAGGACAAAACAGACGGCGAAGGCGAATATTGTTAGGTTCGGTGCTAGTATTCAGAGGGGGGGGGTGAATGAATATGACCTATAAAAACTTTCTCCCAATATAAAAATTCGCTCAAGTAGAATTTCGCTCACTCAACAGATTAACCACTTAGAACAAAATCTGATCAAATCATCTAAAGAACCTGTGATCAAACACTTGGAGCGCCCCTATGCAAACATCTAGCGGAAGCAAATCATAAGCAATCAAACCACAATGCAAAAGAGGGTCTTAGGTGGTTCGGTCCTGCAGACCTACATCCACCCCACACTCAACCCGAGTGTGGCTTCACCAACAGCTGGGCAACACAGCTTGCCAACAGACGCTGATACACAGCTTACCCAGGGGAACAACCTCCCCTCTTCCTCCTACACGGAGGGAACCTCTAGCAACCCACGGTCACTAGAAACTAGAGACTCACGTCTCTCTTCCTCTATACCAAGAGGGAATCCCACTAGTAGCAGCCCCGCTACCAGTGAACCAGCCAGTAGCACTCAGCTACCAGCAAACCACCAGAGGCCTAGCCTCTCTTCCTCCTAGCCCGAAGGGAACCTACAAGCAGCCTCGCCTGCTGCTTGCAAACCGGAGGAACCAGCCTCCCTTCCTCCACACAGGAGGGACTATCACCAGTAGCATTCTGCTACCAGCACACACCGGAAACACACTCGTCTCCCTACTCCTGACTCACCAGGAGGAACCCGACCTTAGACCAGAGGATCGGAAGAACAAAGATAACCAAATGAAACAAAAAAAATAAGAAATGGAAAATACACAGTGATCGGAAGGCTGTAAATGAAAAGCAAGAATGTAGCTCTCAAAGGAGCAGATTTGGCTTGGATTTAATCCAGACGCCAGAGGACAGATCTTCAATAGCTTCTTCCTTCTTCTCCACGAACTCTCTCTCTCTCTCTATCTATCTTTCTCCTCTGCTCTCCTTTTCTCTCACGCTATTCTCTCCTTCTCTTCTCTGCTCTCACTCTCTTTCTTTCCTTTACTCTTTTCCTTTTTCTTCTCTTTTTCTGGATCGAAGGCTTTCTGCTCTCCATGCTTCTTCTTTCGATCAATCTTCTACAGAGGATGAAGACTCGTATATATAGCAGCAGCAGCAGCACACTGGGCGAGTGTGGCTTCCACGTTTCCTGCCCTAGAAATTCGGACCACGTGGCAGCATCCTGGTTCACGAGCCAGGCACCTCGGATCACGTGCCCGTCAATTCAACGACATTTGACCAGCAGGACTCAAGTCTGCTGCGTTGACTCCATCAGCCTGCTGCGTTGACGCATCTGTGATCCAGTGGTCAAGTCTTCAATAGATGGGCGTGCTGCGTCGACGCTGTCTTACAATGGCGTTGACGCTCTGCAGTATTCCAGTGAGCTATGGACTCAGCCTTATCAACTACTGCGTCGACGCTGCTGTAGCATGGAGTTGACGCAGCCAGGTGAAGCTCTGAAATCCTCTTCAACTGAAGCGTGGACGCATTGAACTCCCAGCGTCGACCCTGTTCTTCATTGTTGTCATCATCTGAGAACAGTGTATAGACTTTATAGGCATTTAGCTCGTGTAATGTATATACATCATGCAATGTAGAGACTTCGCTGAATGAGAATGCAGAGTACAGACTTTGAAGCACAAAGGCAATGTACAAACTTTGCCTTAAAAATGAATGTAGACTTAGAATCAAAGAGGCGTTGTGTAGACTATGGATTTCACTGTGGATGTACAGACTCTGAGGAAATAAAACGAGTCAGTGTACAGACTTCAAATTCCACTGTGGATGTACATACTTTAGGGACATGAAGCGAGTCAGTGTACAGGCTTGTTGAAGCGAAGCCAATGTACAGACTTCATGCCGTGAGACGCTGAGCAAGACGCTCCAATGAATAGACTTTGGCTAATGCATGAAGACAGACGCTGTACGGACTTGGATAGCGTGAGACGCTGGAAGAGTCAGTCCAATGTACAGACTTATGAAGCCTTCGACTCATACATGCTACAGTCCAATGTATGGACTTATGACGAAGTGAAGCAGTGTATAGACTTCTCGTAAAAACCAGTGTACAGACCTTGAGGCGATTGACGGATGTATACTTAGCCTTTGAGGAACGCTGTATAGAGTCTGACGTGAAGGCAGACTTGATGTTGATCAAAAGACCTTTGGACATCAGCCCAAGGCGTCAACGCTTCCATCGAGCAACGTCGCCTCAGCTCCTCAAGCGAGATGCTCACGCCCTTGGCAACTGGCCAATGTGCAGATTTTGGCTTGGAACGAAGGTAAAGATGAGGCTGTATAGACTTGGCCAGAACATAGGGAAAAGCACCAATGTGCAGACATGAACATGCAGCAGTGTATAGACTTCCACACAAAAAAATAGACAAAGCAGCATGGCGTCAACCCAGCTTGTTCCACTGCGTCAACGCAGCAAGTAAACCAGCAACTACTGCGTCAACGCAGTGTCCTTGTAGCGTCAACGCACTGCATGAACAATTAGCCACTACGTTAACCCAATCTCCAACTTGCGTCAACGCACTGCATGAACAATTAGATATTTAAGCAGTCAAACAGTCATCTTAATTAATTAGCACAACTCAGTGTGACTCATGGTGTGTCAGCCATCATCAAAATCACACAGGGGTACAACAATCTCCCCCTTTTTGATGATGGCAACACTATGAGTTATACTGACTCAGATTAGATTTTTCTCCCCCTTTGCCTTCAGTAAAAAGAATGAATTAAAAGCTCCTCTTTTTGACTAATCTGCCCCTTTTACTTTAGCAAAACGAATAATCCAGAGATGTCATATGAGACACTCAACATAGTCCAACAGATGAGGACAACACAATATCAGAAGCAATTAAATCAATTCTCCCCCTTTGTTAAACAACTTATGCAGTGATGCATATGCAACAAATACTCCCCCTTTTGACATGGCAGAAGTTATAGAGCTAATGCAGACAAACAGCATGATCAGACAATCTAGCACATTGTCCCCTTATGCAAATCGTCTCTCAAACAGACTAGAGAATCTTGCCCTTATGATTTATGATGCAAGAGAAATCCACAAGGATGAACTCTGGTTATCCAAAAACTACAAGTACACATGGTAAACTGAGAGAAGTGCTTCTCAAGAAATGACAACCAGTCTAATACCACTGAATCAAAACACAGTGATAATGACCCATAGGATGAGCAGATTCAACAGTTAGTGAAAATTGAGATATTGAATTTTTCAGCAAGATACTAACTTCATAGAACAGAAATTTTAAGTTCTAGAGTCCTCCATTATAAAAGCTTATGAACCCTTGATTTTCAGATATGGTTTAAGAATGATGTAAACAAGTTTTTCAAAAAGAATTGTACTCATATCTGAACCAGCTCTTAATAAAAAGGAACTACAAGCTCATATAAAATTCTAGTTCAACCAACTTCCATCTTACTTAGTTTACTTTCCATGACAGTTTTAAGAGATACATAAGAGAATGCAACAGAATTTTACATTGTTCTTTCAGAATTTGATTTACACTTGTTCATAATTTTCTTTTTAAATTAACAATTTTGGTTTATCAACACCTTTTGACATGGGGAGACACCTTGATTAGAGGCCAGAATCCCCAGTTACTCAGTGTGACAACCGTATTGCTTCTCCCATTTTGGAGAACAGAGGTAGCATTGGAAGTATCTTTGGCATGAGGATACACCTTGATTAGAGGCCAGAATCCCCAGTTATTCAATACAACAATGCCATTGCTCTGCCAAATTTTCACAGTATTTTCAATCATCTCTTTAAGCAGAGTTAACAATGGTACTTCATGACACAATCCTTTGGATAGGTTTCTCAGTAACCACAGTTATTGCTCTGTCCATGATTCAGAACAAGTTAAGTGTTTAAGAAAAATCACATACACTATGTATCTCAGTCAACATAGACAAGGATATCAACTTTTCAGATGTCAGAAGCTCTTACATGAATTTACATGAAGCAGACAGCTAAAGTTTATTAAGAGATTGAATCAGATATTTCCAAGTTCTTTGTGTCCAAACAGGAGTACATAAGACTTAAACCAGTTCCAGTTAACAAATGTTCTTAAGCATGTATAATGGAAGGTTTCTCATTAAAGATGTTTTAACATTCATGAAGTAGTATTCAGACTGAAGGTTTACTTCATATCTCAGCTTAGTAATTCAAGTGAGCTGACTGATATTTCAACAAACAGCATAGATCTGAAAAATTTCAGCAAAGAATCTGCCCTTGAGCAAAGAAGTTCAGAATTGACTGGATTGAAGTGAAACTCTCCTTCAGCAGAGTTAGGAGAGGCAGACAGATATCAATAAGGTATAATTTCAGATTAAGAATACTTCAAAAACAGTCAAGAGAGATCATTTGATGTTGAAATCACTGGTAACACAGATATGACAGGATGAATCAGATAGGTGGACAGGTAGAGTTCAGATTAAGACAGCTGAAGAGATTAAGCAAGCTCCCCCTGTTTATATGCAATGTATCACCTCCTTTTTTTTATTTTTCAAAATGAGTGATATGCTATGCATTTACTCCCCCTATCTAAAAACACAGAATCAACCTATATGACATGAAGACAATGCATGAGACTAGACAAACTCCCCCTTACAAAGTGCATGATAGTGCATCAGATTTTTCAATGGCAGCATATGCAAATTCAGTCTATCATTAAATATGCAAATCATGTAGGAAGAGAGTTTAGAAAATTAAATCTAACAATGCAGATGGTGAGTTGATATGCAAAGACGGATTTAACATGCTATGCAGTTATTCTAAGAACAAGAAGTGCAGAGAATTTACCTTAATGGGGCTTTATCAACTTGGGTGCCTTGGTTTATTTCTCCCTTTTTATTCTTCTGCATCCAAGGCACACCTGCAAAATATTGATCATTTTGAACTTGCAGGGATCCAAGCAGCTTTGGGTCCTACCTTACCCCTAACAGGTGTTCTAAGCAAATTCATAGCAGCATGGTCATCATGATCCATCAGATAGCAAGTTTCCATAGAGTGACCATACCTTCCACAGTATCTACATGATGTGACTGGTTTCTGGTTCTTAGGATGCATAGTAACAGTAGCATGAGGTTTATAAACATGATTATTAGATTTTCTGTTATATGCATGAATAGTATGATTCTTATTCCTAACCAGCCAACATTCAGAAGATTTGTGACCTTGCTTCCCACAGTTATAGTATGAAAATCTTGCAAATGATTTTGTAGGGAATTTGACACCATAGGGGTTAACAGTGTTCTTCTGAACATGCCAACAGTTCTTGACTGTATGGCCATTCTTCCCACAGTGAGAGCAAGCAAAGGAATTTCTTCTATGAAAACCAGTTTTACCCCAAGTAGATCTAAACCAGCACTCAGCAGCCTTGTGCCCAGGCTTATTGCAGTTGAAGCACACAATGTGCTGACTAGAATTGTGTTTAGATCCATATGGATCATGAAGGTGCATGGAAGACCTGGCATGTAGTTTATTGTCTTCTTTCATGATAAAACAATCATTCATGAGATGACCATGCTTCCCACAATAATAACATGACCCCTTTTTAATATGCGTGTGTGAGAGATCATGTGAATTGTGTGTAGCCTTCTTCATAGTAACAGGAGTGTCTTTATCCTTCTTCTGTGAAGTTTCACCCTTTTTTAGTTTTTGATTTTGTTCCACTGTTTTGGGTTTCACAGTGGATTTTTGTGCAGTGAATTGGAAGACAGAAGGAGCAGAGGTTGTGTTCTGATTTGTAGCTTTAACAAAAACAGTAGATATTTCATTCCCATTACTCCTTTTATTTGTTGGACTATAGCCCAGTCCCTTTCTCTCAAAGTTATCACTCTTTCCAAGAAGCTTATTCAGATTGTCCTTTCCTTTGACAAATTTTGATAGAGAACTTTTCAAATCTTTAATCTCAGATTTTAAGCCACAAGTATTAGCTTCATATTTGGACAAGTCTGTTTCACAGGAAATGAGTTGTTGATGCAAGGCATCATTCAAACTTTTGAGTTTTTCAACTTCCTGTTTTAGCTTTGTTTCATTGTCAGCTTCAGATAGGGACTTATAAAGATCATCAACTTCTTGTTGAAGGGATGTGATAGTGAGCTCATAATTAGCTACCTTCTCTTCACAGCATTTGACATTTCCACTCAACATTAAGTTGATGATTTTCAGACTCTCAATTTCTTGTTCAGCATTCATCAACCTATCAGAATTATCCACACTCACACACTTGCCTTTTTCCATTGTTATTAGCCTATCTGTCAACTGGGTGTTTAGATGTTTCAACTCATTGATTTCCTCTTGCAGTTTACCATTCTGCTCTAGGAGATCAGCATCAACCACCCATTCATCTGAGAGAGACTGACATTCATGAAACATTTCCTGTTGTTTTTCAGAATCTTTCTGTAATTCTATGTTTACAGATTTTATGGCATTAAGCTTTTCAATCAGCAATTTGTTCTCCTGTCTAAGTTTCTCTGATTTTTCATCTTTTTTATTGTAGAACTCTTTAAGTGAATCTTTTTCAGATTTCAGCTTGTTTAATTCAGACTTAACACATTCAATTTCTTTCAGCAAATCCTTGCTCTGAACAGAATCATGACTAGCTAGACTAAGCTTCTTATCAAGTTCAGAGATTTCTTTCACATGATCTTGATTCTCAATTTTCAATAAGGAAATTTGTTTCTTCAACATTAGAGAATCAGACATACAGGCATCATGAATATTTTTCAATTCAACACAATTTCTACAAGGAGAACTTGAACTATCTAAACCAGTACCATTCTTCAATTTTTTATACTATTTTCTTAACAATTCATGAGATTCAAATAATTCAGCATATGCATTCTCTCAATCTTCTAGAGAAAAATTCTCGAAGAGATTTACCTCATCATCATCATCTTCAGTCTGACTGCTGCCTTGATTGCTGCCACTTGGATTACTTCTGTTTGCCATCATGCAGCTGTCCTCGTTTACCCTGTGAAATTGCTCCAGCCTATCCAGGATGTCCTTTGCTGAGCTGCAATTATGAAGACAAGACCATAGGGCTCTGTCAGTAGCTGCTTTCAACACGTTAAAGGCTTTCTGATTTTCTCCATCCTTTGATCTGTGTCTGTCGGTCCATTTGGACACTTTCGTTGGTAAGGTGTGAGGACCTTGTGAAATTAATTTCCACAGATCAGGATTAGCAGAATTTACATAAGCATGTAAAGCAGTGTACCACTGACTGAAATCAGAACCACTAAAGACGGGTGGAAGAGCCATTGAAAAACAAATAGCGAGTAAGTTCGAGGCAACATGAATATTTATGCACTAAAACCAATTAGCACCTAAGACTGCAAGATCGAATCTGCAGGTCGCTGGACCTTGTATGCAGACACCGCTCTGATACCAATTGTTAGGTTCGGTGCTAGTATTCAGAGGGGGGGGGGTGAATGAATATGACCTATAAAAACTTTCTCCCAATATAAAAACTCTCTCAAGTAGAATTTCGCTCACTCAACAGATTAACCACTTAGAACAAAATCTGATCAAATCATCTAAAGAACCTGTGATCAAACACTTGGAGCGCCCCTATGCAAACATCTAGCGGAAGCAAACCATAAGCAATCAAACCACAATGCAAAAGGGGGTTTTAGGTGGTTTGGTCCTGCAGACCTACATCCACCCCACACTCAACCCGAGTGTGGCTTCACTAACAGCTGGGCAACACAGCTTGCCAACAGACGCTGATACACAGCTTACTCAGGGGAACAACCTCCCCTCTTCCTCCTACACGGAGGGAACCTCTAGCAACCCACGGTCACTAGAAACTAGAGACTCACGTCTCTCTTCCTCTATACCAAGAGGGAATCCCACTAGTAGCAGCCCCGCTACCAGTGAACCAGCCAGTAGCACTCAGCTACCAGCAAACCACCAGAGGCCTAGCCTCTCTTCCTCCTAGCCCGGAGGGAACCTACAAGCAGCCTCGCCTGCTGCTTGCAAACTGGAGGAACCAGCCTCCCTTCCTCCACACAGGAGGGACTATCACCAGTAGCATTCTGCTACCAGCACACACCGGAGACACACTCGTCTCCCTACTCCTGACTCACCAGGAGGAACCCGACCTTAGACCAGAGGATCGGAAGAACAAAGATAACCAAATGAAACAAAAAAATAAGAAATGGAAAATACACAGCGATCGGAAGGCTGTAAATGAAAAGCAAGAATGTAGCTCTCAAAGGAGCAGATCTGGCTTGGATTTAATCCAGACGCCAGAGGATAGATCTTCAATAGCTTCTTCCTTCTTCTCCACGAACTCTCTCTCTCTCTATCTATCTTTCTTTCTCCTCTGCTCTCCTTTTCTCTCACACTATTCTCTCCTTCTCTTCTCTGCTCTCACTCTCTTTCTTTCCTTTACTCTTTTCCTTTTTCTTCTCTTTTTCTGGATCGAAGGTTTTCTGCTCTCCAGGCTTCTTCTTTCGATCAGTCTTCTACAGAGGATGAATACTCGTATATATAGCAGCAGCAGCAGCACACTGGGCGAGTGTGGTTTCCACGTTTCCTGCCCTAGAAATTCGGACCACGTGGCAGCATCCTGGTTCACGAGCTAGGCACCTCGGATCACGTGCCCGTCAATTCAACGACATTCGACCAGCAGGACTCAAGTCTGCTGCGTTGACTCCATCAGCCTGCTGCGTTGACGCATCTGTGATCCAGTGGTCAAGTCTTCAACAGATGGGCGTGCTGCGTCGACGCTGTCTTGCAATGGCGTTGACGCTCTGAAGTATTCCAGTGAGCTATGGACTCAGCCTTATCAACTACTGTGTCGACGCTGCTGTAGCATGGAGTTGACGCAGCCAGGTGAAGCTCTGAAATCCTCTTCAACTGAAGCGTGGACGCATTGAACTCCCAGCGTCGACCCTGTTCTTCATTGTTGTCATCATCTGAGAACAGTGTATAGACTTTATCAGCAGCAGATGAGCATGTGTGAGCACTGAGTGAGTGTATAGACTTTGTAGGCATTCAGCTCGTGTAATGTATATACATCATGCAATGTAGAGACTTCGCTGAATGAGAATGCAGAGTACAGACTTTGAAGCACAAAGGCAATGTACAAACTTTGCCTTAAAAACAAATGTAGACTTAGAATCAAAGAGGCGTTGTGTAGACTATGGATTTCACTGTGGATGTACAGACTCTGAGGAAGTAAAACGAGTCAGTGTACAGACTTCAAATTCCACTGTGGATGTACATACTTTAGGGACATGAAGCGAGTCAGTGTACAGGCTTGTTGAAGCGAAGCCAATGTACAGACTTCATGCCGTGAGACGCTGAGCAAGACGCTCCAATGAATAGACTTTGGCTAATGCATGAAGACAGACGCTGTACGGACTTAGATAGCGTGAGACGCTGGAATAGTCAGTCCAATGTACAGACTTATGAAGCCTTCGACTCATACATGCTACAGTCCAATGTATGGACTTATGACGAAGTGAAGCAGTGTATAGACTTCTCGTAAAAACCAGTGTACAGACCTTGAGGCGATTGACGGATGTATACTTAGCCTTTGAGGAACGCTGTATAGAGTCTGACGTGAAGGCAGACTTGATGTTGATCAAAAGACCTTTGGACATCAGCCCAAGGCGTCAACGCTTCCATCGAGCAGCGTCGCCTCAGCTTCTCAAGCGAGATGCTCACGCCCTTGGCAACTGGCCAATGTGCAGACTTTGGCTTGGAACGAAGGTAAAGATGAGGCTGTATAGACTTGGCCAGAACGTAGGGAAAAGCACCAATGTGTAGACATGAACATGCAGTAGTGTATAGACTTCCACACAAAAAAAATAGACAAAGCAGCATGGCGTCAACCTAGCTTGTTCCACTGCGTCAACGCAGCAAGTAAACCAGCAACTACTACGTCAGTGCAATGTCCTTGTAGCGTCAACGCACTGCATGAATAATTAGCCACTACGTTAACCCAATCTCCAACTTGCGTCAACGCACTGCATGAACAATTAGATATTTAAGCAGTCAAACAGTCATCTAAATTAATTAGCACAGCTCAGTGTGACTCATGGTGTGTCAGCCATCATCAAAACCACACAGGGGTACAACAACTATTACTTCGGCTATTCATACCGGTACTTGATGAAGGCATACCGCTCCCTCTGCCTGATGCTGAATAGGGGATCCTCAAAGGGATACCAGCCCCGAGAGAAGAGCAGTAAACTGAGAGTCCGAGCAGGACATTGGATTCAGTATTTCTTCGGGGGCCCTTTGAAGTACAGCGAGTTCCCTCACGTAGCTCCTGTTGCGGGTAAACCTAGCAGGCCACCTAAGTTCAAGTCAGAGCTGCCTGCTTCTCTTCGGGGGATAAGCCGCGGGGGGCCGAATCCGATGGGGGTGGATCCCCTTACCCATTGTGCTGCCTACCTTACCTTCTGGCTGTGTACTTTTGCCCTCCCGCAGGGGGATGAGACAGTTATTCGGCCGGAGGCAATATACCCGGCTTGTCAGATGGCTTGGGGCATACGGCTTGCAATATGTCCAGCCGCACTATGCCTGATTTACAAATCCATTGGATATATTCATAGGCATCGGATCCCCCGCTCTTTCCGAACGGTGGGGCCGTTTCATTTTTTTAATGCCTGGGTGTGCAACTTATTTCCGGAGCTAGCTCCCCGGACTTTGCAGACAATGACATTGTATCCCAGAATGCTGGAGTTTGCAAGTGCTGAACCGGGTCTAGTGTCCCAGCAACTCTTCTCCATCCGTGGCCGACTGGCAAGGGTTCCAATGGATTCAGCGGGGACTATCCACTTTTGGAATCTGGCTGCACATTCCTCTCCATTAGTGAACCGTCAGCGTGAGTGTAAGCTCGAGGTAGTGGAGACTTTCACACACTTCATTTCGGGCAACACCGTGACCCGACCAGTCTTGGAGCCTGAACTCATTAACTGGGCTTTATCAATTCGCCCCAGTGTTTTAGTATTCAGAAAGGGGGGCGCAGTTTATTTAGAACCCTACTATCCCTTCAGGTTCGGTCGGAATTTCGGCTACGATCAGCATCTTCCGCCTTCGGTCGCCCTGTTCCCTTTAGACAGCAAGTCAAAGCATGGCTCCACCGTTGTGGCCGAAGGTCGCTCCTGGTGGGACTATTTTCACCGCCGGGACGCCAATACTTTCAGAGTGCCGATGCCGAACCGAGTCCCCCGGGTCACTCCAGAGTATGTAAAATGGTGGAATGCTCGCACGAGCTTCTACCGCAATGCCCGGATGACATGCTGGGATGTGGCTGAGCGCACCTTTCTGAGTCAGCAGCCTGGGGCCGTTTTTGACATTGACAAAGCCCATCTGAAGAGGTTATTTTCCCACCACCCGAAGGAGGCAGAGACATACATAGCGAGCAGAAAAGCCATCAAGGAGGGAGTGGCTGAACCACTGATACCCGTGCTTGCTGACATAAGTGAAGATGCTTTCACGCAGAATTTAGAACACCTGTGCCAGATTGGTGGTTCCCGCCTGGAGCTTCAGCAGTACCCGTTCCCTATCGAGGATCCACTCTCCAAAGCAGTTTCATGGAAGTGCGAGGTGGATCACTTTTGCCCGTGTCGGGCGTTTGTTAATAGAGAGGACAGAACCCCGACATACTATCAGCATACATCTTGGCTGTTCGTCCTGATGAGCATCCACGGACTGACCCTTGAGAGTCCCGTAGCTAGTGTTCTGGACAAGCCTCTATTCGTATCTTTTCATTATGCCGATGTCTGGGGCTTTGACCACCTCGGCTTATATCATTGTATAGCTTCCCACGGACATGCGGACCTGGCCGACCTGGTCGACAAGTGTAAGAAGATTGGCGACGTCTGCTGGCTCGTTCGGGAGGCTGCATCCCGAAGCAAGGAGGTGGCTTATCAGTATTGGCCACTCTCGTCTTTTTACAACGGCCGGGTAGGTAAGTGCTCCTCCGTTGACATGTAGATTAGTTTGTTGCTTCGCTCCTTCATAACGGCGCGTGCTTCACTTGACAGACCGTCCGGATATCAAGCAGCAGGGGCTTTATAGAAAAATCATCTCCCAGGCACAGAAGCCGGAATATTTTGAGGTCCCTGCACCAGCGCCGACTACTACTCCACTGCCGCCTGGCAAAAAGAGAGCAGCTTCTGCAATGAAAGTTGCAATAGGCCGAGCGAGGAAAGCTCGGAAAACTTCTTCCAAGCGGCCTTCGACTGACGCGGCTGGGACTCCCCTGCCCGAGGTGCCATCATTTGAACAGTTTGCCGCTCAGAAAGAAGCCACTCAACAAGCAGCTGAAGGTGACATCATTTTCCCTGTACGGTATAAAGGAGTGCTCTTTTCATGATGTTTCCATTCTTTTGACGTCTTCTTTGCGTGACCTCAGCTCAAGGAGCGGCTGACACCACATGTGCTGAGGAAGCCGCCCTAGAGGCCGGAGAGATAGGGCCTCCCATCATAGCCCCGGTAGGGGTGACTGAGACAGCTGGAGCTGCAGGGGAGAGTCTCCCCGCTGTTGAGGAGGATGTCAGACTTCCTTCTCCTACGCATGCTAGCGAGGCTGAGGGTGAGCTGAACAATTGTGGTTCTTTAGGTTCCCCTTTTTATTGAGCTTTCCGTCCTGCCTATGCACTTGTTTTGTTGTGATGGCAGGAGTGGTCAGCACGGTGGTTAAGGCGCCTGTTGTGGAAGCTCCTTCACAGCCCGCGGGACATAAGACTGTGCTGAAGAAGGGTGCTATCCCATTGCGGCGTGTGCTCACCCGCTCAGCGTCCCGTCAGGCGACGGAGGAGGCAGGCCAACCCGAGATCAACATAGATATTTCTTCGAGTAGCTCTGCCACCCCTTCTGACGAAAAGACTGACCATCATTCTTCAGAAGGTGATGAACAAGTGTCTGCAGCAGACAGCAAAGGGGCAACGGCTCCCTTCACACTGTCAAGCGATGCTTTGATTTTCAGTCCTCCGAGGCTGCCGAGGGCATCATCCGAGGGAGTGTTGCAGGAGGAATTTGCTGGATTGGACGTGGAGGTGGAGATAACCCCTCCTTTTGCTGCTTCGTCTGCAGGGTTGGAATCTTCTATTCAGGGGCTTGAAGAGATGGATGCCGTCATCATAGTAAACTATGTTCGCCCTTTTACAGAGCCGCATATCCCCCTCTCTTTTTTTTGCCACCTTGGTGTTTACATGAATTTTCGTTCCAGGAACCCGAAGCCGCTATTCATTCCCCCGCATCGACTTCTGGTACTGCTGTGGTTTCATCAGAGGCCTCGGATCTGCTACCGCTAGCCACCGCATCTCCTTCAGGGACAATCACCCTACTCCGCCCCGTGCCGGTGAGGATACATGCGGCTGCTGGGGGATTACCCTCGGAGCCGAGCCAGTCGGGGGAGAGTCTCGCCCTGGCATTGACGAGAGAGTTGAGGGCTGAGGCTGACCGGCAAAGGGGGTCTGCTTTTGTACCGGCGGCCATAATGACGATCGCGCCTGATTCTGCAACTCCATTTGTGCCGGAGCCAGAGTTAGAACCTCCGTCCCTCCTAGGCTCCGTTGAAAGAAGCCCTAACAGGAGTCTGACGGAGCAGGAACATGTTGCCGTGGTATCTGCTTCTTCGGCTTTGACGATCGTTCCATCTTCCTCTTCCGAGCCGGACATCGGCTTATGGGCCGCCATAGACAGGGAAGTGACCTTCGAGGTGTCTCCGGCGACTTCCCTGGGCATTACCTCATCGGAGGAATTTGTCTGGCAGCATCTAGAGATGCTGCGTCAGGTTGTGGAATCTCAGCCAGCGCTGTCTTACTCCCAGTTGAAGGAAGTGGCTGCGCGACTGACGATCGGGCTGCAGGCACTGGGCTGCCCTCTAGATATCTGGACCCAGCGGGTGCTTTTCTTGTTGAAGTTTGTGAATCGCCGGGACTTTCTCGAGAAGATGATGGGCGACCGACTGGCGGCCCTCAAACTGCAGAGATTTGACTGTCAGGCGGAGCTGACATCTCTGATCTCTGATCTTCAGGAGAGCAGGGCTCAGGTTGAAGCTTCCGTAACCCAGGCGCACATTCTACGTAGCCGACGGGAAGAACTCCGCGCTGAATTGGCTACCATAGAAGCCGAGATACCGCGGCTGGAGGCTGCGGAAGTCCAAGGCATCGAAAGAACTTCTTTGCTGGAGGGCCGAGTCGCGTCTCTGGAGACTGAGGTGACTCGGGTTCAGGAAGAGGAAGCGCAGCTCCATGAACTAGGGGCGGCTCCTCATGTTGGGCTTATTGACTTTGCTGATATCTTCAGGCGGTCTTAGCTGATTCGCCTTTGTAATCTGTCCCCTCAGAAGGGCTCCTTTTGTATTCACTTCCCCTTTTTGTAATGAAGATAGAAGTTTCCTTCACTATATTTTTTTGGTGTCCACATCCACACTCACATTCTGTTATGTCTTGTGGCAATTCTGGCGACCTGCTTGGAAGTACCTCCATGTCCGTGTCGTAGGAGAGCGTCCACCCTTTCAAGAAAAGGATGGGAGTCTCACTCCACCGCGGGGCGGGGTTTCAGAGGTTGCCAGGTTGGCGCAGACGTAGGTCTTGCTGACGAGAGGCGTCGGAACCGTGACTGCTAATTGCTTGCGGTAATTCCATTATTGACCCCGATGGGGGGAAATGTTGACCGACCTTGTCGATGGTGACACGGGTCGAAAGGGTAGACGGTCTTGCCGATGGTGACAAGGACCGGAAGGGTAGCGACCGATCTTGCCGATGGTGACAAGGGTCGAAAAGGGGTAGACGGTCTTGCCGATGATGACAGAAACTGGAAGGGTAGTGACCGATCTTGCCGATGGTGACAAGGGTCGAAAAGGGGTAGACGGTCTTGCCGATGATGATAAAAACCGGAAGGGTAGCGACCGATCTTGCCGATAGTGACAAGGGTCGAAAAGGGTAGACGATCTTGCCGATGATGACAAAAACCGGAAGGGTAGCGACCGATCTTGCCGATGGTGACAAGGGTCGAAAAGGGGTAGACGGTCTTGCCGATGATGACAAAAACCGGAAGGGTAGCGACCGATCTTGCCGATGGTGACAAGGGTCGAAAAGGGGCAGACGGTCTTGCCGATGATGACAAAAACCGGAAGGGTAGCGACCGATCTTGCCGATGATGACAAGGGTCAAAAAGGTAGACGGTCTTGCCGATGGTGACAAGAACCGGGAGGGTAGCGACCGATCTTGTCGATGGTGACGAGGGTCGGAGGGGTAGACGGTCTTGCCGATGATGACAAAAACCGGAAGGGTAGCGACCGATCTTGCCGATGGTGACAAGGGTCGAAAGGGTAGACGGTCTTGCCGATGGTGACAAGAATCGGGAGGGTAGCGACCGATCTTGCCGATGGTGACAAGGGTCGAAAGGGTAGGCACTGGACGTGTATAAGTGGGATATCGGATGAAGACCCTCGCCCCGACCTCGTAAATGGCCTTCTGGACGGAGGATGGTTCATCACTATTCATCATTCATGATCATTTTTTTTATTCATATTACTGACCCAAGCGCCCTTTCGGGTTTTCGCCGAAGCCAGCCCCCTCTTGCTTTTGCCCGCGCACCCTTTCGGGTTTTCACGCGGAGGGGTACCCAATTTTGCCTGCGACTCCCTTTCGGGTTTTCGCCACAGCTGGGTTATAGCCATTTTTGCACTCGTCCTGATTATAGGAGCAAGTCTAGCGGGGTATCTCTATTTTTAACCCCATTTTCTTTCCTTTCTCTTTTTTTTTGAATTCGAGATGCAGAAGAACTGGACCGCGAAAATATTGACTGACCTTGTCAATGATGACAAGGATCGAATCCTGCTCCGGTTCGTCGACACCGGCTAGATGCCGAAGCAAGGGATATGGTCTATTAACAAGGATGTAAGATCCGAGCTAAGGGTAAAGATCGACTGGTCTCGCCGATGATGACGAGGGTCGAACGTGGGTTCATTCATCGGTATGGGCCACATGCCGAGGCAAAGGTAGGGTTATTAATGGGGACGTAAGGTCCAAGTTAAGGGTAGAGACCGACCGATCTCGCCGATGATGACGCGGGTCGAATGTGGGTCTGTTAAAGGATTTTCGGTGGGACTTTGATGATTGTCCCTTTTGGAGTTTCATTGGGTGGAGAATAGGAGAGGCATTTGGAAATTACCACTTTACTGACTCAAGCGCCCTTTCGGGTTTTCACCGAAGCCAGCCCCCTCTTGCTTTTGCCCACGCGCCCTTTCGGGTTTTCACGTGGCGGGGTACCCGATTTTGCCTGTGACACCCTTCCAGGTTTTCGCCACAGCTGGGTTACGGCCATTTTTGCACTTGTCCTGGCATAGGAGCAAGTCTGGCGGGGTATCTCTATTTTTAACCCCATTTCTTTTCTTTTTTTTTTTGTATTTGTGTAGGGTGGCAGGTCGAAGTGCGACGTTTGACCCTTGGTTGACAGTAGATGGCTGTCGGCCGGAGCATCAGACCTTGCGCCGGGCAGAACAGTTCATTCGTTAGCAAGGGCTGAATGATAACGCAAAGGAGTGATCTCTCGCCGATTCGGGCGTAAGGCCGGTAATGGCAACAACGTGGTGTATTCTTTCGGAAGCTTGGTCAGGGCGGAGTGCCACTAGACCGAGGAAAGGGTAGTTCGGTTAAGGCGGGATGCCATTAACCAAGGGGAGGTAGCTCGATCAGGACGGAATGCCATTGGACCAAGGGAAGGTAGCTTGGTCAGGGCGGAATGCCATTAACCAAGGCAAGGTAGCTCGATTAGGGCGGAATGCCACCGGACCAAGGGAAGGTAGCTTGGTTAGGGCGGAATGCCATTAACCAAGGAAAGGGTAGCTCGGTTAGGGCGGAGTGCCACTAAACCAAGGAAAAGGTAGCTTGATTAGGACAGAACGCCACCAACCAAGGAAAAGGTAGCTCGGTTAGGGCGGAGTGCCACTAAACCAAGGAAAATGTAGTTCGGTTAGGGCGGAGTGCCGCTAAACCAAGGGGAAGGTAGCTCGGTTAGGGCGGAGTGCCACTAAACCAAGGGAAATGTAGCTCGATTAGGGTGGAGTGCCACTAAACCAAGGAAAATGTAGCTCGGTTAGGGCGGAGTGCCACCAAACCAAGGAAAAGGTAGCTCGGTTATGGCGGAGTGCCACTAAACCAAGGAAAATGTAGCTCGACTAGGGCGGAGTGCCACTAAACCAAGGAGAAGGGTAGCTCGGTTAGGGCGGAGTGCCACTAAACCAAGAAAAATGTAGCTCGGTTAGGGCGGAGTGCCACTAAACCAAGGAAAAGGTAGCTCGGTTAGGACGGAGTGCCACTAAACCAAGGAAGATGTAGCTTGGTTAGGGCGGAGTGCCACTAAACCAAGAAAAAGGTAGCTTGGTTAGGGCGGAGTGCCACTAAACCAAGGAGAAGGTAGCTCGGTTAGGGCGGAGTGCCACTAAACCAAGGAAAAGGTAGCTCGATCAGGGCGGAATGCCACTAAACCAAGGAAAATGTAGCTCGGTTAGGGCGGAGTGCCACTAAACCAAGGAGAGGAGTAGCTTCGACCGATCACTCGGGACAGGTCAGCTGCGCTGCATGATACAGCTTAATGTGTTTTCCGTTGAGGGGAGAGAACTGAATGACTCCTTTGTGGTCTACAAGGACGTAGGCACCCCCTTCATATACTCGGCAGACGATATATGGCCCGACCCAGTTTTCGACCAGCTTCCCTTTGGGGTTGGAGGCCATCACTTCTTTTCTTTTGACCATTACCAGGTCTCCTTTCTTGAATTCTCGACCCTTGACCAGCTTGTCAAAAGCACGGGCCATGCGAGCTTGGTAGAGTTGGATGTTCTGTTGCGCCCGGAGGCGCTTTCCTTCGAGCTCAACGAGCTCTTCCAATCTCCTTTCTGCATTGGTATGCTCACCACCGATTAGTCCGTGCTGGATGGCAACTCGTAATGAAGGAACTTCAAGTTCAATCGGCACCACAGCTTCTGACCCGTAGACAAGGGAGAACGGTGAACAACCGATTGGGGTCTTGTAGACAGTACGATAGGCCCAAAGTGCTTCGTACATCCTTTCTTCCCAATCTTTTTTATTAGACTTGACAGTCTTTGCCAGCAATGTGCATAGAGTCTTGTTAAAGGCTTCTGCAAGTCCGTTAGCTTGAGGGTTGTAGGGGGACGATGTCCTCCAGTCGATTTTATATTTGTCGGCCAGCCAATAAACCTTCTGGTTCCTAAAATGACTGCCATTATCAGAGATGATTCGGCTGGGGATCCCGAACCGAAATATTACATTCTGCCGGAAGAATCTTGCAACTAGTTCTCCCATTACATCTCTTAGTGCTACTGCCTCTGCCCATCTGGAGAAGTAGTCCGTAGCTGCTAAGATGTATCTGCACCCTGATGAAGATGCTGGTAGCGGCCCTACTACGGCCGTGCCCCACTGAGCAAACGGCCAGCTTGGTAGGGTGGGATGCAATGGCACTGGAGGTCTCCTTGCCACATTAGCATGTTCTTGACACTTCTGACAAGCTTTGGCAAACCTGCAGCAATCATCAAATATAGTGGGCCAATAGTAACCCAGCTTCTTTATCTCAATTTTCATTTTCGGGCCAGCCTGGTGTGCTCCAGCTGATCCTGCATGGACCTCCTGCATCACCTGTCCTGCTTCTGCTGAAGACAAGCAACGGAGTCGGACTTTCCTTCGGGCATCTGCCATAATTCGGAACAAGGTCCCGCTTCTCATCTCGTAAGAATCCTTGATCCTTAGGAGCTTCATTCTCTGTTCCTTTTCTTTTGGAAGTTGCTGGTGTTGAAACCAGCGCAGGAGATGCTCTCGCCAATCGGGCTGCTGAACCCCTTCGATGACTGCTACTTCCATCTCTTGTTCGTCGGTCAGGACCTCTGTCACGCTGGGGACCTGTCGGCGGTTGATCACTGTTATATTCAGGCTTGTGTCTGGCGGGACCGCCAATGAACTGGCCTTAGCGAGGGCGTCTGCCTGAGCATTCCAGCCTCGATTGATGTGCTTGATGCTGATGAAGTAAAATCTTGACATCAGGCGAGTTGCCAACTGGTGATAGGGGAGGAGCTCTTGCTTTCGCACATCGAACTCTCCTTCCAGCTATTTTATAACTAGCATGGAGTCTCCGAATGCTTCTAGCATCTGAATTCCCATGGACAGAGTAATTTGCAACCCGATTATCAGGGCTTCATATTCCGCTTCATTGTTGGTGCATTGTTTATTTATGGAGCAGGATGTATGTACCACTTCTCCTTCTGGGGATTTCAAGACTATGCCTGCTCCTGCTCTGACCCTGGATGATCCGGTGGCAGAGGTGTCAATTCTGGAAGCGCCATCAAAGTATAGTTGCCATAAGGAGGGCTGTACTTGCACGGCTTCTAGGGTTTCATCTTCAGGAATCTCCGGGCACTGGGTGCTCAGCGAAGAAGTCTACAATAGCTTGGCCCTTGACGGCCTTGCGCGGCACGTAGGAGATATAAAACTCCATAAGGATTACCGCCCATTTGCCCCGGCGGCCTTTGAGTGCCGGTTGAGACATAATGTACTTCAGGGGATCCTCTTTGGATACCAAGCTGATTTCATGCGACAACATATAGTGTCAGAGCTTTTTAACTGCGAAGACCAGCGCCAGACAGATCTTCTCAATATAAGTATATTTCTCTTCAGTTCTGACCAGTCTCCGACTGAGGTAATAGAGGGCTTGTTCTTTCCCTTCTTCATTATTCTGGGCCAGCATTACCCCCAGAGAATTATGTGTAGCTGCTATATACAGTATCAATGGTCGTCCTTTCACCGGTGCGCCCAACACTGGAGGAGTTTTCAGGTAGTCTTTTAGCTTGTCGAAGGCTGCCTGGCAATCTTCATTCCAATAAAAGGGGACATCTTTCATCATCAACTTGTGAAAAGGCTGGCACCGCCCTGACACATTGGAAATGAAATGTCGGATATAAGCCAAGCGGCCCTGTAGTGATCTCAGCTCGGAGATGTTCCTTGGTGGAGGTAACCCCTGAATCGCCTTGATCTTTGCGGGGTCTATCTCGATTCCCCGATATCGGACGATGAAGCCCAAGAATTTTCCGCTCGACACTCCGAACACACATTTCATAGGGTTCATTTTTAGCTCATGCTACCTCAGCCTCTGAAAAACAATCCGGAGGTCTTGCAGATGATCTTCTTTTCTTCTGGTCTTGACCACCAGGTCATCTATGTAGCACTTGACCTTGTGGTAGAGCAGTTCATCAAAGATTTTGGTCATTGCGCGCTGATAGGTTGCGCCAGCATTTTTTAGTCCGAACGGCATTCTCTTGTAATGATAAATGCCTTTAGGAGTTCGGAAAGCAGTATGGACTCGGTCAGGCTCCGCGATCCAAATCTGATTGTAACCGGAAGACCCATCCATGAATGACAGGGCTTCATGGCCAGTTGTAGCATCAATCATGACCTCAGTTGTTGGCACCGGGAAGTCATCTTTGGGGCAAGCTTTATTTAGATCTCGGAAGTCGACACATATCCGGATCTGTCCATTCTTCTTCTTCACGGGGACGATATTCGCCAGCCATGTAGTGTACTGGTTTTCTTCAACAAATCCCACGTCAATGAGCTTGTCGACTTCAGCACAAATTTGGGTGATGAGCTCTGGCCTCATGCGTCGCGGTGGTTGCTTCACTGGCTCGGCCTCAGGGCTGATTGTTAGCTCATGTTGTGAGACAGCGGGGCTTAGACCTGGCATCTCTTTGTAAGTCCAGGCGAAGCAATCCTGGTACTCTAGCAGCAGTTGGATGTACAACTCCCGTTCTTCTGGGGACAGTTGGGCGCTGAGGAAGGTGGGCCTAAGGTCCTCCTCATTTCCCAAGTTGACTTCTATTAGTTCATCGACTGTGGCCTGGCCTCCGTCTTCTATCTCCGGAGGTGCCGGTTGGAGGTCAACGAAGTCTGGAATACCATCTTGAGGGTCGAGTACTTCGACTTCCTCATCAGACACCACCAGAGCTCCCTGAGGTTTCTTGATTTCTTGTGCCAGCGGCTGAGTGGATTGTTCTATTAGCAAATCCATTACCGTCGCATCTTCCAAGGATGAGAGAGCAGCCTTGGTGTTTGCAGATGAGATTGCAGCCATGACGGGCTGGTAACTATTCACTGCCAGGCCCGGACAGCATGCTGTTTTTACAGCAGAAGTTGAGGATGTTTCACCTTCTGGGACAGTTGTATCTTCTGCAGAAGTGGCTTTTTCTTTCCTGGTAGCTGGCTCCCCTTGATTGGAGTTGACTAAGGCTTCCCTGATTGACAGAAAGGGTGTTGAAGTAGCCATTAGTAGGACCTCTATGGAGGGAGAGACTCCTGCTTCTTGACTGTCTTCGGCTTAGCTGCTGCTAGCCGTATCAAATTCGGCTTGAAGGGCCGCTTCTTCAGGATGAACCTGCTCCCAGCATCGGCAAGGGGCCGAGGTTTCTGCTTCTTGATTCCTGGACCGAGCCAGTTCAGAATATTCGGCTTCCACCAGATACTCATCAAAGGTTGCCCTCAAAGGGCCATCTTCAGTAGGATAGAAGGCGGAGATAGTATCCACCTCGTACCGCCCACTGTAATAATATTCTTCCAGGGTGAAGCCCAACCCCGGATGTTGAGAGACACGTCTCATTTCCTTATCCAGATTTGCAGGATGCCACATCTTCTGGAAAGCTTCCTTGCGCTTTTGAGACTGATCGGGAGGGATGTGTTGGTTCTGAAACATCTTGGCCATTCGATCAGTTGTAAATGCCAGGCCTTGAACAGGAACCCGCGGGTTGGCTAGATCTTCAGGGAGGCTGCAGTCTATGTCTTCCTGAGTGGGATGCTCCTCAGCTGTATAGAACAAGCTGCTGGGCCCATCTTCCTGTGTCACCTCCCAAGCTTTGAAAGGTTCGACAGTGGGATCATTGAGGCCGGGGTCTGGCTTGGTGAGGCCGGCCGGGACTCCGATGCGGTCGTGCTGTCGATTGACCTACACTTCCTTAGCTTTGGGGTATAATGCTGGGGGTGTTACCCTGTCGACATCTCCAGAAGCTGTGATGTGGGAGACCACCTTTGGCTTGACATATCCGCGCGGCGGCGGTGGATACCAACCGTCACCCGATTTATTCTTCAAGGCCCGTATGGGGGCCTCAGCTTCAGAAACCTTCCGGGAAGGCCCTGTATATAGGTTGGCATCTGCCAAGTGACATTCAAACACCTCGAATGGGTGGATATCAGCAAATATCCTCTCCTCCTTCCCTTGGAGGCTGTATTTGATGCATTGGTGGAGCGTGGAGGGCACCACCATATTTTCATGCAGCCATGGGCGGCCGAGCAGTGCTTTGTAAGAGGTGCGAGAGTCAATGACATGAAACTGCACCGTTGTAGTGAAATCTGCCAGGGTCAGTGTGAACTCTGCCACTCCCATTGAAATCTCACATTTTTGGTTGAAGCCAGCGATACGCATATCCCCGACTTTCTCGAGATGCACATTAAAGTGGTACCTCTCGTATATCCTGTATGGTAGGATGTTGACTGCTGCACAAGGATCGACCAGGATCCGGTTCAGTTCTCTTCCATTCAGGTGCCCTTTCATATATAGCGGCATGTTGTGGCTGGCAGTAGGTAGTAGCATGTCTTCTGGAGAGAAGGTCATACTGGCTTCTGGTATAGCCTCAGCTATGCAGGCTTCAAAATGAGCAGGCGTCTGCAGAGCAGTGATGATCGCCTGTCGAGTTTCTTCACTCAAAGAGAGAATTTCCCAGATCGTAAATCGAGCGGGGAGCTTTTTGAGCAACTTCATTATTCGGCTCCCAGCCCGGACATTGGAGAGCTTCATCTCTTCAGCCCATCTGGGCTTGGGGAGGTTTTGATTTGTGGGTCCAGACGGACATGCTTCCTCTTCCTCGGACCCGGCACCCTCTTGACTGGCACCGGCTATCGGGTCTTCTTTATTAGTTGCCATAGGGCAAGCTCCATCTGCATTCGCATCCTCAGTAGATTGTGCTGGCTGCGGGTGAATGGCCCCGGATGTAGGGTTAGCATCTTGGCAGGGCTGCTTCCCTTTTGACATCTTCATAAATTCAAGGAATGAAGGGACTGCCTTGCCCCCACTTTTGTCGTATAGGCCTGACGAAGGAGGAATTTGGACTCCCTTAACCTCCGGCGGAGGTGTCTTGTAGGGTTGCTCCCCACTGAACATGATGTTGTGATTGGGTGGTGGCTGGCGCCCCCATTTTCGGCTCGACCGAGTGGCATGCGCAGTAGTTGCGGCCTCGGCTTTGCCTCTCCCAGCATGGGGTGTGAAGCAAATTTCTTCTTCTTCCTCTTCTCCAGGTAGGTTGAAGAGTGCTGACAGGGTATTGCAGGAGACAACCTGTGTTTTATTGGCCCCAGCAGCCTTTCTTTTCTTCTTCTTTTGCTTTCTCTTCTTTTTGGTTTCTGCGGGTGCCTGCCCCCAGAACAGGCTGCCATCTTCAGGGGATGCTGCTTCAGCTTCCTCCACCTGTTTGAGTGAGAGTTGTTCTAGTTCTTGCCATGGGACGTGGTCCCGTACCAGCAGAGGTTTCAATTCAGGCTGCACATATTCATCTAGCCCTTCAATCAGGTGCTGCAGTCGAAGGACTCCAGGATTGGTTTCCTTGATTACTGGCAGCGGAGTTTGTCTCCTCCTGTTAGGTGTATGTATTCTGACAGCTGTAGGTGGAGTGACCCATACGGGTGCTACCACTGGCGGAGCAGGCCGGGGTGTAATGCCACGGATATGTGCCCCCTCTTTTGGGCGGGGTGCCCTCTTCTTCTTGTGCTTCACAGGGATCTGCTGCCACCCCTGTTGTTCTTTCACGGGCTCCAGGAAATGGATTTCGTAGGTGCTCCGTGTGCTTGCTTCAGAGATCTCCTCAGGTAATGCCTGGTAGAGGGAAATCATGTTGACTGCTGCCTTCCTGAAAGGGACTGCATGTGGCTGAGGAGGGTCTACTTTGTATTCTCCCAGCTCTATCTCATTCTTCTTCACCATCCCTTCGATGACGTCTTTGAAAACATAACAGTCTTCGATTGGATGTCCCAACATCTGGTGGTAGGGGCAGAATCTTGGACTATCTTTTCTTTTCAGGTCCTCCGGCCTCCTTGGCTTAGGCAAAGTGACCATGCTGTATTCTGTTACCCAGTCGAACAGGACTCGGGTCTTGTCTTTTGGAAAGGAATAGGCTTTCTTCATTTTGTCCCCCAGCGAAGGACCTTCTTTATCATCTAGAGCTTTTTCAGGTTGCGGGGGAGCCGCTTTCTTGCCTTTCTCCTTCTGTTGTTCGAACGCCTTGATATCAAGCGCATTCGCTTCTTTAGGTGTGGGGCGCCGTTCCGCAGCATTGCCTTTCTGGGCTGTGCTGGCAGCTGACGCCGGGACATGCTTGGCTAGGAAAGCCTCCACTTCGGCCACCACATTATTCAGCCGGGCGAACGACCGTATTTCCATACCAATCATCTTTTCCAGGACCTCCATCCTGAGATTTTGTTTGCATATTTGCACAGCGTCCTCCTGATGCCGGGGCCGCTTGCACCTCATTCCGAGGTTCCTCCACCTCTTGATGTAATCAAGGGCTGTCTCATCTGCCCTTTGTTTTGTTGAGTAGAGTTCGGCCACTGTGACCTCCCTCTCTGTGACATGGAATCTTTCTCTGAATTTTCTCTGCATATCCGACCAATCACTGATTGACCCGGACGAGAGGCTAGAGTACCATTCAAATGCGAGCCCCGTCAGCGAGGACCCGAAGAACTTCAGCAGATATGACTCGTCGGTGGCCAGATCACCCATAACGGTCATATAATATGCAATATGCTCTTTAGGGGACCCCTTCCCATTGAATTTGTCGAATTTGGGCGGCTTGTTGACCCCTGGGGGAAGTCGTTTAGCCGCATGGTGTTGCGGGTAGGGCACCCGATAGGCATCGAATGCGACGTAGTCGCCTTCACTTTTCTCTGCGAGCTTCAGCTCGATCATCCTTTCCACCATCATCCGGTTCACGACCGTGGGGTCGACTGGCTCCGGATAGAAGTGCGCTGGCTGAAGGTATGGGGTGACCAGGGTGGTCGCCTGTGGAGGATGCAGCAGCGGGGGTGTCGGATGCACCTGGGGGAGCACCGGAGGTAGCAGCGGCTGAGGCTGTGGCGGCCACTGTTGTGCTGTCGCCATGCTTGGCTCTAACGGCTGGGACAATGCATAGAGCGTTGGAGGGTCGTCATGACGAGCCGCTCCCCGGGATGACTCACCCTGGACTTCGGGTGGTTTAGAAGCCTATGAATGTTCAGTCTTTTCCATCAACTGCTTCTTCAGAGAATCTATCTCCCGTTGATATTTTTGTAGTAGCATCAGAACTGATGGGTCTATAGTGGTGGGGATACCCTCTGTTGTTTCCCCGGACGTACCCTCAGGCAGGATGTCGAGGAGGACGTCATCTTCTTCTTCCGTCGTCACCACATTAGCGGTCAAGACGGGGGCCTTATCATCCCAGCGGGGATAGACCTGGGGTTGTTTCCCTCTCATGATCATCAGAAGCTCTCTTGCTGCTTCTGTTCTGCGGGTGGTTGGCCCGGGCCGTACGGCCAATTAAGCCAGTTCTTGGGGGTCTTCAGGAAGCTCCCCATATCGGCTGGATATACCAGCCATGTTGCAAGTAAAGACCTGCATCCTTCTTCTCTGTCGATGGACCCTCTGTCTGGCTTGTTGCGGAAAGGTCAGCCTCTCGAACACAGAAACTCTTCTTTTTTCTTCCCGCTCGGGGAAGGCTTCATCGGCTTTGATCTCGAAACCGTTGTTGTATCCATTGTCGTCGACTGACGACACCATCATTCTATCTTCCATATCCTCTTCATCCGCCGCTGATGGGCGGTAATCTTCCTCAGTGGCGACTGTCTGCATTAGTCGCTGCTGACCCAGCGAGGGGTTGCCCAGCCCTCGAAAGTAGTTCCTAATCAGACAGGTTACCTCCTCCTGACCACGCTCTTGATAGAGTACGGGGGATAGTTGTCGACCTCCAGCAGGAGGGATATAGGCCAGCCGAGCTCTGTCGGCCGGATGTTGGAATCTTCGTCCCGTGACTGGGACGTTGGCTTGGCGGGCAGCAGCCCGAAAACTTTTACGGCACGGAGGATCCGCAACCACCTCTTCTTCTTTCTTCGGGGGCAAGCCCCTTTCTCTTCTCACCTCCGCCTCGTCGTTCATAGGACGGCGGCGGATGGGTGTTAGATGGTGGGCAGGTCGGATCCACTTGGGAACCCACACCTGTTTGAACTTCTTCGGCCTGAGTGCCGAGCTTCCTTGGCCATAGGGGCCGGTTTCTTCTCTTTCTGCCCTCCTTCCAGCGAGAGCTTGATAGGTATTGTGGACAGGAATGTTGGGGATGACTCGGTCTGGGGTCACCCGGGCCGTGCGTCCGTCGAGGAAGACGCGCATGCCTCCAACTAGCATAGATTTCCCGGACTGAGATAGGGTTCCGGTGATTACAGCAACATTCTTGCGGGCCTGGCGACGCTGGCGTCCTCCAGGGTGTTTGTTGATGACATTGGGGTGGGTCCCACGTATGATGTGGTGCACCAAACAGCTAGCGGCCGGGGCCGGACTTTCAGGCAAGTCTTCGCAGCAGGGAACCTTCAGAGGCTCCATTTTCTCTGTGACTTCCTTGGCAGGTTCTGGGGCTTCGACCTCCAGCATGTCTACAAAGGCTAACCCCAAAAAGTTGGGGAAGCCCACAGCGGCAGGGAAGCTGCCGAATTCCATGGGTACCGCCAGGTACCCTTGCGCGTGTCTAGCAACGATCGAATGATCGAAGTCGACGCCAGTTATCCCGTTGATCGTCATTGATCTGCCTACAAAGACAAACAGGGAAATAATCAGTAGCCTTTGAGAGGGCTTCGAAGCCCGAATATCTCGGCAAAGAGATGAAAGGTGACACTGGTCCCACCGGGCGTGCCAGACTGTGGGAATGGATTTATTTATTTTTTTAATTATTATTATTTTTTTAATTTATTTGATGGTTTGTTGATTTGTTAGTTAGTTTATTAGGAGTGCCAGGCTTGTTCGATGCGTGGAACTCTTTCCTGTCTTTCGTTTCGCGGGTCAATCAACCATTTGACTAACTGGTAGTCAACTGATCGATTGACGACGCGGGCGTGCCAGTCACATGAGTGACGATCTTATTGTGCGCTCATGCTGACCCATACTGGGCGAGTGTGAGGTTCGGTCGGGACCAGCAGTCCGCCATACCATAAAGGCTATGGCGTTAATTACATCCCCCATGAGAAGGGAACACCTTTGATTAATTGCCGAGATAGCGGGCTGTCAAAGCCAGAATGAAAAGAGCTACATGGTGACCATGACGAAGGCATGCAGGATGCATTTATTTATCATACAGGGGATGCATAGTTCATCGAATTATGGACCCTTGGTACGTGGCGGAGGACGTAGGTCCGAAGACCACCATCGCGCATAGCGGAGACTTCTGGTTGGGCATAACCCGACCTTCTGTGAACACCATTTAATATACCCGGGGGTCGATGCAGACATGCACGAGGAACCGTGATATGCGGGGTGTGATAACGATGTTATAACATAAATTCGGCAGCATGTCCCCTCCCTTTGGACTATGCCAAATGGGAATATAGGACATCCATCCACGGAGAGCCGGAATGGAAACCAAAAGAGAATCGGGCGTAGCCCTGGGTCCGAGAAGGATCCAAATATAACGGGACAGTGTGCACCATTGCGCCATTCGTTAATATTCCCCTCGAAAAACCATTGGAGGACATGCGGTGGCAAAACTCCGAGGGTCAGCGGGGTGACATGAGAAACGTCGTATTCGGTGTGATGTAGGGGTGAAACCCCCCCTCATTAATGTATCTCCCATGGACCTGGGTGAAGAACTATAATTCCCTCGTGAGACAATGGAGGTTGACCCGGCAGTTGGTAGTGACACGGGATATTGAATTTGGGTTATGTTTGGGTTTGATGAGGTGGGGAGGACATCAGATATTCAGATGACAACCATTATTGAGGTGAAACGGCACAGCACTGGGGTCGGCGCGAAGATCAAACGGCACGGTATGCTCCCGACGCGATAGGAGGATTGAGGGGTAGTCGGCACGACAGGTCTCGGCGCACCATGATAAGGGTACTCGGCGCCCCCCCCACCCGGCGCGGGTTTGGCGTCGGGAGGCAGTGGCGCCGGGAGGAGATGGCGCGAAAGGGGGGCTCAAGGGGGTCATCGGCCCAGACTGGTCCCGGCGCGCGAGGGCATCCGGCGCATCCTGGCCTCGGCACGCCCTCCACCCGGCGCGTGTTTGGCACCGGGAGACGACGGCGCCGGGAAGTATAGGCGTCGGGGGGTGTTTTATGTGTTTTAAAGGGGGGGTATTATGAGGTTTTTTTCTGGGCATTCAATGGGGACTTCAGGGCATTAGATGGGGGTGATGGGAGATGAGGATGGATTCATTCCCAGAGAGGGTCCAAAGAGCTCATTAGTACGGAGATATGTTCTCTGTGATGGCAAGATGCCATGAGATGATATAGCTCAGGCTCCCGCCATATTGAGGGGTTAAATATGCAATTCCGATGAAACAGTATGACAGAGTAAAGCTCTGGGCGAATTTTGACAGCATCTCCCCTTACTCTGGGAGTGTGCCAAGATAATATTATGGGCTATCTACTCACGAGTGCCGGAGTAGAAACCGAAATGAGTGCCGGGCGTAGCCCATAATCCAAGGGGTTTAGATCATATGAGACCTCGTCCCCTCTGTTGTAATGTCCCCAACGCAGTCAATCGGAGATCCTGCAGTGGCAGAACTCCTTGACTTAATGGGTTCTAAAATGTGGGGGGAATTGACCCCCTTTGATATAGCTCCCGTGAGGCCAGAGGGAAGGGCAATGCACACCCATGAGGGTAGGATATAATGGACGAGGTCTGTATGGCTCGCCATGGTAATGAAGGCATCAGGATGGCCAGACGATGTAAGGGTATCAATGCAGAGAAGAGGGGTGGTTTCGGCACGGAAACTAGGTAGGCTCGGCACGATGGGGAGGTCCAACCGGCGTGGGGAGCCCTCGGCGCGAAACTCACGCCGGGAGATACCGGCGCCGGGAGGCTTTCAGAAGGGATTTTAAGGAGGTCTTCGAACAGGGTTTCGGGAGTTGTTAGGAGAGGGGTTTAATCTCGACTGTTTTGGATGATCGGAGGGGGAAGACTTTGGGGGAACACCTTTCCTCTGGGCCTCATTGGGAGCAGAACCACAGACGGAAATCCCTGAACCACATCCCCCTTTATTTCACATACGAGGAGCCATGAGATAGACTGTCTCAGGCCCTCAAAATATGGCTGGAGGGGGGGTGATAAATAATGGTGGCGAAGACGCTTCAGCAGAATTAGAAAACCAAACGATAAAACATGCCTAGTTATCAGTATCCTTAGCATATAGCGAACCTCGGATGCAGAGACAGAAAGAAGAAGGTAATGAAAGGGCGGAGTTCAACCCATTCTCACATTCTTTATTTCATCCAGACGACTTACACGCATGCTACTTAAGAGAAAGAAATCTGACTCAACAGAGAAAGAAATCTAGGTTTAATCCCTGAAAGCAGGGTTACATTGGCATTCGATGCTATTGAAGCAAAGATGCTAGAAATCAGAAGTACAAAGAGAAATATTTAGACAGATAGGGAGGGGAAAGAGAAGGAGCTGCAGCTGCCCGGCACTCCCACCTGGATCCCTCTTCGAGCCTCTGCCTCTCTCCCTTTTTCCCTTCTTCAGCTTCTTTCAAGGGCTCTCGAGCTCCCTCCTTCTCTTCGGTGGCTAGGCACTCCCTTTTCACTCTTCTTTTTTCCTTCTTCCTTCTCCTGCTCTGCTTTTTCTTCTTTCCTTTTTCTTCGCCTCTTTGCCCACCACCTCTTTCGTTCGAAGGACAGGCCTCTTATAGAGGCCAGGCCTTCACCCTTCCGGCATGAGCTTCCCGGCGCGCCAGGATCGTCCTTCCGGCGTGTCCCACCTCATATTTGGGCTTGGCCCATTTTCTTGTCATTCGGCCCATTCGACCCAGGATCCACTTGGTGGACTCCTTTCGACAATGGGATTCTTGATATATATATATTAAGACCCCACCGGGACTGTTTACACCTTGCATTCACAAACATGTGCGAGGCACAGTACATCCCATTTCAGGAGTATCAGAGATGTCTGAACATCTGTTTCAGTAGGCAGATGGTTGCCGGAATGTTGTTATAGTTTTATCAGCCTGACTATCTGAATGACAACAGTACTGGACAGCGACCGAGCCAAAGACGGCTTTAGTCGAACAACATGATAGGGGTAGTGGGTTTCTTCTATTTAGACTCTCAGATCTCCCAGGGATGGTACGTGAGCTGTGCCCTCGACTGATCTTCAGAACTGTGAATCTGCTATGATCTCTTCTGACATATTTTAGGTGTCAACACCGCGCTGACGAGCGTGACCCCAACTAGTCCTTATTCATGGTACTTGTTGCGTGTCTCACATTCCGCCAGGGGCAAGTAGGGAGACACTTGGGCGCGGTGTTAGACGTAAGGGGACGCATCCGGCTTTGCTTCTAGTGGGTAGAGCTCCTGTCTCCTGGCAGGTATGGACTCTTGTTTTGTTGGACCGGGGTTGGTTTACGCGGCAGGGTTAGTTGTAGAGAGCTTTTCCGTTTATTTATTATTTGATGTGAAACGAGCTAGGACCTAGATTGCAACCAACGCAACGGACACGGCGATGTCACACAAGCAAACTCACTCACGTTTGGCACACTCGGGTCCGAAAGGTGAATCAACGATAGTGTTGAAGGTCCGAGGTGGGACCTTGACGCTCCGGGGGATTTGGCTAGCTTTAGGCTGAACCCCTAAGGGTCCGGGATACCCAACCTCGCGGGCGGCCAGCACGCCAAGGGCGTGGGTTGTAGGGTGTGCTCTCTCACAACTCGCTCCACGGTGGACACTCAATTTGATCGATTTCGGATCGAGCACTCACTCTCTACCGATGGATCAACCAGAAGCAATACTAAACAAAGCAAGACAATTCCAGCAGAGAAATGTGTTCAGGGAGCTCACCTGATCGGTGTGAAGACACCGATCCCGGTCGGAGACGAGGCGAGCGGGGAAGCGTGGGCAATTCCCGCACGCTGTGCCAGTGTAGCTTGGACTGCCAACCTACTTATATAAGCACTACGCCCCTTGCAAGGGGGTGGAACTAGGGGTGGGGAAATGAAATGTACATTCAAACACTACCTCCTACAGGGAGGGGCTTTAAGCCGGCTAGGCGGGGGTGGGAAAGAACTAAATTGGCCGAGTCGGCGATCGTTGCTGGTTCTGTCCGCTTCTAGAACGGCCTCACAAGGAGTCGATGACGGCGCCGCCATGGACTCCACCGAGCTCCGATAAGGATGAAACTGGTGCCAAAACTTCCTAGGTTGGTCCAGGAGGATGTCTGAATTTTTGGGGAATTTCCTGGCGTCGACGGTGGCTAGGGCAGGGTCTAGAACAAGACCGAACTGCTCTGGCTCTGACTATTCCCAGACTACTGCTGTAGGAAGACGAGGCCGCCACGAGCACTCCTGGGGTCCAATTGATACGGGACCAGAACCGCTGCGATCGTGGTCAAGTCTTCTTTGAATGGAGACCAATGGGGTCATCAGAGGAGGTTGGAGCTGATCACGAGAACCAGAATGGTGGGGAGGGTCGGATCTGGCTCAGAAGAAGCTGACATGCGCACTCCGGGGAGAAAATTTGGAACTCTCGACTCCGGGCTCCAAAAATTGCTCCGCTTCTTGGAGATGGCAGGGGACTTGAAGGAGAAGCCCTCAGCCAAATGGCACCCCAAGAATCCTAGGGTGCTGGCCGTGGAAGCCTCTGCAAGTTGCTTCAGGTTGCCTACCAGGGAGGAAAGGCGCAGTCTGGAGAAGATGGCTCCACCGGGCAACCCCAAAGTCAGAAGACAGCGAGACCACCTCTGTTGCAAAGCTGACTTGACGATCTTTCCATCAATATAGAACTTGCCACCAGGTTCTTCATGGAGATGATGGGACAGCCTCTGCAATCAGCAGCTTCTCTGCTGCCTGCGAGCTGCTACTTGATCTGCAACGTGGTGATGGTAAATGGAGTAGGAGGGAGCAAAATACAGCAAGGGGTGATGGCTAATGGGTGTGGGGGATGGGGGAGGGTATTAGGGGTTGGTGGAAGTGGCTAGGAGAGGGAGAGGGAGGAGCTAGCAGAGGGTGGAGGGTTGGGGTCGAAGGTCTGCCAAGGGTGGGAGAGAGCAGGGCACAAATGGCCAAGGGAGGGGAAGTTTCACTAATTTTTGAATTTTGGTTTAATGTGGGTAGTCAATTGGGGTCTTGGGGATGTAGAGGGGTGTGTTGGGAGATGGAGAGGTGTGTTGGGGAAGGGAAGGGGTGGCTTGGGAAAAGGAAAGGTTGTGTTGGGAAGTGAAGGGCTGTATGGGGAGTGTCAAGGGTTGTCTTGGGAGGGGAGGGAGTAATGGTGGGATTAAATGGGGTATGGGGAGGGGACATGGGTGTAAATGGGAGTGGAATGGGGAGGAGAGAGAGAGGATTTTGAAATTGGGTGGGGGAGAGAGAATGGGGTTCGCCCCCTTTAGAGAGAGGGAGAGAGAGTTGGGGAGAGGGAGAGAGTGTGCTTCTCACAAATTTGGTAGATTTCAAAATGCTTCAAATATTCATTAGTTCTCAAATGTGGGATTGGGGTCCTATTTATAGGAATCCCACATTTTACAATAAGTCCCTGACTTTAGGACTAATGACAAGAAACCAAGGGGGAAGGGGGCGCCCCTGGGCCTAGCCCACTTAATTGGGCCCATTAACCAACCTAATGGCAATCAACTTAGGTAAATGATTGCCTAGCCTAGGTACTAGACTCAAATAAAAGGGAAATTACATTACCATGACTCTCATAAAATATGAAAATTACATGACTAGACTCAGAAAAATAAGATGAACACAATGGAACATGTCGGCATATTCTGAGCCTCAAAAAATGTGAAGGGCAAGGGATGCCCCCATCATACCCCCGAGGTGGGGAAAACTCGACCCCGTCGAGTATTGCTCCACCGGGGAGGTGGTGCGCCAAGGCAGCTCCAGACGAACCACGATCTCCTAACTCGACCAGCGTCCTTTACCGGGGAGCGACGTCTCAGCTTCTCAAAGTGACTCGGACACACCCTCTTGCCGGTGATGGTGCCTTGCTTGCCCAGTATTACCTCCTTGTGCTCACGTCGGGCTCTCAAACTGATTTGTTGTAGCACTCCGAGGGTATCTCTCTCAAAGGAAGGTAGAGGCTCGAGGAACTCACTTGGTTCCACCACGGTGCCCGTATAGGGTGCCGGATCCGCCACATGGGAAGTGGGATGAATCCCAAAATCCATCGGTAAGTCGAACCCGTAAGCCGGGTTGCCAAAGCCACTCGGAACTTGGAAAGGTCCAAGTCCTCGTGCCCTTGATTTGGATGTGACCCAAAGGTAGAGCCACTCCAATATCATCATCACCAATTTTGCCTTCTTGGAGTACCAAGTGACGCTCACGAGCTTTTGCCCGCCTTTTGTAAATCTCACCGCCGTTACTTAGTGATTGCTTATACGCTCATGCCATGCACTACGATGCGGTGTGGGGGTGAAATGTGTGGGATGCAAAGGTGGACCAGGACAACCATATGTAGACCAATTATGCGTTGATGCTATGAAGACTGTGATGGACCTAGGTGGGCCGGGGTAGCCAAAGGTGGCCCTATCATGCATGGACTTTATAGCAAAGGTTGGAGGACCGGGGCATCCATAGGTGAATCTATCATGGATGGTGGTAGCAAATGCCAGGAGATCCGGACATCCGTGGATGCCCCTAACATGTATAAGACTAATGACAAATGATGGAGGACCATTGCACCCAAATATGGACCACTTATGTTTCCTACTTGACATGTGGGTGATGTGAATGAATGGACCCAACATAGTGTTCATGCCAAGTGGTGTGGTAAGCCTAGATACATGCATGCTTATCCCAAAGGAGACTTCCATGTGCATAGGTGTGGGACGACCTTTGAACTTCTATGTGAAAGGGTCGAAGGGATCTAGGAAGGTAGATATGGGGGGGGGGGCACTTCCTCGATCTCTAGGTGGGTGTTGCCTAAGGTCATGGTTCCTTTGGTGTAACCTGAGCCATGGATGAGGTGGGCTTGGCGCAACATGGTGGGTGAGGGTAGGAACGGGTGGGTGGTGGGTGATGCGGGTTGGTCACATGGGTACCCGATCTCCCAAAGGAAGGGGTCAAAGGGATCATGAAATGGGTTACCACGGGAGAGGAGCTCTATGTCCTCAAGGTCTTCAAAAGGTGGGTCATCCTCATCTATTGGAATGAATGGGCCGGTGTTGTGAGTGGGTGGGTTGGCTAATATCCTTAGGATCTCAATGGTAGGGGAGTGGATCGAGATGAGTTCTTCCACCATGGGGAGAAAGAAAAGAAGGCCACGGGTGTAGCAACCAATGGTGCAAACTGAGGTAATAGACCCATCACATTGGTGGATGAGGTCAAGGTTCTTTGGTCGGTCCATCCCTAGGGTCAACAAGTAAGTCAACTCTAATTGCCACTCTAGACCCTTGAGGAGACCATCCCAACCCTCTACCTCATAGTAGGATTGGATCGTGGTGTGAAAGGAGGGGAGGGGCACAATTTGGGATTGATGTCCCATAAGTGAGAGGTGTGGGGGTGAACTAGGGATGGTGGGGCCTCGCTTGAGCCATTGGAGTATGGACTCATTCACGGTGAGGGTGCCATGAGTGGTGATGGTTGGCTCTTGAAGGATCGGGCTAGGAGAGGTGGATGGAATGGTAAGCTCTTGGATTTCCTCTATGGCGGGATATGGGTTCGGATTGGTATCCATCTCCACTTGAGTGGGTGTGTGGGCCTTGGTCTCCTCTACCAAGGGGTTGGGACGGTCAATTGGGGGTGGGGTGATGGTGATAGCCGGTGTGTGGTGCACCCGGGGTGGTGAGCAAGGTTGGTCTTAGGTTGTGAATGGGAGAGGGAGTAGTGGGGGCCTTGGTTGGGGTTGGATTGGGGTTGGTAGTGGAAGATGGGTGGGTTGAGGGGGTTTGGGGAGATTGGCCTTAGGAGGGATGTCCCTTTTGGGGGACGATGGAGGGGTAGTGGTGGCCGAGGTAGGTGTCCTAGTGGGGCATTCAGTGGCGATGTGCTCTAATCGGTGGCACCTATAGCACTCCATTCTGCACCCACCCGTGGTTGTTTCACTCACTTATAACTCCATAGGACTCTTTTCCTTTTGAGAAGGGGTAAGGCGAGGGATGGAAGTGGGTTGGAGTGGGCATGGCGACGAGGTATGGGGCTCCGGTGGATGAGGGAACAATTGGTTGTTGAAGCTAAAGGCTCCCGGGAGGTGTGGTGGATGCACAAGACCTGACCGACGTGTTGGGTCGAGGACGGCATTCCTTTCATCAAGCCATTGCTTACCTAGGATTATGCAAGGTCCCGCCAAAGTACCTACTTGACACCAAGCCCCATCAAAATATTTATTCTTCCCGAACCATTTATGAAATTCAACAAAGACTTGGTCTCCGTTGTGCACAATTTGTCTGGTCCTAGAAAGGGTGGCTACGATATCGGGGGATACCCAATTATCTTCTACCATGTCAATGAAGTCAATTTTCGTGGGGCTCCCATTAGGTAGGTATGCTTAGAATATGATGGGAAGTTGGGCCTTTTGGTCCGTTGACTCAATGACATTGGGGGGTAGATAATGCATAGGGTGATCCGAAGGTGACTCTAATGCAAGCGTGCCCATGGACTAGACTCATAGAGACAAGTCTAAAACTTGCTCTGATACCACTTGATGTGAAACGACCTAGGACCTAGATTGCAAGCAACGCAACGGACATGACGATGTCACACAAGCGGACTCACTCTCGTTTGGCACACTCAGGTCCGAAAGGTGAATCGGCGATAATGTTAAGGGTCCGAGGTGGGACCTTGACACTCCGGAGGATTCGGCTAGCTTTAGGCTGAACCCCTAAGGGTCCGGGATACCCAACCTCGCGGGCGGCCAGCACGCCAAGGGCGTGGGTTGTAGGCTGTGCTCTCTCACAACTCGCTCCGTGGTGGACACTCAATTTGATCGATTTCGGATCGAGCGCTCACTCTTTGCCGACGGATCAACCAGAAGCAATACTAAACTAAGCAAGACAATTCCAGCAGAGAAATGTGTTCAGGGAGCTCACCTAATCAGCGTGAAGATGCCAATCCCGGCCAGAGACGAGGCGAGTGGGGAAGCGTGGGCAATTCCCACACGCTGCGTCGATGTAGCTTGGACTGCCAACCTTCTAATACAAGCACTACGCCCCTTGCAAGGGGTGGAACTAGGAGTGGGGAAATGAAATGTACATTCAAACACTACCTCCCACAGGGAGGGGCTTTAAGCCGGCTAGGCGGGGGTGGGAAAGAACTAAATTGGCCGAGTCGGCGATCGTTGCTGGTTCTGTCCGCTTCTAGAACGGCCTCACAGGGAGTCGATGACGCCACCACCATGGACTCCACCAAGCTCCGATGACGATGAAACTGGTTCCAAAACTTCCTAGGTTGGTCTAGGAGGATGTCTGAATTTTTGGGGAATTTCTTGGCGTCGACAGTGGCTAGGGCAGGGTCTGGAACAAGACCAAACTACTCTGGCTCTTACTATTCCCAGACTGCTGCTGTATGAAGACAAGGGCGCCATGAGCACTCCCAGGGTCCAATTGATGCGGGATCAGAACCGCTGCGATCGTGATCGAGTCTTCTTCGAATGGAGACCAACGTGGTCATCGGAGGAGGTTGGAGCTGATCACGAGAACCAGAATGGTGGGGAGGGTCAGATCTGGCTCAGAAGAAGCTGACATGCGCACTCCGGGGAGAAAATTTGGAACTCTTGAGTACTCCGGGCTCCAAAAATTGCTCCGCTTCTTGGAGATGGCAGGGGACTTGAAGGAGAAGCCCTCAGCCAAATGGCGCTCCAAGAATCCCAGGGTGCTGGCCGTGGAAGCCTCTGTAAGTCGCTTCAGGTCGCCTACCAGGGAGGAAAGGCGCAGTCTGGCGAAGATGGATCCACCGGGCAGCCCCGAAGTCAAAAGACGGCGAGACCACCTCTGTTGCAAAGCCGACTTGATGATCTTTTCATCAATATAGAACTTGCCACCAGGTTCCTCGTGGAGACGACGGGACAGCCTCTACAATCATCAGCTTCTCTGCTGCCTGCGAGCTGCTACTGGATCTGCAACGTGGTGATGGTAAATGGAGTAGGAGGGGGCGAAATATAGAAAGGGGTGATGGCTAATGGGTGTGGGGGATGGGGGAGGGTATTAGGGGTTGGTGGAAGTGGATGGGAGAGGGAGAGGGTAGATCTAGCAGAGGGTGGAGGGTTGGGGTTGCCGGTCTGCCAAGGGTGGGAGAGAGCAGGGCACAAATGGCCAAGGGAGGGGAAGTTTCACTAATTTTTGAATTTTGATTTAATGTGGGTAGTCAATTGGGGTCTTGGGGATGTAGAGGGGTGTGTTGAGAGATGGAGAGGTGTGTTGGGGAAGGGAAGGGGTGGCTTGGGAAAAGGAAAGGTTGTGTTGGGAAGTGAAGGGCTATATGGGGAGTGTCAAGGGTTGACTTGGGAGGGGAGGGAGTAATGGTGGGATTAAATGGGGTATGGGGAGGGGACAAGGGTGTTAATGGGAGTGGAATGGGGAGGAGAGAGAGAGGATTTTGAAATTGGGGGGGGGGGGAGGAGAGAGAATGGGGTTCACCCCCTTTAGAGAGAGGGAGAGAGAGTTGGGGAGAGGGAGAGAGTGTGCTTCTCACAAATTTGGTAGATTTAAAAATGCTTCAAATATTCATTAGTTCTCAAATGTGGGATTGGGGTCCTATTTATAGGAATCTCACATTTTACAATAAGTCCCTAACTTTAGGACTAATGAAAAGAAACCAAGGGGGAAGGGGACGCCCCTGGGCCTAGCCCACTTAATTAGGCCCATTAACCAACCTAATGACAATCAACTTAGGTAAATGACTGCCTAACCTAGGTACTAGACTCAAATAAAAGGAAAATAACATTACCATGACTCTCATAAAATATGAAATTTACATGAGTAGACTAAAAAAAATAAGATGAACACAATGGCACATGCCGGCGAATATTCTGAGCCTCAAAAAAATGTCACGGGCAAGGGATGCCCCCATCATTATTACATGTCTCTTCCGCCGTACTTGTTCTCTCGTGCGAGGTGGGGGTCCGTGGGATCCCTACTGCGCCAATGAAATGAGGCTCACCCCTGTGTTTTCAGGTGGGCTGGGGTCATCGGGAGGCGCGGCGGAGTTTGAGCGTGGTCCAGTACCCAGAGTTAGTCGCCAATTGCCAGAGCCGGGGTATGCCCCGTGTACTTATACTTTTCTTTCTGTTGACTGTACTTAATTTGGACATGAGATATACTGGACCATGTAGCAGTTTAGTTATTTATTTAATTTTCTATAGTTATTTCAGCTTCCCTTGTATCCCCACACCATCCTTTAACCCTTACGAGTCTTCGGGCTCATGGGTGGCAGGCTGGGGTTCAAGTCGCGTCGGTTCCTTTCTGGTACTCGGATCTCGGGTCGTTACAGTTGGTATTAGAGCATATGAGTTTTAGTCAGCCGACTGCCGTGCAGCAGTAGAGTACTGTCCATTCCTCACCGGGCGGTTCAGGGGCATCTCCATCCGTGGCTTCAGCGGCAGCAGATACGGCATCGTTTAGCTCGAAGCTCAAGAAGTTGTTCAGGGACGTCGGTTTCGGTAAGAGGCGTCAGGATCGCAGGGAGTCGAGGTAGCAGTCAGTGAGCAGTGTTCAGCAGCCCGCACCCCACCAGCGTCGGGGTTCAGTGAGTGGTTCTCGGGGTGGGTGTCCCCGGTGCGGTGATTCTCATCCAGGAAGACAGTGCTCAGCGCCCGTGATTTGCTTCAGGTGTGACCAGCCAGGGCACATGGCATGTGACTATCCTCAGAGACCACGTCAGTCGCACGAGTTTCAGCAGAAGCAACAGTTTCAGCCCCAGCAGTTACCACCACAGCCGCAGCAGTACCAGCAACTGGGTCAGTTCCCGCAGTTGACACGATCGGCTACCGTGGGGAGGTAGAGACCCCGAGGCCGAGTTACACACATTACCAGAGCAGAGGCTGAGGCGTCGCAGTTGGTGGAAGGTACTATTTCGATTATGGGTTGTGCGGCTCGAGTTTTGTTTGATTCTGGTGCGTCCCATTAGTTTATTTCAGAGGATTTCGCTTAGAGTGCTGAGGAGTTAGCGACCGAGGTGTCTTGTTACTTGGCAGTGGAGTTACCTAAGGTGATTTCATGCTCACCCCGTATTTCCTTGAGAAGGTGCATGTGTGGTTGGATGGGCGGAACTTACCGGCCAGGCTTTATGCATTGCCGCTTCGAGACTTTGATGTGATTTTGGGCATGGATTGGCTTGAGGCCCATCGTGCCGTAGTAGATTGTAGCTTGAAGAGTGTCTACTTCCAGCATCCTTTTAGACCCACCTTCTACTATCAAGGTATCCGGTCTTCCTCTTCCCGTTTTCTTATTTCGGCCATTAAGGCTCGTAGATTGCTTGATGCGGGATGTCAGGGTTTTTTCGCTTCAGTGGTCTTGGTTGATCGACAGTGTCCGGATGTGGAGGATATTTCGGTTGTGTGTGAGTTTTTCGATATTTTTCCCGAGGAGTTGTCAGGGTTGCCACCGCAGCGAGAGATTGATTTCGTGATTGAGGTGGTACCGGGTATGGCGCCTATTTTGAAGGCCCCTTACCGAATGGCACCGGCCGAGTTGAGGTAGTTGAAGGCGCAGTTGCAGGAGTTGCTGGCCAAGGCGTATATTCATCCTAGCTTTTCCCCTTGGGGTGCGCCCATGTTGTTTGTGAAGAAGAAGGATGGTAGTCTGAGGTTATGTATCGACTACCTGTAGTTGAACCAGGGGACTGTTAAGAACAAGTATCCGTTGCCTCGGATTGATGACTTGTTCGATCAGCTTCAGTCGGCCCGGGTGTTTTCACGGATTGATTTGAGATCGGGTTATTACCAGTTGTGGATCAGAGAGTCTGACATTAAGAAGCCTGCGTTCCGCTCAAGGTATGGGCATTATGAATTCTTGGTGATGCCGTTTGGGCTCACCAATGCCCCCGCGGCATTTATGGATTTGATGCATAGGGTGTTCAGTCCGTATCTAGACCAGTTCGTGGTCATGTTTGTGGACGACATCCTTGTGTATTCGCGGTCTGCGGAGGCGCATGTGCATCATTTGAGGATGGTGTTGCAAACCCTGCGAGATCACCAGCTGTATGCCAAGCTCAGCAAGTGTCAGTTTTGGCTATGTGAGGTGCACTTTTTGGGGCACGTGATTTCTGGTGATGGTGTTTCCATGGATTCGGCCAAGGTCGAGGCTGTAGTGCAGTGGCCGAGGCCGAGTTCTGTCACGGAGATTCGGAGCTTTCTGGGGCTTGCAGGATATTATAGGAGATTCATTCAGCATTTTGCTCGTATTGCAACCCCAATGACCAGGCTTACACGGAAGGATGTGCCGTTTGTCTGGACGGAGGAGTGTGAGCAGAGCTTCATGGAGTTGAAGAGATTGCTCACTACCGCTCCGGTATTGATGTTACCTTCGGGATCGGGAGGTTTCGTGGTGTGTACGGATGCTTCCAGGGTAGGTTTGGGTGTTGTGCTGATGCAGCATGGTAGAGTTGTGGCGTATGCATCCCGACAGTTGAAGTCACATGAGGAGAACTACCCCACCCATGAACTTGAGTTGGCGGTGGTGATTTTCACCCTAAAGATCTGGAGGCATTATCTGTACGGTGAGAAGTTCAAGATTTTCACTGACCACCAGAGTTTAGGGTATGTGTTTACCCAAAAGGATCTTAACGTCAGGCAGAGGAGGTGGATGGAGTACATGAAGGATTATGATTTTACTCTGTCGTATCAGCCTGGCAGGATGAATGTTGTGGCTGATGCCTTGAGTAGGAAGGTGGTGGTCAGTCAGATGTTGCTGAGGAAGTGGATGTTATGGGAGCAGGTGCTGGCTATGACTTTTAGGCTCAAGATTTCGTAGGATCAGGGTTCTGTTATCCTTGCGAGCCTGACTGTCATGCCAGCTATTCGTTGTCAGGCGACTGAGGCCTAGCGTGCGGACCCCGAGCTACCTCAAATTTTATCTATGGCCGAGGTGGAGTTTGGTGAGGATAGAGATGCGAGGTTATGAGGCAGGCTATACGTCCCAGCCGAGGGGTAGGTGAGGCGTACGGTATTGCAAGAGGCTCATGGGAGTCGGTATGCCGTGCACCCCGGATCGACAAAGATGTACCAGAATTTGAAGAGGCAGTTCTGGTGGCCTGGTATGAAGAGAGATGTTGCGGAGTTTGTGGCCAGGTGTCTGATTTGTCAGCAGGTAAAGATGGAACACCAACGACAGGGTGGAACACTTCAGCCCTTGGAGATTCTCACGTGGAAATGGGACCACGTGACCACTGATTTTGTGGTTGGGTTACCGAGGACATCTAGTGGGCATGATAGTATCTGGTTATTGGTGGATTGACTGACGAAGACGGCACAGTTGTTACCGATCAAGGTCAGTTGGAGTGTGCATAAGTTGGCCCACTTGTATGTGGAGCGGATCATCCCGCTGCATGGAGTCTCGGTCTCCATTGTGTCCAATCGTGATCCACGTTTCACTTCGAGACTCTGGAGGAGCTTCCAGAGAGCTTTAGGCTCGGAGTTGGCTTTTAGCTCGGTGTACCATCCTCAGTCGGACGGTTAGTCTGAGAGGACCATCCAGACTTTGGAGGACATGTTGAGGTCATGTTGCCTGGAGTGGCAAGGGAGTTGGACCCACCATTTACCGTTAGTGGAGTTTGCCTACAACAACAGCTATCATTCGAGCATTGGTATGGCTCCTTATGAGGCGTTGTACGGGCGACCTTGTCGGACTCAACTTGATTGGTTCGAGGTGGGCGAGCATGTCCTGACAGGACTGTATTTGGTGCAGCAATGTACTGAGGTGGTGCATCTGGTCCGACAGAAGATGTTGGCAGCGCAGAGCTGACAAAAGAGTTATGCCGGTCAGAGGAGGCAACCCCTCAGCTTTGCCATGGGAGATCGGGTGTTTCTAAGAGTCTCACCCATGAAAGGTGTGATGCGCTTTGGTAGGCGTGGGAAGTTGAGCCCCCGCTACATTAGTCCTTTCCTTAATGTCGAGCATATTGGTGTAGTTGCTTATCGGTTGTAGTTACCCCCGGAGTTATCTGCTGTGCATGATGTGTTTCATGTGTCCATGCTGCGGAGGTATATGCTTGATGATTCCCATGTTTTGGAGGACGATGTGTGGCCCAAGGTGACCCCAGACTTGTCCCTTCCGGAGTACCCTATGCACGTTGAGGATTGGCGTGAGCAGCGCCTACGGAACAAGGTTATTCCTCTGGTTAAGGTGGTCTGGCAGCGTCATTCTGGTGGCGAAGCGTCGTGGGACCGTGAGGATGAGATGCGGCAGCAGTATCCTTACTTGTTTGAGTGAGTCTTTCCCCTAACCTTGTGTCGTTCTTAATTTCGAGGATAACATTTGTTTAAAGGGGGGAGGCTGTAATGTCCCGAGTCTTTTGGACATTTTTCGGATCTAGATCCGTGGGTTTCGGATCACTTTCGGGGGTCCCGGAGCGTGTTTTGTGGTTTACGCGTGTTTTTCCCTGACGGACCTTCGGAACCCTATGTAGGGCTAACCGTTATGTTCTCCTACTCTGAGACGGTACCAGTGCGTTGAGCGTGTTCCGAGGATCGAGAAAATAATGTTTTCTAATTTTTCATATTTTTGGCATTTTCTGGATTTTCTATATATAACGCATTTTCTTTTCTTTTTTTCCTTCTTCTTTCTTCTTCTTTCTTCCTCCCCCGTGAGCGCCGACCGTTGCGGCCCCTCTCTTCCCCGTGCAAGAGATCGCGGCCCCTTCCTCCAACGACGACGGGCGATGGACGGCGACTGCGGCGGCAAGAGGAAAGCGGCGGTGCCTTCTTTGAGGCGTGGGAGGGAGAGGGTTCGTGAGTGGCGAGATTTCAAGATCGGTGGCGATCTGGTGATCTGGCGGCTTTCGGCTTTCTTTGAGGTAGGGGGACGGATCCTTGCCCTCTTTACAACATTCCCCGCGATTTGTAGGCTGAGGAGAGGCCGAGAGGGGTGTTTTTGAGCCGGGAGGGTGAAGTTCCATGATTTGGGGTCGAGCGGCGGATCTAGTGTTTAACGCGTTATTTTGTGGTTTGATGGCGTCATTTGATGCCTTGGGGGTTAGGGAAGGGTTTCCCTTTTGTTTCCCCATCACTTGGGGGTGAATGGGGCGTGGAATGGCATTTTTGGGCCATTCTCGCCGTTCTCAGTTTTCTGGAATGAAAATGGACCGGTCCTTCCAGGAACAGTTTCTGGGAGAGGTGGCCCCAAGTGGGCCATTTTCTGACTCTGAGTGTCGGCAGGGCTTGGGGGTCACGAGATAGACCGCTACCATCGCGGGGCCGGCGTGACCCTCGAGGGCGTTTTGACCGTTATTTTTCGACCGTTGAAAAGTTTTGGGGTTAGAGGTCGCGGAATGGCCGCTTAACCCTACCTTGCGGTCCACAGGGAGATTAGTTTAAGGTTCAACGGTCACAAGGTGACAGTTTCCCCTTTTTGCTGTCGGTTGGCTTTTTGGTCCCGATGGGGGCCGTTTCTGGCTTGTGGCAGCTCAGTGGTGGACCGCCTATGTTTCAAACGGTCTACAGGAGGCCATTTTTTTTTCTGAGGTATGGCGGCCTATATGAGACCGCCTGGTCTTCTCCTGCGGTCCAAAGCGGACCGCCTCTCTTTGGGGCGGTCCAACATCTGACTATTTTTGCCAGGGACGGTCCAGAGTGGACTGCCACCTCTATTCTGTCCAGTCGGAGTTTAATTGGTGCGGACACCAGAGCGATCGAGAAGCACGAACCGGTGAGCCATCGATACCGTACGCGGAGCACCACTCGAGCTACATCGGCTTCCATCTGGCTCGGAGACAGTCTGGAGTCTCCCCTCTGAGCCCTTATATTTATAGTGTTTATGGGGATTTTATTTGTGTGTAATGTGTGTTTATTTAGTTTTATTCGGATGTAATTCGGATTGTAATAGGGGTTTATTTGTAATTTGGGACCAGCTGGGTCCCGCGGGCCCCCCATCCCTTCTCCCATTTATCCACCTCATCTCTTGGGCCCATGTGGGGTCAGTCAACCCTCCAAGGTGGGCTTCTAGAAGGGTTGGACCAAGGGGGGGACAAAGGGTATAAAAATTCCAAGTCGGATACCTTAAAGTCAAGGGGGCGCCCCTAGCATATTATAGTTTAATAGGTTTGAAATTTTATTTTATTTGATTTCAAATCAAATGGGAGAATAAAATGTGGACTCCCACTTTTACCCCCCACCAATCCTAGATCTAGGGATAGAACTAGTCTTTTTGTATTTTCTATAAGAACCTTGTATTTTCATTTTGAGTAGAATTAATGCAAAGAAAATCAGGAATTTCTTCCACAAGGCAAGGGCCGCCCCTCCCTCTCTCTCCTCTCTCCCCCTTCTGCAGTTGGAAAGGCTGTGAATCAGAGGTGTGAAGCCTCATCTATCAGGTGTGAAGATCATCGTCGCCGCCGCCACCGCCATCGTGCCGCCGTCGCACCACCGCCACCATCGCCCCCTGATCTTGGAATTTCTTCTCTCAGACACGAGTTCTTTTGGAGCCCAAACTTTCAGGGTGGGTTCTAGAGGTCAAACCCATATCCCAGAAAACTTGGTGGAAATTCTAGTCTTTATTTTCTATTTTTTTATTTTCATGCTTCCCCTCCTTCCAGATCTGCCAGTTCTCAGTCCTGAGTCACAACAGCCCTGTGTTTCCCCTCTTCGACCCACTTCCCCTTATTTTTTTGGATCCCCAATTTAATTGGAGATTCTTTCCACCACCACCACCCACGAATTTTCTTCGAATTTTTGGAGTCCTCTACTTATTTTTAAAAAATCAAGGTCAGATCCCAAATTCAGTTCTGTGTCTGTTGTCCATATCCTACCACCCGGTGCTAGAAAATACTTTTACCCATCCAAATCTCCATCAAATCTTTCAAAAAAATTATCCCCATCTTTCTATTTCTCCCCTCTACAACTTTTGTGAAGAGCTCAATATCTAATTAGGAGGTCTACATTGTGGTCAATGCTTGTTCTCAGTTAGATCTCAGTCTGCCTGACCAGATCTAAAACTGAGCACAGCCCTATTCAAAAATCTGCCATCAGAATTACGGCCTCGAGAAAATTCCAAGAACCATAGAGGGTCGAAGGATTTCAAGTCAGCGTTCCAACGGTGCTGGTTTCGAGCTGATCCGACGTTGGTGCTGATTGCAGCAATAGATATCACCGGGTCGCGCACGGTAAAACAGAAGCATCATATATGTAGGCAGCAACTCCAATACTTGGAGATCGGAGCCGATCGACCTCCGCCCCGTGTTCCAGTCCGGCCGCCATCTAGGGGATCGCCTTTCCAGGTGTCCCATCCACAACGGGACCTACCCCGCCAGGTCCGGAGGATTGAGCAGCACGTGGGCCCCACGAACCCGCAGATCGCGCCGTTCGGACAGCACCAAAACACGGGTTTCGGCACCGACGGGGCGACATCAAGATGATGCCCGTCAACTCAATTCCCGATACTCCCGGGCCCCACATGTGACCTGTTACCTCCCTGCGTGGAGTGGGTCGAAACATTTATACTGTAGTAAAATTTGTTAACCGGGAGTACGGATTTGGCCGGGGTTGTCTTCCCCACGCCGGGAGTGTGGAGGTAACAGTCTTACTTCTTGGCGTTACATTTGCTAGTTTAGTGTATGGTCATATGCCGCTGTGAGTGCGTTAGGGATCTAGCCCGTGAGTCCATGTCACCACTGTGAGCGAGAGAGTGACCCGTCCTGTGACTCGGTCCGAGCACGGAAGTGAGTCGACCACCCTTGACTCTGCCAGTTTCTCAACCGCGTGGATCCACGCTTTCCCTCGCTTGGGACGACGAGTGAGCTTGCGTTTCTGTTAGCGACGTATAGCCCATAGGAACTCTTAGTGTCGGGACAAAGTGTCTCCGTTGTTCGTATGTTGCTGGTCGCGTCTACATTTAGAGTTCGAGGTCCGCATCACTTAAAGTCGGTCCCCTCTGTCTGTCCTGCATCATTAATTCTTGCCGATTCAATTCCTGGGTGAGTGGACCTCGATCCCTGTGCTGACCTATGGTCCGACTGATGCTGAGCATCATGTGGGGGCTGCACGTGGGTGCCGAGGGGACCCCGGGGAGTGGCATGGTTTGGCTGTTATCACCGTGAGTCGGTGTCGATGCGAGGAGTTATCCTTGTACTTCGTCCGATCCCGACGTTATTTTTCGTTGACTAGAGACTCGACTCCTCCAGTGACATGTCCACTAGTCGTAGCTTTCCTGCACACGCAGGTGCGGACCCACTTGGGAGTGGTGGAGAGCGTGACCCGGTGAGAGACGGTTTTTAGGATAGTTTCCGTAGGGCCCCCTGCCTTTGCAGCTTTAGTCCGGCTGGGGGAAAACCAGCTAGAGGACCCGACCTAGAGCAAATGATCTGTGTGTGCACACATAGTTGGGGGCAAAGGACCCGCGCTGACGAGCGCGACCCCAGCTAGTCCGTGTTCGTGATACTTGTTGTGTGTCTCAGTTTCTACCTGGGGTGAGTAGGGAGACACTTGGGCGTGGTGTTAGACGTCAGGGGACGCATCCGACTTTGCTTCTAGTGAGTAGAACTCTTGTGTCCTGGCAGGTATGGACTCTTGTTTTGTTGGACCGGGGTTGGTTTGCGCGGCACGGTTAGTTGTAGAGAGCTTTTCCGTTTATTTATTATTACTTGTCGCTTCCGTCGTACTTGTTCTCTCGTGCGAGGTGGGGGTCCGCGGGATCCCTACTGAGCCAATGAAATGATGCTCACCCCTGTGTTTTCAAGTGGGGCGGGGTCATCGGGAGGCGCGGTGGAGTTTGAGCGTGGTTCCAGTAGCCAGGGTTAGCCGCTAGTTGCCAGAGCCGGGGTATGCCCCATGTACTTGTACTTTTCTTTTTGTTGACTGTACTTAATTTGGACATGAGATATACTGGACCTTGTAGCAGTTTAGTTATTTATTTAATTTTCTACAATTATTTTAGCTTCCCTTGTATCCCTACACCATCCTTTAACCCTTCCGAGTCTTCGGGCTCGTGGGTGGCGGGCCGGGGTTCGAGTCGCGCCGATTCCTTTCCGGTACTCGGATCTCGGGTCGTTACAGGGGGACTTCTGAGGGAGGGCCTAGAACTCATTGACCGAAGCTGTGCGGTGTGGGGGGGCGGAAGGGGCCACGGCTAGTCGGGTGTCGCAGGTCTACGTGGAGGTGCAGGCCGACGTAGAACTGAACAGCGAGTTGGGGTGACGAAGGTCGGGCAGGGTGGAGAGTCGATACCGACAGAGTCCCAAGCAACTAAAGGGGACACCAGGGACGTCTGAGATCACTACTAATGTCACGCCCCAAGATTATGCAGCGGAAACAATCGGGAACGGGAACAGTCGGCATGGTAAGCCTCTTGTAAGCAAGAATAATCAGAGCGCAATAATAATCACACAAAGTAATTGCACAATAATTTACTCAAACCTTTATCTTTATTTCATCTCAAAATAATCATAATTCAAATACATAATATTCCACTCTCTTTAGACTCAATAAAACCAAAATTACATATGTGGACTCAATCTAGACATATTTAGATAATTCTAGGTCTTCACTCGATTCCATGTTCCCTTTAATCGCTCTCGGACCCATCACTTGAATAACTCGAATCCGAATTCGAATCACTTCCATTTCCTGATAATAATGGAAAGTAGGTAATGAGCACACTTGCCTAGTAGGTATCTTCACATCAACATGATTGGCAAAGTTAAAGTAATTAATGTCTTTAGCTCTAAGGAAAAAGATAAATCATGCAAATGCGATAAATCACGTATATAAACCAAGCAACAAGATATGATCAAGTGAGATATGATTGGAACAAGTATGATTAAGCAAGAATGAAATTATGGCCTTTCATGAACAAGAATGTATCAAGAATGTACTAGAACGTCATGTAATAAGCAAGTAAGTACTTTTTACTTAATAGCAAGTACTTCGTGAATTTCTGTGGATCAATGTCTGCATGTTCCGTGTATGCCGTGGATCTTCACTTATTTATAAAGAAAGTACTCCGAGCGCAATGCGACGCCAGTAGCATCATACCCCATGGTTTACAGTATGTTTCCGACAATCAGTCGAGGGGACTAGCATAGAGCCCTTGAACACAATCAATGCTCGAACCGCATCTTCAAGTATAAATCAAGCTAATTGCACGTATATAACAATAAAGTTGAGCCAATAATGCACAAGCAGTTCATGATATGTTGTCAATAAAAGAACGCTTCAACTTTGAATAAGAGTTCAAGAAAAATCATTTAAGTACTAGGTCATGCCTTGGAGAAAATTTGACAGCATAACGGTACATTCTTTATCTTTCATAATTTATCTTAGGTATCTTTGAACAAAATTACAAGTCCTAGACTGTCATTATGTCAATCTAGGATCATAGGAATATTAACCCTTGGGTCCAACCTTGGGTTAACAGTACTCAAGAAATTTAGCGGTCTATGACTGGGCCGCTATATTGACATGGCGGTTTAGTATTGGGCCGCTAGAGTGGCTGAATCCAGAAAGAAATCAATTTGGACTCAGAGACAGTGGCGGTCATATACTAGACCGTTAATGGGCCTTAGCAGTCGAGTATTGAACCGTTAATGGACAGAGTTTTCAGAAAACCACGATAGTGCTTTCTAGACAATTTGGCCTTTAATGGTACAACCAACTCGGCGTCCTAGTGGGAATCCCAGGCTCGCGGAGAATTACAAAGGCCTTGAAACAAGATTTCCTAGTCCGTTGGAAGGAATATCCAAAGGAGAGGTTATCAAGTCCAAGATTGTGTGCCTAATGTGCATAAATGTAACTAATGGTCATATACCGGGATATATGCCATGGTACTTATGAAAATGACTCTATAGATGAGAAAATAGATCATTAAAATAGTGATCAAGATAAACCATGAATCATCTAACTTTAGAAACATGTATTTAATTACAAAGGTATAAGATTTTGTCATAAATTAACTTATGCTTAAAATAATCCTAGGTACCATAAAGAACATGAAATCACTGTTATGAATCAAAGTAGTGAAATAACATTAAAACAAGTTGGTATATAGTTAACTAGGCTTATTTATAAGCTAGACGGACCGCTCTTGATTCTGTCTCGGGTTGACAGGAATCAGAACATTGGCGGTCTATTATAGAGCCGTTACAGGAATTTGGCAGTTTATCGTAAGGCCGCCACATGGAGTTTAACGGTCTATTTCTGGTCTGCCAGAGGTTTCATAAAAATCTGACTAGCGGTTTATCGTAGGGCCGCTGCACAAGGTTAGCGGTCGAAGATTAGGCCGCTAGAGAACGTCTGACAGTAAATGAAATAGGAAGAAACTAATGTTTAAAACACATCATGTTTGGAAATCAACATGTATAAACTTCCCTACCACGATAGAACGAAGATTAGGCTATATGCATAGGATTCATGTATTATGACAAAGAAAATTAATTTAGCTCATTTAGGGCTAAGAAAGATGCATGGGTGTATAGTTCCTATTAAAACATGAAATTCTCCGTACACAATACATGAAATCAAGTGCAATAAGAGGGCTTTTAATCCTAGCATGATATTTTAGCCGTTAATGAGATGACCTACCTCTGTCAACACTTCTAGACTTTGAATTTCGGACTGGAAGTCAACCCTAGTTCTGCACTTCCTGTGATAAATCAAAAACTTCACGTCCTAATAACTCTTGATTCTCTTGACCTAATGATGTGAAATTTGGAGGGTAAGAAGAAGATACTAAGGAGAATAGAAAGTTCTAAAGGCACTAATGCTAAATACCTCGTTCTGGATCCCTAATTTCTTGATCTTCACCACATCGTTGCACAGTTTCCTGAGTCGTTGATGTGGAACTAGCAACTTTGGGGGCTTCTATCTTCCTGATGGGTTGATCTTCTAGCACGAAATTTTGAGGCAAGTTAGTCTTTAGTATTAAGAATAAAAACTTCAAAAGAACCTACCTGAAATAATACCTCCTTACCTTAGTTCCACGCGAGCCAAATGTAAGGGTCGCGCATGTGAAACATAGTGTCTATTTATAGGGTTTGGCTAGGGTTTCGTGGATTAGATCCATTCTAGAGTACCTAGTTGGTACAATTTCGATTTCTGAGAGTCCTTAAGATGTTTACTAGTCCTCCCATCTAGTGGCTTGGAAGAAAAATGTTAAAAATCTAATCTTTTTGCTCTTTCTTCAACTCACGGAACTGACAAGAATTAGCGGTCGAAGACTGGACCGCCACCCATCTTCTAGCAGTTTTACGATAGACTGCCATTATCATTGGGTGCCGAGTTTGAATTTAATTCAAACTCTTTTCTTCATTTATCCACTTAATTATCTTAATAGGGAGCATTTATCCCTTAAATTTCGTGAATAAGTTAATTAAACTTCTAGAATATGGGCCAAACTTCATGGGCTTGGTCCTTAAATCTTTTTGGGCTTTATTTAAATAGGCTAGGTTAATTGGTTATCACACTTGGGCCTTAATAATGATTTATTTAACCCAATATTCATTTATTAATTCATTTGGGCCTTTGAAAATGCCAGAAAATTCCCAAATATATCAGAAATAGTTTATAAAAATTCCAGGGCATTACACCTTCCCCCACTTAAGAGAATTTGATCCCCAAATTCAATACATGGATTGTACGGAGAGTGTACTTACAGTTAAAATAATTCCATAAATCTTTTACGCATAGCTTCTTTGTTTCCCATGTTGCTTCATGCGGCCATAACTTAGTCCATTGGATCTTGACCATAGGAATAGTCTTATTCCGAAGTTGACGTACCTCTCGTTCAACAATCCTTATTGGCTTTTGCTCGTATGTCAAGTCCTTTTTGATTTCTAAATTGTCGTAAGTGATGACATGAAAAGGATCAGGTACATACTTCTTGAGCATTGAGATGTGAAATACATCATGGACTTCTACTAATTGAGGGGGCAAAGTAATACGATAAGCAACCTCCCCGACCCTTTCAATAATTTCAAAGGGGCCAATGAATCTTGGAGTAAGCTTGCCTTTGATTCCAAATCTTCGAATACCTCGACCTGGAGAAACTTTGAGGAACACATGATCTCCTACTTGAAATTCCAGGTCACGCCTTCGATTATCAGCGTAAGATTTTTGCCTATCTTGTGCCATTTGAAGTGTTTCTCGAATGAGTTTTACCTTTTCGGTAGTATCTCTAATGATGTCGGGACCGAGAAATTGCTTTTCTCTTACTTCATTCCAACAAATAGGCGAACGACAGCTTCTTCCATATAAATCTTCAAATGGTTCCATTTGAATACTAGCTTGATAGCTATTATTGTATGCGAATTCTACCAGAGGCAAGTGATCATGCCAACTTCCTCCAAAATCAATAGCACACGCCCTGAGCATATCTTCCACCACTTGATTTGTCCTTTCTGTTTGACCATCAGTTTGTGAATGGAATGCCGTGCTAAAGTTCAGTCGGGTCCCTAAAGAAAGTAGTAGACCCTTCCAGAATTATGATGTAAACTGAGGATCTCGGTCTGAAATAATGGTGATAGGAACACCATGCAGTTTCACAATTTCTTTCATGTATAATACTGCTAGTACGTCGACAGACCATCGACTTTTGATCGGTAGAAAATGTACAGACTTAGTCAATCGGTCTATGATCACCCATATACCATCGTGTCCTCCTCTCATCCTAGGTAAACCCATGATGAAATCCATCCCTATACTTTCCCACTTCCACTCGGGAATATTTAAGGGGTGTAATTTACCTGCAGGTTTTAAATGTTCTGCCTTGACCTGTTGACAAGTGAGACAGCGGGTGTAATATTATGGACCCTTCGGATCCTTCTTTTTGGGTCTCGGATTTGCTTTCTCGGAGTGTCCGACTCTGCTGTGTCTGAAATTTTGTTTCGGACATCTTTCGTGTTCGGATCGGCGCGATCCGGAGTTGTTTCGGAGGCCTGGAGAGTGTCCATGGCTTTTCCGCACGTTTTTCCGATTCCCGGCCGTGTTTCTAGCTTTTACCTTCGGAACCTCGTTGCAGGTGAACTGGGTCGTTCACCTAGGCGAGAGTGGTACCGTTGCGATCGGTGCGTGTCGAGGATCGCGGATGTGTAATTTTTAACTTTTCGGTATTTTTTTGACATTTCTGGATTTTCTATAAATACCCTATTTCTTTTTCTTTTCTCCCCCTCTTCTTTCTTCTTCTTCTTCCTCTTTCCTTTTTCCTCCCCACCGTGAGCGCCCCTTCTCTTCCCCTCTCCCGACGACGACCGCTCCGACCCTCTCTCCGGCTGCAGATGGCGGCAGGGTGACGGCACGGCGACGGCGGTGTGTGACGATCCCGGGGGCGTGCGACATTCGTGGGAAGCGTGAGGAGGAACGAGGGTTTCAAGCATTCTTCGTGATTTGTGGACGATCCGGCGCGCCTCGAGGTGAGATCGAGGTAGGGTGACATTCCTTAGCTCCCCGCGTTCCATTCCCGTGATTTCTAGCCCAGTGTGAGGTCGAGAGGGGTCGTTTCCATGCCGGGAGGGTAAAATCATGATTTGGGGAGAGTTCACCCGATCTACGTTTTTAAGCCGCGATTCGACGTTTTGATGGCTTAGAAGCATGCTAAGGGTCCCTAGGGGGCTTCCCCCTTATTTTTACCCTCTCCCATGGAGGTATGGGGGCGTGGTTGGAATTTTTGGGATTTTCCCGCCATCGGGACGGTGTGGCGGTCGTTCCAGTGACCGCCACAACGTGTGACGCCCCAGGGTGGGTGCATCACAGCCTACTGTTTTGTCGGCAGGGTGGCCCGTGGGCCTGAAGGTCCCATGATAGACCGCTAGAGGGTGTGACACCCTCAGGTTAGACCATCAGAGTGACGATCCGACCGTTGGTTTTCGACCGTTGTTTTTTTGACCGTTGGGGGTCAAGGCCTCTGACGCACCCAGGGAGGGGCGTCAGAGCCTTGTGACGCCCCTATGTGGGAGCATCAGAGCTGACGCGTCCCCACCTTCTAACGCTCCTGGGCAGGACCGTTAGAGGTTGTGATGCCCCGAGGAGTGTGCATCACAGCTGGTTTCATTCTATCTTCTGACGCACCAGAGATGGTCCGTTAGAGCCTATGACGCCCTGAGCGGTGTGCGTCACAGTTGGTTTCTTCCCGCCTTCTGACGCACTGGGATGGGTGCGTTAGGGCCTGTGACGCACCAGGGCTGGCGCGCTACAGCCGGTTTTGCACCGAGTGTCTGACGCACCTGTGTTGGGCCGTCAGACTACTGTGACGGCCCAGAGATAGATCGTTAGAGCCTGTGGCACACCTGGGTTGGACCGCCAGGCTCTGGACTGCACCAGGTGGTCCGCAGTCCCGTTTCTTCTCCGACCGCGGTCACCGGGCGACTGTGTGGGCACGAGGAGCGTTCCTTGTACTTGGTTCGGATCAGACATTATTTTCCGTTGACTTGAGAGTCTACTCCTTCAGTGACCCTCCACTAGTCGTAGCCTGCTTACACATCTAGTGGTCCCACCAGGGAGTGGTGGAGATGCTACCCTGAGGACGATTTTTAGACTGGTTTCTGTCAAGCCCCACGTCTACCAGCAGAGTCCGGCTGAGGGGAAAACCAGTCAGAGGACCAGATCAGAGACGCACGATCTGTGTGTGCACACGTGGTTGGGGGTGGTTGGACCCACGCTGATGAGCATTACCCCAGCTAGTCACTTGCTTTGTGGTTACTTGTACGGTGTCCTTGCCTCCGCCGGGGGCTATCGTGCCAGGCGAACACCTGCGGTGCGGTGTAAAACGTCAGGGGACGCTACCGACTGTGCTTCTAGTGGGAGGTACTCCTGTCGAGTCGGGAGTGACAGACTGTCAGTCTCTGTGACTTCGACCTTCGAGTTTTTGGTCATGTTGACCGTTGAGTTCTAGTTGTTTCGCCGTGGCGCGTGTATCGGTTTTTCGTGCCATGAGACCGGTGTTGTAGTTGCAGGGCTTTCACTTCTGAGGTACTCGCTTACTGCTAGCGTAGCGGTTTTCCGTTTACGAGGTAGGGTTCGAGTGATCCGTACTGAGTCTTGTTCTGAGAGTCATTCCCTGCGTGTTTTCACCGTGTTTCAGGCGAGGCGCGGCTTCAGATGGGCGCGTCTGAGGCTCAGCGTGGTTCAGGTTCCCAGCGTTAGTGCCAGAGGTCAGAGCCGGGGTATGCCCCGTGTAGCTGTACTTTTCTTCCTTGTCTCTGTACTAGTTGTGGACTACTGTTGTTTATTTTGTTATATCTTGTGGACCATGTATCATGTAAAATGTTACTTTATTTCCTGCTTAATCATATAAATTGTTTAATTTCTATAATTATTTGTGATACTTATGTAGTCTCCACACCATCCTTCTAACCCTTCCTAGTCTTCGGGCTCGTGGGTGGCGGTTCGAGTCTCGGGTTATCGGGCCTTCCCGGTAATCGGATTCTCGGGTCGTTACAGCTGGTATCAGAGCGCGGTTGTGGAATTATACGAGAATCATAAGTAATTGTAGTGGTCCACTAGTCCACAACAATGATGTACAGTTGACGCTGGCATCGGGCATCGTGTGTTTTTAGTGACCTTGCCGTTTCCGTGTTTTTTATCTTTTGCTTCATGACCGAGCATGGCGCCGAGGTGGGGGACTCGCTCTCAGCAGGGGCAGTCGACTGAGGTTCAGGAGATCCAGCATAAGGCTTAGGAGGAGTAGAGTAGAGTGCCACCAGCGGCCACCGAGGCAGCAGATACTACGAGGGTTGCAGGGGCCGAGGATTTCTTCCGTGGCATGTACCAGCTTATGTCGCAGCAGTTCGGCGGAGAGGCTGGTGAGGGCTCGTCGACTCGGGGTGGGCCAGGTCGAGCAGTGAGGGATTTCATGTAGTTCCATCCACCTTCCTATGGCGGCCAGCCAGACCCTGATTTGGCTCAGAGTTGGCTCGATGAGATGGAGCGGGTGTTCAGTTCCGTGCGGTGTACTGCGAAGGACATGGTGATGTTAGCCTACAACCAGTTACAGGGCATGGCTCGGGCGTGGTGGTCTTCCGAGTGGAAGACGTCCTTCCAGTCTCGTCCCCTTGAGCAGATTACGTGGGGTGACTTTGTCAGCGCTTTCGAGCGTGCTTACTATCCAGAGTATATTGCTACGCAGCGGATGCATCAGTTTTTGGAGTTGGTCCAGGGTGACATGTCCGTGTTGCAGTACAAGGCCCAATTTGTTGAGCTGGATCGTTATGCACCTCATATCATGGAGCATGAGAAGGTGAAGACCAAGCAATTCATGCAGGGCTTGAAGCAGGAGCTGAGACACCATTTGATCGCAAACGCTGCCATTGATTTGGAGATGGCTTCTCGTGTAGCGGCATCCTTGGAGCTGGATATGCAGAGGACTCAGGGACCGATCAGCCAGGGGAAGTCCTTGTCAGGCCGCAGTCAGTAGATGACTACCCAGCAGCAGAGCACGTTCCAGCTTTCTTCTGGTAGTTCGGGGGCTTCGACCCTGGCGGCATCAGCGGCAGGTTCTGCGTCTTTCAGCGCCAAGGTGAAGAAGTTCTTCAAGAAGAATTTTTAGAAGAAGAAGAAGGAGGGCCGAGAATAGCGGCAGGCTTCTTCGGGCAGTGTTCAGCAGCCGGCACCCTTGCAGCGGCAGGGTTCGGTCAGTAGTTTTTGGGGGCCGTATCCCCGGTGTGACAAGTCGCATCCAGGCAGGCAGTGTATGGTGCCGGTGATCTGTTTCAGGTGTGATAAGCCAGGACACATGGCATGTGACTGTCCGCAGCGATCGCGTCAGCCACCCCAGTTTCCTCAGCAGTAATAGCAGCAGTACCCACAACAGCAGGGTCAGTTTCCGCCACTACCACGGTCAGCGAGTGTGGGCAGGCAAAGAGCTCGAGGCCAGATTACTCACATGACCAGGGCAGAGGTAGAGTCGTCGTAGCTCGTGGAAGGTACTGTTATGATTTTGGGTTGCACAGCGCGAGTTTTGTTTGATTCTGGCGCATCCCATTCGTTTATTTTGGAGGATTTTACGCTGAGTGTTGAGGACCCGGTATCCCAGATGTCTTGTGATCTGATGGTGGAGTTTCCGTCCGGTGACTTCATGATCACTCCGTATTGTTTCGAGAAGGTTCCGGTCTGGATCGAGGGGTAGAGTTTGCCAGGCAGGTTGTATGCATTACAGCTTCGGGATTATGATGTGATTTTGGGCATGGATTGGCTCAAGGCCCATGGAGCAGTGGTGGATTATGGAACGAAGAGGGTTTACTTTTAGCATCCGCGTAGGTCGACCTTCTACTTCCAAGGTATCCGTTCTACCTCTCCTCGTTTCCTCGTTTCTACGATTCGAGCCCATCATTAGCTTGATTCCGATTGTCAGGGTTTTCTCGCTTATATGGTCTTTGTAGACCAGCCGTGTCCGGATGTGGAGGACATTCCAGTGGTGTGCGAGTTTCCTGATGTGTTTCCCAAGGATTTGCCTAGATTGCCTCCCCAGCGGGAGATCGATTTCGTTATCGAGGTTGTGCCTGGTACGGGACCCTTGGCGAAGGCTCCCTACCGAATGGCTCCCACTGAGCTGAGAGAGCTGAGGGTGCAGTTGTAGGAGTTGCTGGCCAAGGGGTACATTCATCCTAGCTTTTCCCCTTGGGGTGCGCCCGTGTTGTTCGTGAAGAAGAAGGATGGTAGTCTGAGGTTGTGCATTGACTACCGGCAGCTGAATGAAGTGACCATCAAGAACAAGTATCCGTTGCCACGGATTGATGATTTATTCGACCAACTTCAGTCTGCTCGAGTGTTCTCACAGATTGATTTGCGGTCTGGTTACTATCATCTGAGGATTCGCGAGTCCGGTGTGGAGAGGACTGCGTTCAGTATGAGGTACGGGCATTATGAGTTCTTGGTGATGCCGTTCGGGCTTACCAATGCCCCCACAGCCTTCATGGACTTGATGCAGAGGGTGTTTCATCCCTATCTGGACCAGTTCATGATCGTATTTGTGGACGACATCCTTGTTTATTCGCGGTCTGCGGAGGAGCACGCGTACCATTTGGGTATGGTGCTACAGACGTTGCGAGATCACCTGTTGTATGCGAAGCTCAGTAAGTGCGAGTTCTGGGTTCGTGAGGTGCACTTTTTGGGGCACGTGATCTCTGGTGATGGTATTTCCGTGGACCCCACCAAGGTCGAGGCAGTAATGCAGTGGCTGAGGCCGAGATCTATGACGGAGATCTGGCGTTTCTTGGGGCTTGCAGGCTATTATCGGAGGTTTATCCAGGATTTTTCTCGCATTGCGGCCCCGATGACTAGACTTACACAGAAGGATGTGCCTTTTTTCTGGACTGATGAGTGTGAGTAGAGTTTCAGGAAACTGAAGAGATTGCTCACCTCGGCTCCGGTGTTGGTTTTACCTTCTGGATCGGGAGGTTTTGTGGTGTGTACAGATGCTTCCGGGGTCAGATTGGGTGCTGTGTTGATGCAGCATGGTAGAGTGGTGGCGTATGCTTCACGGCAGCTGAAGTCACATGAGGAGAACTACCCTACCCATGACCTGGAGTTGGCGGCAGTGATCTTCGCGCTGAAGATCTGGAGGCATTATCTGTACAGTGAGAAGTTTGAGGTGTTCACTGACCATCAGAGTTTGAGGTATGTGTTCACCCAGAGTGACCTTAACCTCAGGAAAGGGCGTTGGATGGAGTATATGAAGGATTATGACTTCACCCTGTCTTATCAGCTGGGCAGGATGAATGTCGTCGTCGATGCTTTGAGTCGGAAGGTCGCGGTCAGTGCCTTGATGTTGAGGAAGTGGAGGCTCTGGGAACAAGTGCCCAAAGTGTCATTCAGGCTCAAGATTCCCCGAGAGCCAGGGTTAGCGGTGCTCGTGAGTCTGACTGTCACCCTTGCTATCCGTCGTTAGGTGACAGAGGCTCAGCATGCAGACCCGGAGTTGCCCCGGATTTTGGCCATGGCTAATGTGGAGCTCGACGAGGACGGTGCTCTAAGGTTCCGTGGTAGGCTGTACATCCCCGCCGAGGAGCAGGTTCGTCGTGCGGTGTTGTGCGAGGCTCATGGGAGTAGGTACACCATACACCCGGGTGTGATGAAGATGTATCGGAACTTGCAGAGGCAGTTCTGGTGGTCTGGCATGAAGAGAGATGTTGCCAAGTTCGTGGCCAGGTGCCTGACCTGTTAGCAGGTGAAGGCGGAGCATCAGCGACCTGGAGGTACTCTTCAGCCCTTGGATGTTCCCGCGTGGAAATGGGACCACGTGACCACGGATTTTGTGGTTGGATTGCCGAGGACTCCGAGTGGGCAGGACAGTATTTGATTGTTGGTGGATAGGCTGATGAAAGTGGCTTGGTTGTTACCGATCAAAGTCAGCTGGAGTGTGCCCAAGCTGACACGTTTGTATGTGGAGTGGATCGTACCCTTGCATCGGATTCCCATTTCCATTGTATCCGATCGAGATCCGCATTTCACATCTGGTTTCTGGAGGAGTTTCCAGAGGGCTCTAGGCACCGAGTTAGCTTTTAGCTCGACATATCATCCTCAGTCGGATAGTCAGTCAGAGAGGACCATCCAGACTTTGGAGGACATGTTGAGGTCGTGTTGTCTAGAGTGGCAAGGGAGTTGGTTTCACCACCTACCATTGGTGGAGTTTGCCTACAACAACAGCTATCATTCGAGCATCGGCATGGCTCCTTATGAGGCGTTTTATGGGCGTCTGTGTCGGACTCCACTTGATTGGTTCGAGGTTGGTGAGCGTGTTTTGATGGGACCAGAGTTCGTGCAGCAGTGTGTGAATGTCATGCACCTGGTTCGTCAGAACATGTTGGCGGCCCAGAGTCGGCAGAAGAGCTATGCTGACCGGAGGAGGTAGCCTCTCACTTTCACCGTTGGCGATCGTGTGTTCTTGAGAGTTCTCCAATGAAGGGGGTGATGCGCTTTGGACGGTGTGGGAAGCTGAGTCCCCGCTATGTCGATCCTTTCCTCATTGTGGAGCGCATCGGTGAGGTTGCTTATAGGTTGCAATTACCCCCTGAGTTGGCGTCGGTGCATGACGTGTTCCACGTCTCGATGTTGCGGAAGTATATGCCCGATGACGCTCATGTGCTTGAGGATTCTGTTTGGCCCGAGGTGACTCCAGATCTTTCTCTCCCAGAGTTTTCCGTCCGCATTGAGGATAGGCGAGAGCAGCGCCTGCGGAGCAAGGTTATCCCCTTGGTTAAGGTGGTGTGGCAGCGGCACTCTGGTGGTGAGGCTTCTTGGGAGCGTGAGGATGATATGCGTCAGTAGTTCCCTTACCTGTTCGAGTGAGTTCCCTCTTCTTCCCCCTGAGCTTTGTTCTTAAATTTCGAGGATGAAATTTATTTAAGGGGGGAGGGCTGTAATATCCAGGACCCTTCGGATCCTTCTTTTTGAGTCCCAGATCTGCTTTCTTGGAGTGTCCAGCTCGCTGTGTCTGAAATTTTGTTTCGGACATCTTTCTGTTAGCGCAGCAAGAGTGATATAGAAGGGGGGGATGAATAGATCACTCCCAATTTGTAGAAACTTAGGCGAAAAAAAAATTCTACTGCTAACGCCCCTCCTTAACCCGCACACAGAGAAATGTAAATACAGTCACCAAGCAAGGCAGTATAAGTAAATGAGAGTGAAGAGCTGATCACATGGAAGCAAAGAGACAAGCAGATGGAGAGTGCAGATAACAACAACAAACCATAGAGGAGGCACTCGGTTTTTAGGTGGTTCGATTGTAGTCCGCATTCTACATCCACCCCTCACTCCAACAAGAATGAGGATTCCACTAGACAATGCTAGATCATTGCAGACTCAGTCTGCGAACAACATGCTGCCACACAGCTTGAACAACCAAGGGAAACAAATCCCTCAACCAAGCTCTGCTACCCACAGAACTTGAAACCTGTTCTAGCTACCAGCTAGAACACAACCGGAGAATCCTCTCCCTTCCTCCACACACCGGAGGGAAACTGCTAATGACAACCTGTCACTAGCAACACCTGAGATCACCGATCTCTCTTCCTCTGCAACCCAGAGGGAAACTAGAGTAATACTCCCTTCCTCCACACACCGGAGGGGAACCAATTCAAATTAGAAGGATGAACAAAATGAAACGAAAACAAAGTAGAAACAAAAACCAATGAAGAAGCAGTCGGTTCTGAAACCAATACAAATGTAGCTTCAAATGAAGCAATTCATCAAACCACAGACACTGCTCTCTCTCTCGAACAAACTCCTCTCGGATCTGGAACTCTCTGCTCTTTTTTCTTTTCTGGATCGTGCAAACTCACACCAATGGCTTCTGCTTTTTCTTTTCACGATCAAGCTTCTACTGAAGGACGAAGCTTCATATTTATAGCAGATTTTGGGCGTGTGGCTGCCAGGTTCCCGCCCATGAACTTTTTGCCAGATCATTTGAATTTCAACCACATGGCAGCATCCTGACTAGGTTGCCATCCACGTGTCATGTTCCTGTTGTCTTGGATCACGTGCCAGGTGCCAACCTCGGTTCACGTGCCCAATCATCAGCTTGAATCGCCTGCAGACAGAGACAGATGGAATGTATAGACTTAGTTAGTTCAGGCTATTAACATGAATGTATATACTTCAGAAACATCAACTGAGTAAGTGTGTACAACGTGAGAGGATGTATAGACTTAATGAATAAAGCGCATGTGAAGGCAGTGTATAGACTTATGAGCAAGCGCATGAATGTCAGTGTATAGACATAATGAGCAAGCGCATGAATGTCAGTGTATAGACTTGTGAACAAGCGCATGAATGTCAGTGTATAGACTTGTGATGAACAATACATGAACCAACCTTGCCAATGTGTAGACATTACATAGCTCAGCCACTGTGTAGACTTCACGAAGCCTCACCAGTGTACAGGCTTGGAAAGAGTGTGCTGTGAGCTTTGAAGACACAAGTTATAACAACAGAATGTATAGGGTTGTGGTCGGACAACCCAATGTATAAACTTGAAGCAAGAGGCCAGTGTTCAGACTTTGAACCAATGTGCTGTGAGCACTGTATAAACTTTGCCAGAGTGAGACGATGCAGAGACGCTCTGTTGTACATACTCTGAATGTGAAGGCATGCTGTATAGACTTGAATCGCTTGAAGCGATGTACAGACTTGGTGAAGCTCAAGCAGTGTGTAGACTTGTTGAACGCTTCAGCGTTGTACAGACATGGAAGTACACTGTGGATGTATGTGTAGACACGCCAAAATTGATGCTATGTTGATCAAATCTCATGTCGCTATGTTGACGCCCCAAAGTGAACTTCGATATATTCATAATATGAAGTTTTTCTATTTTTGTGTGTTTTTTGGTTTGTTCATGCTTTTTTTTATGATTCGCGACCTAACATGGGGCGTGTTCAAAGAAAGGGCGACCAAATGTCAGGACGTCAATTCCTGGTTTTATTCGGTTTCAAAATAAATTCAAAATAAGTTCAAATTATTGATTAACGTCCTTCCTCAGGGCGTGGTTTCAATTAACGCCTTCATCTCAGGCGTGTGCTCATAATTTTCAAATGAAGTAAGTTTTATTGCCAAATTTAAATCCATGAATTGACGCCTTTGTTGGGGTCGTGTTTTGATTAACGTCTTTATGTCGGTTGTCAATTCAAGATTTGACGCCCTTCGCAAGGTCGTGTTTTCCCTTTCATGTCCTGCTTAAACTCCTCTTTCCCGAAGAGTTTCCTACCTCTGTTAGTCACCTTGCTCGATCTGGGAACTAGAGTCCTTGCCTCCGTTGATCATTGCCCAATCTTATCCTTCCGAGTTTGAGTTAATCATTGATCTAAACCCTATATATGGTGGCTTTGATCGACCTCGTGCGAGGTTAGCAAGAGAAGGCAGAGATTACCAGATCAGCAAGCCGAGCAGTAGAGAGGTTAGAGAAAAAACAGTGGTTAGCCTGTTAGATAGCAGAGCTTGGTTAGAAGCAGAGTAGAGAAGTTAGCAGGTTAGCATTAGCAGAACAGAACCATCTTCCTCCTGCTGCTGATCTCTTTCTAAGGGCTTGCCTCTGCTTCCTTGCTGCTTCCTTGCTGCTTCCTCTTCTTCCTGCTACGGTTTCCTCTTTACTGTTTTACAGGAACAGCAGGGGCCTTCTTTCTATCTTTTTCTGTCTTTCGTTTGCTTTGTTGCATCATCATATTCATATCATCTCTGTCGCACAGTTTCCTTTGCATTAGTTTTATCACACATCTCCTCCCTCCCTAATTCTTCTTAGGGGTTTTAAAAACAAAAAAAATAAGGTGCGCATGTTTTTATCCTTTTCATCATATTTTCTATTTGAGAGTTGATACTACACACTTTTGGCTGATCCACTTCTCTTGGCTTGTTTTATTGTCTTTTTTTACAAGGGTAATCAATAAAGAAAAACCCCCTTCATCGGTCGGCCGGTTGAAGGAGGAGGAGGAATTCACAATCCATCCCGCGTTCTATTTTCCACCAGGTATTCGCGATCTTCTTTATTTCTTCTTGAGGTAACCCCTCTGGCGATCACCCTCCTTAGTAGTACCACGTGCTTCTTTTCCTTATTATTATATCATCTCCCCTTTATTTTTGTTATGCTTTCTCATATTTAAATTTCTTCTTCATGTGTGGATTTATCACAATCTGCAAATTGGCGATCACGGTGGGACTTCCACTGTTTTTCTTTTGATTACCATCTCCTATTGGCACCCACGTGTGCCCTTTCCTATTGGCACCCACGTGTGCCCTTTCCCCTTCGGCACCCACGTGTGCCCTTTCCCCTCGGTACCCACGGTACCCCTCCTCTTGTGCCCCACGGGCACCCTCCCTTGTGCACCCTGCACACTCCCCGGGATCAGCCAGTTTGTGATTGCACATTTCCTGAATTCACGCCTCAAACAGAGGCGCCTTTTCTTTTAACGCCTTCATCCAGGGCATGTTATTACTGTGTTACGTCTTCTGTCAAGACGTCTTTCATCATTTTACTGCTTTTATCACGCTACCTGTGAATTCACGCCCTGCCCTAGGGCGTTCTTTTATTGCACAGCGCCTCACCTCAAGGCACTTTTTCAGATTTGACGCCCTCACTCAGAGGCGTCCTTTTCATATTTAGCGCCTCAACCAGAGGCGTGTCTTTGTTTCTCGCTGCTGGCTCATGGCCTCTCGCAGTGATTCACGACAGTGACCCTGTCGTTGCTTTGGTTGATAGCGACCTGCCCCAGGTCGTCTCTTTCCTGCGTTTTACAGAAGCCTGCTTCCTGTTGCTGTCTGTGATAGTTTGTTTGGTTATTACATTGCTTGCCTATATTGCTGTGATCTTATCATCTTATTTTGCATATTGTGGCATTTGGTTGAGAGACCTCCTCTCTCTACACTAGGATTCCACACACCTCTCTTGGAATCGGGACGACCCTCCATTGAGCATTCCGTCTCTTTGGACCGGAAATCCCTTTTCCAAGACCTCCGTAAGTCCCCGCACCCGTGGATTCCCTCATGGACGCCGGGCTGGTTGTACCCTTGAAGAACCCAGAGTATAGAGAACCTATCGTTAGTGAAGAGAGAGAAAGAATCTAGTTGACCCGTAGGTTACACTTGGATCAACTAGGTTTCACATTGCAAACAGAAGTGAACTATTCAACAATTTAATCCACTCTAGTCTCAAGCATAACACTAAAATCTTGCGTTCATCTAAACTTGGTTGCGTACACTTGCTTGGATTGATTTGTTTAGACTTGTTTGGATTGAGTGGTTGTTTGTTTGATACTGCCTTTATAAAGTTGTCTCTCCTCTTAAACATGAAACTCCGTTCAGGAAAAATCATCAACATGGCAGGCTACGGGGATTCTTGTGATGATGAGGATGAGAATGTTTTTGGTCAATATGAGACCCCCCCCAGGATTCCATCTATTATGAGGGAAATTACCCTCCTCCTCAGTCCCATCATCCTCAAATCCATGTGGTTGATACCACTCCTCAAGAGGTTGTGCCCTCTTCCCAAACTTTACCCTCCAACACCTCGGGGAATTCTTCTCCATCCCTCAATGTCACAGATTTAATTAATGCTTTATCTCAGTTAGACGATTCCCAGCGGCAGGCTATTCAGGCCGCTTTGAAAGGGAAGTCTGTTCCCTCTTCATCCTCTAATCCCCCTCCGGCCGAGAGTGGCCATCACCTCACTAATGACCAGGCGGTCTTGCACAAACCCCCCTCTCGTCCACCAACGCCCGGTGCGGCCATTCCGGCCCAACAGGCGAGCTATTCAGCGGTTAGGCCTCAGTTCCAACCTCCCCGAATTCTACGGACACCTATACCACATTCTTTTATTCAAAATCCGGCCCCAGTCGAGTCCGACACTAATATGTTATTACTCCAAAAATTGGCCAGCATGGAGGAGCAACTAAAGAAGGTCACCACGGCTAAGAATGCCCCGGAAATTTCGCTCCCTACATTGCCTGTCTTCCACTTACCACCATCTGAAATGCCGAACTTCCGGCGATATAATGGGACTGGTAATCCTTTTATTCATTTGAAGGACTTCAGGTACGAGACCTCCTTCTGGCAAGACAACAAGGCCTCTTTGGCCTATTTATTCAGGAGATCTCTGGAGGGGCCAGCCCTTGAATGGTTTTATTCACTGGATTCCGCTGATGCCGGCGACTTTGATATTGTTTAAAGGAAGTTCTTGCAAAAATACAGAGACCGGGTCGGACCATCCCTTTCGCTCACAGATCTGGTCGCGGAAAAGATGAAGCCCGAGGAGGAGTTCATAATGTTTGCTGATAGATGGTGGTCTATGGCCGAAAAGTTGAAAGATACACTGTCTGAACCGGAACAAGTCAAGATGATAATTTCCAATGCCACTCCTCAGTTCCGGCACATGATGGCCATGAACCGGTTAACCACCATGGAGGAGCTCTATGAGAGAGCTCGTTATATCCAGACGCAGATGAAGGATTCGCCCATTATGGGCATGTTTGAGCCGAAGTCACGGCTATTCAAGAAAACCACAACTGTCAACAACAGCGGGCCCACGACGGAGGGCACTATTGTAAATGAGCAGGTTGGCGTAGTTGGCCACCCCCATCAAGCTAACCCACGTCCTAACCTTCCTCCACCACAAAACCCCCATTTCAACTCCACCCCACAACGCCAATTCGCACCCCAACATTCCTTTGCTTCACCACCAAACCAAGCGCCCCGCGCTAAGCCTCCAGCTCCACAACAGTACCACCAGGTACCACCACCTACCAACTATGGCCAACAACAACAACGGAGACCACCACTTGGCCCCAAAAGGGACCACTACCCTCCATTACCAGAAAGTCTCCCGGATATTTTCAATGCCTTAATGGCCGCCAATTTGCTCATATTACCAAGGGAAAGAACAGCGTGGCCCGCTAATGTTGACACATCCCGTTACTGCGCTTTCCATCGTGCACCTGGTCATAACCTGGATCGTTGCTTCCACTTCAGAGATTACATTTATGACCTAAATGACCAAGGTGACATCAATTGGGACGAAATGAGGCAATTCATCGCCACCATGAAAGAAAGAAGGTCTCCTCGGCAGCAACAGGCTCAGCAGCCACAACAACCAGCTCCACAACAGCAACAACAAGCTCCAGCACCTCACCACGATATGGGGATCGTCCACAATCCACTGCCGGAGCACCCGCCAAACCAGCACGTAAACCCTGTCACGTCTCTCTATGAGGTGGAGAGAGGGCAGGGATGGCATAAAGAAAACGCCTCTGTCGGGGCACTTTATCATAATCAAAATCAACCTCCGCGCCTCTTGCGCACCCCTTCTTCTCCTACCCCTCAAGTGGGCCGATCTCTTCTGCGCCCCGTTAATTCACCGCCTATCACCAATTCTCCAACCCTGCCGATTCGCCCCCTTCTTACACGCTTATCAACTCTACAGCCTACGCCACAACAAAACCCATCCACCACCAACCCTTCGCCACTGCCATCTAGGCCACTCCTCATCTGCCCATCACCAACGCCCACTGCACCCGCCACCACTACTCCTTCACCGGCAAGGATCCCCCCACCATCGGTTCCGCCACCTTTTGTACCCAGAACCCTTCTCATTCCACCTCCCACCAATTCCCCCTGCATTCGGGTATCCCTTTCTACCTCTACGCCTCCTACCAGGGCACCAGCACCCTCTACAGGAATTCCCTCTGCGGGAACTCCCACTCCACCACTTCTTAACACCAACACACCTTCTTCTTCATCTAATCCCCCTCCCACACTTGTCCCTACAGAGGCACGTCAAGGCGTGGCGCCGCTCCGCAGTGGATGGATGTTCCACCGTATTTTTCCACAGAGAGAGTTAGAGCCCGTGCAGGGGCCGCAAGAACAAGAACAAGAACAAGAGTCTGTGCCAGGAACTCAGTATGATTTACTAAAGCACTTGGACCGAACACCAGCAAGGATTTCAATCTTGGAACTAATTAAAAGGTCCACCACTCATCAGCTAGCGTTGAAAGAATATCTGCAAAAGGTGATGGTCAATGAGGACATTCCAGTTGAGCAGATAGTCACGGTTTTAACACCCGCTAGCAGTCAGCCGGCAATTACTTTTCATGAACATGAACTGGCGCCACTCCCAGCAAGAAAGTACTCTCTATGCATCACAGTTGACATTAATAAGGTGGCTGTTAAGCAATGTCTGGTGGACACTGGGGCATCCATCAATGTCTTGCCACCTAGCACCTTAAAGTTGTGTGGCATTCTGGAAAGCCAAATTCGGCCGTCCACTATCACAGTCACTGCATATGATAACACGAAGAAACCTCCTCTAGGCATGATTACGTTAAAAGTAAGTTTGGGTCCTGCCGCCATCACAGCAGATTTCCATATTCTGGATATGGATCCGACATTTAATGGCATTCTGGGACGCCCCTACATTCAACAACTCGATGCGGTGCCCTCTACAAATCACCAATGCCTTAAATTCCTACACAAGGGCCGCATTATTAAAGTTACCAGTATGCCGATTCTGCCAGAGGAGGATATTCATGTGGCTTCATCAGTTCCATCCATGTGGCCGGCCAACAAGCCACTATTATCTGTGCTGGACGTCCCTTGTCCACGACCAATGCCAGAAAAAGTCACAACGGTTGCTATGACACCCCTGCCTCCCAAGGGGAAAAAGAAGAAAACAATGATGAACACCTCTGGCTGGAACATCTTAATGAAAATGGGGTATCAAAATGGCAAAGGTCTGGGTGCCAACTGTCAAGGCAGGATTAGGCCTGTTAAACCTCAGAAGCTGATTACACGAGGTGGCCTAGGTTACAAAGGGCCAGGCAAAAACAAAGATGAACCATGGGCATTTATGACATCTACATTAAAAACAGATCGCCAACCGCTCACTTGGACATTGAAGACACATTTTGTCACGGGTGGCTTTCAAAATAATGAGCAAACTACCATAATCACTTCCATATTAGACTGTCAGGATGTTCATGCTAGACAGTTTGCTCGTCATATTGTCCCGTTGGCCACATACAAAGCCCTGGAGTCCTTAAGGCCTGACAAACGAAGAAAAATGGATGATCCAGAATGTGACTGGTACAAGTGGTTCGATATGCAGGATATTACTATTTCTTTGAGCCGCCTCTTCATGCCGACTGACCCGGAATGGCCGCCACTTATTCATGAATTGATTGAGATGCCAGCTGCAATTACAGATAAGAGGCAGCTGCTGAGTGACTACACTGATACTGGAGAGCCAGATGTTCCGTTTGAAGAAGGCTTCACCATGGACAGGCTGTGGGCCGGCCTCTTTTCTCTCACTTCCATGCATCCATCTGTGCTTGCTTCTCTATATTCTCATCGGTTTGGTCGCGTGCCAAGACCGCCTCCAATTATACTCAACTTGTCTCCAGATTCAATCCAAATTTCTCTCACAATTCCTTCTTCGCTCCTCGAGCGATTTTCTAAACTCTCCATCACGCCCCCGCGCGGGCCATCACTGATTCAATATTTCTCTGATCTGGCAATTTCCACTCCTCTGCTATTCTCCCTTCACACTGCTTTCTTCTTGAAAAAGAAAATAAAAATGAATAAAAAGAAAAAAATGAAAAAAAAACGCCAAATTCCCAAATTTCCAATCCTCCATTTCTGTTGAGGAGACCTCCTATTTCTCTTCTGAGTGCATCCCGACCCAGGGGCCGCTCCTTCAAGATTCATTGCTAAATCTTTTCTCCCCCTCTGGTGAGGGGACTTCCTCTGTATTACCTCCTGTATCCACTTTTTCACCTCCTTCTTTTTCTTTTTCCAGTCAAGCTAGTTGTTCTTCTTCTTCTAATAAAATTCATGGGGTAGACTCACATAAGAAATCAAAGGGTAAGCAGATCCCTCGTAGGTTTCTGTTGGAGTTAGCTATCAGATGCCAGGCTTGTTTAGCCCTTCCTGAATTTATAGAGAATCCAATCATCCTGCCAGAGTCAGAATATGAGGGTGCTGTTGTTTCTTATGAGGGTTTGGGTGTCTATAAAATTATGAATGACGAAGACCCTATTGAAGAGGGGGATGAAAGTTATGAAGAATATGAGGACGAGGCTGATGCTTTTGCTAGTGGCATAAGACGATTTGACGAACCGTCAGCCTCCGTAGAAGAGCCTACCAAAGAAATTAATTTGGGTACCGAGGAAGACCCTAGGATTGTCCTCATAAGCAAGAATTTACCGCCCTCCGAAGAGGAGGCGCTCATTTTGGTCCTGCAAGAATACAAGGACACGTTCGTATGGAGTTATGAAGATATGCCTGGATTAGATCCTGCGCTCGTTGAACACCGCCTTACACTTAAGCCAGGGTCTGTGCCGGTCAAGCAACGGTTGAGGCGTTTCCACCCTAATATGGCTTTAAAGATGAAAGAAGAGGTCGACAAGCTCCATAAGGCTAGATTTGTTAGAGTTATCCTCTACCCCAATTGGGTGGCTAACATCGTCCCGGTTATGAAGAAAGATGAAAAAGTTCGAATTTGCATAGACTTCCGGGATCTCAACCGTGCGTGTCCTAAAGATGACTTCCGCCTCCCTCATATTGATGTTTTGATTGATAACACGGCAGGATTTGAGACTCTCTCGTTCATGGATGGATTCTCAGGTTACAATCAAATTCGTCTGGCTGAAGAAGATCAAGAGAAGACATCATTCACTACACCATGGGGTACTTATTGTTATGTGGTCATGCCTTTTGGACTTAAGAATGCTGGAGCCACCTATCAGAGGGCTATGATGGTGATTTTTCATGACATGATTCATATCTATATCGAGGTGTATGTGGACGACCTGGTTGTGAAATCAAGGACAAGGATTGAACATCCTGGGGTTCTAGCTAAGGTCTTGCAAAGATCACGAGAGTATCAGTTGAAGATGAACCCCAAGAAGTGCGTGTTTGGTGTTTCTTCAGGGAAGTTGCTTGGTTTCATTGTTAGCAAGAGGGGAATTGAAGTTGATCCCAACAAGGCAAGGGCCATTAGAGATATGCCTCCTTCCAAGAATTTGAAGGAAGTTCGAGGATTAATCGGGAGGTTGCAATTCATTCGCCGCTTCGTCTCCCAGCATTCACAAAGATGTAGGCCGTTTTACGAGCTTACTAAGCCGGGAGTCAAGTTTAATTGGGATGACAAGTGTCAGGCAGCCTTTGACGGATTGAAGAATTATTTGGCCAATCCTCCTGTCCTGAGGCCGCCGATTCCAGGCAAACCACTCGTTCTCTATGTCTCCATCCTGGATGACTCTGTAGGTGCTGTCTTAGCACAAGTAGACAAAGAAGGTAAGGAGAGGGCAGCATACTATTTGTCTAAACTTCTTAACCCCTGTGAACATAGGTATTCAGCCATGGAGAAAACTTGCGCTGCTTTAGTCTGGGTAGTTCAGAAGTTAAAGCACTATTTCCTAGCTCACGAGGTTCACCTCATTGCTCGCATGAATCCGATTAAATTCCTCCTTGAAAAATCTATCCTCACTGATCGATTAGCACGCTGGCAAAGCTTCCTCTCTCAGTTTGATATCACTTACATTCAACAGAAAGCTATCAAAGGTTACGCCATTGCCGAACATCTTGCTCACCACCCTCTACCGCGTTTTGATCCTGTCAATTCGGAGTTTCCAGATGAAGAACTAATGTCCATTAATCAACCCCACGATCCTATGTGGACATTACATTTTGATGGAGCTCTAAATTCCCAGGGAAGAGGGATCGGCATGGTTCTTTTAACACCAGAAGGGGTCACCATCCCATTTGCTGCTCGGCTCACTTTTCTCGCCACCAATAATATAGCTGAGTATGAAGCTCTTTTGACCGGTCTTCAAAGCGCTTATCGATATGGTGTCACCCATTTGAGGATTGCAGGTGACAGTCAGCTCATTCTGCGCCAGGTGTTGGTCAAATGCCGCACTATCAATCCTAAGCTCAAACCCTACCAGGAACTTGCTTCAGCTTATGCCAAACTCTTCACCAAATTGATCTTCGTCCATGTTCCTCGTAGTCAGAATATCCTAGCTGACGCTCTTGCTTCTTTGGCCTCTGCTTTAGTCTTCCCTCCTGAGCGTGATTTTCATGTTCCCCTGATTCATCAGCGTGACACGCCAGCTATCAAGGATCGTGCATTCCTCGATATTAGGGATAAGGTGCTTGAGAAGGACAAGCAGAAGGAATCTCTTAAAGGCAAAGAGGTCATGCTTCTAGACTGGGAAGAAGAATTGGCTGACGAAGAGAAGCCTTGGTATTATGAGATTGCCAGATATTACAATGATCAGTCCTATCCCGAGGAAGCCACCGCAGAAGAAAAGAAAGCAATTAGAAGAGTGGCTCAGCGTTATGTTTTGATTGGAGGTGTGCTCTATAGGAGAGGGCTCACCGGTGTTTTATTAAGATGCCTCGATGATGATGAATCATGGAAAGTTGTGGAAGAGGCGCATTCTGGAGTGTGTGGTGGTCATGTGAATATCCAGATGCTAACTAAGAAGATTCTTAGGCTAGGTTTCTATTGGCCAACTCTAGAAGAGGATTGTTCCATCTATATTCGAAGGTGTGTTAAGTGCCAACTGCACGCCGACAAGATTCATTCTCCTGCTTCTTCACTCCATCCTACATCCTTCCCATGGCCTTTCTCCATGTGGGCTTTTCATATCATTGGACCTCTTGGTGATTCGAACCTCCTGACCAAGCAAAAATCGTTCATCCTCACGGCAACGGAGTACTTCACCAAGTGGGCGGAAGCAGAAGCTTACGTGGAGATCAAAGCGTCAACCGTCTGCAAGTTTATAATGAAGAACATCATCACGAGGTTCGGCATCCCAAGCACCATCGTCACCGACAATGGGCCTCAATTTATCTCTCAAGAAATCAAGGATCTCTGCAACAGGTATAACATTGCATTGCATCATTCTTCTCCCTATTATCCGCAGGGCAATGGCCAAGCAGAGGCAACTAACAAAACTTTGATAAAAATTGTCAAAAAGACGTGGGAGGCTAATAAATTTTCAGATTGGCCAGACAAGCTAGTTGAAGCTCTCTGGGCCTACCGAACTTCCATTCGAACCCCCACTGGGCAAACCCCTTTCGCCCTTACTTATGGGATGGAGGCGGTAGTCCCTTATGAGATTCTCATTCCCTCTCTACGAGTACAATTGGATAAGGAATTTTCTATTGATGAACGTCGTGATTCACTCCTCGCCCAATTGGAACTCCTAGATGAGAAGCGTCTGGTCGCCGCTGAGCATGCGCGCATTTATCAAAACAGGCTCTCGCGTTTTCATCAAAAGAAGGTAATTGAGAGAAAATTCAAAATCGGTGAGATGGTAATTAAGAGGATTTTCGTAAAGCCGGGTGGCCCTCGCTCAAAACTCCAACCCAATTGGGAAGGACCGTTTGTTATAAAAGTTATTTTTCCAGGCAATGCTTATAAATTGATTAATGCTGAAGGAGAAGAGTTAACTCACCCTTGGAATGGTTTGTATCTTAAGAAATACTACCCTTGATTCAAAATCCAAACAAAATGAAAATTGTTTCAAAAATCCAAAACAAAGTGGAATATTTCCAAAAACCAAAAAAATAGAAATTCCAAAAAGCAAAAAAAAAAATAGAAGAGATCAAAATTGGTGCCATGGCACACGAAGGATCAAGGTCCGAAAGGTCAAAATTCAGAATTCATTCATCAGTCTTGCTAACTTAAAAGGGGGTTGACTCCCGCACACACTACACGCTTTATTCTTGAACTCAAGCAGTGCAAAATCCGATGGAAAGTCAAAAACCTGACTAAAAGTGAAAGACAATACCCGTTCTTTTCTTCTTCGACCCATAAGGGAGGAAGGGAGACCTCGGGGTAGACACGCCAAGCCTATCCGCCGCCCTAGTAGGTGGAAGTCAGGGCCCAAAAGGGAGCAAATGCCATAAAAGCCCAAGTACAATTAGGTTTATTTTCATCAATGCAAATCAATTCCAAAGTGAAAGTCAAGTTGTGAAAAGAAAAGCATGTCAAGAGGGCAAAGTCCCCGCAAGGAAAACCTTGGGCGTATGCGTGCAATATAAAAGGGGCAAAAGGCAACAAATTTCCCTACGCCAAAGGCCGAACCCCAACAGGCATAGGGTAGGGGAGGTAACTTTGCCTTGAGCATCTCAGAATCCCTTATGGGCTTCCCTCATATTTTCTTCCATCCTTTCTATGTGGTAAGTCACGAACTGGCAGGATGGTCAAGACGGACTAAAGAAATTGCACTGTGTGAAATCTCGAATACAAGTCAATTATGACCACGTCCACTCCCTTTTAATTACTCAAGAAAGGTTAATGAATTTTAGATGGTGACCGTGTAGGACCCGTGGTCTTGATAGCCTTGTCAACCCTTTTTCGCAGAATAATTCAATTAATGCCTTCGGCTAAGGCGCTTTTTATAGAATTAACGTCCTAGATTAGGTCGTCTCTTTCTGAATAACGTCTCTGAGCAGGTCGTTACTTTCTCAAAAATCAGATTTCCTTTTCAAATTCACGCCGTATTCTAGGGCGTCTTTATGCGAACCACGACCTACTCTAAGGCACGTTTTTCAAGAAAAATAACAAAAAAATATTAATGAGTGAAAAAAATGCATTTCTTCACGATGTATGCTTGCATTTCTGCATGGACATCTTTTATTTATGGTTTGCATATGCGTGCTTGCATGATGCATCTCCCCGCTATCAATTATTTTATTTTGCCTTATTTGATTAAAGGCTTGGCCCCTTGACCCGCTATCTAGGTCAAAAGTAAAGGCACCCCTTGCTTATTGAGCAAGGGGCCAAGTCGAACAGATAAATTAACTTGTTTATTCAAAGTGTGGATTACAGTTGCAGGTACAGGGAAGAACGTGGAAAGAGGAAAAGGCCACAACTACACAAAGTGCTCAGGTAACAAAAAATCTCAATCTTATATATATATATATACATCATGAATGTCTATCATGTACAAGTGTGAGGGTGGAGGAGTACAAGTAAGTCCCTCAGCTCTCGCCTCCACCCTCCTCTCTCCTACTCTCAACCTCCTCCTCGCCGTCCCGAGCTGGCGCTAGTGGAGGAGGCATGGGCCCCCGTGAAGAAGCTGGAACCCGAACCTGACCCCCTGCCTCGCTCCTCTCTCGGAGGGAAGAGCCCACCACAAAAGTGGAGCTGGTGAAGGAGTATCCCGCAGCTCGTGCTCGCTCGCGCCCTCGCTGGAGACGCTCCTCAGACACTCGTAGCCGCTCCTGAGAAAGGATCAACTGGGTCCTCGAGTCTGCCAGCTCTCGCTCTCGTGCTGCTACCTGCTCCTGGTATCGGGCACGCTCCGCCTGGTACTCCTCTCGCTCACGAGCACGCTCCTCGCGCTCACGGGCACGCTCCCGTTGCTCCAGCTCAAGAGCCACCCGCAGCTCGGCCACGTCCTGAGGAAGCTCCTCTCGTTGCCTCAGGGACCTCTCAAGCTCTGAGATCCGCTGATCACGGATCGCCAACTCGGTACGTACCGCCTGAAGCTGAGTCGTCTGCAAACAGGTAAGCAAATCATCAATTCCACAATTAATGCAATGATTCAATTCAAGCAATATATGATTGAACCACTCACCTGTGTGCTCGTCGCACGGAAGCCCTCATCAACGCAGGTAAGAGCGGCTCGAAGCTCCTCAGTCTGTAAAATGAATTTCATTAGTGCACAATTATATAATCAATATTTGAATGGATCTGTGTTTTGGAATTTACCCGTGAAGCGAGATCGCGCTCTGCTACCTCGACTCGTACGATCGCTCCGGCTAGCTGCCCTGCCAGTGCAGTCACCTCTGCACTGGGCCCTCTCGAGCTGGAGGCCTCTCCTGGGTCTCTCCTCACTGCTCCCTGCTGGGCACGCTGCATTCATTGAGATCATCAGTAGCTAATCATCAATAAAAAAAGATATACATGTGCATATAGGAATAATTTAAACACTCACCAGGGTCTCTAGGTCAGCCCGTGTGGCGGCCAGCTGGTCCTCCAGGCTGTGTAGGTGGGCCTGGGCATCCATCGCCGCTATGTCCCGCGCATCCTGCATTCATTACATATTAGTCACATGATAGAAAGCATTTGCATTTAATTTAGAAATAATTGCATTCATACATACCCCTAAGACCCTCATCTGGGGTCGGCCGGCGTAAACCTCCCAGTAGCGCCGGAGGTACTCGGAGCTGTCAGTCGCCCGGGAGGTGACTCTGGTCCCGCCTCGCTGCCAGTCGGCGTACTGCTCCTCGAACCGCACCCTCCAGTCGGTCGCCTTCGTACGACCGCGTGTCTTCTTCCCGATGCCCCGCGGCTCGCCTACCTCTACCCACTCCTGGTGAAGGCCTAGTGTCCTCATCACCAACCTAAGCCGTAGCGGCTCGATCTCGCTCAGGCAGTGAACCCAAAGCTCATGCTCAAAACGAGGACGGCCCGCTACGACCCACGGCTGGCCCTCGTCCGTCATCCCCTCATAGGGTCTCCACTGAACCTACATTCATAAACATACATGTCATCATTTCATCATCATCATGATAAATTCAAAATAAATGCAAAAGAAAGATGCATAACATTCATTCATACCAGCGAGGGAGGGAAGTCGCGGAACTCTCTCCGCAGCACCCACAACTCGTAGCCCAGTGGGGCTCCAAACACTATCGGCAGCCAGCGCCGTGCTAGAGGGAAAGCTCCCTCACCTCCAGGCCGTGGGTCAGCGCGCCCCATCGGCATGTATAGATGGCTCCAAACCTGCATCCATGCATCATATTAGTGAAGCATTCACCAGCATGATAAAAATAAAAGAAAAGAAAAATGAAAAATGCATACCTGAAGAAAAGGTGAGAAGCCACTGACGGTCGTCTCTCGACCTGTCTCGGTGGACAAGTCAGCCATCATGTGCGCCAGCAGCGCCGCTCCCCAGGCGTAGCTGCCAAATGTCTCCAAGTCCTCGAGTATCCCCAGGAATCTGCAGTTGATGACGTCGCCCTTCGTCCCGAGCAATAGCCTCCCCAGTAGCAGCAGCAGGAACCTCCTCAGGTCTCGGTCTGCTCTCTCTCTGTCGGCCGGGTCCTGGCAGTAGATTGCCCTAGCCCCGTCTATCAACCTCTGCGAAAACTACTCTAAGGTCTCCCCGGACCTGTGCCTAGCATTCCCTAAGCCCATCATTGTAGTAAGGTCGGTGCGGAAGATAGTCCTACACTCGCTGGGTGTCTCGTAGACCATCTCTAGCCCTAGCAGCCTCTGGGCAAACTCAGTGTAGTCAGGGTAGGTGATCCCGCTCACAGTCTCACCGTCTACCCTCAACCCGGTGATCCTAGCCACATCCTCTAGGGTGGGAATCATGTGCCCCCATGGCATCAAGAATGCCCGGCTAGTCTTGTCCCATCTCTCCCGTAGAACCTGGATAAGTGGTAGGTCTGGCCTAACTGGCTCTATGCTAAGGAAGGCCCCAAACCCCATGGCATCTACCCTCGCTCTCTGAAACTCGGGGAGGCCGTAGTATGCTGCCCGGACCATAACCCAGGAGATCCGTGTCCTCATCAATCCCTGCATGTAAAGAAAAGAATTTTCACTTAATTATGTTGATTATTCATGCTGAATCTCATTTTGATTGCCTTGGATTATATTGGTGTTTGATTTTAATTAACGACCATCCTCAGGTCGTGGTTTGTTGAATTAGCGCCCCTGAGGAGGGCGTGGTTCTAAGTGTGCTTTGAATTTGCGACCTATCCTAGGTCGCTGTTCATCTAAGCAACACCTCTGTGTGGGGCGTGATTCTATGGTTAATATCTGAAATTCTTAAAAATATTTCAAGTCACGCCCTTGAGTGGGGCGTTTTCCAGATGGGTCCGTTAATTTAATCAGGAATTAATGAATGGACAACCTCTGGTTTGGTCGTCTGTTGTTAAATTAACGCCTTAGTGAGGGGCGTTATTTTCAAGTTTTCAGAAAATAAAAATGACAGCATACGAATAATTCATGGAAAATAATTTAAAGCATGGAATTAATGGAAATTAACATCATGATATGAATTTAAATGGGCGACATGCTTTAGGGCGTGTTCTCATGGGGTTAATTATTTTTCAGAGAAATAATTTAATTAACGCCCTTGGGTTGGGCGTGTCTTTTTAAAACGTGACGCCCCGGAGGGCGTCTTCTTTCTGGGTTACAGGGTTTATACCCCGAGAGCTATGGAAATTACAGGAATACTAATAAAAATAAAAAAAAATGGGAATAGGGTTTGGGGGCCTACCTTCTTGTGCTTTGGCTCTGTCGGTTGGGGGCGTGGCTGCCTGGGTCGCCGGAGTTGGCCGGCACGGAGGAGGGCCGCCGCCGTGCGCGGTGGTTCGTCATCACCTCCGTCCTCTTCTTCTTCCTCACCTTCCTCTCCTCCCTCTTCATTTCCTTCACCTTCTTCCTCATCTTCTCCGTCTTCTCTGTCTTCACCGTCGCCTTCGCGTTCTCCTCCGACTTCGTCACCGTGCTCCGCCGCCGGTGGATCTCCTTCGGCCATCACCGGAGGAGCTTCCTCCTCGGCATGGGCATCCTCGCCCAAGTCCACCACCTCAGGAGCCGCCACCCTCTGCCTCTTCAAGCCGCCGCCGGCCATAGCTTAGGGCTAGGGTGTAGAAGGGAGAGAGATAGAGAGAGATAATGAGAGAGATTGGGGGAGGGGGTTCTCGGTTAGGGTTGCAGAAGAAAGAGAGAAAGAGGGGAAATGGACGGAGGAAGAAGAAGAAAGGAGGAAAAGTTAAGTCGAACGGTCAAAAAGAATTAACGACTTAAGGAAGGCCGCGTCTTGTGGAATCAACGACTGACATAAAGGCGTTTCTTAATAATTGACGACATTTCTTAGGGCGTTATTTTTGTTTGCATGGGGAATGATAACCGTCGTCAGACGCATTTAATGGCAATTGATTGATTTGATGGGAATAATCATTACTGTTTTTGAGTAACGACTATGATTGAGGCGTTTTTTATATGAAACGTGGCTTTGCTAAAGGCGTTACTTTTGGGATTTCAACGAATATATTTTGGAATATGAATCGTATTAACGCCTTGCCTTAGGACGTTTTTCAGTTAACGCCCATTGGTGAAGGCGTCAAATTTGTGAACTGGAATGTTGAAGACGACCTGTGGTAAAGGCGTCCTTTTGTGAATTCACGACATTGCTTGAGGCGTTATTTGCAACAGAAACAGAACGTTGGAAGAGTTGATCAGAAACACAGTAAGATAGCTCAATAAAGGAAATATCATTGATTTATTGGAAGGAAAAGATTACAATGCTTAATGAGTCATTTTGGGCCTCATTTTTCTCAGGGCTATTACATAAGATTTCCATTCATCTCTATCTTCATTCAAGCTTTCTACAGGTTGATGAGCCTTGTTGATTTTCCACAAAGCTTGAATAGTTGTGCATTCTTCTCCATCTTCATTGCTGCCAAGGTCCCGTCTCTTGATAGGAGGGAGGTGTGATGGGTCCCAAAATACTCGCCGTGGGAGCCCGAGTTGAAGGAGGCACCGATATGAATTGTACAAAAAGAATTCTCAAGCGCCTATGAGACGAAGGTCCGTCCCGGGAGAAAATCTTGCACGGAGCTCTTGAGTCTTGAGTATTCCCGGGGCGCAAGAGAAGAGATTCTTTGGCATTACTTTGAGGTGCTCTCTTCATTCCGCTCTCTTCTTGATTTGGGGAATCCGGTTCGTCACTCTATTGCTTATCCCAAGTGAACCGGTCATATAAGAGAGTGGGCTTTTTAAGAAGATTCTCGAGGATTGTTGGGCTTCATCACAGGGATCGAACTTGAAGTGGAAATCTACCCAACTAGAGAGTGCTAGCATGCATCCGTAGATGGGCCTTCCCATCGCCGCCGAGGTAAGCCCACTATAGAGATAGGCTAGAATCGCCGGTCCCACTCTATCTCCTTCCCATAAGCTCGCTATAGCGCTTAACTGAGCCTCTTCTAGAAAGTCCTCCATGGATGGAAATAGGATTGCTCCTGCCAAGCACACCACGAAAGCCTTTGCTACCCGCTCTATCTCTTCATCTTCTTTAGCTTGATCCGCTCTCTTGTACACCCATGAGGCGAGCTTTAGAAGATTGATTCCTTTAGTGGCTTTGATCTGATTCACTAGGTTGGGGCTAGATATCAAGCTTGTTAATAGCTCATGAGAGGCAATTGGTTTTGGCATGATGGCCACCTTTTCCTCATCTCCTTGCTTCGTTCTCTTTAAGCCTAAGATTATCTCCAATTCTTCTAATAGGATCGTGGCTTCAAAAGTAGAGAAAAGAAAGGTATGGGTGGAAGGATGTCATATCTCTACAAGAGCCCCTATAGGAGCCCAATCAAGATGAATCTGATCATAATGTTTGGCATGGGTGACTAGACCCAGAAGATGCCATCTTGTTAAATAGACTCTCATATCTGAAGAAAATTTGGAGAGTATGAGAGGGAGCCACTTGATTTTTGTGAATCTCCTTGCTCCTGGGACATTTGGGAAGTCCTGTGGAAGAAAGAAAGGAAGAACAATGCAGAGAAAGAAGAATGAATATGCATACAGAAGAGAATACAATGTTTCAGTAAAGACAAGAGAAGACAAGAACAGAAGGATTTTCTCTCTACCTGGTTCATGGAAATTCTACTGCTAATATGCCCGTTAATCTCGGTCAACCTGGGAGTGGAGGACTTGGACCTCTTAATCGCCCTCTCCATCTTCGATTTGCAGAAGAAGTTCTGACGATTGCGATGCCTGCAGAAGAACAGACAGAAGAAGTAGCAGAAGAACAGAGCTCCGAAGGTTGCTTTGATTAATTTGAGGAATTGCCTTCCCTTTATAGGAGTCCGGGGAGTCTTAAGGCTATTCGGAGTTAGCAAGTTGATTGCCATTAGGACTGGGTTTAGTTTGCGAATCGGAAACGGAAGTTCGTGCTTAATTAACGTCTTCTGTTAGGGCGTCAATTGTTGAATTGACGACCTGACGGAGGTCGTGTTTTGTGTAACGCCCTTTCCAGGGTCGTTTTCTTCTTGAACTCTTGGTGCATGTAACGCCTCAGTGAAAGGCGTGTTTATCATTTTGACGCCCTCTTTATAAGGCGCCTTTCATGTTTTGACGACGTTTGGTCCAGGCGTGAATTTGTGAACTTATGAATTTCCTTCCTTACATGCTCTGATGAACTTAAGTGCTATTATTTCGTTGGAATTCTATTTTATTAAGCACTTATGATCATGTTATGCTTTGAATTAAGGATTATTTATATTGAAATTTTGAGAGAACTAATGAACTTTTGAGTGCAGAAGATTGCAGGTTTCGAGATGTCCGAATTAATGTGAAGGTAACATCATGTTGTTCTTGTAAGCATTATTACTATATGGTATCTACGCTATTATAGCATATCAAGGACCTTGTAGTTCTGATGAACCTGGAATTTGAGTTCCCCTTCATCAAAAATAGTGATAGTTCCAGGAAAGTCTTGATCACACGGATAGGCCGTTGAGTCGTTAAAGGTCTGGGACGATGGTTCCATTTTCTGAGTTGACGCGTGGACAAACGGGCTTCGGCTTAGTGTCAGCTCAGAGATCTGGATTCTTGACCAAATCTAGATGGCTTAGCAATATTATCCTTGATTATTTTTTATCTTTTAGTTTGTTTTATCTTTCCTTTTAGCCCATCATGCATCATGTAGGACTTTGAGCTTCATGCTGAAAATCTTCATATTATGGCAGTAATGAAGGTCACTCGCTCTTGATTGAGTTGACATGAGATATTCCATTCCAAATTGAGTACTTTGTTCTCTTTGAAGCCGCTTAGGCTGATTTCTTGAAAATGTCCCTTTGTTGGGTTTCCATCTCAATTCCTTTATTTTTCTGCAAATCCACCTTGGTTGTAGCACGTCCACATTGGCTGGTAACCGCTCTCCAATGGTGTCTCCTTATCGTGCCATGCGCACATTTTACTTGCTTAGTTTAATCTCCTTTATCCAGCAAATCGATGCTTTCTTGGAATCACTCGGAGTTGTTTCGCTCAGAATCTTGGAAAGATTTCCAATGCTTAGTGACTGAGGCGTGTCACATCACACCTTGGCATCTACTTATCAGTTCGCTCCACTTCATTCCGTTTGTTGCACTTTCACTCCATTTCGTCTCACTCCCCTGCAAAGCAGACGCCAAGGCGGGGCAGCTGTAGACACGCCAAAATTGACGCTATGTTGATCAAATCTCATGTCGCTATGTTGACGCCCCAAAGTGAACTTCGATATATTCATAATATGAAGTTTTTCTATTTTTGTGTGTTTTTTGGTTTGTTCATGCTTTTTTTTGTGATTCGTGACCTAACATGGGGCGTGTTCAAAGAAAGGACGACCAAATGTCAGGGCGTCAATTCCTGGTTTTATCCGGTTTCAAAATAAATTCAAAATAAGTTCAAATTATTGATTAACGTCCTTCCTCAGGGCGTGGTTTCAATTAACGCCTTCATCTCAGGCGTGTGCTCATAATTTTCAAATGAAGTAAGTTTTATTGCCAAATTTAAATCCATGAATTGACGCCTTTGTTGGGGTCGTGTTTTGATTAACGTCTTTATGTAGGTCGTCAATTCAAGATTTGACGCCCTTCGCAAGGTCGTGTTTTCCCTTTCGTGTCCTGCTTAAACTCCTCTTTCCCGAAGAGTTTCCTACCTCCGTTAGTCACCTTGCTCGATCTGGGAACTAGAGTCCTTGCCTCCGTTGATCATTGCCCAATCTTATCCTTCCGAGTTTGAGTTAATCATTGATCTAAACCCTATATATGGTGGCTTTGATCGACCTCGCGCGAGGTTAGCAAGAGAAGGCAGAGATTACCAGATCAGCAAGCCGAGCAGCAGAGAGGTTAGAGAAAAAATAGAGGTTAGCCTGTTAGATAGCAGAGCTTGGTTAGAAGCAGAGTAGAGAAGTCAGCAGGTTAGCATTAGCAGAACAGAACCATCTTCCTCCTGCTGCTGATCTCTTTCTAAGGGCTTGCCTCTGCTTCCTTGCTGCTTCCTTGTTGCTTCCTCTTCTTCCTGCTACGGTTTCCTCTTTACTGTTTTACAGGAACAGCAGGGGCCTTCTTTCTATCTTTTTCTGTCTTCCGTTTGCTTTGTTGCATCATCATATTCATATCATCTCTGTCGCACAGTTTCTTTTGCATTAGTTTTATCACACATCTCCTCCCTTCCTAATTCTTCTTAGGGGTTTTAAAAACAAAAAAAATAAGGTGCGCATGTTTTTATCCTTTTCATCATATTTTCTATTTGAGAGTTGATACTACACACTTTTGGCTGATCCACTTCTCTTGGCTTGTTTTATTGTCTTTTTTTGCAAGGGTAATCAATAAAGAAAAACCCCCATCATCGGCCGGCCGGTTGAAGGAGGAGGAGGAATTCACAATCCATCACGCGTTCTATTTTCCACCAGGTATTCGCGATCTTCTTTGTTTCTTCTTGAGGTAACCCCTCTGGCGATCACCCTCCTTAGTAGTACCACGTGCTTCTTTTCCTTATTATTATATCATCTCCCCTTTATTTTTGTTATGCTTTCTCATATTTAAATTTCTTCTTCATGTGTGGATTTATCACAATCTACAGTATGGACTTGAGCGAATGAAGCCGATGTACAGACTTGTTAATTCGAAGCCTCTGTACAGACTTTGAAAACGAGAAGCCAATGTACAGACTTGAAAGTCCACTGAGCTAATGTATAGACTTCACGTTGTACAGACTTTGAGGCTTTGAACGTTTGAGCAGAATGCAATGTACATGCTTAACGATGTATATACTTGGCCAGAAAAGCGTAGAGAAATGTATGAATGTATGGACTTGGCCAAGCGTAGGAAAAGATATGGAATGTACAGACTTGGTGAACCAAAGTCCAGTGTATAGACTTGGAGAACAGTTCAATGTATTGACTTGGCGTTGTATAGACTTGGCTTTGAACGCTTGAGCTGAAGACAATGTGCAGACTTAGCGATGTATAGACTTCACCCAAGGAACTGAATGTATAGACTTTGCCACAGTCTAATGTACAGACTTTGTAAAAGTGAACGACCCAATGTATGGACTTCAAAAGAAGCAGTCCGATGTACAGACTTCAAGAATTCTAGACAACGGACGCTGTACAGACTTGGACTCAAGGAGTGTATATACTTAGCATGAAGACTGCCAGTCGATGTATAGACTTGGCTGAAGCTATCTCTGAACCAATGTTCAGACATTGTGCAATGTATGAACTTTAGTGTGTGCGAGCCTGCTGACATGCAATGTGTAGACTTGAGTGTGTGAAGCAGGCGTTGTACAGACTATGCAAGCATGACACTGGGCGATGTATAGACTTACACTATCGGATGTGTAGACTTCATGAGAATGCAGTAACCAGTGTATAGACATTAAGCTTGACACTCCAATGTATAGAGTTGAAGCTTGGAAGGATGTATAGGGTTGAGCTGAACTGACTTTGGCAATGTGCAGACTTAACTGGTCGGGCAGTGTACAGACTTAGAGTATTAGGATCAGTGTGTAGACTTCGGTTAGAAGGTACCCGATGTACAGACTTGAAGAAGTTATGCCAATGTACAGACTTAATAGATCAAGCTGATGTATAGACTTTGGTACCCAGACAAACAATGTTCAGATGAGTCGACGCATCAGCAAGGGTGGGTCGACCCACTGCTGTCAATACTAACTAAGCAGAGTGTAGATAGAATCAAGATAGCATGCTTATCTGACAACCATATGAACTGTACTCACTCACATGATGAAACAACATAAATCTAGAGATAGAAGATTGATTTATAGTGTGAGACATCATCAAAACCATAGGGATGCAACAATCTCCCCATTTTTGATGATGACAACACTATGAATCAAGCAATATCAAAGTTCAACAAGAAGTTAATACCAGCTGCAACAAGCAGAATAAATTCAAGTCATGCTCATGCAAATGAATTAAACATTCCCTACCACACACTCTCATCTCCCCCACAACTCACAAGACTATCTCCCCCACAACTCACAAGACTCACTGATATTACAGAACTTCTCTCCCCCTTTGACATCAGCAAAAAGAAATACAGAATGTATGACAGTGCTGGAAACATGAAGAATAAGGGCAGTAACTTCTTAGTGCAGAAAGTCACGAGTAGGTCTTAAGAGAATAAGTGAGTTTCTAATCTCAAGAGAAGATTCTTTAAATTCCAGTACACAATAGAGAAGTAGAATGATTGACAAGTTTATCAGCATACATAGTGGATGATTTAGAGCAGGAGTTCACAAGTATGGCCAGATATAGCTGATCATTCAACTATCCCATAAGACAGCAAGAGACGAAATCAGAGAGGTGTTCTCAAGGTATTGAAGACAAGCAATCCATTAGTTGCATAACAACAAGGAATTTTTTTTTTTGTTGAGTTGATTTTCAAGAAGATCAATGAGTAAGTTGGTAGTTCACTCCTTTGACATTAGAGAGACACCTGGATTAGAGGCCTGAATCCCCAGTTACTCAGAGTGACTACCTCATTACTTCCCTTTTTTTTTATTATTAAGGAACAGAGTTAGTAACTGTGGCTTTTGACATGAGGAAACATCTTGATTAGATGCCAGAGTCCCCAGTTACTCACCAGCAAGCCACCATTGCTCTGTCATGTCTTTTCATTCATTTTAAGCATTTGACACCTCATGACATGGGAGAAATATTCATTTCATTGATGAAGCTCCCAATTTCTCAGTGTTCAAAACAGAACATGTTTGTTCAGTTAAGCCCTTGAGTTAAAGAGATAGAATGATTGAAAATAATATCAGAAGGACTATTTCTTGAATTGAGTCTTGAAGTCTAGATTTCAAGCTGATTGGGTCAGATATCAAGACATACAAGTTTTTGGCCTGAACCAGAATCAATGACAATGTAGGAAGATATACTTTATGCAATTAGTCCAGATCTCTGAAGGAGTACCAAAGGAAAGATTCTAACTAGAGATTAGAGTCACTGACTTATAGACTTAAGAGATAAGTGACACTCTACTGTCTGAGATAACCACACTAGATCAGTCATGCAAGACCAGTAAAGTTACACATCTGGACATCCCTTTTGAATCCGTCAAAGAACTTCTCTTCTCACATGACAACTCAGCTCCCCCTAAGAAATAGCATTCCTAAATAAAACAATCCAGCATAATCTCAGAGCTTCCCCTTACTCAAAGCATTCTGAAAGCTAACCAGTAAGCATTCTGAACTCCCCCTTAAACCAGCAAGAAAGAAGGCTAAACATCAGACAAACACAACTCCCCCTCACAACAAGAACATGCTTCATAATTAAGACAATTTGTATAAGCCTAATTCTCTTCTCAGTGTGGTGAATTTTTCATTATCCAGAGGTTTTATGAATATGTCAGCAATCTGATTATCTGTGCCTACATGAATCAGTTCAAAATTATTCTTAGACACCTCATCTCTTATAAAATGATGTCTTATCTCTATGTGTTTGGTTCGTGAATGTAAAACAGGATTTTTAGCAATATTGATGGCACTAGTATTATCACAGTAAATTGGTGTGCACCCCAGGTCTACTTGGTAGTCCTGAAGCTGGTGTTTAATCCATATTACTTGTGTTCCACAACTCCCTGCAGTCACATATTCAGCTTCTGCAGTAGAGAGGGCCACAAAATGTTGTTTCTTGGAGCCCCAAGACACTAAACACCCACCCAAAAATTCACAATGGCCACTAGTGCTTTTCCTGTCTAGTTTACAGCCTGCATAATCAGCATCTGTGTATGCTACTAAGTTAAGTGTGTGAGATGCAGGAAACCATAAACCAAGAGACTGAGTAGCTGACAAATATCTGAAGATTCTTTTAACTGCAGCTAAGTGTAATTCAGTAGGTCTAGATTGATACCTTGCACACATTCCTACACTGAATTGTATATCTGGTCTAGAGGCTGTCAAGTAAAGAAGTGATCCAATCATACCTCGATAAAGTTTGGCATTTACTTCTTTACCTGTCTCATCTGCATCCAATAAGGTATTGGTGCCCATGGGTGTTGTAATGTGCTTTAAGTTTTTCATACCAAACCTCTTGAACAATTCCATTGTGTATTTGGTTTGGTTGATGAAGCACCCATCCTCTAGCTGCTGTACCTGCAATCCAAGAAAATATTTCAGTTCACCAACCAAGCTCATTTCGAATTCAGCAGACATCATGGTAGAAAATTCATCACATAGTTCATGCTTAGTTGATCCAAATACAATGTCATCTACATATACCTGAACTATGATGAGATCTCTGTTTATGCCGTTGGTGAATAAAGTTTTATCAACTTTACCTCTTTTGTAGCCTTTGCTGATCAGAAATTCAGACAATCTTTCATACCAAGCTCTTGGAGCCTGCTTTAGACCATACAAGGCTTTGTTTAACCTGAAAACTTGGTTAGGTTGAGGAGAGTATTGAAATCCAGGAGGTTGTTCAACAAAAACTTCTTCTTTAATGACTCCATTTAAAAAGGCACTTTTGACATCCATTTGTTGGAGTTTTATATTCTTTGAGCAAGCAAAGGCAAGCAACAATCTTATAGCTTCCATCCTAGCAACAGGTGCATAGGATTCATCAAAGTCTACACCGAATTCCTGACAGTAGCCTTTGGCTACTAATCTGGCCTTATTCCTAGAGATGATTCCATCTTCATTCATCTTATTTTTGAACACCCACTTGGTGCCTATGATATTAATACCATCAGGTCTTGGGACAAGCTCCCAGACATTATTTCTTTCAAACTGACCTAATTCCTCACACATAGCATTGACCCAAGCTTGATCAGCTAAAGCCTCTTCTACTGTTTTGGGTTCAATTTGTGAGACTAAAGCAATTAAGTCATCATTATTCACATTTCTAAAATGAGACCTAGTCCGAAGAGGATCTTCAGGCTGGCCTATGACATTATCTAATGGATGGTCTTTAAGAAATCTAATATTTGTTGAAGACTCACCTGTTTCTCTTGGACCTTCCTGATTTGGGGAATTTGTTTCTCCACTTGGCTGAGTCTTCTCTTCTTCCTGTTGGTCTTCTAGAAAATCCCCACCATGATTGGAATCCCTGTCAAGATTTTCAACATTAGAGACATCTTTCTTTTCACTAAAAAGGATGTGTGGAGACTCTTCCACTTTCTGATCTGATATGTTAAATACCCTATATGCCCTTGACACTTCAGAGTAACCCAAGAATATTCCAGGTGAACTTTTGGCTTCAAACTTGTCTAAATCTTTCTTATCATTGTTATGAATAAAACATTTTGCTCCAAAAATTCTGAAATGAAACAAGTTTGGTTTCTTACCTTTTAGAAGCTCATAGGGTGTTTTCTTGTGTATGGGTCTTACCATGGCCATGTTGATTATGTAGGTTGCTGTATTGGCCGCTTCTGCCCAAAACCTTCTAGGTAATTTACTTTCAATCAACATGGTTCGGGCCATCTCCACCACAGTTCTATTTCTTCTCTCCACAATCCCATTCTGTTCAGGTGTCCTAGGAGAAGAAAACCTGTGGGTTAGTCCCTCTTTTTCACAAAGATCAGTAAACATGGAGTTTTCAAACTCACCTCCATGGTCAGATTGAATAGAACAGACCTTGTATTTCCCTTCTTGTTTGACCTTATTGAAAAACAGATTAAACTTTTGAAATGCATCACTCTTATTTGCTAAGAAAAATATCCATGAATATCTAGAGAAGTCATCTATGATGACATAGCCAAACCTGTTTCCATTAAGACTCTGAGTTCTAGTGGGACCGAAAAGATCCATATGAAGAAGTTCCATTGGTCTAGAAGACAATGGCTCAGATCTTAATTTAAAGGAATTTCTGGTCTGTTTGCCTAGAGCACAGGCATCACATGCTTTTGATATCGAGTTGAATTTAATTCTAGGCATGCCTCTAACTAAATCATGCTTGACCAATTTATTTAAAGTTGAAAAACTAGCATGACCTAGATGTCTATGCCATTCAAAAGCATCGTTTTTAGAGTTGGCAGATAAACAAATAGTAGATTCAGATTCCTCATCTAAGTCTACAATGTAAACATTATTAATCCTGTTGGCTACAAATTTAACCACATCAGAATTTGTTTCAAGGATTTTGCATGAACTATCATCAAATACAACCCTATGACCCCTGTCACATAACTGACTTATGCTAATCAGGTTGTGTTGAAGCCCTTCCACAAGTAAGACTTTTTCAATGGAGTTTGTGGAAGACTTACCTACTGTACCAACTCCAATTATTTTACCTTTGTTCTTTCCTCCAAACTTGACCAGACCCCCTGGTTTCATCTCTATCTTGCTAAACTTGGATCGGTCTCCTGTCATATGCCTGGAGCAGCCACTGTCGAGGTACCACTTGTTATCTTCAGCTGCCAGGCCGACCTACACAAATACATCAAGCATAGTGATTTGGAACCCAAGATGAGTTGGGTCCAAGGACATTGTTCAAATCTCTGATCAAGTGTTTAGGTATCCAGATTTGCTTCAGCATTGTTTTCTCTGGCACCTTCCTTTCTGGTTTATTAAAGTTGAATCCAGCTGGACTGGAGAAGTGAGTTCTATTCCATTCATTAGCCTTCCTATTCCTAGGAAATTTCCTATAAGATTGTTGATTAACATATTTTTGACTATGAAAGTTATTTCTCCAGTAGGTCCTGTTTGTACCCATCTGATTGTTGTAATTCCAGTTCTTATTCTGATTCACTTTCTTGGTCCATCTACCATTTGTGTTCTGGTGAGTGGGCTTAGTGTTATTCTTCATAAAATTCATTCCCATCTTAAATGATTGTCCAGTACTGGTTTTTATGTTTTCTTTAGCACTTTGATTTCCCTTAGAGCTGTTTGAGCTGGATGGTGTGTCCAGCTTCTCTTTTCCCTTCTCTGGGCAGAAGGTGATGGTCTTGAACTGCAAGGGTCTCTTGTTGGTTGGGTCATAGCCTAGACCCTCCTTATTGAAATTGACCCTAGTCCCTAGTATAGCATCTAAACTAGCCTTTCCTTGGACAAACTTTTCTAAGACTTTCTGTTTGTCTTCCAACTCCTTTTGAAGGAACTCAGAATTTTTTAGGAGTTCAGCATTTACCTTCTTCACAGCTTCATATTTCTCTGAGTCCATTCTAATTTCATTCATGCTTTCTTCAGTTTTAGTTTTGAATTCATTGAGCTGTTTTTGACTTTCTTGAATTTCTCCCTTGAGCTTATCATTCTCTTTCCTTAGTGAGGTCATTTCTTCTAGTTGTTCTTTTAGCTTCTCATTTTCCTCACAGACCAGAGTTTGTTCTTCAACATTTGTGTTAAATTTTCTTTTCAGAACTTTGTGCTCTTTGCTAAGTGAATTAAATTTATCTAGCAAGTCACCATGAGCATCCTCCCAGTCATCAATTGAGAAATTTTCAAAAACGTTTATTACCTCCTCTTCACTGTTTGCAATAAGGCAAATTCTATCTTCATATTCTTCTGAGGAAGCGTCTTCGGGGTCTTCTTCTTCCTCGCTCCATGTGCAGACCATCGCCTGTGGCTTCTTCTTCTTCTGCACCTTTATGTTTTTCTTCTGAAGATAGGGACCCTTCTTCTGGAGGTCTGGGCATTCGCCTTTCATATGTCCCTGTTTGTTACAATTAAAATAAGTCAGTCTCTTAGGATTTCTATCCCTGTAATTAGTAAATTCAGCACTCTTGTTGAAAGAGTGTGGCTTCTTCTTCCTAAAGGTCTTTCCCTTTTTCTTCAAAAATTTTCTGAACTGTCTAGTGAGCATTGCCTGCTCCTCCTGGTCGAGATTTGAAAGACCTTCAAGCTCGGACTCAGACTCGGGGCTACTGCTGCTGCTCCCGCTGTTGCTACCCTTGTTGCGGGATGCCCTTAGAGCCACATTCTTACCCTTCCTCTCACTTCCTTCTCCACCTCCTTTGAAATTCATCTCATAGGTCATAAGAGATCCTATGAGCTCATTCACAGTCAAGGTAGTCAGATCTTTTGACTCCTCAATCACTATGGCCTTAGTGTGCCATGCCGGGGATAAACATCTAAGGATTTTCCTGACTATATCTGCCTCAGCAAGATCCTTCCCTAGCCCTTTAAGTGTGTTAGTGATCAAGGACAACCTGGCATACATTTCGGTTATATTCTCATGTGCATTCATCTTAAACATTTCATACTTAGAAGTGTAGAGGTTTACCTTCGAGGCTTTCACTTGAGCTGTACCTTCATAGATCAATTGCAGCTCATCCCACATTCGCTTGGCAGTTCTGTATGCAGATATACGGGCATATTCCTCTGGATGAACAGCACACTGGATGATGTTCAGCGCCGTCCAGTTGAGTGAAGAGAGCTTGACATGGTCATCTGTCCAAGCATCCTCGTTTGGTGGCAGATCATATGGCCCAACAGTAATTACTCTCCATAGTTTATGGCTCTGAGCTCTGATGAACACTTCCATCCTGTTCTTCCAAAACAGATAGTTACTACCATCAAAATACGGAGGACGACTAATGGATTGACCTTCGGCCATGAAGGTTCTAGGACCACCAGCATTTCCCTGACCGTTCGTCCACATGGCGTTAACCTGCTCTGATACCAAGTGTTAGCGCAGCAAGAGTGATATAGAAGGGGGGGGATGAATAGATCACTCCCAATTTGTAGAAACTTAGGCAGAAAATAAATTCTACTGCTAACGCCCCTCCTTAACCCGCACACAGAGAAATGCAAATACAGTCACCAAGCAAGGCAGTATAAGTAAATGAGAGTGAAGAGCTGATCACATGGAAGCAAAGAGACAAGCAGATGGAGAGCGCAGATAACAACAGCAAACCATAGAGGAGGCACTCAGTTTTTAGGTGGTTCGATTGCAGTCCGCAATCTACATCCACCCCTCACTCCAACAAGAATGAGGATTCCACTAGACAATGCTAGATCACTGCAGACTCAGTCTGCGAACAACATGCTGCCACACAGCTTGAACAACCAAGGGAAACAAATCCCTCAACCAAGCTCTGCTACCCACAGAACTTGAAACCTATTCTAGCTACCAGCTAGAACACAACCGGAGAATCCTCTCCCTTCCTCCACACACCAGAGGGAAACTGCTAATGACAACCTGTCACTAGCAACACCAGAGATCACCGATCTCTCTTCCTCTGCAACCCAGAGGGAAACTGGAGTAATACTCCCTTCCTCCACACACCGGAGGGGAACCAATTCAAATCAGAAGGATGAACAAAATGAAACGAAAACAAAGTAGAAACAAAAACCAATGAAGAAGCAGTCGATTCTGAAACCAATACAAATGTAGCTTCAAATGAAGCAATTCATCAAACCACAGACACTGCTCTCTCTCTCGAACAAACTCCTCTCGGATCTGGAACTCTCTGCTCTTTTTTCTTTTCTGGATCGTGCAAACTCACACCAATGGCTTCTGCTTTTTCTTTTCACGATCAAGCTTCTACTGAAGGACGAAGCTTCATATTTATAGCAGATTTTGGGCGTGTGGCTGCCAGGTTCCCGCCCATGAACTTTTTGCCAGATCATTTGAATTTCGACAATATGGCAGCATCCTGACTAGGTTGCCATCCACGTGTCATGTTCTGTTGTCTTGGATCACGTGCCAGGTGCTAACCTCGGTTCACGTGCCCAATCATCAGCCTGAATCGCCTACAGACAGAGACAGATGGAATGTATAGACTTAATTAGTTCAGGCTATTAACATGAATGTATATACTTCAGAAACATCAACTGAGTAAGTGTGTACAACGTGAGAGGATGTATAGATTTAATGAATAAAGCGCATGTGAAGGCAGTGTATAGACTTATGAGCAAGCGCATGAATGGCAGTGTATAGACATAATGAGCAAGCGCATGAATGGCAGTGTATAGACATAATGAGCAAGCGCATGAATGTCAGTGTATAGACTTGTGATGAACAATACATGAACCAGCCTTGCCAATGTGTAGACATTACATAGCTCAGCCACTGTGTAGACTTCACGAAGCCTCACCAGTGTACAGGCTTGGAAAGAGTGTGCTGTGAGCTTTGAAGACACAAGTTATAACAACAAAATGTATAGGGTTGTGGTCGGACAACCCAATGTATAGACTTGAAGCAAGAGGCCAGTGTTCAGACTTTGAACCAATGTGCTGTGAACACTGTATAGACTTTGCCAGAGTGAGACGATGCAGAGACGCTCTGCTGTACAGACTCTGAATGTGAAGGCATGCTGTATAGACTTGAATCGCTTGAAGCGATGTACAGACTTGGTGAAGCTCAAGCAGTGTGTAGACTTGTTGAACGCTTCAGCGTTGTACAGACATGGAAGTACACTGTGGATGTATGGACTTGAGCGAATGAAGCTAATGTACAGACTTGTTAATTCGAAGCCTCTGTACAGACTTTGAAAATGAGAAGCCAATGTACAGACTTGAAAGTCCACTGAGCTAATGTATAGACTTCACGCTGTACAGACTTTGAGGCTTTGAACGTTTGAGCAGAATGTAATGTACAGGCTTAACGATGTATATACTTAGCCAGAAAAGCGTAGGGAAATGTATGAATGTATGGACTTGGCCAAGCGTAGGAAAAGATATGGAATGTACAGACTTGGTGAACCAAAGTCCAGTGTATAGACTTGGAGAACAGTTCAATGTATTGACTTGGCGTTGTATAGACTTGGCTTTGAACGCTTGAGCTGAAGACAATGTGCAGACTTAGCGATGTATAGACTTCGCCCAAGGAACTGAATGTATAGACTTTGCCACAGTCTAATGTACAGACTTTGCAAAAGTGAACGAGCCAATGTATGGACTTCAAAAGAAGCAGTCCGATGTACAGACTTCAAGAATTCTAGACAACGGACGCTGTACAGACTTGGACTCAAGGAGTGTATATACTTAGCATGAAGACTGCCAGTCGATGTATAGACTTGGCTGAAGCTATCTCTGAACCAATGTTCAGACATTGTGCAATGTATGAACTTTAGTGTGTGCGAGCCTGCTGACATGCAATGTGTAGACTTGAGTGTGTGAAGCAGGCGTTGTACAGACTATGCAAGCATGACACTGGGCGATGTATAGACTTACACTATCGGATGTGTAGACTTCATGAGAATGCAGTAACCAGTGTATAGACATTAAGCTTGACACTCCAATGTATAGAGTTGAAGCTTGGAAGGATGTATAGGGTTGAGCTGAACTGACTTTGGCAATGTGCAGACTTAACTGGTCGGGCAGTGTACAGACTTAGAGTATTAGGATCAGTGTGTAGACTTCAGTTAGAAGGTGCCCGATGTACAGACTTGAAGAAGTTATGCCAATGTATAGACTTAATAGATCAAGCTGGTGTATAGACTTTGGTACCCAGACAAACAATGTTCAGATGAGTCGACGCATCAGCAAGGGTGGGTCGACCCACTGCTGTCAATACTAACTAAGCAGAGTGTAGACAGAATCAAGATAGCATGCTTATCTGACAACCATATGAACTGTACTCACTCACATGATGAAACAGCATAAATCTAGAGATAAAAGATTGATTTATAGTGTGAGACATCATCAAAACCATAGGGATGCAACACTTTCGTGTTCGGATCGGCGCGATCCGGAGTTGTTTCGGGGACCCGGAGCATGTCCGCGGCTTTTCCGCGTGTTTTTCCGATTCCCGGCCGTGTTTCTGGCTTTTACCTTCGGAACCTCGTTGTCGGTGAACTGGGTCGTTCACCTAGGCGAGAGTGGTACCATTACGATCGGTGCGTTCCGAGGATTGCGGATGTGTAATTTTTAATTTTTCGATATTTTCTAGATTTTTTAGATTTTCTATAAATACCCTATTTCTTTTTCTTTTCTCCCCCTCTTCTTTCTTCTTCTTCTTCCACTTTCCTTCTTCCTCCCCACTGTGAGCGCCCCTCCTCTTCCCCTCTCCCAACGACGACCGCTCCGACCCTTTCTCTGACTACAGACGACGGCGGGGTGACGGCGCGGTGACGACGGTGGCGGTGTGACGATCCCGGGGGCGTGCGGCATTCGTGGGAAGCGTGAGGAGGAATGAGGGTTTCAAGCGTTCTTCACTGTTTGTGGACGATCCGGCGCGCCTCGAGGCGAGATCGAGGTAGGGTGACATTCCTTAGCTCCATGCGTTCCATTCCCGTGATTTCTAGCCCAGTGTGAGGTCGAGAGGGGTCGTTTCCATGCCGGGAGGGTAAAATCATGATTTGGGGAGAGTTCACCCGATCTACGTTTTTAAGCTGCGATTCGGTATTTTGATGGCTTAGAAGCATGCTAAGGGTCCCTAGGGGGCTTCCCCTTTATTTTCCCCCTCTCCCATGGAGGTATGGGGGCGTGGTTGGAATTTTTGGGATTTTCCCACCATCTCGCCGTCGGGACGGTGTGGCGGTCGTTCCAGTGACCGCCACAACGTGTGACGCCCCAGGGTGGGTGCATCACAACCTACTATTTTGTCGGCAGGGTGGCTCGTGGGCCTGATGGTCCCACGATAGACCGCTAGAGGGTGTGACGCCCTCAGGTTAGACTGTCAGAGTGACGATCCGACCGTTGGTTTCCGACCATTATTTTTTTACCATTGGGGGTCAAGGCCTCTATCGCACCCAGGGAGGGGCGTCAGAGCCTTGTGACGCCCCTGTGTGAGAGCATCAGAGCTGACGTGTCCCCACCTTCTAACACTCGTGGGCAGGACCGTTAGAGGCTGTGACGCCCCGAGGGGTGTGCGTCACAGCTGGTTTCATTCCGTCTTCTGACGCACCAGAGATGGTCCGTTTGAGCCTGTGACGCCCCGAGCGGTGTGCGTCACAGTTGGTTTCTTCCTGCCTTCTGACGCACTGGGTTGGGTGCGTTAGGGCCTGTGATGCACCAGGGCTGGCGCGCTACAGTCGGTTTTGCACCGAGTGTCTGGCGCACCTGTGTTGGGCCATCAGACTGATGTGATGGCCCAGAGATAGACCGTCAGAGCATGTGGCGCACCTGGGTTGGACCGCCAGGCTTTGGACTGCACCAGATGGTCCGTAGTCCCGTTTCTTCTCCGACCGTGGTCACCGGGAGACGGTGTGGGTACGAGGAGCGTTCCTTGTACTTGGTTCGAATCGGACGTTATTTTCCGTTGACTTGAGAGTCTACTCCTTCAGTGACCCTCCACTAGTCGTAACCTGCTTACACATTTAGTGGTCCCACCAGGGAGTGGTGGAGAGGCTACCCTGAGGATGGTTTTTAGAGTGGTTTCCATTGGGCCCCACGTCTACCAGCAGAGTCCGGCTGAGGGGAAAACCAATCAGAGGGCCAGACCAGAGACGCACGGTCTGTGTGTGCACACGTGGTTGGGGGCGGTTGGACCCACGCTGACGAGCGTGACCCCAACTAGTCACTTGCTTTGTGGTTACTTGTACGGTGTCCTTGCCTCCGCTGGGGGCTATTGTGCCAGGTGGACCCCTGCGGTGCGGTGTAAGATGTCAGGGGATGCTACCGATGGTGCTTCTAGTGGGAGGTACTCCTGTCCAGTCGGGAGTGACAGACTGTCAGTCTCTGTGACTTCAACCTTCGGGTTTGTGGTCGTGTTGACCGTTGAGTTCCGATTTTTTCACCGTGGCGCGTGTGTCGGTTTTTCGTGCCGTGAGACCGGTGTTGTAGTTGCAGGGCTTTCACTTCTGAGGTACTCGCTTACTGCTAACGTAGCGATTTTCTGTTTGCGAGGTAAGGTTCGAGTGATCCCTACTGAGTCTTATTCTGAGAGTCATTCCCTGTGTGTTTTCACCGTGTTTCAGGAGAGGCGCGGCTTCAGATGGGCGCGTCTGAGGCTCAGCGTGGTTCAGGTGCCCAGCGTTAGTGCCAGAGGTCAGAGCCGGGGTATGTCCCGTATAGCTGTACTTTTCTTCTTTGTCTCTGTACTAGTTGTGGACTACTGTTGTTTATTTTGTTATATCTTGTAGACCATGTATCATGTAAAATGTTAATTTATTTCCTGCTTAATCATATAAATTATTTAATTTCTACAATTATTTGTGATACTTGTGTAGTCTCCACACCATCCTTCTAACCCTTCCGAGTCTTCGGGCTCGTGGGTGATGGTTCGAGTCTCGGGTTATCGGGTCTTCTCGATAATCAGATTCTCGGGTCGTTACAGCGGGACACAAAATCTGCTACCTCTCTCTTCATGTTGGGCCACCAAAAGTTTCTTTTCAAATCTTGATACATCTTGGTAGCACCTGGGTGTATAGCATACCTTGTCTTATGTGCCTCTTCCATGATTAATTTCTTAGTATCATTATGCTTTGGCACACAAATCCTACCTTGAAATAGTAGTCTTCCATCATTTGAGATAGAAAATTCTGGTCTCTGATCAATATTATCCTTGATCTTCATCGATGCAGGGTCATTCTCTTGTAATTTGATCATATCCTCAATCAATGTAGGTTGAGACCTTATACTAGCAATTATACATCCATCTCCTTCCCTGTCAATATCAAGATTTAAGTGAGAGAAATCTTTGATAAGACAAGTCATACCTTTCTTGAGGCTTGCTAGAGTTGCCCTCGGTCTTCTACTAAGAGCATCAGCCACAGCATTTGCTTTCCCTGGATGATATTGAATTGTAAAGTCGAAGTCATTGAGATACTCGAACCATCTGTGTTGTCGCATATTTAATTCTTTCTGGGTGAAAAGGTATTTCAGACTTTTATGATCTGAAAATATAGTGAATTTCTCTCCATAAAGATAATGTCGCCAAATTTTTAAAGTGAAAATAACCGCAGCTAATTCCAGATCATGCACAGGGTAATTCTCTTTATGACGCTTCAATTATCTTGAGGAATAACAAATCACCTTCCCATTTTGCATAAGAACACACCCTAAGCCAATGCCAGATGCATCCGTATAGACTTCAAATCCACCACCCCCAACGGGTAATGTCAGAATAGGGGTTGTGGTGAGATGATCCTTGAGAGTTTGAAAACTCTCTTCGTAGTCCTTCGACCATACAAAAGGAATTTCTTTTCCTGTAAGTCTAGTCAAAGGAACGGCGATCTTAGAGAAATCTTTAATAAATCTCCTGTAATAGCCAGCTAGCCCTAGAAAGCTTCTTACTTCTGACACGGTCGTTGGCCGGCTCCAATTCTTAACATCTTCCACCTTTGAAGGATCGACAGCGATACCTTCCTTTGAAATAATATGGCCCAGGAATGAGACTTCCTTTATCCAGAACTCGCATTTACTTAGCTTCGCATAGAGTTTGTGCTCTCTTAGCATTTGCAAGGCTATCCTTAAGTGATCTTCATGATCCTCCTTTGTCTTGGAGTAAATAAGAATATCGTCAATGAAGATGACTATAAACTGGTCGAGATAGGGCCTGAAGACATTATTCATAAGTTGCATAAATGCGGCCGGGGCATTAGTTAACCCGAACAGCATTACCATAAATTCATAGTGGCCATAGCGGCTCCGGAAGGCCGTCTTGTATATGTCTTCATCCTTGATCTTGAGTTGATGATAACCCGACCTGAGGTCGATCTTGGAGAAATATTCTGCTCCCGAAATTTGATCAAAGAGCTCATCGATAAGCGACAACGGATACTTGTTCTTGATAGTAAGCTGATTCAGTCGCTGATAATCGATACATAGCCTGAGAGATCCATCTTTCTTCTTGACAAATAGAACTGGCGCACCCCAAGGGGATGTGATAGGTCGAATGAATCCCTTGTCCAATAACTCCTGAAGCTGTTTCTTCAATTCCTTAAGTTCTGTGGGGGACATCCTGTAGGGAGCTATTGCAACAGGTGCTGCTCCGGGAACAAGTTCAATTGTGAAGTATACTTCCCTTTCGGGTGATAAACCGGGTAAATCTGATGGAAATATATCTGGAAATTCATTGATAATCGGGATGTCTTCTAAGACGATCTCTTTGGATTCGGTAATGACTACGGAAGCAAAAAAAGCTACACATCCTTGCGAGATTAATTTGCAAGCGTGCAGGGATGAAATGATGGCAGGATGCTTCCTATATTTGATGCCAAAGAAGGAAAACCTTGTAAGACTTGATTTTCGAAAAGAGATAATTCTGTTTCAGCAATTAATGTAGGCATCGTGGTCCACTAGCCAATCCACACCTAGAATGGCATCGTTGCCCTCCATATCAAGGCATACGAGGTTTGCAGGAAGATTGTGACCTTCTACCCTTACCTCACTATCGGGGTAATGGTTTGTGAGTTTGGTTCCAGGACCTAAAGGTGTAGTAATAGCAAGGTCCGAAGGTAAAGGAACTGAGGAAATCGGCAAGGACTTTACAAAGTCGGTAGATATAAAAGAATGAGAAGCACGAGTATCGAATAATACGAATGCAGGGTGTGAATAGATCTGAATGGTACCTTCCATTAACCCATCATTCGGGGGCGCTCCTTCCTCTAAAATAGCATTAAGATGAGCATGTCTCTTACGTCTACTTCTAGAAGAGAGTTCCTTTATAAGAGGGCAGTCTGGCATGTGATGTTCCCGACTGCCACATCGTAGACAGGCACCAAGGAGCTTCTAGCATTCTTCGGTCGAATGATCGAACTTCTCACAAAAAGTACAGGCCGTGACAACCTGCTTGTCTTCTTCTTTGACTTTGCTATTTTTATGGGAACTACCACTGCTCCCATTCCTGGATCTCTTTTTGCTATCACGGGATTTGTAGGGTTCCGTGATGCTAAACTTGCCTTTCTTATCATGCTGATCTAATCTTCGACTCGATTCTTCACCTTTGCCTTTTAATTTTTCGACCTTCTCTAAGGTACTTTCACATAGATATGCTCGTTGGACCATCTCCGCATAAGTATAGATATTTTGAGTCCCGAGTTGCTGAATAAAATCGGGTCCTAACCCATCCATGAACCGATTAGCCTTTAGTAAGTTGGTACTGACTAGATGAGGAGCATATGGCGCTAGTCTAGAAAATAGAAGTTCATATTCCTGCTACCGTCATCATGCCCTAGCGGAGAGAAGCGAATTCCATAGCCTTCCACTCCTTGACGTGCTCAGAAAAATATTTGGCACGGAATAGCGTAAGAAAACCTTCCCATGTATGTGGTGCATCTGCTGGCGGTGCCAGAACCGACATCCACCATGTACATGCATCCTTGTTTAGTTGAAAAGCAGCAAGACGCACTTTCTCTTGGTCAGTACATTACATGACCTCGAATATACGGTTCATCTCATCTATCCAGTTCTCAGCTTCGTCTTGATTAGAAGAACCATAGAATCGCGGAGGGTTTAGACTCCGAAAGTTGCGATGCAAATCTCCATCTCTTGCCCTGACGCCAGCTTGCGCCATAGTCTGTAGTGCTTGTGTTAGACCAGCAACAGTCTCTTGCATTCCGTTCCAATCTACGCGATGAGCCATTGAGATAATATTGTACCTGAGAGAGATATCAAATCATTAACTCCCATGGAATTTAGAAGGGTTAATCTAGAGTTAATTTACTATCTTATCCTGAGCTCTACCCAATTCTCACATAGGTGGGAAATTTCTTCCTTAGTTCATAGGTTTGGGTCCTTAAACCTTGGACATAGCCTATGACATGACATTTTTCCCTAAGTCCTTAGACTTAGGCTCTGATACCACCATAACTGTCACGCCCCGAGATTATGCAGCGGAAACAATCGGGAACGCGAACAGTCGGCATGGTAAGCCTCTTGCAAGCAAGAATAATCAGAGCGTAATAATAATCACACAAAGTAATTGCACATTAATTTACTCAAACCTTTATCTTTATTTCATCTCAAAATAATCATAATTCAAATACATAATATTCCACTCTCTCTAGACTCAATAAAACCAAAATTACATATGTGGACTCAATCTAGACATATTTAGACAATTCTAGGTCTTCACTCGATTCCATGTTCCCTTTAATCGCTCTCGGACCCATCACTTGAATAACTCGAATCCGAATCCGAATCACTTTCATTTCATGAAAATAATGGAAAGTAGGTAATGAGCACACTTGCGTAGGTATCTTCACATCAACATGATTGGCAATGTTAAAGTAATTGATGTCTTTAGCTCTAAGGAAAAAGATAAATCATGCAAATGCGATAAATCACGTATATAAACCAAGCAACAAGATATGATCAAGTGAGATATGATTGGAACAAGTATGATGAAGTAAGAATGAAATTATGGCCTTTCATGAACAAGAATGTATCAAGAATGTACTAGAACGTCATGTAACAAGCAAGTAAGTACTTTTTACTTAATAGCAAGTACTTCGTGAATTTCTGTGGATCAATGTCCGCATGTTCCGTGTATGCCGTGGATCTTCACTTATTTATAAAGAAAATACTCCCAGCGCAATGCGACGCCAGTAGCATCATACCCCATGGTTTACAGTATGTTTCCGACAATCAGCCGAGGGGACTAGCATAGAGCCCTTGAACACAATCAGTGCTCGAACCGCATCTTCAAGTATAAATCAAGCTACTTCCACGTATATAACAATAAAGTTGAGCCAATAATGCACAAGCAGTTCATGATATGTTGTCAATAAAAGAACACTTCAACTTTGAATAAGAGTTCAAGAAAAATCATTAAAGTACTAGGTCATGCCTTGGAGAAAATTTGACAGCATAACGGTACATTCTTTATCTTTCATAATTTATCTTAGGTATCTTTGAACAAAATTACAAGTCCTAGACTATCATTATGTCAATCTAGGATCATAGGAATATTAACCCTTGGGTCCAACCTTGGGTTAACAGTACTCAGGAAATTTAGCGGTCTATGACTGGGCCGTTATATTGACATGGCGATTTAGTATTGGGCCGCTAGAGTGGCTGAATCCAGAAAGAAATCAGTTTGGACTCAGAGACATTGGCGATCATATACTAGACCGTCAATGGGCCTTAGCGGTCGAGTATTGAACTTTTAATGGATAGAGTTTTCAGAAAATCGTGATAGTGCTTTCTAGAGAATTTGGCCTTTAATGGTACAACCAACTCGGCGTCCTAGTGGGAATCCCAGGCTCGCGGAGAATTACGGAGGCCTTGAAACAAGATTTCTTAGTCTGTTGGAAGGAATATCCAAAGGAGATGTTATCAAGTCCAAGATTGTGTGCCTAATGTGCATAAATGTAACTGATGGTCATATACCGAGATATATGCCATGTACTTATGAAAATGACTCTATAGATGAGAAAAGAGATAATTAAAACAGTGATCAAGATAAACCATGAATCATCTAACTTTAGAAACATGTATTTAATTACAAAGGTATAAGATTTTGGCATAAATTAAGTTGTGCTTAAAATAATCCTAGGTACCATGAAGAACATGAAATCACTGTTATGAATCAAAGTAGTGAAATAACATTAAAACATGTTGGTATATAGTTAACTAGGCTTATTTATAAGCTAGACGGACTGCTCTTGATTCTGTCTCGGGTTGACAGGAATCAGAACATTGGCGGTCTATTATAGAGCCATTACAGGAATTTGGTGGTTTATCGTAAGGCCGCCACATGGAGTTTAACGGTCTATTTCTGGTCTGCCAGAGGTTTCATAAAAATCTGACTAGCGGTTTATCGTAGGGTCGCTGCACAAGGTTAGCGGTCGAAGATTAGGCCGCTAAAGAACGTCTGACAGTAAATGAAATAGGAAGAAACTAATGTCTAAAACACATCATGTCTTAAAATCAACATGTATAAACTTCCCTACCATGATAGAACGAAGATTAGGCTAATAATATGCATAGGATTCATGTATTATGACAAAGAAAATTAATTTAGTTCATTTAGGGCTAAGAAAGATGCATAGGTGTATAGATCCTATTAAAACATGAAATTCTCCGTACACAATACATGAAATCAACTGCAATAAGAGGGCTTTTAATCTAACATGATATTTTAGCCATTCATGAGATGAACTACCTCTGTCAACACTTCTAGACTTTGAATTTCAGACTGGAAGTCAACCCTAGTTCTGCACTTCCTATGATAAATCAGAAACTTCACGTCCTAATAACTCTTGATTCTCTTGACCTAATGATGTGAAATTTGGAGGGTAAGAAGAAGATATTAAGGAGAACAGAAAGTTCTAAAGGCACTAATGCTAAATACCTCATTCTGGATCCTTAATTTCCTGATCTTCACCATACTGTTGCACAGTTTCCTAAGTCGTTGATGTGGAACCAGCAACTTTGGGGGCTTCTATCTTCCTGATGGGTTGATCTCCTAGCACGAAATTTTGAGGTAAGTTAGTCTTTAGTATTAAGAATAAAAACCTCAAAAGAACCTACCTGAAATAATACCTCCTTACCTTAGTTCCACGCGAGCCAAATGTAAGGGTCGTGCATGTGAAACCTAGAGTCTATTTATAGGGTTTGGCTAGGGTTTCATGGATTAGATCCATTCTAGAGTCCCTAGTTGGTACAATTTCGATTTCTGAGAGTCCTTAAGATGTTTACTAGTCCTCCCATCTCAGTCTCTTGGAAGATGAACGTTAAAAATCTAATCTTTTTGCTCTTTCTTCCACTCACAGAACTGATAGGAATTAGCGGTCGAAGACTGGACTGCCACCCATCTTCTAGCGGTTTTACGATAGACCGCCATTATCATTGGGCACCGAGTTTGAATTTAATTCAAACTCTTTTCTTCATTTATCCACTTAATTATCTTAATAGGGAGCATTTATCCCTTAAATTCTGTGAATAAGTTAATTAACCTTCTAGAATATGGGCCAAACTTCATGGGCTTGATCCTTAAATCTTTTTGGGTTTTATTTAAATAGGCTAGGTTAATTAGTTATCACACTTGGGCCTTATTAATGATTTATTTAACCCAATATTCATTTATTAATTCATTTGGGCCTTTGAAAATGTCAGAAAACTCCCAAATATATCAGAAATAATTTATAAAAATTCCAGGGCATTACAACTAACCTGCTTGGAAGGTCACCGGAGGTCCGGGTTGCCCACGCCGGAGTGCAACGCTCAGTGCCGGACTGCGCCTTAGAGGTGGTCGACTGGTTGACGAGGAGAGGGGTGGCGACCGTCCCGCTATAGGCCAGGGTTGGAGCAGAGAAATCCAGGTGTCGTCTAGGGAGGTTCTCCGAGCAGAGGGCTCGACGTCAGACCTCCGGGGATCCGGTGAAGGAGGGTTATGCTTGCTGTCTGTCTAGGTTCTGCAGGGACAGACTGGGCTGCCGGAGGAGGTTGGCGACTACGCAGAGTCGTGGGTGACCACCGGCAGTCACAGTAGGGACGGAGGGGACGACCAACAGGTTGGCGTTGCGCAAGCCCTCTAGGTTGCTATCCCGGGGGAGCCGGGGGACCTGAAACTCGCTGCCGGAGATGCCAAGAGCGCCAAGAAATGTCATTGTGATGGCTGCTCCCTGCTACTGTAGAGATTGGGTGCGAGCTAGAGATGGACTGGGAGGAGAGTAGGGAGAGGGGCGGTTCCAGCAGGGAGAGATGGGAGGGAGGAGCAGAGGGAGGGTGGGGTTGCTGGTTATGGGGAATGGGGAAAGGGGGGTGCGGTCTGTCCAAGGGATGGGGAGTGGGAGATGGGGGTGCGGCCGGGTTAGGGATGGGGGATTAGAGGAGGGGGCGGCCTATGTGGTAGTGAGGTGGCAAGGAGGGAGGAGACACCTCTTGATGAGGGGTCTTGGGAGAGTCAAGGTATGTCTTGGGAAAGTGGAGGGGTACCTAGGGGAGTGAAGGGTTGGCTTAGGGAGTAGAAGAGGTGTCTTGGGGGATGGAGAGATGTCTAGGGGGCTGTGGGAGTTAATGGAGGAATTGAATGAGGATTGGTGGATTTGAGGGGTCACGGTGATGTGGCGAGTGAGGTGGCAGCCTGGGCTGAGGTGGAAGATGATGTGGAGGATGAGGGGAGAGAGAGGGGCGCAGGTTGGAGGGAGTGAGGGAGGGGGTGATAGGGGTATGGGGAGCCTCTCACTCCCAAGGGCCTCTCACCCTAGCTTGGCCTCTCACCAAGGAAACACACTCAAGGAGGGATTCAAATGCTCAATTTCTCATTTTCTCATTAGTTCGCTTAAGAGCCCAAGGGGTCTTATTTATAAGAGCCCACCTTTTTACATTAACACAATGCCCTTAGCTTTACACAAAATATCCCTTGATGTCCAAGGGAGAAAACCAAGGGTCTAATGACTCCATACATGACTAAAACTTAGAGACAAGACTCAAATAAAAATGGAAAATACATAGATATGACTCAAATAAAAGTAGAAAAATATATAATATGACTCAAAACATGGTGACGGTCATGCCTACGCATCTCCGGGGTAAAGCGATGAACTGAGTCAGAGGGAACTGCATCTGATGTCCCCATCAGCAAGCCCGTGTAGGGCAGCCTCAGTCAAATCAGGGTCAGTAGAGGACCCTTCAGCAGCAGTGTGTTCCCCAATAACTTCAGAGACAGTTAGAATCGGCATCTCTTCCATCCCCTGGCACGAGTTCTTCCCCTCCAGAATCGAGATTCAATCGGGTGTCGAGGTTATTCAGAAGAAGCAAGTCTGGTAGGAGGCGCCAGGAGTAGGAGGAGCAGGTTTTAGTAGTGTCTGACCAGCAACCAGAGGTTCGACCACTGCGGCATGGTATGAATTAGCAGCCATGACAGTGTTCGAGATGTGGCGGGTTTCTCGAGGGTAGGTCGTACACTATGGATGAAGTAGAATTGGAATGTTTTTGGTGTAGTCAGATCGAACATATTACACATGAGTGTCTGTGGCGGCTGCCCTAGTCCCAGCCATCTCAACAACAGTTCACTAGCTTGGCGAGACAGGGATCTCGGCGTACACGAGGCACCTGACCGGGCAGAGTGATGGTACCCCACCTCGTGGAAGGTATGTGCGAATTCTGGTTATTATGTGATATGTTTTTGTTGATTCCGCTATTTTTCTTGTTATAATTGTGTTTTCACGCGCATGTGTTTTCCTGAAGTGCATTCGAGAGTTTTCGAGGACGTCCTGCATGTCGACAGTGGAGCTGCCTGCGAGGGTTATGTGCTCGTCCCTCTTCATTTCTTGACGAGTAGGTGCCAAAGGTCGTATAGAGTCGGGTGAGTGGAGTCACCAGCCATGCTAATATGTCGTGTTGTGCGGCAGGTGTTGAGCCCCCCGAAGTGCTTTGATATTAAGACCTGTGCGTGTAGATGGTTTATCAGGCAAGAAAGAGATGTCATGTTCCAGAGCTGAGGAGTGTGAGTTCTTTCACCCCCATGTCTGGATTCAGTCTATTTTTATTGGAGACCGAGTCATGATGAATGTCGGGGCTCCCCCAGTTTCTGTAGTATGGTCGGTACAGAGTTACGCAGCGGAAGCGTGGTGGGCCCATGACCCACAGGCTCTAAGATCGGATGGGTGGTAGCGAATGGCATGTGTTTCATTGGTAAGCGATGATGGAGATTTTATAGTCAACTACGGAGAGTTGACTTCAAATGAAAGGTTGTGTTGACCATGTGAGTGGCCTATGTTGCCGTGTGTCAGCGACAATATCATGCCGAGTGGCATTAGCAGAATAGAGAATTGGGGGCTCAGCGGAGAGAGTTGTTGGATGAGGACAATTATTACGCCAGTCTTTTTTGTGAATGGCGTCGCGTGTCTCAGAGTGGAGACACTTAGCGACTGGTATTGGGATAGGTCGAGGTCGTTTGAACTAGTATTAAGGCGTCGGTGTGCGTTGCTCGGAGTTGAACTGGCGATTTGAGCAACCTTGGACGGCATGGATGTTCCAAGGGTGGACCCGAGGAATGAGTGGTGTTGGTGTTGAGAGGAGACCCTGTATGGATGCCATGAGGAGTGAGTAGTCGAGGGAGCTACTTGAGTTGTTTAAGCACCCCGATGATATATGGTTTAGTGCGCCGGTGGTTCGACGGACGTGATATTGAGGACCGGTTAAGTGATGTGAAGGTTGTGGATGAAGAACTTGCCTATGACAAGACTTGAGAAAGTTTGGAACTTGGAGCATCTTGTGGGGCCACTGTCCGGATTGTGGTGTTCCCTTGGCTCGAAAGGAGCCGCGCAAGGGGGCCGTACGTGCGGGTGCTGGGGGTTGGTTGTCATCGGTTAGCAGTTCAGGTGGAACTATGGAGTTGGAAAGTGCAGATTGGACGGTTGGAATATGGAACAGCTGTCTCTTCGACTAAAGAATCCCCCGAAGTGTGAATGAGAGATGGAAGTTCTGCCATTTGGAAAGGAGTTGAGGCGCCATGCCCAGGATTAGTGTGATTGAGGAGTTTGAGGTTCTCATGAGTGACCTCGTTGTTCTCTCTCCTCTTGAGAAGTTGGAATTGGCCGGGGGCTAGGGAAGACCGAGATGGTGCCAAGTGATGTGTGATTGGCGATTGGCAGATAGTTTTCTGCAGTCGATGTGCGCCCGGTGAGTTGCCTATTGTGAGTGGTAAATTTTGGGCTGTGAAGTCCCAGGCGGTTGATTGTAATGTGTTCCACAGATGTTGTAGTGACCAGTGAAGTTGTCGCTCGGGGATGAAGTGTGATTGTGCTCCTTGTAAGGAGTACTCGGTGTCCAGTAGCTAGAAAAGCCGATATCTCGAATAGGTGGCTAAGCATGGTTTCCCTGTGACGGGTGTGTGTTTCCTCTGCGTGCGGAGTGTTTCGGACGTTGTTGTACCCTTGAGAGTTTCAAGGAAGCTGAGGTGATGCCAGACTTGTCGATTTTGTGTACCCCGATCTGTCCGAGGATCGGCGTGATTTGTTGTTGGTTATTTTGGTCTGGCAGTGTTCCTCAGAGAATATTATGTTGTGAGCATAGGGATTGTGCGGTGATCGCAAGATCTTGTCGTTGGGTGAGTTCTTCCACATGAGTTCTATGCACTGTCCTAAATTTTGAGGATGAAATTTCTGTAAGGGGGGAGGACTATAATATCTCCGGATTTTGGATCGTGTTTTCGCGGGTTGCAGATCGTGTCCGTATGGGTTTTGGACTTTAATATTAGATTTTCGAACCCTTAAATGGTGCTTATGTGAATTATTTTGGGTCTGTCGCAGCGCGTGGAGCTGCCTAGCTTTTTCCTAAAATTTTTCTGGGTCAGAATGTATTTTTTGGGATTTTTTAAAAATTATTGTGAATTGTCTAAATGAAATGAAAAAAGAAAAGAGAAAAGAAATAATAAATTTTTTCATATTTTAAACCCCCTCCCCTCTCTCTCCCGCAACACACCCTCTCTCACTCACGTTCTCTCCCTCTCACTCTCACGTCTCTCGCTCTCTCCCTCTTCTTCTTCGGCGGTCGACAGGGAGGACCGATGGGCGAGGTGGAGGACGGGGCGGACGATGAGTGGTGAGAATCGGAGCGTGGAACAGGAGGCGGCGTCATGGTGAAGGATTTTCGAGGTTTCGTGAAGAACCAGGCGTGGAACGAGGTATTTTCAGCGCGAATCAATGCCGGATTCACGTGGTTTCATCGGAAGAGGTAGGGAGACATATCCTTAACCCTTGTACTTCATTTCCCCGTGATTTCTTGTTGAATGGGGCGAGTTTGAGCAAGTTTTCCCTTTTGGGGATAAAAATGCATGTTTCGGGGTGTGAGACGAATCCGTCGATTTGGGCGGCGATCTTCGGTTTAAATGCTTGATTTCGAGCTAATGGCATGTCGGGGACTATTTCCCCTCGCTTTGGTCCGGTTTTCTCACGATTTGAGGCCGGGATGAGGCCGAATGTGCTATGTGTGTGGCATGGGTGCGTGTTTGGGGAAATTGATGGAATCACCCATTTTATTAGTCATTTCTTTGTATTTTTTAGTCCCTCCGATGTGTGAAAGGCATATGAAGGACTTTTGCATGTTTTCCCCTTCGCTCGAGACGAATGGGGCATGGAACGGGCGATTTCATGCTGGTTCGTGAAAGCCCAGATCGGGACGAGATCGCGGTCAGCTTTCCGACCGCATTAAGCTTCTGGATAATGGGCGCAGTGTGAACAGACATCGCGTTCATTTGTGAAGTGCACGGTGAGGTGGTCATGGACGCGATCGTACGACCAACTGTGACCTAGGTTAATCGCTGTCCTCCGGTAGACCACAATCACCTTAATGCGGCCAGACCCCTAACCGCGTTCCCAACCGATCGATAGACCCATTCCTAGCATGTCAACCGACCCTCGCTAGGCAGGTCGACCGACCTGTGGCCCAAGTTGACCGACTTGTGGCCTAGGTCGACTGGGATGAGGGCTTTTCAAGCCGTTCGAGTCCCATAAGTGGGTTTTCACCCCGGAACATGAAAATTAATATTATACTCACATAATCTCATGGAAATTGGTCCATTTTGGTCCTATAAGGGCGGCAGTCGCCCAAGATTAGGTTCGCATAATACGTGATTTATAGATTTCCTATGGCGGGTTTGGTCGTATTCACTTAGCTTGGTTGCCACGTGGCTCCCGTGCCCGTGGTTAGTTGTATACCACGTGAGTCCCGTGACCACGAAGGGTCATATCTACGTGAGTTCCATGATCATGGTAAGTAGTCCTTGTGTGAGTCTAGTGGGCCGGTACCCACTAGTTTCTGTCATCCGGTAGATGGTAGTTTTCTTAGCGCCCCGTGGTTTACGGTGGTTTACGTGCGTGTGTACACCGTTCTCGAGATTTTTGCGAGACCGCGGATGATAGTGTTATATGATAGAGTTTCGTCGGGATTCTGCGAGACCGTAGAAGATCCTAGTGGCCGATCGTGGTTGTGTTGGATACGGACTGAATAGATCTAGAGGGGGGGGGTGAATAGATCTTTCCCCCTTTTTGATAATTTACTGACTATCGACCAGATGAGCTACTGGTAATTAATGAATCATAGAACTAATGCGGATAGTAAAGATGCAAGCATACGTATAGGAAATCAAACACACACAAGCACACCACAAGAAAGGATTTTTAAGGTGGTTCAGTCTCTTCCTGAGACTTACATCCACCCCTTGCTTAACTCAAGCAAGGCTTCACTATGAGAATCTCTGATCTCAACCAAAACACAGCTGACACACAGCTTGTACCTGCTGACACACAGCTTGATTCTACTGCCTCACAGCTTGACAATAATTGTAATCAGAAATGAAAAGATGATAAGAACAGGTGATGAAAGACAGGACTGAATATTGGCGTGTGTAGAAGAATAGGTGTTCAGCCTGGGACTTGATCACGCTTATGAAGAAGCCTAGACTCCCTGTTGATCTTCCAGTCAGTTGCCTTCGATTGTTCTGCTGCTGGAGATCACACAGTCTTGAGCTAAGTCTTCCTTCTGCAGCAACGAGATTGCCTTTAACCTTTCTGCAGATTTTTGATTGGTGGAGAGCTCCTTCTTCCTCTTCTGTGTGTATCTTCCTTGGCTTCTATTCCGTGCTCTCTCACCGCTTCCTTCTTCGTGATTAGTTGCCTTATATTCTTCATATAGCTCTTTTTATTTTCAAGAATAAAGTTCTTCCCGCTCAATTTTCAGATCGAGCGCCAATCTGCTAGAAAACAGGGATCGGTTTAAATCCAATCGTTAGAACGAGTTTGACCACTTCTAAGCAAGATTGTTTCCTTGATTCCCGTGCGGAAGCTTATCTCCTGAGCAGCCCAACAACCTGCAACAACCATCTGCAGGTTTTAAGGAACCAAAACAGAATTCGGTTAGAGTTCGGTTTTGGACGATATATAAACCCGTGGTCGACCATGACCCTGTCGCTGGTCGACAATGGGCAGTCCCCAGACGGCCGGTTCTTCTGGCTGAAACTCACGTCGCCCGTTGGTCGACCACAGCCTGGTCGCTGGTCGATTGGGGGCAGTTTCCAGATGGCCAGCAGTTCTGTCTGTTGCTTCTGTCTTTTCTGTGGTCGACCAAAGGCGGGGCTTTGGTCGACAGCCAAGATGCTTCCAGAAGACAGATGATCTGATGCTTTTCTGGTTGAGTTCGTTGGTCGACCATAACCACTTCCCTGGTCGACAAGCGACCTTTGACACTTCTTCTGATTTGTTGATTCCACTTGGATTTCAGTGGACCTGAAATTACTTAACTTATCAGAGGTAAATTGAATGAGTCCAATACTTTGAAGGAACAATCAAACCACTTGTATTTGTTATGAAACAAGATAGAACTTGATTAATCAAACATATCCTATTGTCATCATCAAAACCAAGGGATGCACAACATTCTCCCCCTTTTTGATGATGACAACCATGAGTCATTGTGACAAACAACAGATTATAAAATTCATTTGATATTGCATGCAAGGCTATCATAGCACAGATTTCATTCAGTCAATTCGTTTGATGTGTCTTTCAAAAACAATAGCACTAATTACATGAGAGACTCAAAAAAGGATAAAGACACTGAGGACACGTAGACAAAGTAAATTTGACAATCTAGACTCACATCTAGACACACAACTAGACACACAATGACACATAAAGTCCTATCTCCCCCTTTGTCAACAGCAAAAAGAAGATCATTTGAACAATCCCTCTGAGGAGGATGAGGAGGTCTCTGGCTTCACGTTCTCTGCCATGCGATCCAGCTTGTCAACAATGTGGGCATAGGAGAGCCTGAGCTTCTGGATCTCTGAGATAGTATCCTTGTGATACTTCTCATTCTGCGGATGGGAAAATTTCAGGGACCCAGCCGAGACAATTTATAGGGTAGGGCATTAAGGCTGGCCCTTAATTGTTAGGGCAGTGAACCATCGCGATGCAAAGAACGAGCGGTCACGATTAATCAGCATAACTCATATTTTGGGAAATTATTGAAGTGTACCCCCTTTCTTTAATAAGACAATTAAGTAACCTTTCCTCCCTTTCTCAAAGACCACCTTGTGACAAATTCGAGTGGGTCTTGTGGTTCAAAGAATTGGAAAGTATTGCCCCAATAAATTGACTCCCCATATCCACTTTCTTACTCACGGCTCCTTAAACTTATAATATTGTTCATGAGATAATTTTACTAGCTGAACAAGCTGAACAGTGTTTTATGCCTCTATTTGCATATAGTGCATTAGGTCAACCATTTTTGTTGCCTTTTCGTTTTGAAATATTTAAGAGCTGTGGTCAGGTTTATCACATGCTTTTTCACACGAGGAGACACGCTTTTTACACGCCAGAAACCCCGGCTACTTAGCATGCCTAACCATTCCATTTTTAACTGGGACACACTTTTTATCCGTGAGGATATACGTTTATCAGACGCCAATATCCCCAGTTACTCAGGATGCCCAATTAATAATTTTGAGAGTGGCAGAGGTAGATTGAGTCTTCATGACATACATGTCTCCCACTTAATTTTTCAGCCAATTTTGCTTTGTGATAGAGAACAGTAGTTTCTCAGAACTCAGTCCATTGCTCTACCAAGAAGGCAGAATTATGGCGTATTCCATATACATTCATGCTATAGCAGCGTTTATTTTCACTGTCCAACACAGACACAGGTAGAGAAACAGTCTCATTACTAAAAACATAAGTTCTCAATAGTCTTGAGTCAGAGTCATAGTTATGGTTTAAATTTATTGCAGTAGTACAGGTCAAATTCTCATTACTACACTTAACCTTTACTCTCATTGATGACTTTGGTGATTTTCTTGTAAGATATGGTTAGGTTGTTCAATGATTTATTAAGGAATGAGTTTACACTTTTTACTCCCCCTCAATTTGTGAGTCCTTGCTGAAGATAGAAAACAATAAGTTGGCCACAAAGAGATATAGAGACACAAGGAATAGGAGGTGTGAACAAGGATGAGTGAGTAAAGCAAAACTGAGCTCAGAGTCCAAAAAGTTCAGAAGATTTCCCACCAAAGCCAGCAGCTTGATTAGATCCAATTTCCCTTTTTCAGGTCCTTTGTCGACCATGGAGTGGCCTGTGGTCGACCTTTGTGCTGACACAGAACCTGCCTGTTGAGAAGACTGCGTTCTGACAAACCTGTTGTCGACCATTGGATCGCCTGTGGTCGACAGCTGCGAATTCCCAGAGCTAACTATTTCCTGTCCTGATGCCTTGGTCGACCAGCGCCTTGTCTGTGGTCGACCACAAGAGATGAGCCGTAGAGAACCAGTATTCTGTAGAACTTGCTGAAGTAGCACCCGACACAAGACTTTCCAAACTCAAAAACTTGACCAGTACTAGAGACCTAGTTGACATAACTTAGACAGAAATGACAGAATCTATGCAGTGAACACATGAATATGATTATTTCAAGAATTTTCAGGAGAAATTCTACAAATTCCTAACTCCCTTCTTAGAGTTGAAAATCTGTCATTGTTAAGGGGTTTTGTGAAAATGTCTGCCAGTTGTTTTTCAGTTTCTACAAAATGAAGCATGAAATTTCCTTTGGAGACCTCATCTCTTAGAAAGTGATGACGGATCTCAATGTGTTTTGTCCTAGAGTGTTGAATGGGGTTTTTAGACAAATTAATAGCACTAGTGTTGTCACAGAAAATAGGTGCACATCCAAGATCTACATTGTAGTCTTGGAGTTGATGTTTTATCCACAAAACCTGTGTACCACAGCTCCCTACTGCGACATACTCAGCCTCAGCAGTGGAGAGTGCCACAGAATGCTATTTTTTAGAAGCCCATGATATTAAACATCCACCTAATATTTGACAATAACCACTAGTACTCTTCCTATCAATTTTGCAACCAGCATAATCAGCATCTGAATATGAAATTAAATCTAGTTTGCAATAAGTAGGATACCATAAACCCAATTCTTGGGTACCGGCAAGGTAACGAAGGATACGCTTGACAGCCCCTAAATGTGAATCTCTAGGGCTAGATTGATATCTAGCACACATGCATACACTGAACTGAATGTCTGGCCTAGAGGCAGTTAAATATAGTAGGGATCCGATCATACCTCTGTATTTCTTGGCATCTACCATGTTACCTTTTACATCAGCCTCCAATGTTGCATTTGTCCCCATGGGTGACTCTATTGGTTTGCAGCTCTCCATGCCAAACTTTTTCAGCATCTCCTTTATGTACTTGGATTGATTTATGAAGTAGCCTTCTCTACATTGTAGAATCTGCAATCCAAGAAAGAACTGTAAATCACCCATTAAACTCATTTCAAACTCATTGGTCATTAGATTTGCAAATTCAGTACATAATGAAGCTTCAGTGGATCCAAACACAATATCATCCACATAGATTTGCACAATTAGTATATTCTTACCTTGGGTCTTGGAGAATAATGTTTGATCAATTTTACCTCTTGTGTAGCCCTTTTTGGTGAGGAATGAACTCAGTCTGTCGTACCATGCCCTAGGAGCCTGCTTTAAACCATACAAAGCCTTATGCAGTTTAAAGACATGATTAGGAAGATCATCATTTTCAAAACCAGGGGGTTATTCCACAAAGACTTCTTCCTTTACAAAGCCATTTAGAAAGGCACTTTTTACATCCATTTGCTGCAATTTAATTCCATGGGACGCCGCAAATGCTAACAATATTCTAATGGCTTCTAACCTTGCAACTGGAGCATATGATTCTTCAAAATCAACTCCAAATTCTTGGTTATACCCCTTAGCCACCAACCGAGCCTTGTTCCTCATAACAACTCCTTCTTCATTAAGCTTATTTTTATAAACCCATTTGGTTCCAATAATAGGATGAGATGAGGGTCTGGGAACAAGTTTCCAAACCTGATTTCTTTCAAATTGATTTAATTCTTCATGCATGGCATTTATCCAAGATTCATCTCTTAAAGCTTCCTCTACATTTTTAGGCTCAACTTGAGATACAAGGGCTAGCTGATCTAATTCATCAACTGTTTTAAGCTGAGATCTAGTTTTCCTCGGTTCATTAATTCCTCCAATGATGTTATCTAGAGGATGATCTCTGAGAAATCTCAGATTTTCAGAATTGTTACCTGGGATGATCTCTCCTTCGGGTTGATCATTGGAATCACCTTGCTTTGGTTCTGCTTCAGTCTCCATTGGTTCCTCTTTGCCTTCCAGAAATTCCCCATCTTCATCTTTGCCTACCTGTCCAGTTTTGTCAAAGTCATTATTTTCATCAAATGTGATATGTGGGGATTCTTCAACTAGCTGATCTTTGGTGTTGTAGACTCTATAGGCTCTTGATCGGTCAGAGTATCCAAAGAAGATTCCTGGGTCACTCTTTGGTTCAAATTTGTCCAATGATCTCTTGTCATTGTTATGAATAAAACACCTTACACCGAAGATCCTAAAATGAGCTAGAGATGGCTTCTTACCTTTGAACACCTCATATGGAGTTTTCGCACTAGATGGTCTTACCATTGCCCTGTTTACAATATAACATGCTGTATTGACCGCCTCAGCCCAAAATCTTCTTGGAAGATTGGCTTCAACTAACAAGGTTCTGGCCATTTCAACAAGTGTGCGATTCCTTCTTTCCACCACTCCATTTTGCTCTGGCGTCCTTGGTGAGGAGAACCTGTGATTTATTCCTTTGTTCCTGCAGAATTCATCAAACTCTGAATTTTCAAATTCTCCCCCATGATCAGATATTATTGAACACACTTTGGACTTACCATCCTGCTTCATTCTTCTGTAAAAATCCTGAAATTCATGAAAGGCATCGTTTTTATGTGATAAAAACATTACCCATGTGAATCTAGAGAAATCATCAACTAGTACATAACCGTACCTCTTACCACTAAGACTAGCAGTTCTTGTTGGGCCAAAAAGGTCCATGTGCACAAGTTCTAGTGGTCTAGAAGATTGACTTTCAGTTCTACCTTTGAATGATTTTCTTGTTTGCTTACCTTGGGTACATGATTCACATACTTTGACATTTTGAGCAAACGAAATTTCAGGTAAACCAGAAACCATTTTATTCTTAACCAATTTGTGCAGCACCCTGTAGCTAACATGCCCTAGCCTTCGGTGCCACAACCAAGTCAGGTCCTCCTTCTTGGCGGTGAGGCACAAGTTGGAGTGGGCTGGATCATCTAAGTCTATCATGTAGACATTATTTACTCTCTTGCCCATAAACTTAACTTTAGCCGAATTTGGTTCAAGAATTTTACAGATCTTAGAATCAAAGACTACTTGATGGCCTTTGTCGCATAGCTGACTGATGCTTAGAAGATTATATTCCAGGCCATCCACTAGCAGTACATCTTCAATGCAATTTGTAGATGTCTTACCTACCTTACCTTTCCCAATGATCTTGCCTTTGTTATTTCCTCCAAATGTCACATGTCCTCCATCTTTTGAGTTTAGCTCGGAGAATTTTGCCTTGTCCCCTGTCATATGTCTTGAGCAGCCACTATCTAAGTACCACTTGTTGTGTATAGCTGCCAAACACACCTGCATCACAAGTTACACAGAAACTTTTGGACCCCAATGGTACCCGGGTCCAAGATAGCTTGTGAAATTATGAAATTGCTGCAGTAATCCTTTGGGAACCCAGATTCTGTTAGAGCAGTGTAAATTTTTATTTCTGAACTTGTTCAGGTTGGGTTGCTTTTGTTCTAAAGCTTCTTTAATCTGAGTCCACCTTTGTGTATTCAAGTTTTCATTTTGTTTTACCCGAGAAAACCTGTGATTTCTGTTTGCTTGTCTGGCCATGGTCGACTTTTGGTATGTCTGTGGTCGACCATCGCGTCTCCAGAACTCAGCGTCTGTTCTGGCAGCACCTCTGGTCGACATCTGGTGTACCTGTGGTCGACCACTGCTTCTCCAGTAACCAGCGCCTGTTCTGGCAGATCCTCTGGTCGACAGATGAAGGGTCTGTTGTCGACCAGCCTGTCTCCAGACATCTTGTTTTCCAGATTTATGTCTTTTAACTTGGTTTAGTCCTTGGTTTGTTTGGTGATTTCTGTGAATTTGGGTTTCTTGTTTATTATTTTGAATCTTATATTGATTGACTGTTTTCTCTTTAAGATTTCTCTCTTCCTTGGTGACATTGTTCCTTTTGGAGGAGCATTCAGCTACATCCTCTTGTTTATCTTGGTATAGATTAATCAGGGGCCTTTTTCCTTTTGAGTCAGCAATCCCAGTTACGGTTTTTATTTGGAATTCCTTTTTAGCCGTAGGATTGTATCCTAACCCTTCTTTTTAAAAGTTTACTTTTATTCCCAAGACAGCATTTAAGTTTTCTTGACCTTGAGTCATTTTTTCCAAGGTCTCCTGTTTGTTTTTCAGGTCACTCTTAATTCTTTCTATTTCTCTTAGGAGTTGGTTGTTTTCTTCCTTGAGTGAATTGTTTCTTTCTTGACTTAACTTAGTTTCCTGTTCATATTCTTGAGTCTTTAGTTTTAACTCATCAATGTCGTTTTTTAGCATTTCATTCTCTTCGGACATTCTCTTGTGGTTTTCTTCATCTAAGTCCATTTGATTCAGCTTGTTTTTCAGTGACTTGATTTCCATTTCTAGTTCAGTTTTGTTTTCCATTGAATTGCTGTCTTTATTCAGTTGACTGATCTTCTTCTTCAAATGTTTATTTTCCTTTCTTATTCTTTCATAAGTATCAAGCAATTCTGAATATACTTCTTCCCAATCCGAACTAGAGAAGTCTTGAAATGGGGAACTTACCTCAAGATCATTGTTGTCTCCCTTGGCCATCAGACAGAGCTTTCCTTCTTCTTCCTCGGAAGTTGTTTCCTCTTCACTGCTCTCTTCCTCCTCACTCCAAGTGCTAATCATCGCCTTGGGTTTCTTGCCTTTCCACTTGAAGCTTGATTTCTTAGGAGCTTCTGGACATTCAGCCTTCATATGTCCAGGCTGCCTGCAATTGTAGCAAATGAGTTTGTTAGAATGAGCCTTATGTTTATCAGATTTAAACTGGGATGACTTCCTTACCATGCCCTTTGGATTTCTGAATCCTTTACCTTCCTTCCGCAGGAATTTTTTAAATTTTCTTGTAAGCATGGCTAGCTCACCAGATTCTTCACCTGAGCTAGATGAGTCATCATTGTCAGACACCTCAGAGGTGCTTGTCTTAGTCTTTAGGGCAAGTTGCTTCTTTTTCTTGCCCTCATCTTCCTTTCTCTTCAGATTGACCTCATAGGCCATCAGGGATCCTACTAACTCATCCACTGTCATTGTTGTGAGATCCTTTGAGTCCTCAATGACTGTGGCCTTGGTATGCCACATCGATGTGAGAGACCTTAAAATCTTCCTCACTAATTCCTGCTCTTTGTATGTCTTCCCTAAGCTCTTCAAGCCATTAGTCAATTGTACTAATCTGGCATACATCTCAGAAATACTTTCATCATTTTTCATCCTAAACATCTCATATTCTGAGACTAGCATATTTGCTTTTGTCTCTCTTACCTCGGAAGTACCTTCGTAGATTACCTTTAGACGATCCCACATTTCTTTGGCTGTTGCGCATTGGGAAACTCTTGAGAATTCTGTGGGGTGTAGTGAGCACTGCATCACGTTCATGGCTCCCCAGTTGACAGTTGATTTCCTGACCTGTTCTCTGGTCCAGGTTTCTTCATCTTCCGGTAGCTCAAAAGGTCCGCGGCTCACTACCCTCCACATCTCGTGGTCTTGCGCACGTAAGAACACCTGCATACGATTTTTCCAATAAGAGTAATCAGTTCCATCAAAATATGGAGGTCTAGTTACAGAGTGCCCCTCAGCTATGAGGCTTTTAGAGTTCAGTCCGCCCGGTCTCTCCTGGTTGTTAGACCACATTTTTGGAGAACCTGCTCTGATACCACGTGTTGGATACGGACTGAATAGATCTAGAGGGGGGGGTGAATAGATCTTTCCCCCTTTTTGATAATTTACTGACTATCGACCAGATGAGCTACTGGTAATTAATGAATCATAGAACTAATGCGGATAGTAAAGATGCAAGCATACGTATAGGAAATCAAACACACACAAGCACACCACAAGAAAGGATTTTTAAGGTGGTTCAGTCTCTTCCTGAGACTTACATCCACCCCTTGCTTAACTCAAGCAAGGCTTCACTATGAGAATCTCTGATCTCAACCAAAACACAGCTGACACACAGCTTGTACCTGCTGACACACAGCTTGATTCTGCTGCCTCACAGCTTGACAATAATTGTAATCAGAAATGAAAAGATGATAAGAACAGGTGATGAAAGACAGGACTGAATATTGGCGTGTGTAGAAGAATAGGTGTTCAGCCTGGGACTTGATCACGCTTATGAAGAATCCTAGACTCCCTGTTGATCTTCCAGTCAGTTGCCTTCGATTGTTCTGCTGCTGGAGATCACACAGTCTTGAGCTAAGTCTTCCTTCTGCAGCAACGAGATTGCCTTTAACCTTTCTGCAGATTTTTGATTGGTGGAGAGCTCCTTCTTCCTCTTCTGTGTGTATCTTCCTTGGCTTCTATTCCGTGCTCTCTCACTGCTTCCTTCTTCGTGATTAGTTGCCTTATATTCTTCATATAGCTCTTTTTATTTTCAAGAATAAAGTTCTTCCCGCTCAATTTTCAGATCGAGCGCCAATCTGCTAGAAAACAGGGATCGGTTTAAATCCAATCGTTAGAACGAGTTTGACCACTTCTAAGCAAGATTGTTTCCTTGATTCCCGTGCGGAAGCTTATCTCCTGAGCAGCCCAACAACCTGCAACAACCATCTGCAGGTTTTAAGGAACCAAAACAGAATTCGGTTAGAGTTCGGTTTTGGATGATATATAAACCCGTGGTCGACCATGACCCTGTCGCTGGTCGACAATGGGCCGGTTCTTCTGGCTGAAACTCACGTCGCCCGTTGGTCGACCACAGCCTGGTCGCTGGTCGACTGGGGGCAGTTTCCAGATGGCCAGCAGTTCTGTCTGTTGCTTCTGTCTTTTCTGTGGTCGACCAGAGGCGGGGCTTTGGTCGACAGCCAAGATGCTTCCAGAAGACAGATGATCTGATGCTTTTCTGGTTGAGTTCGTTGGTCGACCATAACCACTTCCCTGGTCGACAAGCGACCTTTGACACTTCTTCTGATTTGTTGATTCCACTTGGATTTCAGTGGACCTGAAATTACTTAACTTATCAGAGGTAAATTGAATGAGTCCAATACTTTGAAGGAACAATCAAACCACTTGTATTTGTTATGAAACAAGATAGAACTTGATTAATCAAACATATCCTATTGTCATCATCAAAACCAAGGGATGCACAACAGGTTGGAACGGGCGAGACCACCTAGTGTGTACGATGCTCCTTGTGCTGAGGCGAGATCGCCTGAGTGTGTGTACCTTGGTTAGGACAAGTGTACGTTGCTAGCAGACGTAGTGGCGGGTACCCCATGTCAGGTACCTGGACACGGCTGTATTGACGGACGCAGAGGTACAGATCCTAGCCAGTCCCAGGGTGTAGTGTGCGTGTGTGTCTCCTCTACTCCTCCCAAGACCGGGTGTGGGCAGTGTGAGCGCAAATGAGACCTTGGCGCAGTATAAGACGTCAGTGGATGCATCTGGCCTTGTTGTGAATACTTGAGTAGCGGACCCTATGCCGGTGAAGGTTGAGTTACCGACAGTATTATCGTGCCCCTTCCGACAGACGGGCTGGTGTCGCCCTTTGTGTGGGGCACGGTTTTCTCACTGGTTCTATCTCGAGACCGAGGTTTACCAGCATTTAGACATCCTACCGATGGTGGAGGTTATGGGTTGGGCCGCGTGGCCTCGTTAGAGGTTCCATCAGCGAAGACAGGTTGTTACGACCACGAGACTTAGGGTAGCATAGAGGCTTCGTGGTTCCTCTGTTTACTACTTTTGTCGTTCCGACCACTGTAGTTATTTTATTATTGTTGTTATTGTTGTTACTGTTATTGCTACTATTGTTATTATTTACCGTTTCCGTTGTGGTGGGGATCCGCGGGATCCCTACTGAGCCAATGAGATGAGGCTCACTTCCAACTTTTCAGGTGTAGCGCTTCTCCTGGAGGTGGAGCTTTCCGTTCAAAGGACCAGTAGTTTGCCAGCTTGCCAGTGCCGGGGTGTACCCCGTAGCAGAGTACATTTCCCTTTTAGTTGACTGTACTTGTGGACTGGACTCTATAGTTATATTAATTGTTATAAAATGTTAATTTTATTTCTGCCAGCTATATATTAGTTATGTAATTTACATTCCTGCTATTGTTTAGAATTTCAATGCATAACCATAACACCCCAAATAACCCTTCCGAGCTTTCCAGCTTGTATGTGGCCGCGTAAGATCCGAATGGTATCGGGTTTGACTCGGTATCCGGATCTTGGGTCGTTACATCATCTATCTTGGGGCGGTCCCTAACGTGATCGGTAGAAAGATCCACCCTTCTGGGTAAATGGTGGAGTCGGAGAAGCCAAAGAGAGGAGTGTAAAGCTGTGTAAGACGAGAAGGATCCACGTCCATCAACAAGAGACAGTCGTAAGAAATCACATCGGGACCACTTCTATTATCCACTAAGATTCGGCGCACAATAGATTGGTTGATCGTAGCGGAAATAACTAGGGCATTGGAGTGGCGAGTTGTTGTACTTTCTATGTCCTCATTTGAGAAGACGATGGACTCTTTGAGACAATCCCGGGCAGGGATCCTTGCAGGTGAGTCATGGCGGCCTGAGTCATCGCGCTTGACCTGGTTTACATCGCACGCGTAGGCTCGGTGCCTGATGGAGCTGTCCCCTCCCGACACCGACTCATCAGAGATCATCATAATCTCTTATCTGTTGGGTCGGTTATCGATGGGGATGAGTGCCGGCCCTCTGGTGCTGTCGCTCAACAACTTTAGCGATGAACTTGTTTAGGAGTCCTCGACAAACCAAGTCCTCGAAGGCGTCCTTAAGTTGCATGCACTCTGCGGTGTCATGACCGTAGTCATGATGAAAGCGACAGGATTTCTTCTGGTTCCTCATCTGAGGATCAGACTTCATCCTCTTGGGCCAATGGAGGTATGGTTCTCCATGGATCTCCATGAAGATCTACTCAAGAGTAGCGGTCATGGGAGTGTAATGCTTAAAGAGTGTCCTCCCTATTGGCGAGTCTTGATCACGATGCTCTCGCCTGCCTCGATGAAACTTGGTCAAGCACCTCTGGTCAGACTAGTCAGCTCCAGCCGCTTGGCCTAATGTTGTTGCACTCTCCTCGCAGCTAGCATATTTCTGAGTTAGGGCGATGAATTCCATCAGCATGGTGGGAGACTCAACCCCTAGACTCCTCCGGAGAATGACATCCCTAGTGCCTTGTGTCAGTGCGGTGGTAGCGATGCTGACATCGAGGCGAGAGATACGGAGAGTCTCTGTGCAGAAGTGGGCAACGAAGTCTCACAAGGGTTCTTCGCAGCCTTGCTTGATTGCAAGGAGGTTTACGGTGAATCTAACCTCCTTTTTGCAGTTAAGGAAGTTCTCTTTGAACATCCTTTTCATTTGCTAGAAGGAGGTGATAGACCTAGTAGGGAGTGACTCGAACCACGTCTGAGTATTTTCTCACAGCGTGGTGGCGAACGCTAAACACCTGATAGCATTTATGGTCCGGTGGAAAACCAAGTTAGACTTGAAGCTATGCATATGGTCGGTAGGATCGGTAGTGCCATCTTACAGAGTGAACGTCGACAGTTGCAGCTTCGGGGGGATTGGCACCTCCATAATTTCTCGAGAGAAGGGGGTGTGGAAGTCAGTGCCGTCGTCAAGCAACCCCCTCGTCCGCGCAGTCTAGACGATGTCGTCTAGATAGCAGACCTTCCCCTCGAGCTCACGCTCGACCTCCTCGTAATGCCTTAGCTCTTGTGCCATCTCAAGATGGAACTGGAGCGGGCAAGTGGGGCACTTAGAGGACTGGCTACATGGATGCAAAGTGCGGGCTGCAGATGCCACCGAGACCTCACGTTCGTAGCATGAGTTAGCCATCGACGGGGATTTGCCGTTCAGTGGCGGAACGATGGGTGCATGATTTGGCTCCTCCTAGCAATTTAGGAGGCTGTGGTAAGTCTCCGTCAGCATTTGGAGTTGCCGACACATTTCAGCTAACTCGGTTGCTATAGGGTTCGCCTGAGGCCAGGGAGACCCCACAACGAGTGTAGACCTACCGATCCGTCGCGAGACACCTGTAGAGAACCCAGAGCCCCTCGAGAATTGTTCACGCTGTGGTAGTTTCCATAGGGAGCCATGACTTTTTGCTCTCTTCCCACAGATGACGCCAAAAAGTGTAGAGGCTGAAATATGGTATCTCGAATCTTGCACCACACTTTTATGATTTCTTGGATGGGAGAGAGAGATCAGCTGTCCCAAGGAAACCTAGAACAACTAAACATACATGTCAAAAGAATCCCTGGGTGAGATCCCAGGGGACAACTCTCCGATGTTTAAGTCAGCAAGGTGCTCGGGTAAGAGAGAAAGAGATGGAGATCGTGAAGAGGAGTGCTCGGATGAGAGGAAGAGTGCTCGGGAGAAAGAATAAGCATTCTAGAGTATGCGATTTCTCTGTAGGAGAGTTTGCGTACCTCTGGTCATCTGTCTAGGGTCTTATTTATAGGATTTATCTCGAGCGTATCCGCTCCCTGACTAAGCAAAGTCAGGATCAATGGAGTAATGATCTACCCAATCATGGGATCATCGATTACCCCGTCGCTCCCTCTCTGAGAGTTGGAAAGATGGTGTCATGGCGAGTGTCTCGGCTACGTGGGTGGAGACCCGACGCTTGTTGAGGTAACCTCCGCAATTGTGGCAATAATGGCCACCGGTTAATGACTTCAAGACATGTAGAGCGTGCACATACGCGGACTACACACCTGTGGGTTGGGCTAGTCCCGAGTGGACCTAGGTTGGCGTCGTTCCTGGATTGTGGGTAGGTTGATAATAGACCACAGTGGGTCTGACAAATTTATCCCTCCTCAATATATAATTTTTAAATTTAATAACAAATATAAAACACCATACTATTATCAACCTGATCGAGTTATCCAACTATTCAAGATCGAGTTATCCAACTAAGGATCCTGATCAAGGTTTGACGGACCGTTTGTACCGATCTTTTATCGGTACGGTACGATTTGGTATCATTACATACCGAGGTGAAAAAAGAGCTTATATATATAATATATATGTAAAATAATATATAAAAAATTCGAGCTCAATTGGTTAGGTGGTCTTCTGTGCCTTCTTTATATGGTGTCTTAGATTCGAATCTAATGAACGCCGTTAAGATTTTGAGTTTTTTTGATTGAATATCTTAAAAAGAAACAACTTCTTTATATGGTGTCTTAGGTTCGAATCTCGTGAACGCCTTTAGAATTTTGAATTTTCTTGATTGAATATCTTAAAAAGAAATAAAAAACTCATGTGACAGGTGCATTTCGAACCGATAAGCTCACAATTAAACATAAGATCTCTAATCAACTCACCGACATGAGTTTTCTAATATAAATTAAAATATATAATATTTAAAACATATGAGAGCGTACCGGTTACATATCGCATGCCGACCGTACCGATCTACAACTGATACAGTCCGATACGTGTGATACGCAACTATTGTGCGGGTTTTTATGCCGATTAACCGGGGTGAGGGAAGGAATACAACAGGGAAGGAAAATATGGGAGTTTGATGTATCTCGGGTATCCTCCTTACGGGTGCATGCCTCTCACTGCGGTATCGAGCACTCTCCTTTCACGGAAAGTCGAAAAGGGTTGAATGGCACGGAAGTGTTGGGATAAAGGTTAACCGGACAAGATGCGGGCGTGCCAGTCGATCTCTCGACAATCACTCATGGAACCAAGGTTTGACCGGGGAAGCGCCACCAGGGCGCGGCACGTGGACTCGGGCGATCGGGCGACACGTGCAGAGAAGAGGTTCTATGGGTGCGAGTGCGTAGGTGATTGCGGGAATCGTGTACAGGACGTCTTTCCCCACCGGCCGCAATCAACCGGTGTTTATTTACATCGGATTGAATCAGAATACCTTCGTTCCATGCTGAAGAGAAGTCTGTATGTATGTCTGAAGCCATGGGTGCAGGGCTGGGGGCATTCAACAGCTAGGGGTGCGTGTTGGACCGAGGGGTGTTTAATGGGGGTTGGAGTGTTAGGCACGGATGCCGAGGAATGTAGATAGAAGGTTGAAGGTCGGGACGCGGGTGCGAGAGCACTCGTCCAATCGGCAATGTTGTGCTGAGACGTATATTTCTTTACATGAGAGCCGTGAAGGCCAAAGTACAACTGGTGCATGCCGCGGGACAATTCCGACATGTAGGTCGGTCCCCGGGTCGATGCATGATAGATGCACATATGTGCGTTTTACAGAGGGGTCCTCCCATGGCGTGGGCCATAGCTGTGGTGCCGAATGGGGGGCCTATGACTGGATAACCGGGGGATACGTCGATCCGGTATCTGGGCGAGGGCCGGTCGTAACTCGAGTTGAGCGGTCGGACATGGCCTCATAACTGCGAGTGAGTATGGCGTCATGGCACGCGTGTGATTGCGACCGACGAGCGTGCGAGGGGAAATCCCAGCATGAGGGGACGTCCGCCCATATCACAACGTCTCACATATAGTGGGCGTCGACTCGTGTGTGACGGCTACATACGGTGTGGGGGGAGTGCGAACGACATACCCCCGGCGTAGCAGACCGCCGAACAAGTCACCCACACACAATTCTCCTTAGCTCGTTGCTTGGAGCCGAAGCGCTTGAATTGCCTTGAATCCTTTGAAGATGCATCCCCCCCTTTTTGCCTTGCCCCCTGGGGGGTTTTTATAGGGAAGGTGAAGGGTCACAAGGAGGTTTACGTGGACCAGCTAAGGGGGGTGAGCTGGTCCGCGTAAACCCAATGGAATAGTGCACTGGGTTTACGGGCTGAGAGAGGAGGGAAAGAGGTTTACGCGGACCAGCCAGGGGGGCCGGCTGGTCCACCTAAACCCCCCTTGGGGGGGTTTAGGTGGGCTGGGTTTTTTTTCTTTTTGAAAAATGTTTTTTTTGTTTAATACCCCCACCTTGGGGATTTAGGCGGACCAGCCAGGGGGCCCTGGCTGGTCCGCCTAAACCCCCCCCCCCAAGGGGGGTTTAGGCGGGTTCGCAAGGAGAGAGAGGGGGGGTTGGTCCGCACCCTATAAAAATTGATTTTTTGGGTTGTTTCCTCCCAATTTGGCTAAATACAAGGGGGTGAAGGCTACGTGGTGGCTTGTGGAGACTTGTGCGCGTTGACTTGAGGATGAACCCGTCGTGCTGTAGCTTTGCGCTTCCACGTCCGCGCATTGACCCCTCGAACTGGTACGGCACACGAACCACGTCGTAGGGCCGTAATTGAGTGAACCGGGGCTGAGTGGGGTCGGGGGACCACTGGGCTGGAGAGAGGGCGTGCCCCCCCGGGAGTTCGCCCTCCCCGGGGGCGCGGCCACGCCCTGGGGCGAATTGACCCCGGGCCGGCCGTAACCCCAGGGGATGGCCCCTGGGGGTCTTCTTGTGTTGCATGGGGATGTCCTTTGACGGACTTTGAACTTCGGAAGGCTGGCATGGGCCCGTGGGGCCGTTGTTCTTTGAGTCAGAGTAGCCGCTCGCAAGGTGTTCGGGCAAATACCCGACACACCCCGGGTTGCCGAACGAGCCGCGTGAGTGGCCGACGGGCCTTGGATTTGGCCTAAGGCCAAGGGTAAAAGTCCGTAGGGGTTGGAAGGAGGCATTTTGGGGCCCACGGGCCTTGCCTCGTGTTGCATGCCATGTTGTACGGCGGGTTGACAGGGTAGCCTCGGGTTGGCCCGAGAGCTAAGTTGAGTGGCTTGTTGCCACGTGTCTGAGGGTCGGGGGTGGCCCCGACTTGCTGGGGGTCGTTGTAGGACCCAACTGGTGTACTGGAACCATGGGCTGGCCCGTGGTCTTGTGTAGAAGGGTTGAAATATACGCGCCCACAAGGTGTTCGGAAAAATGCCGAACACACGTGTGTGAGCCGTACGTACATGCTGCGAGCCTCCAAAGCCTGTGGTTGACTTGCTCAAGTCTCCCTTTGACCTTGGAAGGTTGAATGAAGAGTTTTGGAGTGGGCCCGTGACTCTTTTGCTGGATGCGACGTGACGTGGCTTAACGTCGGGGCACCCTCGGGTGATCCCGGGCGACCATATAAGACACGAGCAAACCCCGTATGAGAGTGGCCGGGGTTGACCCCGAATACTTGTTTGTGCCGCCGCGCGTCACGGCGAGTTGATCGGGACCCTTGTGGGGACCTTTAGGGTTGTAGAAAGGACTAAGTAGCCCGTGCTTTGAAGGTGTTCGGGGAAATGCCCGAACCCTTATTCCTTATCGTTTTGACTGGGAAATAATCTGAATACAACAACAACGTATCAGACCAGTATTACAAACTTTGATCCTGATAACCTGACTTGAGTCAGATGATTTCCTAAACTCAACATGTTTTCAATCATTAAGAAAAAAAATATTCCTATTTCTCTAAAATCTTAAAAAAATATCTTTACACCTCTATTTTTATCGTATTTCTTGTAATACTCTTAAAATTTTTAAGAAAATAATCTGTGTCCTTCCACAAGAATATAAAGATAATTTTCTCTTTAAAAAATAAGGAGACACAATGGCTATTTTATTAAAGATTTTAAGAATATTATGATAAATATGATAAATGCAAAGATATAGGAGTAACTTTAAATGATTTTAAAGATATCATGATAATTTTCTCAAACATAAAAAGAAAGAGAAAAAAAAAGCCATGCATCCCTCTTCTATTTTATCCCTGAATATCAAATTTGAGCACAAAATCGCTCCTCCCATCATCCTCTTCCTTTTTTTTTTCGTCATCACGTATACACCTTTTTACATAATGCCTAAATTTTCCCCGTCGCATGTTTCCCTGTCATGTCGATCCCCTCAGCGCCACCGACACCCAACGGCATCCACGTAACGCCGAGCTGCCTCCCTGATCAGGGCACAATCCTCCTCCCCTCTTGCTGGTGTAGCCGGCGGTGCGGTTGGCGGCGGCGGCGGCCATTGTGGTGTACAGCCCCACACTTAAGAGGGTAGGAGCCACCCTCTTCTCCATCTCCCTTCACGCCCCCCCGCCTCCTCTCCCCCCTCTCCCCCCTCTCCCTTCCTTCGGCTAGCCGGCCATGGAGGCCAGAGCGACGGCAGCAGCAGCACGCACCCCCATGGTGCGTCACCATAGCCCGATCCGCCGCTGCCCAGCACCTCCCCACCCCGCAAGAGCCACCCGAGCCGTTCCTGCGCTCGTGGCGACGACGCAGCGCGCCCACCCACCTTATCAATCGCGCTTCCTGAGGAGAGGAGCAGGAGCAGTGGAAGGGAGCGGTGGCAACGGCGGCGGCAGCAGGGCCTCCACCTTCCTCGCCGGCTGCCGCCGCCTAGGGAGAGACGCCGGCGATAACAGCACTAGCTCCACCGCGGACGGCGGCGCCACGTCGCCGCCAACCCCGGTGGAGGATCCTGATCACTTGTTGACCGTGGAGCCGAGTGCTCATATACCGCAGGCGTCGCCCGAGCTGGCAGCCACGGGGGCAGCTCTCCCCCGGCAGCCGCCACCACCGTCCAGCGAGGGCCTCGTGTTCGGGATCGGCGCCGCAGGCGCCTGGGACGGCCGCGAGGTCGGGTCCCCCGTCGTCAAGAGGTACCTCGGCGCAGACAAGGAGAGGTGGTTCATGTGGTACCATGGCAGCGCTGACGGCGACAGCGGCGACAAGGACTGCGGCGGCTCCATCGGGCTGGCGGTGTCGGCCAACGGGATACACTGGGAGAGGGGCGCCGGGCCGGTGGAGAGCTTGGACGGGGCGGGGCTCGTTATGCGCCGGAGCGACGACTGGTGGGCGTTCGACACTTTGTCCCTGAGACCCGCCGACGTGCTCATCATGTCAAGCGCCAAGGTCAGGGCCGCCGGTGCCGTCTACTGGCTCTACTACACCGGCTACACCTCAGAGAAGGTGAGCATCCCAAGCAACCCCGCGGCCGCACCCGTCCCGAGGTCGCTGCCCGGCCTTGCCATCAGCCAGGACGGCCGGCACTGGGCGAGGCTCGAGGGGGAGCACCATAGCGGCGCGCTGCTGGAGGTGGGAGCGGCGGGCGAGTGGGACTCCCTGTTCCTGGCTGCTCCCAGGGTCGTCTACCACGGCCGCGGCGATGTGAGAATGTACTACCATGCGCTCGACCCGGCCAGCGGGCGCTACGCCATCGGCCTCGCGAGATCCAGGGACGGCATCAGGTGGGTGAAGCTGGGGAGGGCGCTGGGGGCGGGGACGGCGGGGGCCTTCGACGAGGGGGGCGTGCTGAACGGCCATGTGATGAGGAAGAGAAGCACTGCAACGGGGGAGGACGGGGGCTACCTGATGGTGTACGAGGGTGTGGCCGCCGACGGGCGCAGCAGCATCGGGGTGGCGGAGTCGCCGGACGGGCTGACGGGCTGGAGGAGGTGCGGCGGGGGCGAGGCCATCCTGGGTCGATCTGGGGATGGAGATTGGGACGACTGGGGGGTCGGGTCGCCATGCGTGGTGCAGATGAACGGGGAAGAAGGGTGGAGGCTTTACTACAGGGGAGTTGGGAAGGGAGGGAGGACGGGGATCGGGTTGGCTCTCTCGGTGGGCAGCGAGGTTGAAGGAGGCTTCAGAAGATGGACTGGCTTCTGCTTCCTCCAGTGACCAACTGCAACGTTGATGGCATCCATGCGGACCATGCCTGACCTTGTGAAGAACTAGCCAGACAGGGCTTCCCTTCATGGCGCTGCAGGAAGAGCATCAGCATCTGCATGCAGTTCCTCTCAGAGGACAGAACTGGTTTCATCAATCCTGCTGTGAAGTGAAGACTTTAGCTGAATGTTGCTGCTAGTAAAGCTTTATTTGGCTGGTGAGATATGAAGTGCGATGATCGACAGATGTGATTCAGTAATGTTTCTCAAGTTTGATTCTTTTGAGCCAATGCAAGCAATTCCAGTTGACTCAGCATCATTTAGTTCATTGAGTGAAGGATGACTTGGCATCTGCAGGTATTTTGTCTGGTGTGCAGGAGACTCCCAGATGTATACATTCGAACGACCAAGCTAACTATGTAATGAACCCTATGATAAAGCATTGAAGTGAAGTTTGTAACAAATATCTATGCCCTTGCATCAAGTCAGACTTTCTGCAAAATGCTATAATTTTTCCATGGCTGAATGTAACAACAAAAGGTAAACCATTAAAAAGAAGAGAGCCCAGCTACTTGCCGAAGCTTTTCATAGGAAACCCAGAACACAAACTGCCAGGGGCCAAGTCTAGCCCATGTTGGAAAGAAACCCTTCCACAATGCCATCATGCCCTCATATTTCACAGTCTTCACCAAACAATCACAAGAGTTCCTGTACATGGTTTTCACTTCTTTGCCTGCCACTTGATTCATCATTCTAGTTTTTATTACATCAGCTGGGCAACTTAAAGTAGTTGCAGAAAGACCAGATGCAATGGATGCCAATGTATGAGCGTATGTGTTATCTCCACATATCTCATTATTAATTATGAAACGCTTTGCTTGGTCATAACATGCTAATTCGCCCATATTGACCAAAAATGCTCTCTGGGCATTAGGGATTACTCCCCTCCACAATCCCTGAATTCCCTCCATCACTATGATCTTTTTGAAAGCATCAACTATCCCTGTATATCTAGGTTGAAGCCCTCGTGTCAGGAGATGACCATCTGCTTGCATACGGACCTTTACAAGATGAGCTGGACTAGCAACAACCTGAAATTGAAGGGCAATATTAGCAGGTTCTAATTGTTAGGCACTCAGATGTTAGCATAGAAGATAAATGCTTAAAACCAATCGACAGAATTCAGAAGTATGCAACATCTTATGGATTTACAAGCCACACACAACCCTAGCTTAGAAAACCACTGTTAGATATTGAGACAGATGTTAATGGATAATAGTTTTTGTAAGTCCCCTAAACAAAGATTTCACAAGTAAAAGTTGCTCCATTGATTTCCAATATTACCAGGTTTTGCAATTTATCTCAAATACTAATCTACTCCTTCAGGCGACATTTCTTTAAGTACATCTATCACAACTTTGAATTAATCAGAAGCATCTGAGTTTGGGTTTGCTTATAATGAGCAATTTGGCCTAATGCATTATAATGGCGTTCACATGCAATTACAATGTTCTTGTACCTGCATGTTCCGAAAGTCCAGGCACCCAACTAAACGAGCATCTAGGAAACACGTCAAAGACAAGATTCAATATCATAGATTATACAAGATTCGTTAAAAAATGGCTATGCTTTCTCAGGACGAATTATAATGTACGGAATATTGGTATCTGCACCTTGATAATGACTTTCTGATCTCCTATTGCTATAAATGTCCCCCAGTCACCTTTAGGACGAGAGGAGAAGAGAGGAGCTAGTGGGTGAAGCTCTGAAGCATTCTGGGTTCCATTGACGTCCTCTACAGTAAATCCCCATTGGAACACCACATTAACCTTGATGGATCAGCATGCTTTTGCTAGACAGGCATCTTTCTATTCTCATTTTCCAGAAACTACCATGAACACAATCGGGAACCTAGACACTAAAGTATAAGCACATCTCAGAGTGGGGCTTGCTGGATTCCCATTAAGTCACTTGGACAAGCAGTGAAAATGTGGCACTTGTGCAATCAAAAGCCATCAACAAAAGGGAGGTAAGGTCCTTGGAAGCCACAAAATCCCAAGCGATAATAGACCTAATACACAATTGAAGGGAGAAGTATAGAAATTTCACTATTAGGTTCTTATAGTTCTCCTAGTAAGAAAGAGGAAGGGCACGTGCATATTCAGCACAATTGAAGAGCATCCCCTTTCAGATCCCAACCCCTTCATAGTAGGGACTTCAACTGTTCAGGTAGGGCACGTGCATATTCAGCAGAGAATCCAACAAGGTAAACCACTGTTGTGACCAATTGAAAATTTGAAAAGTCAAAACTATCTATCTGATATCAGTACCCATTCCAATAAAATTATTCGTGTGGGATAATATAACAGAAAATCATATGATATTAAGTTTATCATTTTGCTCCTTAGTATCATCAATTTAATTTTATGTAATGACTAACTTGTATAGAAAGGAATATGTGATTTACTACATTACATACTACATCAAAATAATATCTGATTCTGTATTTAAACCTTATCTGCTACCATTGCTGGATTAAGATTATTGTTTGCTACTAAATTTTGTTATCAGTTTGAGAACTATGCCCAAAGTCTGACCAAAAAGTTAATAATGGGTCAGCTATCAGGTTACTGATCACCACTTACATCCCCACTTCATGATGGAGGAAGCCTTGGCAAGAATGCATGACATGTGATTCCCAGCCTGGATGACAAGTTCAGATATTTCTACCAACATTATTGAGGGCAATTAGAATAAATCTATCAGACATTGTCCTATAATTGCTGGAGGATGATCCACATATGCAGTATGGAAAACACAACCACATATCTTTTCCTTTGGAGAAGAACTAGCTATGATCAGTACATGTAGGTTGTTTCAAACCATTGCCCCCTTCCAATATTTTCTCTCCCCTGATTGTGACCATATCCACCTCCAAAGTGGGCTTTCCCGACCATATCCTCTTATAGGAGGGCTTAGTATTAACAGTTTTTCTCGTGTGTAAGAAACAACAATTGAGGCAGTACACATTATTACATTAAGCACATTTGTGAAATTAAGAAACAGGAGACACACAGATTTTAATTGCATAAATGGTCTGGTGACCTTTCCAAATAGGGAAGCAAAGGTGATGAAATCTTTTTGATGTTTCCTTTTATGGGGACTCGAACCATAAGAAGATGCTTGTTGACAGGAAGGTGGGGCAAGTGAAGAGATTTTGGGATGCTACCACAAGACCTTGCTGTAGGAAAACTGGAGAAAGAAGTTATATGTGAGGACAGAGGGGAAACTTCTTAATATAAGCCAACATACCCTCCCATTGTAATTGAGGTTATTGGTGGACTGTTTCACCACATCTAGCAGACTGCCAGAAGAACTGAAAGTTAAGTTTGCAGTAGATGGTTCCACCACACTTTGGAGACTGCGAGAAGAACTGAAAGTTAAAGTTTGCAGTAGAGGGTGGCTGTTTGTAACACATGCGGAACGGCGGGAGTTTAAAATAATATATACATATAAGGATGTGGTTGATTTGTGATTTGCTGGTTGAGACTGGGTGTATGCTTAAATCTCGATTAACTTGAGAAAATAAGCGAGTGCAACAGTGGCAAGAAGATTGCTGAGACATGTGACAGATTGGCAGTTATCACGATTCACACTGCACAAGCAAGTCACAAGCTACCAAGCAGAGCAAAGAGGTCGACTAACATGAACATCATAATTGCTGCCAGTCCATTAGAGAATTTTGAGAATCTATGTAGTTATCTCAGTTGAAGCGTCCCAGTTGGCAACTGAGGGAGATCTATTTCATTCCAAAGAACCAGAAGGCAATGCAATTGTGTAGAAAGGTGTGATGGTAGTGCTTCCACACACCTTATGGACAATTTGGGTAGAGAAGAAACAAAGGTTACCAAGATATCACCTTAAGATGTAAGGGCCTCAAAGAAGGGGATGTTAGAATAGTCTCGTATTAGAAACGGACTAAAATATAATGTGCTTATATTAGTGGAGTACTCTCCACTCATATGGCTCGATCTAATAAAAATTAATATAATATCAGAATCCATGATTATGATATAGGTCAGGCCCGTGTGTTATGGTGATCCACGTGATAGAACTTAAATCGACCTGCACGTGAGGGAGTGTGTTAGAATAGTCCTGTATTGGAAATAGACTAAAATATAATATGCTTATATTAGTAGAGTCCTCTCCACTTAAAATTTCAAGGTTTTAAGTGGGATGACTCAATCTAATAAAATTTAATAGGGGAAACTGTAGAAAAAAGACGACTTGCAGTTCTCATTGGCACATATCAACACGATATACGAAGCCATGCTATGTAGTCTTGTACCAACACGCATTTGTGCAACAAAGATGAGTTTACCTAGAACTAGGACATATAAGAATATACATCTGCAAATCTGAGACCCAAGCAATTGCAGAACATGGAAGAGCTCAGTTGTCACCTGAGCCACTACGCCGGAGAGGCCACCAGCAACAGCCCTCCCGAGGAGGGAGTCGCCGCCACTTCCGATGTTGTCCCGGAGGTGCTCGTACCCGACGATCCGGATAGGGGTGTACAAGAGATGCCGGAGGACGGCTGGGGCGAGGCCCCGGTAGATCCCCAAGATGCCGCCACCTTTCCCGCTCCCAAGGACGCCGAGCCCCAGTGTGGAAGAGTTCCTCGGGACGGCGTGGGCGGCGGTGCCGTGGCGGCGGAGGAGGTGGTGCTCCCCCTGGAGTTGGAGCCTCGTCTTCACGGCGTCGATGGGGAAGGTGGCCACCTCCGCCGCAGCGGCCGAGAGGGACGTCAGCGCGACCTTCATGAAGGCCTCCCCTTTTCCTCCGCCTTCGCGCGCCGCCATCCCTCCACGGCCCTCCATCACCACGGACGAGGACAGCGGGCGAGGCGAGGGAAACATACCTCGCCGCGCAAAACAGACACACTGCCTGTTTCTGTTCTTGTTTAACTCGACAGGCACTCTGCTGCGAGCCATGACCTGAAAGAAGGAACAACTTGAAACCAAATATTCTTGAGTTAAGTTACTCACCCTTCATTGTTGCAAATTAAATAATTCAGCACCTTAGTAAGGATATATTTCAATTTATATTTGTGGGGTTGCATTGAATTCATCCATTAATATCTTAGTTAGTGTTGGAGTGCAAATTTTATAATCAACTTACATAGCTACCTATGTTCAACAATGGACTCTTTTTTGTTAGAAAATTATGATCATATATAACTTGTATGTTTTTTCTCTCGACTAGTCTTATGCTTGCATATGAGGTAGATCTCACGAGAACATGTCAGGCTCCGCTAAAGTAAAAATATGGAGTATGACAACGAACGTATACGTATCCGAGAGTAGTTGCACCATGACATAACTTACATATGGAAGAACATAAACATATCTGTAGCATATCATTTTCATACTTAATTGAAAACTTTTCTTAACATATTCTCTTACCTGGAAAGTTAATATGTGATATATGAGGGTGAGCATGTCTACACATACATACATATAGCACGTACATACGTACTTACATATCGTATTTGAAGAGGTAAGATCTCGTGCCAAACCGTGTACCGTCAGATCTGAGATGATCGCGAGAGGCAGCCACCTCAAGTGAGAATTCTGCAAACAATGGGAAAAAGTGATCAGGGGGCCCGGGGTTGAGATCCTGGGAAAAACCCTCCGATACTTAAGTCAGCAATGGTAAGAGCCAAGTGTGGGAAGGAGGCAAGGGGGTGATGGACATGAGATTGCTCCGCACTAGTTAAGTGGCTAGAGTTGGCTTACCTATCTAGAGAGTTTTCTTAGATTTATATAGCAGCTCGTTCCCTTTCTGGGGTAGGGGAATCAGGAGAGCTTGGGGGGCATTACTTCTTGGGTGTGGGTTCCTCACCATTCGAGGACTCTTGCCCTTCTCTCATCCCATGAACTTTATGCAGCCAGTTACGCTCGGTCTCCCTTTGGGCTTTCCCCGCGTATAGGAGGCACCGTTATTTAGACTCCCGAGCCAGGAAACCATATGGGTTGTGTTGGTCCGAATGAGTCAGGCCTCCTAATGAGTGGGCCCAATAAGGGACTATCACTCGTTGGGCTATGAAGGTCTTGTTGGGCCGCACATATTTTGGACTGTGAATCTACCCCTCTCCAGTATTCATAAGTATAATCATATCATGGAGTTTACACTTACATTCTCAACATATCAACCAGAGTAATCATATCTTAAACATGAAACATGGATCATAAGATAAGTACAAAAAGAACATGCAATGACGGTTTCACGCTCTGGGTGGCTGCACCTACAGGTGGCTCCACATCGGATCTTCCCTGTAAAACACCTAGTCCGAGTAACCATTTTCACTTGTAGCCATTTCCACCGAGTAACCCTTTCCTTTACACATTCGAGTAGGAATTCCAAGGAAAAAAACATGGCTCGACTAGGGGGTCCAGTTTCAAGTTTAATCGTGACATGTAGTGGACCTTCTGTTCGGATCGCCCTATGCTCGTGTAATGCAAAGTTTATTATTCTTAGAAATGACCGTATCTATATACTGGTACGTGATATAATATGATTTCTTACTTCATTCCATACTTACATGAAATTCATCTTGAGCCATATTAACTTATTATTATTGTTGTATATCTTATCATTCATGGAAATCTTCGTAAGCATTTAGAGAAAACTTAAAGACATCGAAACACAAGTCTCAACTTGACATGAATACATAATATGCGATTAGTACTTATTGGAGAATCATTTCGAAAATAAATCGAAGAAGCTAGGCGTAATACTCAGGCCTGATTCATGCTTAAGAATCCCACCTCAAAGGAATCCTGAAACTTTGAGTCTTCTATCTTTCCCTCCAAAAAACTCGTCCCGCTCTCTCTTTGTTTTCATTCTAAGAGTAAGGGGTTGGAGGAACATAAAACCAAGCCTCCCAAAAAAGAGAAAAGGTTTAATAGTGATCTAATAAGCTCGCAAGAGACTTACCACTGTCAGACAGTAAGATTCTCCCAAAAACGTTCTGGGAGTATAGGAAGCCAAGAAAATGAGAAGAACAGGTATAAGAGAAGAGAAAAGAGTAATATATATATATAACTCTATCTCTGCTTTGGGTTAATGTCTGCCCCTCCTACTTCTACCCGTTGGACACATGCCCCTTTCTTAGGTGCCCTCCACGACACCTTTACATGCAAAGTCAAACTGCCAGATCACTCACATACCTACAGACCTGCTCTATGCCCTGACACTCTCTTCAATTCATTTGGTCATCTCACCCCAAATCTTGCAGAAAATCCGGCCGGTTCAGATTCTTATAGTATTCGAATCCAAAGAAAATTTGTGACTACAAGGTCTCAATATTATTGAAATCTAAGGAAAATCTGTCATGGTCAGAAAATTCAGCTCGTCAGATACTCTCAATATTTAAATCCAGTTAGCCTGTAACACAGCTCAATAAAACCAAAGCAAAATGCATAGAGGCGGCGTTTCGTCTATCTAGAGAAAAGGACAAAAGTCAGTAGATTGTTTTCTTCGAAAGAGAACCATATTAGAAGGTAGATAGACACGAGTAAACGAAATCTCATTCAAAATAAGAAAACTTCCACTTAACTAAAGTAGGCAAGAAGACCCACTCAACTGAAGTAAATGATCTTCTACCTATTTTAGGAAAATGACAAATCTCCGACAATCATTTCAATTACTTGATTTAATAAAATGGTAAGCACTTAAATCCTATACAAAGGAATAGACGAAAACCTATTTGAACTAAGGTAGCCTATGTTTTGTCTATTTGAAAAGAAAAATCCACATAATTAAAGTAGACGAAAACTTAGCCGAATTGAAGTAGATAATATTTTATCTATCTCAAAAGGAAAATCCACATAATTAAAGTAAGCAACCTTTCGTCTATTTCGAGAAAGCGACGAAACTCAATATGACACCTTTGTTATTCTTATTAGAAAGGAGAAAAGCAAAGCTCTTAGATGGACGTTAGACGATATTCCTTCTAGCTCTTCTCCGGGAACTCCGTCGTCTAACAGCCATCTTCTATCTTACTCGTTCCAACCTAAAGACTTCTCCTGTAGGGTTTAAGGGGGAAAAAATTTGATACACATAATATAATAAAATATATTTGGGTCTTATTTTATCACGTGATTTTAATATATCTCATCTCTTTTAGAGTTTTCTATACGTTATATAACACAACAATTAAATTGGTAAAGAATGTATAAAATCATTAAAGGAATCAGTTGGGGGCTACAATATATTCACGAAGATTCACAAGTGAGGATCACACACTGGGATCTAAAAGGGAGTAGCATTCTATTAGATGCTGACAGGGATTTGGAATGTCGGAGATCTTTGGTAGGGATCAAACTCAAGCAAGCACCACTTGAGTTGTTGGAACACCGCAAGTAGAAATTCTTAGGATATAACATATTGAAACATGTTATAGTTGGGTGCATTTCCTCTTGACATCTGATAGTGGATATATGCTGATCACTTAAGCTATATTATGTTTTTTCTTTCTTTCTTTTCCTTTTCCCCCCAATATAGCGTCACTTTTATTCCTCAAGCAAAATCATACAATGAGCATTCTAATCAATTATGTTTTTAAATGGGCATCTTCAAGATATGGCAACATTGGACAAATGGAACAATATTGAAGATAATAAGTCTAATATTAGAGAGGTGAACTTAGGGGGTTTGTTCAAATTGGGTTATTGCGTGTCCCGATCCTTCAATAAATTAAAAAATAATTTTACACTTCTATTTTTTCATGACATTCTAAATTTTAATTATTTAATATAATGTTTAGATTTACTTAACAATTAATTTTGCAAGTATATATACATATATATGATTAATATAATTTAATAAAATATCAAAAATATAAATATAACATTAATTTAATTATAAAAGTTTAAATTTAAATAAATGTTTTGATGAATTAAATAAGTGTGAATGACATTCAAAGGTGTCTAAGTGACATATGTGTCTAACATTTGCTTAGAAAAATAGAATACCATGTCCAGCATAATTATCTAATATAATACAACTATATAGAAGTGTCTATCAAATTATAGTTGAGAATATAATTATTTAATATATATTTATTGTTTTAAATTAAATGTCAACGAATCTATGCTATTATATAATTTCAAAATAATATCACATTTCTAGTCTTTTCCATTTATCCGAGAGAAACATCGACCACTATATCTCATATTTCTATCTTCGACCATATATCCCTATGAAAATAGGGATAGAAGAATAAAATTGAGATATTTAATTCTCACGCTCGATACTTTTAAATCTAATTCTGTGTGTCCTGACTCCTACTCCAAGTAGGAGTCCTTATGACGTTCGCACCTTCCTACTTTCAATGTGTCATTCCTAAGATCTGTACTATTACAAAAGTTTTCCATTGTGCCACGAGAAATAGAACGAAAACATCATAGATACATCTTTCCTTCATACTTGCATTAAATGCTTGTTTAGAACTTGACCTAATAGTCTCTACCCTACAACCTTCTTTATTTTTTAATATTTTTTTGAGACCAAATGTGCAATTATCATTTTTTCTTTCTTGAAATTTTACCTAACAGCCTCTACATATAACCCCCTGCACCTTTCTTCTCTATGTTCCTTTTTTGTGATTTTTCTTCTATTTTCACGAGATAGTAAATATATTTTTTATGAGACTTACAATAGATAATAAATTTTTGTGCGTGTTTATTTATGAATTTTTACGGTGTTGCATCTTGAGAATTTTTTTTTCCTTTCTTTCTCTCTTGTAGATTTTTTGGCATTCAACAGATGCATGTATTTATATAAACAGAAAAAAAATGTACTTTTCTCCTCTCGGCATAAACATGAAAGAAGTCATTTTCTTGATATGAATGTTCCCCCTCCTCCCAAAAAAAAACACATGTATCATATGTCCAATCTCACTCCTATCCAACCTATTGTTCAAATCTTTATCCATTTAATTCACCTACCCGTCCAACCCATTATTCAAATCTCTATCCATTCAATTTGTCTACTTGCTAAAACGAACAAAAGAGGGAATCAACTTTAAACTTAGACGAAGTCCATCATAGTTATAACTTAGCAAAAAGATTGTGCAAGTCTTTATTTGTAATGTCCCGGATTTTTTCGGATCTTTGTTCGTGGGTCCCGGATCTGGTTTCTCGAAGTGTCCGACTCCGTTGTGTCCGAAATTTTGTTTCGGACATCTTTCGTGTTCGGATCGGCACGGTCCGGAGTTGTTTCGGACGCCCGGAAGCGTTCCGCGGCTTTTCCGCGTGTGTTTTCTGATTCCCGGTGTGTGTTTCGGTAATTCCTTCGGAACCTCGTTGCGGGTGAACCGGGCCGTTCACTAGGGCGCGAGTGGTACCGTTACGATCGGTGCGTTCCGAGGATCGCGGAAGCGTGATTTTCTATTTTTCGGTATTTTTGGGAATTTCCGGATTTTCTATATATTAACAACTTTTTCTCTCTCTCCCCTCTCATTTCTCTCTTCTCTCCCTCTCTCTTCTCACGCTCTCTCCTCTCTCCCTCTCTCTCCGACGGTCGACGGGGTGGAGCGTGGGCGAGGCGGGGACAGCGCGGGCGAGGCACGGGCGAGGATGGAAGAGGATCGAGGCGGTGGAGGCGTGGTGAAGCTCGGCCGTGGGTTCATGGAACGGCAAGGCTTCAACGGCGTTTTCTTCGTGGATCGACGTCCACGGCGCGTCGTTTCTTCGGTGGAGGTAGGGAGATGGACCCTCAACCCGCGTACTTCATTTCCCGCGAGTTTTGTAGGCCGTGGTGAGCCGAGCGGGCTAAACAGGGCGATTTGGGGAAAATACATGTTTTTGGGTGTGTGAGCCGGATCTCCCGTTTTACGGTGTTTTTGGCCGTTCTAGGGTTTAGATGCATGCATAGGGGCTTGGGGATGGTTTCCCCTTTTGTTTCCCCTCCACCTGGGGGTGGACGGGGCGTAGAATGGTTTTTTCCGCGGTTTCCACCGTTTTCGGGCGCGGACTGAGAACGCGCTATGCTCCAGTAGCGCGTTCTTGATGGTCGCGCTGCCCCGACGGGGCGCGTTCATCGGAGAAGATGAACAATAGGCGGTTGCTGTCGCGCTATGGGGTCCTAGCGCGTTCTGCCTTGTCGTGCTAGGGGTCCCTAGCGCGTTCTGTTTTGTCGCGCTAGAGGTCCTAGCGCGACCTGTGCAGTCGCGCTATGGGCCTATAGCGCGATCTGTCTTGTCGCGCTATAGGTGTATAGCGCGTTCTGCTTGAACGCGCTATGGACCTATAGCGCGTTCTTGGAGGTGACCAGTCGGGCTGCCCGGGGCAGGCGGTCTGTGGCTGATCGTGCTCCCCTTGGGCCGTGTGTGTCCCGGACACCCCGTGGAGTTCCGTGACCATGTCTTTGGGTGTCCGGAGGTCCGTTTACTTCGATTAGTGTCCCCGTGAGTTTAAGGGTCCGGGTGACCTTCTAGCGTTCCGATTGTGTTGTGTTGGTCTCCGGTCGACCCGGTTGTGACCCAGTGGTCGATCTTTGGCCTCGTGAGTGTCCCGGACACCCCGTGGGTTTCGTTACCGTGTTTTGGGGTGTCTGGAAGTACCGTGTTACCTCGATAAGCGTACCCGTGGTCTTGGCGGGTCCGGGTGACCCCAGATGTTCCGGGCTTCCGGGTTCTTGCTAGATCGAGTCACCGTGTATCGGTGTGAGTGCGGTGAGGTTTCCCCGCAGGTCGTTGCTTCTCTGTAAGGTGGCTTCCGAGTGGGCCAAACGTGTGGCCTTGAACGGTGAGTCCAGTCTCCCAGCCTGGGGCTGGAGGTTTCTTAAGTCCCTCCCCGAGGGATGGGTCTCGGCGGTTGTGAACTGTCTCGTGAGTTATCGCATCGTGGTTTTGGACCTAGGGATTAGGCCAGATTGACGGCTCGGTGCTGTCATGCGCAACGGTCTCGACCCCGAGTCTTGTGACTCAAAGACCGTTGAGTTTAGTAGGTCTAGTGGACCATCTAGAGTCTGGTGGCGTCGTGCCACCTGTTACTCCGTGTTACTCGCAATGGGTACGTGCGTGGTTTCCTGTGTCCACGTTCTATGACACGTCCACTAGTCGTAGCCTTCTTACGGCACGCGTGTGCTGACCCACCCGGGAGTGGTGGAGCGGCTGACCCGAGAGAGACGGTGAGTAGGCTGGTTACCGTAGGGCCCCCACATACAGCCGAGTCCGGGCTTAGGGGGAATTACCAGCTAGAGGACAGGCCTAAGGCGTATGGTCTGAGTGTGCACACGAGGTTGGGGGCGTCGAACGGCGCCGGCAGGTGCGACCCCAACTAGTCCTTGTTCTGTGGTACTGGTTACTGAGTGTGTGTCTGAGTCTCCGCCTGGGGCGTTGTAGCTAGACACTTGTGACGCGGTGTAAGACGTCAGAGGACGCATCCGGTCGTTCTTCTAGTGGGTGGTGCTTCTATCACGTGACGTGAGTTGTCGTGTACCGGGTTCTGTTTCCGTCCGCGAGACGGGACTTCGTGAGTGGTTTCGGGAGTGTTCCCGGAGTCGAGGTCTGGGGTTTCCAGTGAGCTTCACCGAGGGCCTTTCCCCAGACAGCGTTGTATTCATGACGGTGAGGTCGTGACCGTGTTCCGTGACCGTGTGGTTTTGGCTCGGGCCCTTTTGGTGAGGGCAGGCCTCCGCTACGGAGGTATCGTGGCATTTTCCTAGTAGCGTGGCTAGGGTGGTTCGTGTCTGGTGGTCCCCGATCGTGGAATCGGGTGGTCGGGTGCGTGGCTTGGTTGTCTCCCGACGGGAGACTAGGTCGTGTTTTCTGGTATAATAGGAGTAGCTGTAGAGCCGAGGTTTTGTCGGCCACCGTAGTTACTTTCCTGCTTTCGTAGTTGCTACTTTCCGTACCGCCGTTGTTCTCAGTTGGGGTTCCGCGGGATCCCTACTGGGCCAGTGACAGGAGGCTCACCCCTACGTTTCAGGTGCGGCGGTTCTATCTCGAGGTTCGAGGGTGCGGCGTGGAGGTTCTTAGTTGCCAGCTTGCCGGGCCGAGTGTTCACTTGGCATGTGGTACGTTTTACTGCTTTAGACTGTACTTTCTGTTGGACTGGACTCTGTTGTAGTTGTTTATTTATTTCTTTTAATTGTTGATTTGTCCTGCCTTATTTCCTATTTCCTTGTACCTCCACACTCCTTTTTAGCCCTTCCGAGCCCTCCCGACTCGTGGGCGGCGGTTCGAGTCTCGGGTCATCAGGCCTTCCCGGTAACCGGATTCTCGGGTCGTCACAGTTGGTATCAGAGCCAAGTTGTGGACGTACATGTGAATTCGAGATATTGCAGTGATCAGAGTCCGTAAGGTCCAGTACAGTAAGCAGTTGGCATAGGGTTTCGTGCATGTTTTCCGCTTTGTTTCTCGCTTGAGAGTTTGAGTGCGTTGTATGGCGTGATGAGGGTGGTTGCTGTTCACGGCTTTTGTGCCGGTGTGGGGTCTGCGGATCGAGGTCGAGGGCTTTCTCCCTTGGTTGGTGGCCCTGGTTGTGTTGCGTTGGGCAGAGGTTACCGGCAGGGTGTGATGCGGTGGTGTTGCGTTCGAGGAATTTACAGCGAGGTCAGGTGGCTGGCGAGGACCGTTCGTCGTTAAGTGGTCGTGAGCGTGCTCTGACAGAGCTGTTATCGAGTTGGCCACTTCAGAATGAGGTTTACCCAGCCCCTGCGGTGTTAAGGTTGTGGTTTGAGGTGTTGGAGCGGGTGCTCTGGTCGAGAATTGTGCTTTGGCGAGCAGAGGATCTTGTGTTGAGCTATTGATTGTTCTCCTTTGGTTGGAGAGAATTGTGTTTGGCTAAGGTTCATCGTCTTGCATTGCGTGTCCGGATTGGTTGGCCTCGGTGTGCCATGAAGTCCGTGCGAGACGTGTTCCGTGTTTTGGCAAGGTGGTTGCCTGTGAGAAGCGTTGCCCGTTCCCTGATGTATAAGGGTGTTGGCGCTGTTCCGGAAGGACTAGTGCCGGTTGGGCGGTATTTTGAGATTTGCGGTTGGTGTTGTGGTTCCCGATGTGCGGAGGATCGGAGTCTGCGGGGTTGCAGATGGTTGTCGGGATGGTGGATCCCGAGTTGGCGTTGTGGTGGCTGTGTATGTGGATCAGAGTGTGCGGATCGTAGCGTTGGTTGCTGCAGATGGATTTCTGAGGAAGTGTAGAGCAGTGGAGGGTTGGTTCATCGATGTGCGTTGTCTCCGGCGGTGTGAGACATGTGGTTGCCGTGCCGTTTCTTGAGATATTGTGGTTCATGGCACTGGCAGGTGGAGAGTTGGGGAAATATGCTGGCGAGGTTGCCGCATAAGTACCCTATTCTTGCGTTGGATGTTGCGTTCGCGGATGAGGTCGTGTTTTGGAGAAGTGTGTCGTGGATTGTAAGAGGTTGCATGTTCCGTGGCTTTGTGATAAAAGCGGGAGTCGGGATTGGCAGGTGTCCATTTGGATTGATCGAAGGATTTGATGAGACCAGATGGAAGAGCGACGCCTGTGGGCGGAGGCCTTTTTCGTGAGATTGGCGTCGGAGAGTAGTCTCTGATGAGACGGTGGCGTGGGATATTGATCCTCAGTCTACGACCAGCAAGGGAGGATTCCCCGTAAGTCTGAGTCGAGTGACGTGAAGACCGAGGGGAGATGGAGTCATTGGGGTCCCGCCGTGCTCCCCTGAAGGGTAGAGTTGGCGCAGGGATCCATCTGGATGTAGTGGTGGTCTGTGCGAAGAGTCAACGGATGGCCTGTCATTAGTTGGATCGTGCCTGCTGGGCCGGTGGAGGTTTCCCGTTGGCGAATGTCTGGTGACCAATGGATGGTCTTTCATAGACAGAAGATGCTGGTTGTAAGGGCTCGAGAATGGAGAGAGCGGCGTGCAAGCGAGGCCTTTTGGTGGCCATTTCTGAGATGTGCTTTTCCGGATGGGATCTGGGCTCTATCGAAGTTGGTCGTTTGGCGGAGTTGGTCCCGTGCTGTTGTGGCGTTCGGCTTGCCGAGTGTGGAGTGGTCCTCGGCGTAGAGCCGACAAATTTGTGGTGGTCAGCTAGCAGAGAAGCTGGTGTTGGGTTGGTCCGTCGAGCGTGGGCGTTGTCCGGTGGATTGGTTCTTGGGGTGAGGATTGCGTTCCCTCGGTGAGCGAGAGGGTGGCAGCGATGCCGTGAGTGGTTTCCGTTGTGTCTGAGGTGATACCAGACTTGTGCCCTCGTGTTATGCCTGCTCTGGTGGCCGGTGTGTGGGCGGTGTGCGGAGCGTGGCATTGTTCATGATTATGGTCTGGCCGTATCCCTCACGATCGATGCTTTTACGTGAATCGAGGTTTTTCTGTGCTGGGGCCCTGACAGCATTGTCAATTGGTGGAGGCATTCTTCCCCTGTGACTTGGTGCTAGTCCTGAATTTCGAGGATGAAATTTCTTTAAGGGGGGAGGGCTGTAATGCCCCGGATTTTTTCGGATCCTTGTTTGTGGGTGCCGGATCTGATTTCTCGAAGTGTCTTACTCCGTTGTGTCCGAAATTTCATTTCGAACATCTTTCGTATTTGGATCGGCACGGCCGGAGTTGTTTCGGACGCCCGGAAGCGTTCCGCGGCTTTTCCGCGTGTGTTTTTTGATTCCCGGTGTGTGTTTCGGTAATTCCTTCGGAACCTCGTTGCGGGTGAACCGGGCCGTTCACCAGGGCGCGAGTGGTACCGTTGCGATCGGTGCGTTCCGAGAATCGCGGAAGCGTGATTTTCTATTTTTCGATATTTTTGGGAATTTCCGGATTTTCTATATATTAACAACTTTTTCTCTCTCTCCCCTCTCATTTCTCTCTTCTCTCCCTCTCTCTTCTCACGCTCTCTCCTCTCTCCCTCTCTCTCCGGCGGTCGACGGGGTGGAGCGTGGGCGAGGCGGGGACGGCACGGGCGAGGCACGGGCGAGGATGGAAGATGATCGAGGCGGTGGAGGCGTGGTGAAGCTCGGCCGTGGGTTCGTGGAACGGCAAGGCTTCAACGGCGTTTTCTTCGTGGATCGACGTCCACGGCGCGTCGTTTCTTCGATGGAGGTAGGGAGATGGACCCTCAACCCGCGTACTTCATTTCCCGTGAGTTTTGTAGGCCGTGGTGAGCCGAGCGGGCTAAACGGGGCGATTTGGGGAAAATACATGTTTTTGGGTGTGTGAGCCGGATCTCCCGTTTTACGGTGTTTTTGGCCGTTCTAGGGGTTTAGATGCATGCCTAGGGGCTTGGGGATGGTTTCCCCTTTTATTTCCCCTCCACCTGGGAGTGGACGGGGCGTGGAATGGTTTTTCCCGCGGTTTCCACCATTTTCGGGCGCGGACTGAGAATACGCTATGCTCTAGTAGCGCGTTCTTGATGGTCGCGCTGCCCCGACGGGGCGCGTTCATCGGAGAAGATGAACAGTAAGGCGGTTGCTGTCGCGCTATGGGGTCCTAGCGCGTTCTGCCTTGTCGCGCTAGGGGTCCCTAGCGCGTTCTGTTTTGTCGCGCTAGGAGGTCCTAGCGTGACCTATGCAGTCGCGCTATGGGCCTATAGCGCGATCTGTCTTGTCGCGCTATAGGTGTATAGCACGTTCTGCTTGAACGCGCTATGGACCTATAGCGCGTTCTTAGAGGTGACCAGTCGGGCTGCCCGGGGCGGGCGGTCTGCGGCTGATCGTGCTCCCCTTGGGCCGTGTGTGTCCCGGACACCCCGTGGAGTTCCGTGACCGTGTCTTTGGGTGTCCGGAGGTCCGTTTACTTCGATTAGTGTCCCCGTGAGTTTAAGGGTCCGGGTGACCTTCTAGCGTTCCGATTGTGTTGTGTTGGTCTCCGGTCGACCCGGTTGTGACCCAGTGGTCGATCTTTGGCCTCGTGAGTGTCCCGGACACCCCGTGGGTTTCATTACCGTGTTTTGGGGTGTTTGGAAGTACCGTGTTGCCTCGATAAGCATGCCCGTGGTCTTGGTGGGTCCGGGTGACCCCAGATGTTCCGGGCTTCCGGGTTCTTGCTAGATCGAGTCACCGTGTATCGGTGTGAGTGCGGTGAGGTTTCCCCGCAGGTCGTTGCTTCTCTGTAAGGTGGCTTCCGAGTGGGCCAAACGTGTGGCCTTGAACGGTGAGTCCAGTCTCCCAGCCTAGGGCTGGAGGTTTCTTAAGTCCCTCCCCGAGGGATGGGTCTCGGTGGTTGTGAACTGTCTCGTGAGTTATCGCATCGTGGTTTTGGACCTAGGGATTAGGCCAGATTGACGGCTCGGTGCTGTCATGCGCAACGGTCTCGACCCCGAGTCTTGTGACTCAAAGACCGTTGAGTTTAGTAGGTCTAGTGGACCATCTAGAGTCTGGTGGCGTCGTGCCACCTGTTACTCCGTGTTACTCGCAATGGGTGCGTGCGTGGTTTCCTGTGTCCACGTTCTGTGACACGTCCACTAGTTGTAGCCTTCTTACGGCACGCGTGTGCTGACCCACCCGGGAGTGGTGGAGCGGCTGACCCGAGAGAGACGGTGAGTAGGTTGGTTACCGTAGGGCCCCCACGTACAGCCGAGTCCGGGCTTAGGGGGAATTACCAGCTAGAGGATAGGCCTAGGGCGTATGGTCTGAGTGTGCACACGAGGTTGGGAGCGTCGGACGGCGCCGACAGGTGCGACCCCAACTAGTCCTTGTTCTGTGGTACTGGTTACTGAGTGTGTGTCTGAGTCTCCGCCTGGGGCGTTGTAGCTAGACACTTGTGACGCGGTGTAAGACGTCAGAGGACGCATCCGGTCGTTCTTCTAGTGGGTGGTGCTTCTGTCACGTGACGTGAGTTGTCGTGTACCGGGTTCTGTTTCCGTCTGCGAGACGGGACTTTGTGAGTGGTTTCTGGAGTGTTCCCGGAGTCGAGGTCTGGGGTTTCCAGTGAGCTTCACTGAGGGCCTTTCCCCAGACAGCGTTGTATTCACGACGGTGAGGTCGTGACCGTGTTCCATGACCGTGTGGTTTTGGCTCGGGCCCTTTTGGTGAGGGCAGCCCTCCGCTACGGAGGTATCGTGGCATTTTCCTAGTAGCGTGGCTAGGGTGGTTCGTGTCTAGTGGTCCCCGATCGTGGAATCGGGTGGTCGGGTGCGTGGCTTGGTTGTCTCCCGACGGGAGACTAGGTCGTATTTTCTGGTACAGTAGGAGTAGCTGTAGAGCCGAGGTTTTGTCGGCCACCGTAGTTACTTTCCTACTTTCATAGTTGCTGCTTTCCGTGCCACCGTTGTTCTCAGTTGGGGTTCCGCGGGATCCCTACTGGGCCAGTGACAGGAGGCTCACCCCTGCGTTTCAGGTGCGGCAGTTCTATCTCGAGGTTCGAGGGTGTGGCGTGGAGGTTCTTAGTTGCCAGCTTGCCGGGCCGAGTGTTCACTTGGCATGTGGTACGTTTTACTGCTTTAGACTGTACTTTCTGTTAGACTGGACTCTGTTGTAGTTGTTTATTTATTTCTTTTAATTGTTGATTTGTCCTGCCTTATTTCCTATTTCCTTGTACCTCCACACTCCTTTTTAGCCCTTCCGAGCCCTCCCGGCTCGTGGGCAGCGGTTCGAGTCTCGGGTCATCAGGTCTTCCCGGTAACCGGATTCTCGGGTCGTCACATTATTCCTTCAAGATGCCTAGTTATCGAGCCGAACAAAAAGGGAGAATGGTCTCCATAACTTGGCAAGAAAAACTACCCACTTCTCGCAACCACTGCATTTAGAATAAGAACAACACTTCCTTCGTATTATTTTTCACCATTGGTAGGCTATGTACTTTTTCAAATCTTACCCTAGAACTGTTTTCCACCCTTGAATTGCTTTGTCTCTTGTAGATGCATATAATATATTTAGCATATTATAGTTTAACAATGTTTTGATTATGTCAAAACATAGCATGTTTGGGATTTTAATAACTTTCATAAATTTAATTTTAAATGGGTGAATTTTTAAATATTTTTGATCAAAGGAAGGAAAAGATTCCTCTACTGAGGGATAAGAGTTATTTTTCTTAGAAAATAGAGCTTGATAAATGCTTTCTTAGACTTTTAATTGAGCAAATTGATGAAGGAAAAAGATTGGGACATTTTCAAAAGATGTATGGGAAGATGTTTTAGTTCAATTTAATGAGGAGACAAAAGTCAATATCATGAGAGAAAATATAAAATCATGTATTATAACATGGAAAAAGATGTACACCATATTCAAAGTTTTAAAGGATATTGGTGGATTTGGCTGTGATGAGACGAGTAAGAGAGTGGTTGTTAGCAAAGAGCAGTGTGTCACATGTTGTAATTCTTTTCCAAATTCACTAAGGGCTACTTTGACAATCGGATGGGATTAAGGTCGAATGGCCAATTCAACAGCATGTGACGTATTCGCAGGTCCCTGGCATATTCGTCACATGGGGGTCGAATGAGAAAACCTCGAGGTCCCTACATTTCCGACAGTTTGGGTGGTGTATTCGACTTTTTATCAAACTCAAGTAGAGGTGCAACTGGCGAAATCGGCGGGGAATCGGTGAATACGCCATCCCTGTGCCGCCTATTCCAATATCATATTGGGCCTAATATTGTTTGGCTTTGACAATAAGAAAACTAAATTTATTTGGCTTAGTATTGATGCTACTTCTAACATACTCATTTTTTTAGTTTTATATTTTATAGTCTCATCTGGAGGCAAAATGATACCAATATAAAGGTATTGAATATTGGGATACGCTTTGCATATTCTGAAGAAGAGTACTACAATTGGAAAGTTTAGTGTCACATGGAAAGAAACTTATAATAAAATTGAGAATGTCGTTAAGAAAAATGAAATAGAATTTGGTGATGTGCAAATTGTCAATAATGATATTGAAAAAATAAATGAAAGCAACAATAAGAGAAAATGTAGATCATTTACACCTTCTTCTTCTAGAATTTGAGAAAGAAATGAATTTTAAGGTAAACATGGTGTGGTGATATTAATTGAAGCACTTGACAATTTTCATGAAAAAAAATGCAAAAAAAATAGTGCATGATGAAGACCATTAGATAGATGCAGTTGATAAGATATCATACCTAGATCTTAGACTTAAATTTCATGCTACAGATTTTATGAGTTCTAAAAAGTGGAAGTTGTAATTCATTAGATTATCACTGGAGAATAGAAAGACACTATTGTTATTTAGAGCCCCTAAAGACTTTTGAATTAGGGCATTAATTTTGGAGTTAGCTTTATTTTGAATTAGGAATTCTGAATTTAAGAGTTGATTTTGAATAAAAGTTTGGCTTGACTTTAAGATTTTTTATTTTTATTACTATGGGTCATGTATGTGACTGAATTATATTTGTTTGAATTTAATTATCACTTATGTGAATGATTATATTTTTATGTTACTTTTTAAAATTATCATTCTGTGTTGAATTATATTTATTTTAGGCTATAAATAATGTCAAATATTGAGTCTCACGATAAATAAACATTCAAAGTATTGATCATATTGAGTGATTATGTTAGAAAAAAATTGAGATAATATCTTTTAATTTCTCAACCACGTTTGTTTAGAACAAACGTTAGAATATACATGAAGTGGTTATCGGACAATCCAACTGCATTATTTCATAAGTACATGTATACATTCAAATTATAGCATTGTCAAAAGAAATAGAGTGCTAAAGTACACCAAATTTGTTAGAGGAATAATTAGTAATTTTCTTGACATAGTTGGACACAATTAGTGGTATTGTGCAACGACATTTAACATAGACTGTGAGTTATTATTTTAACAGGGTGTTAAATATTATTGTGCCATTAAAAGAATATTTCTTATTATATCCATTATCATTTGATGTTACTAATAAAATTAAAGAAGATGAAAATTTCTATCCATAGCTCAAGACATGATTTTTGTGTTTATCTTTTAATTTTAAAATAAATATGGATCATCTACGCTGACACATATCTTATTATAAAATTGCATTAAAACAACATATGTGACATATATTCTAGCACTAATTAACGGGCCTAATATATGTTTATAAATAGAAAGGGTGTTTTGTCACAAACCGTAATAACCGCTTGCATTTTCGATATGCTGTTTGTATGTACCTTAACTAGTTAGGAAAGTTCAACACTAGATGCTTGTTGAGGAGTGTAAATCCAATTTGACCCATATCCGGCCCAGTAACGACCGGCCCATGCCAAGGGATCTCTCGATGAGCTCACAAATCGACATATATGGCCTGCTAAGGCACGGCCCAATCCGGCCTGACATTGGATTCCACAGTAAGAGGAAGCGCGGTCCTCACCGGAGAACACTCCGACGACCGACTGTTTCCCCCACGACGTCGGCCTTGACCCCATAACGGGCGAGCACGCACCGTGAGCGCCGTAAGACTCGCCCAGGGACTGGCCGGCGCCGAGGCTATCGCCCCCCAACGAAAAACTCCCGCCAATATAGCGGAGAAACGTTACTCTACTAAGCGGACCCTTCCCTCTCACGGGATGAGGTCCCTCGCTCCAGGACAACCCATATAAAAGGAACAACCACAGAAGAGAAGACACACAGTAGATTCCTCTACTAAACCCCATACTACTACGCAAGAGAAGAGACACGGTGGATACTTCTGCAACAAGAGCTTCCTACTGAGAATAGAGCAACCAGACCTGCCCCGACGACAGAGAGGTTACCCGCTACGCCCAGAGAGAATACTCCTCCTGCACGGCCTTACCACCCAGCGAGCACTCTCCGAGTACCCATTGGGAGCGACGAGCACGCGTGTAGAGGAACTACACGCCTCTCGGATCGTCTACTACGACCTCTACTTCTCTCTCACTTCGCTCTTCTCTATTGCTTATTGATCCCTTGCTGACTTAAGCATCGGAGGGTTGTCCCCTGGGGTAATACCCGGGACTCCTTCTGATGCCTCTTTGGTTTCTTGGTGATTGCAGGCCTCCACGGACGCGAGACGACTTCCCCAACAAATAAATAGAGAAGGTGGTACGTGACCTAGGAACCATTTTCCTGTCGCTACACTTCTTGGCGCCGTCTGTGGGAACCAGAGCGAAAGGCTATGGCGTCCCGTGGAAGCCTCCGCAACGCCAGCAACTGAGGGCAGGGTTCCCACCAGGGACCCAACTCTCGACGGGGATCGCATGAAGGTTCTTCCGCTCGCCCCCGACAAGAGGTCACCCCAGGCGACCTAGATGAGCTCCACCAGGAGATCCGAACCTTGGCAGAATTCTGCCGAGAGCTTCGGGACCAGAGGATAAGGCCCCAACATGACCCACTCGAGCGATAGGAGGGCGAAGGAGGACAGACCGGAGAGAACTTTCGACAGGTATGGGAGGCATCACATGCCTCCATAGCAAGGACCCGACGGTCACGCAGCGTGCCTACACCAAAGGTACGCAGCCCACTCCACTCCAACCCAGAAATGTACCGCCGGCTCCAACGGCTCGACGAAATAGAGGACAAGGTCCGGTACCTGGATGACGTCCTCCTGGCCACCAAGAATCGCGGCCTCATCGACGACGACCTGGACTTCCATGCTCCCTTCTTCAGAGAAATCATGGAAGCCCCAATCCCGCCAAAGCTCCAGCTGCCGTCATTCGCCTCCTATGACGGCACCACCGATCCGGCCGATCACTTGCACGACTTCAAGTCCCACCTGGTGTTTCACCGGGCCTCGGATACCGTAAAATGCTTGGCGTTCGTCACAACTCTCCGGGAGAACGCCCGAGCATGGTTCAAGTCTCTACCGGTCGGAATGATCTCCTCCTTCCAACAGCTCAAAAAGTTGTTCAAGGAGAACTTTGTGGGCTGCCGAAAGGTAGCCAAATCTGTTGTAATCCTGCTCACCTCAGGCAGGGGAAAGAAGAGACGTTGTGGGACTTCGTCTCCCGCTTCCGCGCGGAGGCACTCCGCATCCCCCACCTCGACGTCGGCATCGCCACCACGGCACTCACCCAGGGGACGTGGAACCACATCCTCCGGCGTGCGCTCGGAGTCGAAGCCCCGACGACCCTTCCAGACCTCCTCGCGCTAACCCAGAAGCACGCGCACTGCGAGGAGAACACCGCGGCCTTGCGCCGCGCAATTGGGACTGACCAGCCCGACCGAAAGAGAGCCGCCGACCCACCACAAGTGGGTCGGAGCAAGCGGGAGCGACGCGACAGGGACCGCCGCGACCACTCCGATAAGGAAAGGGGTAGCTACCGCCATTATACACCCCTGACGGCTCGACCCGACCAGATCTTGATGGAGATCCGCGAGGAGCCGTTCCTCAAGTGGCCCCCGCGGATGAAGTCGGACCCAAACTCGAGGAACAAGAAGAAGTACTGCCACTACTATCAAGACCATGGTCACAACATCGTCGACTGCATCAACCTAAAGGATGCTATTGAGGACCTCATTCGCAGGGGACTCCTTGATAAGTTCCGTGCCAAAGCCGCCGAGAGACGACAGAACACACCTCCCTCGATCGACAACCGGCCCAACGGGAAGGAGATCATGATGATCTCTGGAGGGCCTATCGCGGGGTGTGATAGCACGAGCAGAAGGCGTCGGTACGCGATGGCCATCAACACGGCGGACCACGACGACGACACTCCACGGAAACTCTCCCCCTCGGGTCATCTAGGAGACCCCATAATTTTCTCTGAGGATGACCTGGAAGGCATCACGACGTCCCATTCTGATGCTCTGGTGGTTTCTGCCACCATCAACCAATGTATTGTACGATGCATCCTAGTAGATAATGGAAGTGGACCCGACGTTATTGCGTACGACTGTCTTATACTCATGGGTGTGGATATGTCACAACTCGCGCCATTACACACGCCGCTGTACGGATTCTCCGGCACGACTGTCCGCCCAGAAGGGCGTATCTCGCTCCCGATCACGTTTAGGACGGCACCAAAAGAGGTAACCTTCCTCGCCGACTTCACTGTGGTACGTGCAATGACAGGGTACAATGCTATCATCGGCCGAGGAATCCTCAGCACACTTCGAGGTGTCCCTTCTTCCTACCACCAGAAGCTTAAGTTCCCCACCCGCCGTGGGGTAGGGGAAGTTCGGGGTGATCAGCGGGAGTCCAGGAGGTGCTACCTTATCTCCACCCATGATCGACGCCTGGAAGAGGCGCCACCGGAGAAGAAGGCGAGGGCCGAAGACCCAGTTCCGAGCACGAGCGCGCTGGCTGAAGACTTATACCTCATCCAAATTGGGGATGACCCAAGTAGAACACTAAAGATCGGCGCTACCCTGACCGAGCACGACAAGAGGGAATACGCAAGCTTCCTCATGGCCAACCAAGATGTGCTCGCTTGGTCCGAGGATGAACTCCCTGGAATTCCTCCAGAAGTCATCACGCACCAACTAAGGTTGGACCCCACTTGCCGCCTGGTACAGCAACGTCGAAGGCGTTGCAACCCCGAGCGACAGGCCATCATCAGGGAGCAAGTAGGAGAAAAGCTGCGATCAGGGCTACTCCGGCCTACCCAGTATCCAGACTGGGTGGCCAATGTAGTCCTAGTGTCCAAAAGCAATGGGAAGTGGCGGATGTGTGTGGACTACACCGACCTCAACAAGGCCACACCCAAAGACAGCTTCCCCATGTCCTGGATCGACCAGCTGGTCGACTCTACGGCCAGACACAAGATGCTGAGCTTCCTCGACGCCTACTCAGGGTACCATCAAATCAGCATGCACCAGCCCGACCAAGACAAGACCGTGTTCATCATCGACCACGGCCTATATTGCTACACTCGCATGCCGTTTGGACTGAAGAACGTTGGAGCTACATTTCAATGCCTAGTCAATCACATGTTCGACTCACAGATTGGTTGTAATATCCCGGACCTTTCGGATCCTTCTTCGTGGGTGGAAGATCTGATTTCTCGGAGTGTCCGGCTCCGTTGTGTCTGAAATTTCATTTCAGACATCTTTTGTGTTCGGGTCGGCACGATCCGGAGTTATTTCGGAGGCCCGGAGTGCGTCCGTGACTTTTTCGCGCGTGTTTCCTGATTTTCGGTGTGTGTTTCGGTAAATCCTTCGGAACCTCGTTACGGGTGAACCGGGTCGTTCACCTAGGCAAGAGTGGTACCGTTGTGATCGGTGCGTTCCGAGGATCACGGAAATGTAATTTTTAATTTTTTGGTATTTTCTAGAATTTTTAGATTTTCCAAAAAATACCCCCATTTTTCTCTCTCTCCCCACCCTTTTTCTTCTTCTTCTTCTTCCTCCCACCGTGACCGCCCCCTCTTCCTCTCTCTCTCTCCCATTTCGACGCGGCGAGCCTCTCTCCGACTGCAGACGGCGGCGGGGTGACGACACGGTGACGTGGGCGGCGGTGAGGCGATCTCGTGGGCGTGTGGTGCTCGTGGGAAGTGTGAAGGAGCGGGGTTTCTAAAAGTATTCTTCGTGGTTCGAGCTCGATTCGGTGGAGCTTTTGCTCCATTGAGGTAGGGGGATGAATCTCTATGCTCATCCCGTCATCCCCCGCGATTTGTAGGCCGAATGGGAGCCGAGAGGGGTGTTTTTAAGCGGGTTAGGGCAAAATCATGCTTTGGGGAGATTTCGCCTGATCTATGGATTTGAGCCGCGATTCGGCGTTTTGATGGCTTAGAAGCATGCTAGGGGTCCCCAGGGGTCTTCCCCTTTGTTTTCCCCCTCTCCTATGGAGGCATGGGGGCATGGTTGTGTTTTTGGGGTATTTCCCGTTGTTTCACCGTCGGACCGATGTGACGGTCCTCCCAGTGACCGTCACACAATGTGACGCACCCAGGTGGGTGCGTCACAGCCTTGTTTTTAGCCAATTGGGGTATATGAGCTGTGACGGTCCCACGATAGACTGCCACAGACGCTGTGACGCGCCTGGGTTGGACCATCAGGGACGAGTCGACCGTTGGCTTTAACGTTGGTTTTGACCGTTGGGGGTCAAGGCATGTGACGCACCAGGACTGGCGCGTCACAGCCTTGTGACGCCCCTATGTGGGTGCATCAGAGCGGACATATTCCCACGCTGTAACGCACCAGGGTTGGTCCATTACAGACTGTGACGCACCGAGTGGCACGCGTCACGGTTTGTTCCTTCGTGCCTTGTGACGTATCAGGCTGGGTGCGTCAGGGCCTGTAACGCACCAGGGTAGGCGCGTTACAGTCGGTTTCTTCTTGGCCTGTGACGCACCAGGGCGGGCGCGTCACAGACTGTGACGCACCAGGGTAGGCGCGTCACAGTCATTTTTGCACTGATTGTCTGACGCCCCTGTGTTAGACCGTCAGGTGGCTGTCACGGTCCAGCCTTAGACCGTCAGAGGCTGTGATGCGTCTAGGGTAGACCGCCAGGCTCAGGGTTGCCCCAGGTGGTTTGCAGCCTTATTTTCCTTCCGATTGTGGTCACCTTCCGACGGTGCTGGTACGTGGGATGGTCCCCGTATGTCGTCGGATACAGACGTGATTTTCCATTGACTTGAGAGTCTACTCCTTCAGTGACCCTCCACTAGTCGTAGCCTTCCTGCACGTGAGTGGACCCACCAGGGAGTGGTGGAGAGGCTACCCTGAGGATGATGTTTAGACTGGTTTCCATCGGGCCCCTCGTCGGTAGCAAGAGTCCGGCTCCAGGAGAAAACCAGTTAAAGGCCAGACCTAGGACGCATGGTCTGTGTGTGCACACGTGGTTGGGGGCGGTTGGACCCATGCTAACGGGCATGACCCCAGCTAGTCACTTGTTTGTGGTTACTTGTTAGGTGTCCGTTCCTTTGGTAGGCGCTACCACGCTAGGCAGTTCACCTACGGTGCGGTGTAAGACGTCAGGGGATGCTACCGACTGTGCTCTAGTGGGAGGTACTCCTATCGAGTCGGGAGTGACAGACTGTCAGTCGTTGCGACTTCGACCTTCGGGTTTCTATCGTGTTGGCCGTGGTGTTTCGGTCCTTTCACCGTGGCATGTGTGTCGGTTTTCGTGTCCTGAGACCGGTGTTTTGTAGATGGCAGGGCTTCCTTTCTGAGATACTCACTTACTGCTAGTGTAGCGGTTTCTCCGTTTGCGAGGTAGGGTTCGAGTGATCCCTACTGAGTCTTGTTCTGAGACTCATTCCCTATGTATTTTCACCGTGTTTCAGGAGAGGCGCGGCTTCAGGGGAGCGCGTCTGAGGCTCAGCGTGATACAGGTGCCCAGCGTTAGTGCCAGACGTGAGAGACGGGGTATGTCCCGTGTAGCTGTACTTTTCGTTTGTCTCTGTACTAGTTGTGGACTACTACTGTTGTTATTTCATTGTTATCTTGTGGACCATGTATCATGTAAAATGTTAATTTATTTCCTACTTAATTATATAACTGTTTAATTTCTATAATTATTTGTGTAACGACCCGAGAATCTGATTACTGGGAAGGCCCGATAACCCGAGACTCGCACCGCCACCCACGAGACTGAAGACTCGGAAGGGTTAAAAGGATGGTGTGGAGACTACACAAGTATCACAAATAATTGTAGAAATTAAACAGTTATATAATTAAGTAGGAAAGAAATTAACAGTTTACATGATACATGGTCCACAAGATATAATTAAAATAACAACAGCAGTAGTCCACAACTAGTACGGAGACAAGAAAGAAAAGTACAGCTACACGGGACATACCCCGGCTCTGACCTCTTGCACTAACGTTGGGCACCTGAACCACGCTGAGCCTCAAACGCGCTCCCCTGAGGCCGCGACTCACCTGAAACACGGTGAAAACACGCAGGGAATGAGTCTCGGAACAAGACTCAATAGGGATCTCTTGAACCCTACCTCGCAACCGAAGAAACCGCTACGCTAGCAGTAAGCGAGTACCTCAAAAAGGGAAGCCCTGCAATCTACAAAATACCGATCTCACGGAACGAAAATCAACACACGTGCCACGGTGGAACGACCGGAACACCACGTCAACACGACAAAACGCGAAGGTCGAAGTCGCAAAGACTGACAGTCTGTCACTCCCGAATCGACAGGAGTACCTCCCACTAGAAGCACAGTCAGTAGCGTCCCTTGACGTCTTACACCGCACCGCAGGTGAACTGCCTGACGTGGTAGCTCCTACCAAAGGCACGAACACCGCACAAATAACCACAAACGAGTGACTAGCTGGGGTCACGCTCGTCAGCGTGGGTCCAACTGCCCCCAACCACGTGTGCACACACTGATCGCGTGTCCATGGTCTGGCCCACTGATCGGTTTTCCCCTCAGCCAGACTCTGGCTACAAAATATGAGGCCCGACGAAAACCGGACCACAAACTGTCTCTAAGGGTAGCCTCTCCACCACTCCCTGGTGGGACCACACGCGTGTAAGCAGGCTACGACTAGTGGAGGGTCACTACGGAGTAGACTCTCAAGTCAACGGAAAACCACGTCACAACCGAACGGTACAAGGAACGCCCCTCGTACCAACACCGTCGCACTGTGACAGAAGCCGACAACCACATCTCCCGGTACCACTCAGTACGACAAGAGACATGCCGACACGACCTGTCCTGTTGAACGGCCCACTCTGGGCCGCTCAGGGATGTGCGGTCGCACAGGGACCACACCAGGGTTAAACGGCCAGCATGGGACCGTTCTACCCAGGTCCAAACGGGCTGAAGAACGGCCAACATGGGCCCGTTCAACAGATGTGCGGCCAGCTCCTGGCCGCACGTGGGTGAGGAACGGTCATCTCCTGGCCGCTCGTCTCCCAATGGTAATATACCTGAACGGTTAGTTCTTAGCCGCACTAGGGAAGAGCGACTGCGGTTTCGCCGTTCAAGGGTTGTGCGGTCCAGATCTGGCCGCACACCCAGGCAACGACACCAGATGACGTACGGCCAGCACCTGGCCGCACGAAGGGTTTTGTGGCCAGCTCTTGGCCGCACACCCCGGTGCACTGTACAATGGTAATACTCAACGGTCGAAAACCCAGGGCTGGGTGGTCGTTATGGGGCCGCACCTTAGGATATGCAGTCCCACGACAGACTGCGCAAGCCCACTATGCGTCGAGCCCCAGCCACAGCGCGCCGAGCTGATGGACTGACAGAACGGGGTCGCACAAGGGTTGTGCAGGTCCTGGTTCGATCGCACATCTCCCACCAGTGCGAAAACGGAAAACCTCGCCGGAATCACCCATTTCGGCCCCCAAACAAGCCCCACGAAGGGGGGAATGATGAGAGAAGAACCCCCGAGCCCCCCTAGCATGCTCCTACACCCTTAAACCACGAAATCGGGGCTCAAAACGGCGGATCGGACGAACTCTCCCCGCGGCATGAACGACCCTTCCCGGTGCGAAAATAACCCCTCTCAACCTCGTCTCCAGCTAAAACTCACGGGGAAGAAAGGCAAGAGGCTAAGGAACGTCACCCTACCTCCGGTCCGCGACAAGGCACGCCGATCCGAGCTCAAACCCACGAAGAATGCCATTAGAACCTCGCCTTCCCACGCTTCCCATGCTTGCTGCACGCCCGCACGTTCGCCTCGTCGTCACTTACGTCCTCGCGCCGTCGCACCGCCGCCGTCTGCAGCCAGAGCGGAGGTCGTCGCACTCGAACGGGAGAGAGAGAGAGAGAGAGAGAGAGAGAGAGAGAGAGAGAGGGCGGCCACGGCCGTGAGGGAGGAAGGAGAAGAAAGGAAGAAGAAGAAGAAGAAGAAGAAAAAAGAAATGAAAATGGGGGGTTTAAATAGAAAATCCGATAATTCCGGAATATACCAAAAAATCAATAATCACATTTGCGCGATCCTCGGAACGCACCGATCGCAACGATACCACTCTCGCCTAGGTGAACGAACCGGTTCACCCGCAACGATGTTCTGAAGCAATTACCGAAACACACACCGGGAATCAGAAAACACACGCGGAAAAGCCGCGGAACGCTCCCGGGCCTCCGAAACAACTCCGGATCGCGCCGATCCGAACACGAAAGATGTCCGAAACGAAATTTCAGACACAGCGGAGTCGGACACTCCGAGAAACCAGATTTGAGACCTACGAAGAGGGATCCGAAAGGTCCGGGATTTTACAGCCCTCCCCCCTTAAGGAATTTCATCCTCGAAATTAAGAACAATCCAAGGGGAAAGAAGAGGAAGACTCACTTAAACAGGTAAGGGAACTGCTAACGCATCTCGTGCTCACGCTCCCAAGAAGCCTCACCACCAGAGTGCCGCTGCCACACCACCTTAACCAAGGGGATGACTCTGTTCCGCAAGCGCTACTCTCACCTATCCTCCACGCGGATCGGAAACTCTGGGAGAGAAAGATCTGGAGTCACCTCGGGCCAGACAGAATCCTCAAGTACATGAGAGTCATCGGGCATATACTTTCGAAACATCGAGAAGTGGAACACGTCATGCACCGACGCCAACTCAGGGGGTAACTGCAACCGATAAGCTATCTCACCGATGCGCTCCACGATGTGGAAAGGACAAATATAGCGGGGACTCAGCTTCCCACGCCGTCCAAAACGTATCACCCCCTTCATCGGAGAAACTCTCAAGAACACGCGATCGTCCACGGTGAACGCGAGAGGCTGCCGCCTACGGTCAGCATAACTCTTCTGCCGACTCTTGGCCACCAACATGTTCTGACGAACTAGGTGCACAACCTCCACACATTGCTGCACCAACTCCGGTCCTATCAAAACACGCTCACCAACCTCAAACCAATCTAGTGGAGTCTGACACGGACGCCCATACAACGCCTCATAAGGAGCCATGCCGATGCTCGAATGATAGCTGTTGTTGTAGGCAAACTCCACCAACGGTAGGTGGTGAATCCAACTCCCCTGCCACTCCAGGTAGTAGGACCACAACATGTCCTCCAAAGTCTGAATGGTCCTCTCTGACTGACCATCTGACTGAGGATGATACGCCAAGCTAAAAGCCAAATCCGTGCCAAGAGCTCGCTGGAAACTCTCCCAGAATCCAGAAGTGAAACACGGATTCCGATCCGACACGATGGAGATGGGAATCCCATGCAACGGAACGATCCGCTCCACATAAAGACGAGCCAACCTGGACACGCTCCAGCTGACTTTGACCGGTAACAACTGAGTCACCTTCATCAGCCTATCAACAAGCAACCAAATATTATCCTGACCGCTCGGAGTACTCGGCAATCCCACCACGAAATCCGTGGTCACGTGGTCCCACTTCCACGCAGGAACATCCAACGGCTGGAGAGTACCTCCCGGTCGCTGATGCTCCGCCTTCACCTGCTGACATGTCAGGCACCTGGCCACAAATTCGGCGACATCTCTCTTCATGCCTGGCCACCAGAACTACCTCCGCAAGTTCCGATACATCTTCGTCGCACCCGGGTGTACGGTGTACCTGCTCCCATGAGCCTCGCGCAACACCGCACGACGAACCTGCTCCTCGGCTGGGATGTATAGCCTACCACGGCACCGTCCTCGCCGAGCTCCACATCAGCCAAAGCCAAAATCCGGGACAACTCAGGGTCCGCATGCTGTGCCTCTGTCACCTGACGGCGGATAGCAGGTGTGATAGTCAGACTAGCAAACACTGCCAACCCTGGCTCCTGGGGAATCTTGAGCCTGAATGAAACTTTGGGCACTTGTTCCCAGAGCCTCCACTTCCTCAACATCAAGGCACTGATCGTGACCGTCCGACTCAAGGCATCGACGACGACATTCATCCTGCCCGACTGATAAGACAGGGTGAAGTCATAATCCTTCATAAACTCTATCCATCGCCTCTACCTGAGGTTAAGGTTCCTCTGCGTGAACACATATCGCAAACTCTGATGGTCAGTGAACACCTCGAACCTCTCACCGTACAGATGATGCCTCCAGATCTTCAGCGCGAAGATCACAGCCGCCAACTCCAGGTCGTGGGTAAGGTAGTTCTCCTCGTGGGGCTTCAGCTGCCGAGATGCATAAGCCACCACTCTACCATACTGCATCAACACACCACCCAATCCGACCCCGGAAGCATCTGTACACACCACAAAACCTCCCGATCCAGAAGGTAAAACTAACACCGGAGCCGAGGTGAGTAATCTCTTTAGTTCCCTGAAACTCTGCTCACACTCCTCAGACCAGACGAAAGGCACATCCTTCCGCGTAAGTCTAGTCATCGGGGCCGTAATACGAGAAAAATCCTAGATAAATCGACGATAATAGCCCGCGAGCCCCAAGAAACTTCAGATCTCCGTCACCGACCTCGGCCTTGGCCACTGCATCACTGCCTCGACCTTGGTGGGGTCCACAGAAATATCATCACCATAAATCACGTGCCCTAAAAAGTGCACCTCACGAAGCCAGAATTTGCACTTATTGAGCTTCGCATACAACTGGTGATCTCGCAACATCTGCAACACCACACCCAAATGGTACGCTTGCTCCTCGGCAGACCGCAAATAAACAAGGATGTCGTCCATAAATATGACCACGAACTGGTCCAGATACGGACGAAACACCCTCTACTTCAAGTCCATGAAGGCTGCAGGGGCATTGGTGAGCCCGAACGGCATCACCAGAAACTCATAATGCCCGTACCTCGTACTGAATGCAGTCTTCTCCACATCGGACTCGCGAATCCTCAGCTAATAGTAATCGGACCGCAAATCAATCCATGAGAACACACGCGCAGACTGAAGCTGGTCGAACAAATCATCAATCCACGGTAACAGATACTTGTTCTTAATGGTCACCTCATTCAGCTGCCGGTAGTCAATGCACAACCGCAAGCTACCGTCCTTCTTCTTCACGAACAACACGGGCGCACCCCAAGGGAAAAAGCTAGGACAAATATACCCCTTGGCCAGCAGCACCTGCAACTGTGCCCTCAACTCCCTCAACTCAACGGGGGCCATACGGTAGGGAGCCTTCGCCAAAGGTCCCGTACCCGGCACAACCTCGATAACGAAATCAATCTCCCGCTGGGGAGGCAATCCAGGTAAGTCCTCCGAAGCGGTCCACCGGAATGTCCTCGACATCCAGTTCCATTCGGTCCGTCACAACCACGGAGGCGAGAAAACCCTGACAACCCGCAACAAGCAAACGACGAGCTCGAATCGCAGAAATGAGAAAGCGGGAATAGGAAGACCTGATACCTTGGAAATAGAAGGTGGGTTCGTGAAGTCATCGGAAGTAAACCCTCTTCGAGCCATAATCCACCAACGCATGATGTACCTCGAGCCAATCCATTCCCAAAATCACATCAAAGTCCTAAAGCGGTAACGCATAGAGCCTAGTCGGCAAAGTCCGCCCTTCCACCCACACAGGAACCTCATCGAAGCAATACGGAGTGATCATAAAATCACCCGAAGACAACTCCACTGCCAAATCACAGGACAACTAGGTCACCGGCTCCTCAATACTCAGCACGAAATCCTCCAAAACAAACGAATGAGACGCGCCAGAATTGAACAAAACTCGAGCCGCACAACCTAAAATCCGAATGGTACCTTCCACGAGCTGCGACGCCACTGCCTCTGCCATGGTCATGTGTGTGATCTGGCCTCGAGCTCTCTACCTGCCTCCCACACTAGCTGACCTGGGTAGCGACGGATACTATCCCTGCTGTTGCTGCTGCTGCCTCTACTGCTGGGGAACCTGCTACTGCTGAGGAAACGGCTGCTGCTACTGTGGCCTCTGAGGACAGTCACGCGCCATATGCCCGGACTGGTCACACCGGAAACAAACTATCGACGATGTGCACTGCCTGCCTGGGTGGTACTCGCTACACCGTTGACACGGTCCTCACGATCCACCCACTGATCCCTGACGTTGAAACGGGACCGGCTGTTGTACATTGCTCGATGATGCCTGCCTCTGATCCTTGGACTTCTTCTTACCGAACCCCTTCTTGAAGAACTTCTTGACCTTCGAGCCAAAAGACGCAGATCATGTCGCCAACGCTGCCGGTGCCGGCGCTCCTGAACCACCCGACGCATGCTGAAAGGAACCCTGCTGCTGGGTAGCCGACTGCTGGCTGCGACCTGACAAAGACTACTAATTACGCAAAAGTTCGTCGTTTAAAACACGCGTATCAATCTTAAAAATTCTAACTCGCACTATATGAAAGAGAGACGTAATATGGTGGTGAGAAGGGTCGAATCCACAGAGAAGAAGAGATTTTTAAAGTTAAAAACCTTGTAACCTTTTAGAAAAACACTTGTGATTTTACTTTGCTTAAAAAAATAGTGAAATGAAGAATAAATCAAACACTTAATTAAAAACACCTATGATTATGCGCCTATGCTATAGAAATTAATTGCATGAAGTGAAAAGAAGAGATAGAAGAAGGGGGTAGAGATGGAAGAAGATCAAGAACTAGATCAAAAGAACAACTCTCTTCATTAACTTAAAAGAAAGAGTACATGAAGTGCAAGACAAGCTTACAACAAAAAGGTGACAAGATTACAATGAAGTATCATAACGCAAAAGCAATAACAAAAAGAGGGGCATGAGATGTGAAGATAGTAGTAGTAATGGTGATGATGCCGTCGTCTCCTCCTCGCCGAGCCTTAGAGAGGATCGCTCCACCTTGAAAGAGATTACCGTGGAAAGAGATGGATGAAGAAGCCGTCGTCGTCCACGTCACGAGCCTTGGAACGTCGCCTGTCTTGATGTGCACACCGCCATGAAAGGAGACTTGTGGAGGATAAACTTTGGAGAGAAATATAGAGAGAAATGTGGAAGGGTTTGTGTGGAGATGAAGAAGGAAGAAGATGAGAGAGTGAAACAGTGGAAAAATAAATATAACTCGTAAACTAAGAAGAATTGGAGGAAGTGATAGAAGAAGAAAATCTAGATATATAAGAGAGGAATAACTTTAATGAAGAACTCAGAGAGAAATAACGAGGGGAAGGGCTTCAAAACTAAGGAATAACAGAAGTTAGAACCTCAGATGAACAGTGAAATCACAGGACAACAAGTTAAAAACTGGAAAATAAATTTCAAACCAGAAAGAATTGGAAGATGATGTAGAAGAAGAAGTTGTAGAAAACTTAAAACCAAAGAACTTTTATGAAGATAGTAAGATACGAAAATGACTAGAAGGGGGAGAAATAAGGGGAAGAACAGAGAGAAACACTGGTTCACAGATGAATAGGATAGCACAGTGAAAAATATAAAATACATTGAAAAAAAGAAGGAATTAGAAGATGATACAGAAGAAGAAGTTGTAGAGAACATAAAAATAAAGAACTTTCATGAAGACAGCAAGAGGAGAAGAGGGACGGAAGAAGGCGAACTCGGCGAACTAAAGGATGTGAGAGGGAGAGAAAAATGCCAAAAGAAGAACCCCCTTTCTCCTCCTTGTCATGGGCTATTTATAGGGAAAGTTGGGTAGATGAAGGGTGGAGATTACATCAAAAGGAGATGGATGGCTGAGATTTAAGTGGAATATGATACATGGGGAAGAGGAAAAGTAGGTGGGCACCCCCTTTCTTAGACTTTGGGCACCCCCTTTTCTAAGGCTCATCATGTCTCTCCTTTATTTCAAACTTTGAATTCAATTTTCCCTCCAACCGAAATATGTGTTTCTTTTCCTCAGTTTTACACTTTTAAAATTTCTTTTCCCTCCAATCAAAATATGTGCTTTTGACTTGGTCAAAGTAGTGGTGACAGTTTTACCCCCGGCTTCTTTTGTAATTACCTTCGGTGTCCTATACACACATAATTACACTTTAGTCCATAAAAATTACCACAATGTGCACATAAATCTCAAATGCTCATGATTAGGTAATGGAAAATTAATGCTCATGACCCTCAACTTTAATTTATTATTAAATAAGATAATCGAATTAATCAATTTACGTGAAAGTTCCAATTTAAATGCGGAGTTGAGGTTAACTATGAAATATGCATAATTGCCTAATTATATGCACATAAAATGGTGTACATGCAATGAATTGTCATAAGAAATGGACACTTATCAACTACCCCTGGCTAATCGGTCCTCGAGTCCTCTGCATATCCATATCCAAAGAAGCCGCAACACGAGACGTTGTCTCCAGATCAGTGGGCGCATTCGCGATCAAATGGTGCCTCAGCTCCTGCCTCAACCCTTGAACGAACTGTGCAGTCTTCACCTTCTCATGCTCCATGATATGAGGTGCATACCGACCCCGCTCAACAAATCGGGCCCTGTATTGCAATACGTACATGTCGCCGTGAACCAGCTCTAGAAACTCACGCATCCGCTGCGTAGAGATATACTCTGGACAGTAGGTACGCTCGAAAGCACTGAAAAAGTAACTCCATGCAATCTGCTCAAGTGGACAAAGCTGGAAAGACGTCTTCCACTCAGAAGACCACCACTCCCGAGCCGTACCCTGCAACTGGTTGGAGGCCAACATCACTCTGTCCTCCGCAGTACTCCGCGCGGAACTGAACACCTGCTCCATCTCATCGAGCCAACTTCGAGCCACATCAGGGTCTGGCTGACCGCCGTAGTAAGGTAGATGAAATTGCATGAAATCCCTCACTGCTCGGCCTGGCCCACCCCTGATCGACGAGCCCTCACCAGCCTCTCCCCCGAACTGCTGTGACATAAGCTGGTACATGCCACGAAAGAAATCCTCGGCCTCCGGAAACCTCGCAGTATCCACTACCTCGGTGGCCCCCGGTAGTGCTCTACTATGCTCCTCCTGATCTCGCTGAACCCCCTGCTGGATCTCCTGACCTCCAGCCGACTGCCCCTGCTGAGAGCGAGTGCTCCGCCTCGGCGCCATGCTCGCTCCTGAAGCAAAAGACAGAAAACACAGAAACAGTAAGGTCAAGAAAAACACACGATGCCCGATGCCAGCGTCACCTATACATCATCATTGTGGACTAGTGGACCACTACAATTACTTATAATTCTCGTATAATCCCACACCCACTGCTCTGATACCAGCTGTAACGACCCGAGAATCTAATTACCGGGAAGGCCCGATAACCCGAGACTCGCACCGCCACCCACGAGTCTAAAGACTCGGAAGGGTTAAAAGGATGGTGTAGAGACTACACAAGTATCACAAATAATTGCAGAAATTCAACAGTTATATAATTAAGCAGGAAATAAATTAACAGTTTACATGATACATGGTCCACAAGATATAATAAAATAACAACAGTAGTAGTCCACAACTAGTACGGAGACAAGAAAGAAAAGTACAGCTACACGGGACATACCCCGGCTCTGACATCTGGCACTAACGCTGGACACCTGAACCACGCTGAGCCTCAGACGCACTCCCCTGAGGCCGCGACTCACCTGAAACACGGTGAAAACACGTAGGGAATGAGTCTCGGAACAAGACTCAGTAGGGATCTCTCGAACCCTACCTCGCAACCGAAGAAACTGCTACGCTAGCAGTAAGCGAGTACCTCAAAAAGGGAAGCCCTGTAATCTATAAAACACCGATCTCACAGCACAAAAACCGATACACGTGCCACGGTGGAACGACTGAAACACCACGGTCAACACGACAAAACCCGAAGGTTGAAGTCGCAAAGACTGATAGTCTGTCACTCCCGACTCGACAGGAGTACCTCCCACTAGAAGCACAGTTGGTAGCGTCCCTTGACGTCTTACACCGCACCGCAGGTGAACTGCCTGATGTGGTAGCTCCTACCAAAGGTACGAACACCGCACAAGTAACCACAAACGAGTGACTAGCTGGGGTCACGCTCGTCAACGTGGGTCCAACCGCCCCCAACCACGTGTACACACACAGACCGCGCGTCCCTCGTCTGGCCCTCTGATCGATTTTCCCCTCAGTCGGACTCTAGCTGTAAGACGTGGGGCCCAACGAAAACTGGTCCACAAACCGTCTCTAAGGGTAGCCTGGTGCGGACACCCGAGCAGTCGATCGGCACGACACGCCGAGCCACCGGTACCGCACGCGGAGCACGACACGAGCCACCACAGCATCCATCTGGCTCGGAGACAGCCTGGAGACTCCGCCTTGAGCTTCCCCATTTATTATATTTAGTTAGACTTTATGTGTGTGTAATTTGTATTTATTTCGTTACATTCGGTTTGCCATTTTGAGTGTAATAGGGGCTTACGAGCATTTCGGACCCCGTGGGCCCCACGGGCCCCCCGGGCCCCACCATATTGGGCCACCTCAGCCTAGGGTCCCACATGGGGCCAGTCAACATGCCACATGGGAGCATCTAGAAGTTTGAATGGTATTTGGACACATGGGGGACAATGGACTTGAAAAGTCCAAATGAGAGGCCACCTACCCCCACCTACCAAGTCCAACTTCCACATCCTTGCCATTCTAGTCAATAGGCCGCCCCCCCCTTTATTTTTTTTTTTAATTTTCATTTGTGTGGATGGTCACATGCAATCCTAGCCCTCAATCTCCCACCCCTAGATCCAACGGTGGAGGATTGATTAGATTGGTGACCTATATATGCTTGTAATTTCCATTTTTGATGAATTAATGCCATTTGGAATCAAGAAATTGTTGGAGCTCCAGCTTGGTGCGCCCCTCTCTTCCCCCTTGCAGCTGTGAAGGTTGCCTCTGGAGGTGTGACTCCTCCCCTATCAGTTCCGGTCATCGCCGCCGCCGCCACGAGCCGCCATCGCCACCACCGGAGTTCTGTCCACGCAGTACCACAGCCACTTCCACGAAATTCCAGTCTCAGCCACGGCCTCAGATCGATCTGAAACTTTTACTGGATGTCCCAAAGGTGTCCAGCACGTCCTCAGAATTTTGGTTGGTCATAAACATCTCATTTGGTATTTTTTGATTTTCGTCCAATCACAGTTTCCAGATCTGTCTACTGTCTGTTTCCATTTCCACCCGCCCAGACTTTCAAGTCTTAGGTCCTTTTTTTGATTTTCTTTGGTTCTCCCAATTTAACTGGGTGTCCCTTACATCCATACCTTCATCCACCATTTTTTTTAATTTTTGGTTCGTCAATTTCATATTTTCTAAAATTCGTTCTCAGTCCTAGCTACAGTACTTTCTGCCAGTTCCCAGATCCGACCACCAGACACTCCAAAAATCCTATCAAATCACCACCAGCTCCAAATCCAATTCTAAAAATTATCCCATCTTCATGGTTTGAATATCTACAAAGTTGAAGAAGAGCTTGAAGTCTGATTCCTACGGAAAGTAGGCGGTCAACGGTGGTTCTCAGACAAGTACCCTGTAAATCTGATGTCTCGGTTACTGTACAACAGGGATTTGTAAATTCATTAAAGTCTAGATCTGGCTAGATCCATCAGATCTCTTTGAGTCTAGATTGAAACATTTGAAGAGAGCTTTCCAACGATAGCTCATGCGTCCCGATCCGACGTCGGGATCGACCGCAGCGGCTGTTTTCGCCGGAGCGCGCACCTGAAAACAGCAAGCAGAAATCCGTGGGCAGCATTCCAAAAGCTTGGAGATCGGAGTTGTTCGGCCACCGGTCGGTGTTCCCGGCCGACCGCCTTCCGTGGAGACGTGCCACCAGGGGTCCCCATCACAGTGGGACCCACTCCTGCAGATCCGGAGGCCAGCGCCACCCGTGGGCCCCACGGGCCCGCAGAACCCGCCGTTCGGAAAGCACTAAAACGCGGAGTTCGGCACCGCCGGGCGACATCAAGATGCTGCCCGTCAACCCGAGTTGCGTGATTCCCGGGCTCCACATGTGACCTTTTACCTCCCTGCGTGGAGTGGGTCAAATCTTTGTATTGCTGTGATATTGTTTAACCGGGAGTCCGTGATTCGGCCGGGGTTGTCTTCGCCACGCCGGGAGCGTGGAGGTAATGGTCCGAACCTCTTGGCGTTCATTTGCTTAGCTAGTATACGGTCTTTTGCCGCTGCCGAGAGTGTAGGTTCCTAGCCCGTGTGTCCATGTCACCGCTGTGAGCGTGAGAGTGACCCGTCCCGCGACTCGATCCGAGTCCGGAAGTGAGTCTGACTACCTTGAACTCTGCCGGTTCCTTAACCGCGCACGATCCACGTTTTCCCTCGCATGGGACGCCGAGTGAGCTTGTACTTCTGTTAGCGACGTTTGCCACTAGGAGCTCGTAGTGTCGGGCTTAGCGTCTCCCTGGTGTGTATTGCTGGTCGCGTCTTCATTTAGAGTCCGAGGGTGGCACTGTATAGTGTCGTCTCCCGTGTCCGTCCCGCATCAGTTTGGTATCAGAGCAAGTCGAGTCTAGGGTAGTCGTTGCATAAGTCTTGCATAGTCTAAGGTTACCCCACACACACCTTCACTCGGTATATCCAAAGGTGTTGTCCGACCGTTAGGCTTCGCCTACCGGGAAGACCACACACTTGCGCGAGTGACCTTCGGGTCGATTACCTCCGCCGCGTACCGAGTCTTGGCCGTGTCTAGGGTGTAGTCGAGTCTCATTCTTTTCAAAACAAAAAAAAAGTGTTTTAAATTGCATTCTTTCAAAATACCAAAAAAGGAGTGTTTTCAAATTGCAATTAGGTCTAAGTGTATCATTTAGTGCGTTTGCATTAGTCGGTCGTTGTCACCTAGTCCGTACGTCTTTGCATGCCCACCCGTCGAGGCACCCAATACTCGCCACCACCACCTATGGCGGACTCCCGAGCCCGTAGTTCCGATGAGTCTTCCACGGCCGAGATGTTCCGGGCCATCATGGATCGTTTAGACACGCGTATGGATGGTCTTAGTACGCGTATGGATGGCATAGGGACGCGTCTAGAAGGGAGGATGAAGGTCCTCGAGGATCGGGCCGGGGTTTCGGAGCAGTCCATTCAAGGCCTTGTTGGGAGGATTGCCGTCCTAGAGAGGGGCCCAGTAGCGGCGCAACCCGCGCCGACGAACGGCCAACAAGAGCCGGTGCAGCAACCCGCTGTGCCAAGGGCTCAGGTAGAGGATGTCGGGAGGCAACAGGCGCCTATAGTGGATGATTATGCCTCCGACAATGATCACGGGGGTAACGGTCGTCGTCATCAACGACGGAATCGTGATGATGAGGATGACGACCGCATTCTTAGGGGTGTGCGTGCGGACCCTCCCACTTTTAGCGGGTCCTTGGACCCTAGGGTGTATCTAGATTGGGAGGCCGGTATGGACCGGTACTTCGAGTGGTTTGAGATGACGGACCACCGAAGAGTCCGATATGCGAAGATGAAGCTGCAAGGGCATGCCCAAACTTATTGGATCAATGTGGAGAGCCTGCTCAACCAGCGACGTCAACCCCAAATCGGTACCTGGGATGATATGAAACTCAAATTGAGGGAGAAGTACCTTCCTACCTCATATCGCCAACGTCTTATAGACAAGTGGCAAAGCATCTCCCAAGGGAACCGATCCGTGACCGAGTACACCGCCGAGTTCGATGAGTATTATTTGCGGTGCGGGGTCACGGAAGAGAGCACCATGACGATATCCCGCTTTCGGAGAGGTTTGCGGCCTAATTATCAATATGAACTCTTTCGCCGCAATGCCACCACTTTGGAGCAGGCATATCAGATTGCTCTCGAATTGGAGCAGTTCGAGGCCGAGTTCGAGTCACCCCATCGGTTGGGCTCCTTTCCCCTTCGTAGTGTCGAGTCCCGTGGCTCATCTGGCACATATCCGAGGGCCCCCATGGCTCGACCTCAGGAGCCCGCTCGCCACGAGCCCTTTGCTCCTAGGCCTCGCCCTCCACCCCCGAGGGACCTTCCTCGTCCCCAGCATCTTACGGCCCCACCCATAGCCCGTCCACCGGCACCTGCACCACCCGCACGTCCTTTGTTGCCTACGCCTCCTATCCGTCGGGAGGATAAAGGTAAAGGACCTATGATTGGGGAGCCTAGTGGATCACGGCAGCAGTGTTATCGCTGCAATGGGTTTGGCCATTTCGCCAACCAGTGTCCCACTCGCCCATCTCTTCACATTGGGGCCACACAGGCCGAGGATACCACCCCTGCGGGCCTAGAGTTAGTCAGCTATGAGGCAGATGAAGAGTTAGCTGATGAGTACTATGAGATGGGAGGCGAAGCCCAAGATGCCCAGCAGTCGGACGATACCCACGTGGGGGTCGTCAGATGTATCCTCACCCAGCCACAGGTCAGTGATGACTGGCGTCGGACCACTATCCTTCATGTATTCTGTAGGCTGGGAAAGCAAATTTGCAAGGTGGTCATCGATAGCGGGAGTTGTATCAATGCAATCTCCACGAACGCTGTCACTCGTCTTGGTCTCACACCCGTAGACCACCCTTGCCCCTACCAGGTATCATGGGTGGATACAACTTCCATTTCAGTCAGGCTGCGGTGCTTGGTCCCGCTACAGCTCCACTCCTACCGTGACGAGATCTGGTGTGATGTTCTCCCCATGGAAGTGGGAAGTATCATTCTTGGTAGGCCGTGGTTATTCGACCGAGATGCTACACTCCATGGTCGGTCGAACACCTGTACCTTCGACCACGATGGTCAGCGGGTCACCCTCCAACCCGTTCGGCCTAGGAGCCCATCGGTCCGGGGTCCTACTGGCCCTAGTACTCCAAAGCCTTCCGTACCCGGGCCCAGTACCCCATCCCCCGCTCGGACTATGACTGTTACCTCTGGCCCAGGAGAGCCCTCGACCAGGAGATTGATGATGATTAGCTCCCGGGAAATGGAGCAGGAGCTTAGTCAGGGCTGTCCGGTGTTTGCCATTACGGTCCGAGAGGTGGAGCGGGACTCCGAGGGTGAGCTCCCACCCGAGGTTGTTCCCATTCTGCGGGAGTTTGCTGATATTTTTCCCGATGAGCTTCCCGAGGGACTCCCACCCATGCGAGATATTCAGCATGCTATCGACCTTGTTCCGGGCTCTTCTTTGCCCAACCTTCCGCATTATCGAATGAGCCCCACGGAGCATGCCGAGCTTAAACGGCAGGTCGATGAGCTTGTGCAGAGAGGATTTGTCCGGGATAGCATGAGTCCATGTGCTGTACCCGCATTACTCGCCCCGAAGAAGGATGGCACGTGGAGAATGTGTATTGATAGTCGTGCCATCAACAAGATCACCGTGAAGTACAGGTTCCCTATTCCCCGCCTGGATGACATGCTAGACATGATGGCAGGTGCCACTATCTTTTCGAAGATCGATCTTAAGAGTGGCTACCATCAGGTGAGGATTAGGCCCGGTGATGAGTGGAAGACCGCATTTAAGACCAAGGACGGTCTATATGAGTGGTTGGTCATGCCTTTTGGGTTGACCAATGCCCCTAGCACTTTTATGCGGCTCATGACTCAGGTCCTTCGACCTTTCATTGGAGTCTTTGTAGTGGTGTATTTAGATGATATCCTTATCTATAGCCGCACCACAGGGGACCACTTAGACCACCTTCGGCAGGTTTGTCTACTTCTTCGGCGAGAGCTGCTATTTGCGAACCCACAGAAGTGTGCCTTCATGACACCTCAGCTTACCTTCTTGGGTTTCATTGTGTCTAGTACTGGGGTCTCCGCCGATCCGGAGAAGGTCCGGGCCATTGTTGAGTGGCCGGAACCCCGTACAGTTCATGACGTCCGCAGCTTTCATGGTCTTGCGACATTCTATCGTCGCTTTATCCGCGGATTTAGCTCCGTCACTGCCCCGATCACGGATTGCATCCGTAAGGGCACATTTGTATGGACGAAGGCCGCATCTGCCGCCTTCAAGGATATCAAGGAGCGCATGACTCAAACACCTATCCTTCAATTGCCTGATTTCTCGAAGGTGTTTGAGGTCTGTTGTGATGCGTCGGGTGTTGGGATAGGAGGAGTTTTGAGTCAGGAGTCCCACCCGATCGCATATTTCAGCGAGAAGCTGAATGATGCGAAACTGCGATATTCCACATATGATAAAGAGTTTTACGCAGTTGTTCAGGCTCTTAGGCATTGGAGGCATTACCTATTACATCAGGAGTTTATCTTATACTCCGATCATGAGGCTTTGAGGTACCTCCATTCCCAAAAGAAGCTTAATTCGCGTCATAGTCGTTGGGTCGAGTATCTCCAGCAGTTCACCTTTGTGCTTAAACATAAGGCTGGAGTGGAGAACAAGGTGGCTGATGCCTTGAGTCGGCGAGCATGTTTGCTTACCACCATGAGTGCCGAGGTCATAGGGTTAGAAAAGATGAAGGAGGCCTATGTTGATTGTCCTGACTTTGGTCAGATTTTTACCACCCTCCAGGCCGGACCCTCAAGAGACCTTGATGAGTATGTGCTTCAGGAGGGTTACCTCTTTCGAGGTAGCAGGCTATGTGTTCCCCGAACTTCGGTTCGAGATTTCTTAGTGTGGGAACTACATGCGGGAGGTCTAGCCGGCCACTTTGGTCGGAACAAGACTATTGAGGCAGTGGAGCATCGTTTTTATTGGCCGAGCTTGAAGCGCGATGTTGCTAACATCGTGGCTCAGTGCCGTACTTGTGCTACGGCCAAGATGAAGAAGCAAAGCTCGGGTCTTTATACGCCTCTCCCCGTGCCTGATGCCCCGTGGCAGGATGTTAGTATGGATTTTATTTTGGGATTGCCACGTACCTCTAGGAAGCATGACTCGGTCTATGTGGTGGTTGACCGTTTCTCGAAGATGGCCCTCTTTATCCCCTGCTCGAAGACTTCGGATGCTTCTAGGGTAGCCCGCCTATTCCTTACTCATGTGGTGTGCAAGTTCGGGTTGCCTCGCACTATAGTGTCTGACCGTGATGTTAGGTTCACTTCCTATTTTTGGAAGACACTATGGCATATGATGGGTACGCACCTCAAGTTTTCTACTGCATACCATCCCCAGACAGATGGTCAGACCGAGGTGGTCAATAGGAGTCTGGGTGATCTTTTGAGATGTCTTGTTAGGGACCGCATTGGGGATTGGGATCTCATTCTACCTATGGCTGAGTTTGCATATAATGATTCGGTGAATAGGTCTACTGGCATGAGTCCATTTGAAATTGTCACAGGTCGTAGGCCTAGGAAACCCGTTGACCTTGTCCCCATGCCTGTCCATGCTAGAGTGTCGGAGTCGGCCGAGTCATTTGCTAGGCATGTTAGGAGTTTGCATGACGACATCCGTCGTCACATTGAGTCCAGCAATGCACGGTACAAGGAGTTAGCCGATGCCCACCGACACCACCGAGAGTTCCAGGAGGGTGAATATGTCATGATCAGGGTAAGACCTGAACGGTTTCCCTCTGGAACCGTTAAGAAGTTGCAAGCTCGCGGAGCCGGTCCATTCAGAGTGTTGAAACGCGTTGGATCCAATGCATACGTTGTGGACCTGCCCGAGGAATATGGTATAAGCTCTACCTTCAATGTATCGGATCTTGTTGCATATAGGGACCCAGCGGTGATCCCTAGTGAGCCTTTTGAGCCATCTCCTCCCCTTGAGAGTGATCCCACACCTGAGTGTCCACTTCCACCTCCAGCCCCTTTTTCGCGGCAGCGTGAGCATATAGATCGTATACTGGACGAGCAGGTGACAGTTACCAGGAGTGGATCTTACCCGCGCTACCTAGTGCGATGGAGAGGACGGCCCGCTACTGAGGACACTTGGATCACACATGGCGAGTTGCAGCGGATCGATCCGGACCTTTTGGAGCGATACAGGAGCGATGCAGACCCTTACTCGACAGGGTCGAGTTTCTCCCACCCGGGGAGAATTGGTGCGGACACCCGAGCAGTCGATCGGCACGACACGCCGAGCCACCGGTACCGCACGCGGAGCACGACACGAGCCACCACAGCATCCATCTGGCTCGGAGACAGCCTGGAGACTCCGCCTTGAGCTTCCCCATTTATTATATTTAGTTAGACTTTATGTGTGTGTAATTTGTATTTATTTCGTTGCATTCGGTTTGCCATTTTGAGTGTAATAGGGGCTTACGAGCATTTCGGACCCCGTGGGCCCCACGGGCCCCCCGGGCCCCACCATATTGGGCCACCTCAGCCTAGGGTCCCACATGGGGCCAGTCAACATGCCACATGGGAGCATCTAGAAGTTTGAATGGTATTTGGACACATGGGGGACAATGGACTTGAAAAGTCCAAATGAGAGGCCACCCACCCCCACCTACCAAGTCCAACTTCCACATCCTTGCCATTCTAGTCAATAGGCCGCCCCCCCCTTTATTTTTTTTTTTAATTTTCATTTGTGTGGATGGTCACATGCAATCCTAGCCCTCAATCTCCCACCCCTAGATCCAACGGTGGAGGATTGATTAGATTGGTGACCTATATATGCTTGTAATTTCCATTTTTGATGAATTAATGCCATTTGGAATCAAGAAATTGTTGGAGCTCCAGCTTGGTGCGCCCCTCTCTTCCCCCTTGCAGCTGTGAAGGTTGCCTCTGGAGGTGTGACTCCTCCCCTATCAGTTCCGGTCATCGCCGCCGCCGCCACGAGCCGCCATCGCCACCACCGGAGTTCTGTCCACGCAGTACCACAGCCACTTCCACGAAATTCCAGTCTCAGCCACGGCCTCAGATCGAGCTGAAACTTTTACTGGATGTCCCAAAGGTGTCCAGCACGTCCTCAGAATTTTGGTTGGTCATAAACATCTCATTTGGTATTTTTTGATTTTCGTCCAATCACAGTTTCCAGATCTGTCTACTGTCTGTTTCCATTTCCACCCGCCCAGAGTTTCAAGTCTTAGGTCCTTTTTTTGATTTTCTTTGGTTCTACCAATTTAACTGGGTGTCCCTTACATCCATACCTTCATCCACCATTTTTTTTAATTTTTGGTTCGTCAATTTCATATTTTCTAAAATTCGTTCTCAGTCCTAGCTACAGTACTTTCTGCCAGTTCCCAGATCCGACCACCAGACACTCCAAAAATCCTATCAAATCACCACCAGCTCCAAATCCAATTCTAAAAATTGTCCCATCTTCATGGTTTGAATATCTACAAAGTTGAAGAAGAGCTTGAAGTCTGATTCCTACGGAAAGTAGGCGGTCAACGGTGGTTCTCAGACAAGTACCCTGTAAATCTGATGTCTCGGTTACTGTACAACAGGGATTTGTAAATTCATTAAAGTCTAGATCTGGCTAGATCCATCAGATCTCTTTGAGTCTAGATTGAAACATTTGAAGAGAGCTTTCCAACGATAGCTCATGCGTCCCGATCCGACGTCGGGATCGACCGCAGCGGCTGTTTTCGCCGGAGCGCGCACCTGAAAACAGCAAGCAGAAATCCGTGGGCAGCATTCCAAAAGCTTGGAGATCGGAGTTGTTCGGCCACCGGTCGGTGTTCCCGGCCGACCGCCTTCCGTGGAGACGTGCCACCAGGGGTCCCCATCACAGTGGGACCCACTCCTGCAGATCCGGAGGCCAGCGCCACCCGTGGGCCCCACGGGCCCGCAGAACCCGCCGTTCGGAAAGCACTAAAACGCGGAGTTCGGCACCGCCGGGCGACATCAAGATGCTGCCCGTCAACCCGAGTTGCGTGATTCCCGGGCTCCACATGTGACCTTTTACCTCCCTGCGTGGAGTGGGTCAAATCTTTGTATTGCTGTGATATTGTTTAACCGGGAGTCCGTGATTCGGCCGGGGTTGTCTTCGCCACGCCGGGAGCGTGGAGGTAATGGTCCGAACCTCTTGGCGTTCATTTGCTTAGCTAGTATACGGTCTTTTGCCGCTGCCGAGAGTGTAGGTTCCTAGCCCGTGTGTCCATGTCACCGCTGTGAGCGTGAGAGTGACCCGTCCCGCGACTCGATCCGAGTCCGGAAGTGAGTCTGACTACCTTGAACTCTGCCGGTTCCTTAACCGCGCACGATCCACGTTTTCCCTCGCATGGGACGCCGAGTGAGCTTGTACTTCTGTTAGCGACGTTTGCCACTAGGAGCTCGTAGTGTCGGGCTTAGCGTCTCCCTGGTGTGTATTGCTGGTCGCGTCTTCATTTAGAGTCCGAGGGTGGCACTGTATAGTGTCGTCTCCCGTGTCCGTCCCGCATCATAGCCTCTCCACCACTCCCTGGTAGGACCACACGCGTGTAAGCAGGCTACGACTAGTGGAGGGTCACTACGGAGTAGACTCTCAAGTTAACGGAAAATCACGTCACAACCGGACGGTACAAGGAACGCCCCTCGTACCAACACCGTCGCACGGTGACAGAAGCCGACAATGACATCTCCCGGTACCACTCAGTACGACGAGAGACACGCCGACACGACCCGTCCCCTTGAACGGTCCACTTTGGGCCACTCAGGGATGTGCGGTCGCACAGGGACCGCACCAGGGTTAAACGGCCAGCACGGGACCGTTCTACCCAGGTCCAAACGGGCTGAAGGGCCAACATGGGCCCGTTCAACGGATGTGCGTCTAGCTCCTGGCCCCACGTGGGTGAGGAACGGTCAGCTCTTGGCCGCTCGTCTCCCAATGGTAATAAACCTGAACGGTTAGTCCTTAGCCGCACTAGGGAAGAGCGGCTACGGTTTCGCCGTTCAAGGGTTGTGCGGTCCAGATCTGGCCGCACACCCGGGCAACGGCACCAGATGACGTACGGCTAGCACCTGGTCGCACGAAGGGTTATGCGGCCAGCTCCTGGCCACACACCCCGGTGCACTATACAATGGTAATACTCAACGGTCGAAAACCCAAGGTTGGGCGGTCGTTATGGCGCCGCACCTTAGGATATGCGGTCCCATGACAGACCGCGCAAGCCCACTGCACACCGAGCCCCAGCCACAGCGCGCCGAGCTGATGGACGGCCTGAACGGGGCCGCACAAGAATTGTGCGGGCCCTGGTTCGACCGCACATCGCCCACCTGCGTGAAAATGGTGAACCTTGCCGGAATCGCCCATTTCGACCCCCAAACAAGCCCCACGAAGGGGGGAGTGGTAAGAGAAGAACCCCCAAGCCCCCCTAGCATGCTCCTACGCCCTTAAACCACGGAATCGGGGCTCCAAATGACGGATTGGACGAACTCTCCCCGCGACATGAACGACCCTTCCCGACGTGAAAATAACCCCTCTCAACCTCGTCTCGAGCTAAAACTCACGGGGAAGAAAGGCAAGAGGCAAAGGAACGTCACCCTACCTCCGGTCCGTGACGAGACGCGCCGATCCGAGCTCAAACCCATGAAGAACGCCGTTAGAACCTCGCCTTCCCATGCTTCCCACGCTTGCCGCACGCCAGTACGATCGCCTCGTCGTCACCCACGTCCTCGCGCCATCGCACCACCGCCGTCTGCAGCCGGAGCGGAGGTCATCGCGCTCGAATGGGAGAGAGAGAGAGAGAGAGAGAGAGAGGGCGGCCACGGTCGTGAGGGAGGAAGGAGAAGAAAGGAAGAAGAAGAAGAAAAAAGAAAAGAAAATGGGGGGTTTAAATAGAAAATCCAGAAATTCTGGAAAATACCAAAAAATCAAAAAATCACATTTTCACGATCCTCGAAACGTACCGATTGCAACGGTACCACTCTCGCCTAGGTGAACGACCCGATTCACCCGCAACGAGGTTCCGAAGGAATTACCGAAACACACCCCAGGAATCAGAAAACACACGCAGAAAAGCCGCGGAACGCTCCCGGGCATCCGAAACAACTCTGGATCGCGCCGATCCGAACACGAAAGATGTCCGAAATGAAATTTCGAACACAGTGGAGTCAGACACTCCGAGAAACCAGATCCAGGACCCACGAAGAGGGATCCGAAAGGTCCGGGATATTACAATTTGTGATACTTGTGCAGTCTCCACAGCATCCTTTTAACCCTTCCGAGTCTTCGAACTCATGGGTGGCGGTGCGAGTCTCGGGTTATCGGGCCTTCCCGGTAATCGGATTCTCGGGTCTGTTGTGCCCCTGTAGTTTTTGATGATCTGTAGTTTTGATGATAGCAAACTTATTAGTCACAAGGCTATACATCCATGCATCATTACTCTCTGCATAGTCTGGACAATGAATACATCATAGTCTATATAGTTTATACAGATGGGTCGACGCACCAGATGAGCAAAGTCTATACATTGCTTGCATTTGCAAAGTCTATACATTGGCTGTTGTCCTGCAGCGTCAACACAAGTCCATACATCGGTTGCAGCACTGCACGCACACTCAAAGTCCATACACTGCATTGTGGCATGCTCACTAGCAAGTCTGTACATTAGGTATCTTTACCTACGTTGCAACTCGCAAGTCTATACATTGGTATATTTTACCTACATTGCAACTAGCAAGTCTGTACACTGGTGATTTTACCTACGTTTCACTTGCAAGTCCATACATCGTGCAGTCTACACATTGTGGCACGCAAAGTCTGTACAACGCCTTGTTAGCAAGTCTATACATCGCCATAGCTCGCATGCAGAGTCTAGACAGTCTTAACCAAGTCTGTACACTGCCATCTTGCAGCACAGCATAAGTCTATACACTGGTCCGTCTCACTGAGCGTCTCAAGTGGACCTGAAGTCTGTACATCATCCATCGTCTCAACTTGCGTCTCATGACTTGAAGTCCATACATTGCCTTGCTTAATGCAAAGTCTGTACATCAGACTAAGTCTGCATCGGCTGAGTCTATACATCATCCGTCTCACTTAGCGTCTCATGCACATGCTAAGTCTATACACTGCAGCATACATTGTCTCCAAGTCTGTACAGCGTCCAGCGTCTCATGCAGTGTCTTATGCCAAGTCCATACATTGTTCGTCAGCATTTAGAAGCCTGTACATCCACCGTCTCAGTTGGGAGTTGAAGTATGTACATCCACCGTCTCACTTGAGCTTCAAAGTCTATACACTTAGCATCTCATGCATATGCGAAGTATGTACATCGCTGCATTACACACGTTCATAGTCCATGCATTCACTTCGAAGTCTGTACAGCATACGTTCTTCATATATTGTCAAGTCTGAACATTGCACATCATCATGGTTGCCTTGATGCCGTAGAAAGTCTATACATTGCTTCTTCATGCATTGCACTAAGTATGCACATCGTGTGTTCATGAAAGTCGATGCATGCTCACTGTCTTGCTTGCCTGAATAAAGTCTATACATCCGTTTGCTTTGCTTGATGCATGTTGTTGTGCCCCTTAGGCACAAGCATGTGCTATGTTGATTTGATGATAGCAATGCTGTCTTATTTTGATGATTGCAACACAGTGAGTGCATTATGATATTATGTGTTCTTTATGATGATGGCATGTTGATTTGAATGCTTGAGTGTGTTATATCTGATTTAGTCTGTGGAGATTGCGTGAGTGTGTCTCAAGTCTGCAGCGTCAACGCTGTGAGCATTCTCAAGTCTGCAGCGTCAACGCTGTGAGTGTGTACACAGCATTCTCAAGTCTGCAGCGTCAACTCTATAAGTTTATACAGTGGTTCAGCAAGTGTGTACATCGCTTAGTGTAAGCATGGCGAAGTCCAAAGTCTATACATTGCTACTTTGCATTGGACTTAAAGTCCATACATTGACAAGCCTGTACAATGGCTGCAGCATGCTCGCATAAGTCTATACATTGCATTGATGTGTTTCTGTGCACATTGCATTTTCCTGTTTGCATTAGTGCATTCATCACTTCTATCAGCATAGTCTGGACTGAAGTGGGTCGACACCCCTTCTTGATGGGTCGACCCCCCGAGAGAGCATGTCTATACACTGTGTCCAGAACATCTTCAACTCTGTACATTGCATTCATTCATGCTTTGGAGTCTGCACATTCATGTGCACAGTTCATGGACCAAGTCTAGACATTGTTGCATTGCTTTCACTGCATTGCATTGGCTAAAGTGTGTACAGAGCTGCTTGCATCGTTCATAAAGTCCATACATTGGATTGTGCACTTGTGCATCACATTAATGTCTATACATTGTGCATCATCTCAATTTGCGTCTCATGCCAAGTCTGTACATCACTGTAGCTGCATCGTCTTGGTCATCGTCTCACTCGAGTAAGTCTGTACATCGTTGGCCAAGTCTGAACAGTGCATCCTGCGTCTTATTTAGCGTCTCTATTTGTGTCTTACTGTTGAAGTCTGTACATCGTTTCACTGTTAAAGTCTATACAGACTTCAGCGTCTCATGCAGCGTCTCTGTTGAAGTCTAAGTCTGTACAACCATTTACATAGTGAAGTCTACACATTCGTTTGCATTGCATGAAGTCCATACAGTGGGTAAAGTCTGTACACTGTCCATGTTTCATACAGCGTCAACTCAGTGTTTCATGTAGCGTCAACTCTGCAAGTGTGTACATTGCTTGGCTAAGTCTGTACATTGCAGCTCACATCTTTTAAGTCTATACACTGGCTTATTCTTCAAGTATATACAGCCTATCTTCACGTTCTAAGTCTATACATCGCTCCTCAAAGGCTAAGTGTATACATTGTCTATATTGCATTACATGCTTTATATCAAAGTCTGTACAGCATGCCTTGTTGTTCACAGCCTTCAAAGTCACATTGTATTGCGTCAACGCAGTGCATTGGCATGTAGTGAAGCGTCAACGCATTGCATTGTGCATGCCCTGGCAAAGTCTATACATCAATTGCATCGTTAAGTCTATACATTGACGCTTGTATTATGAAGTCTACACATTGGGGCAAAGTGTATACATTGCTGATTGCATTGTAAAGTCCATACATTGAAGTCTATGTGTTGGCCTTGAACTAAAGTCTATACAGAGTTCTATAATTAAATTGATAACGATGCTCTGTCTGACAGGGAATCTTCGTGGAGGCTAATGAAGGGCACGTGATCCGAGGATAAGGAGAGTGCCCAGATGAGGACACGTGTACTGACAGCCTGCTGGATGCTGCCACGTGGTCCGAATTCTTAGGGCGGGAATTGTGGAAACCACACGCGCCCTGGCTGCTGCTGCTGCTGCTGCCGCTATATATACAAGCCTTCGTCCACAGATGAAGGCTGATCGGAGGAGACATATCGAAGCCTGTGAGTTGAACCAGAAGAGCAGAAGCAGAGAGCCCTTCGATCCAGCAGAAGAGAAGAAGAAAAGAGTGAAGAAAAGAAAGAGAGACAGAGAGCAGAGAAGAAAGAAGTAAAAGAGAAAGAGAGAGTGAGATCGTAAGAAGAAGAGTGTGAGAGAGGTTGTCTGAAGATCAGTCTTCACTGGACCGTGGATCAAATCCAGGCCAGTCAGCTCTTTGAGAGCCATATTGTGCTTTATGTTTACAGCTTTCCAATTACTGTTCATCCTGTCTTTTATTTCCTTTTTATACTTTCCTTCAAGCTATTAGTCAGCGGGTTTTGCAGAGGTGCTGCCTCTGGACGGCTAAGCTGTATTGCCCAGCGGTTTGCAGTGGTGGATTCCACTGGACAGTAAGCTGTGTTGCTCAGTGGGCGAGGAGGATTCCTCGGACGGCAAGCTGTGTTGCCCAGCTGATGTATGGCAAGCTGTGATGCCCAGCTGTTCAAGCTGTGAGTCAGCAGGAAGCCACACTCGGGTTGAGTGTGGGGTGGATGTAGGTTGTGCAGTGGTTTGATGTTTCTATCTGTTTGCTTCCGCTAGATGATTGCATAGGGGCGCTCCATGTGTTTGATCATAGGTTCAGTAGATGAGTGTCTAATTTGTCTTGTTAGCATTCCAGTTATCAAGTGAGCAAAATCTTAGTTTGATTGCACACTGAGTGTTTGTTTATTTTTGCCATCGCTTATTAGACTTCAAGTTTGTCTAGTTAAGCGAACTGTGCCCATTATATGCTTGAGTGTGATATTGAGATTCCATACTTTTCTGCTTAGTGTCTTATAAGAGAATTCAATTAGATCTTCAGATTGTCTAAATCTGTCTTGTGAGCATAAGTCTTTATTTGGGCGAAATTTTTAAAGGGTTATATTCATTCACCCCCCCTCTAAATACTTGCACCGAACCCAACACTTGGTATCAGAGCGGGTCTCTGATCTATCAGATCTAACAATCTACAGAGGATCCTTCTAGTTTTGCTGCACATCAGAGTGGGCTTCTTGTGCTCGTTGATTTGTTTCACTATCTTGCGTCAACTCTATAAGTCTATACAGTGGTTCAGCAAGTGTGTACATCGCTTAGTGTAAGCATGGCGAAGTCCAAAGTCTATACATTGCTGCTTTGCATTGGACTTAAAGTCCATACATTGACAAGCCTGTACAATGGCTGCAGCATGCTCGCATAAGTCTATACATTGCATTGATGTGTTTCTGTGCACATTGCATTTTCCTGTTTGCATGAGTGCATTCATCACTTCTATCAGCATAGTCCGGACTGAAGTGGGTCGACACCCCTTCTTGATGGGTCGACCCCCCGAGAGAGCATGTCTATACACTGTGTCCAGAACATCTTCAACTCTGTACATTGCATTCATTCATGCTTTGGAGTCTGCACATTCATGTGCACAGTTCATGGACCAAGTCTAGACATTGTTGCATGTGCTTTCACTGCATTGCATTGGCTAAAGTGTGTACAGAGCTGCTTGCATCGTTCATAAAGTCCATACATTGGACTGTGCACTTGTGCATCACATTAATGTCTATACATTGTGCATCGTCTCAATTTGCGTCTCATGCCAAGTCTGTACATCACTGTAGCTACATCGTCTTGGTCATCGTCTCACTCGAGTAAGTCTGTACATCGTTGGCCAAGTCTGAACAGTGCATCCTACATCTTATTTAGCGTCTCTATTTGTGTCTTACTGTTGAAGTCTGTACATCATTTCACTGTTAAAGTCTATACAGACTTCAGCATCTCATGCAGCGTCTCTGTTGAAGTCTAAGTCTGTACAACCATTTACATAGTGAAGTCTACACATTCGTTTGCATTGCATGAAGTCCATACAGTGGGTAAAGTCTGTACACTGTCCATGTTTCATACAGCGTCAACTCAGTGTTTCATGTAGCGTCAACTCTGCAAGTGTGTACATTGCTTGGCTAAGTCTGTACACTGCAGCTCACATCTTTTAAGTCTATACACTGGCTTATTCTTCAAGTATATACAGCCTGTCTTCACGTTCTAAGTCTATACATCGTTCCTCAAATGCTAAGTGTATACATTGTCTATATTACATTACATGCTTTATATAAAAGTCTGTACAACATGCCTTGTTGTTCACAGCCTTCAAAGTCACATTGTATTGCGTCAACGCAGTGCATTGGCATGTAGTGAAGCGTCAACGCATTGCATTGTGCATGCCCTGGCAAAGTCTATACATCGCTTGCATCGTTAAGTCTATACATTGACGCTTGTATTATGAAGTCTACCCATTGGGGCAAAGTGTATACATTGTTGATTGCATTGTAAAGTCCATACATTGAAGTCTATGCGTTGGCCTTGAACTAAAGTCTATACAGAGTTCTATAATTAAACTGATGACGATGCTCTGTCTGATAGGGAATCTTCGTGGAGGCTAATGAAGGGCACGTGATCCGAGGATAAGGAGAGTGCCCAGATGAGGACACGTGTACTGACAGCCTGCTGGATGCTGCCACGTGGTCCGAATTCTTAGGGCGGGAATTGTGGAAACCACACGCGCCCTGGCTGCTGCTGCTGCTGCCGCTATATATACAAGCCTTCGTCCACAGATGAAGGCTGATCGGAGGAGACAGATCGAAGCCTGTGAGTTGAACCAGAAGAGCAGAAGCAGAGAGCCCTTCGATCCAGCAGAAGAGAAGAAGAAAAGAGTGAAGAAAAGAAAGAGAGACAGAGAGCAGAGAAGAAAGAAGTAAAAGAGAAAGAGAGAGTGAGATCGTAAGAAGAAGAGTGTGAGAGAGGTTGTCTGAAGATCAGTCTTCACTGGACCGTGGATCAAATCCAGGCCAGTCAGCTCTTTGAGAGCCATATTGTGCTTTATGTTTACAGCTTTCCGATTGCTGTTCATCCTGTCTTTTATTTCCTTTTTATACTTTCCTTCAAGCTGTTAGTCAGCGGGTTTTGCAGAGGTGCTGCCTCTGGACGGCTAAGCTGTATTGCCCAGCGGTTTGCAGTGGTGGATTCCACTGGACAGCAAGCTGTGTTGCTCAGCGGGCGAGGAGGATTCCTCGGACGGCAAGCTGTGTTGCCCAGCTGATGTATGGCAAGCTGTGATGCCCAGCTGTTCAAGCTGTGAGTCAGCAGGAAGCCACACTCGGGTTGAGTGTGGGGTGGATGTAGGTCTACTGGACCGAACCACCTAAAAACCCCTTGTGCAGTGGTTTGATGTTTCTATCTGTTTGCTTCCGCTAGATGATTGCATAGGGGCGCTCCATGTGTTTGATCATAGGTTCAGTAGATGAGTGTCTAATTTGTCTTGTTAGCATTCCAGTTATCAAGTGAGCAAAATCTTAGTTTGATTGCACACTGAGTGTTTGTTTATTTCTGCCATCGCTTATTAGACTTCAAGTTTGTCTAGTTAAGCGAACTATGCCCATTATATGCTTGAGTGTGATATTGAGATTCCATACTTTTCTGCTTAGTGGCTTATAAGAGAATTCAATTAGATCTTCAGATTGTCTAAATCTGTCTTGTGAGCATAAGTCTTTATTTGGGCGAAATTTTTAAAGGGTTATATTCATTCACCCCCCCTCTGAATACTTGCACCGAACCCAACACTTGGTATCAGAGCGGGTCTCTGATCTATCAGATCTAACAATCTGCAGAGGATCCTGCTAGTTTTGCTGCACATCAGAGTGGGCTTCTTGTGCTCGTTGATTTGTTTCACTATCTTACCGATTTACTTTGATCATCTGGTTTAGCGCATTTCTATTTGGTGCATTTCATAGTGTGCTTTTTGTGTTAGTTATTTTGTTTCTCCGACTTAGTGCCTTGCCTTGTTCATTTGATCTAGGTCCTTCAATTTTTCTGTGCTTTCAGATTGTTTGCAATGGAACCAATCGCGCTGAAGGATAGCTCCATCAAAGCAAACAGATCCAGCCACAGTGAATCATTAAGCGAGAAAAGCAGCCTCTCGCGGTCTGAAATTGATGGAGACATTGAAAGGGTGACCAGTGAATTCAGGAAATTTCTGAGAGAAAGAGAAAGAAAGCTTGGTGAAGGCAGAAAGCAAACAAGGTATAATTCTAATCCTGCCAAGAATATTGACGTTAACATCTGCTACAAATGCAGGAAGGCTGGCCACACGAAGGCTGACTGTCCAGAATTCTCAAAACTCAAAGGGAACACCGAAGACAGTGATGAAGAAGGAGAAAAGTCCATATGCTTAATGGCCAACCGGGGAGGTGATGATGAGGAAACCTCATCTCAGGTAAGCTCCGGATCAGATGGAGTTTCTTTTGATGAATTGATAGTGATGTATGAAAATCTGTTTAAAGTGTCCAAGAAATTGAAATCTGAGAATAAAAAGTTGAAAAAGAAATGTGATAGAATAAATCTGAAAGATTCCTGTGAAAACTGTCCAAATATGAAAAAGTCTTATGATGCATGCATGCTAGATGTTCAGAATCTTAAAACATAAAATGATTCTCTAAAAACTGATAAATAAACATGCTTGGATAAAATGTCAGAAATAGAGAATCAGCTAAATGATAAGAAAAAGGAGCATCTAAAAGGCATGCAGGAACTTACTGAAGTTAATACTGAAATGGACAAACTGAAACTGAAGAATAACGAGCTTCAAAAGAAAAATAAAACTTTTATGGTCAAAATGAATGAAATCAATGAGGAGGTTTCACAGTCTTCTTCTGCTAAATCAAATTGTAAAATATGCTCAACATTAAGAGAACGAAATGAGGATCTTTATAGTGAGAATGAATGGCTGAACAAACAAATAGTCTCACTTAAAGAGGATCACAAAAACTTGGTTGCTGAGAAAATTAATGTGGAAGAAAGAGAAGAGGAACTAATTGAGAAACTGGAATTGATATCCACTAATGAAAAATGTGATGCTGAAGTTAAGAAGCTGACCAAAGAAAACATTGAATTAAAAGCTGAAATTGAAAAATTGAAATGGTTAAACACTGGCTTGTCTGAAAGACTTCTCACCATAGAAAAAGGAAAAGGTGTCCATGATGAAGAATCACAAACTTTGATCAATCTGGAATAAGAAGTTAAGAAGTATAAAATTACAAATAAAGTCTTGAGTGAATGTGTAAATTGCAGTGAACAGGAGATAGCCAGTTATGAGCTTCATATAGCATCCTTGGAAAATAAAATTCATGACCTGGAAAACTCAGCATCCAAGTTTGCAAAAATTGAAAGAAAAATAAAAACTGTTGTGAAAAGTGAGGATAAGGATTTAAAGGGGGGAACAAATTACACTTCTGATGTCAAGAACATCACTAAAAGCCAGCTATACAACACATTTGTGCAAGGTTCAGATGTAACTAGTACTTCAATGCAATCCCCAAAATAAAATGAAAATCTGAAATCATCTTCATCTGTATTTCAGTTCAAAGCCCAGAAAAATGAAAAGCAAACAAAAATTGTGAAAGGGGGTAATAAATTGAAAAAGAATGGTCAATTGAATAAAGTCAAAATTGTCCCTGCATGTGATGTGAATTCTGCTAGTAGTGTGGAGTCTGATAGACTGACACATGTCACTCACAATTCATCCACTCACTCACATGCATCAGAGAAGAAATTATCATGCTATTATTGTGGCAAGAAAGGGCATATCATGGATGATTGCAGAATACTGAAAGAAGATGAGCATGCTAGTAAAACATTGCATAGAAACCATGCCACTAAGAAATCTAATGCATCCTGTTATTATTGTGGTAGGCGTGGTCATTTAATGAATGCATGTTTCAAATTGAAAGAAGATAACAATGTGAATTCTAGATCTTTTGCACATGCTCATGACCCACATAGACACAGATCTACTTTAGGCCAGCATACTATCTGTTTCACTTGCAACAAGCCTGGGCATAAGGCTAATGATTGCTGGTCAGGAAATCATTGGGGTAAAAATGAATCAAGAAGCAAGCATTTTAAATGCTTCGAATGTGGTAAGTATGGGCATGCAGTCAATAACTGCTGGCATGTTCAGGGAAATAGATTGACTTCTAAATCTGTGAAATTCCCTGCTTTCTATGATTCTGGTAGAAATAACTTGAGTGATAAAAAGAAAAACTTTGTATGTTTTGAATGTGGAAAACCTGGCCACCGAGCTTCTGAATACTGGTGGGCAGGTAATGGTAAGTCAAAATTGCATGCATATAACAGAACACTTCATGCTCATAATCATAGGTCTCATGCTGCTGTTGACATGCACCATAGGACCATAAAATCTGTTATATCATGTAGATATTGTGGAAAGATTGGTCATTTCATGAATAACTGTCACCTAATGAATTTGATGATCACATTGCTAAAAGACTGTTTAGAACACCTGTTAGGGCTAATGCAGGACCCAAGGCTGCTTGGGTCCCTGCAGGATCAAATTGATTGACATATTACAGGTGTGCCTTGGTGGGAGAAATAAAAGGGGTTAACCAAGACACTCAACAAGAAAACCCCAGGATACTCCATTTCAGGTCAGTTCTGAACTTTGCTTTAAAACTCATCATCTGAATTTGTGAGTATGAAAAAATGTGAACTTCATGTTGATATGCTTGTCTGAATTTTGATGATCTCTTCATGTCTAGCTGATCAGTCTGCATTCCAGACTCAGCTATTGAATTCAATTCTGCATATCTGATGCTCTTCTCTTGCTATATGTTGAACTGAATTTGAATGCTTCTTTAGTGTATTCAGTTGATGCACTATATAGACTTTGTGTCAATGCATGTGTTTTGTGTTAATGCATTGCATGCTTGTTGTTAAATGCATAACTTGCTGATTATGAATGATTCACTTAGTGTACACAGTCAATGCATGTGTCTTATGTCTGCATACATCATTTGCATGACTGTCAATGATGCTGTTCAATGCATGTAGGACTGCTTTATGTTGCATTGTCTTGCATAACCTTGGTATATCAAATGGTATGTTACTAAAAGACAGGGAAATCTGCCCGGAGGTTCTTACCATGTGTGAGATGGTCTTTGAGACCAGGCTCTCCGCCTAGTACCATGGGTCCAGTCTTCATGTAGAATAGTGCATTGCATCATATTTTGAAAAAATCTAAAAAAGGATAAAAATGTTCATGACTTGGATGCATAAACCTGAATTGATTGCATACTTGCCTCATGTATCCTTGGTGCATAGTCTGCATGTAAAACAGTGTGTTGCATAGCATAATCCTTGCATCATGGTGTCAGGGGGAGCTGTGAGTTTAGTTCAATTCTTGAATCCTATTTACTCCTCATTGTCCCTATTCAATTGATTCATATCTTTTGACATCAGATGCCATTGGACCATATTGCCAATTGCAATCTTTTCCCTATCATTTTCACTGAACAACAGTTCTGTATCTGGTTTAGTACATTGAGTTGTGATTATTTCAATTGTTCTTCTATAAGAATCACTCTTACAAATTGAAAAGAACTAAAGGTTTAACCTTTATAAATTGGAGAGTTAAGTGTCTGCACTTCAGAATTTGAGATAAAAGAAAACTTTTATAGCTCTTAATCTTTGTCTCATGGCTAAAATAGAAAAAGTTTTTTGTAATGCCTAAATGTGTTGAACTGGAAATGTCTAGAACAGGTGAATAAGAGTATGTAATGATTTTTTAAACAATCATTCTAAAAGAAATAAGGGTAGCAGTAAATAAGATCACAAATGTAAAGAACTGAACATTGTGACAGAGCAATGGCTGATTGCACTGAGAAACTGTGAACTCCTCCAAAGAAGCAGGAGAACTCACATGTCATGAGGTGCTTCAGAATATCTCTGATCATAGGGTCAAATCTATAGGGGGAGTCCTCACCAAGTAACTGAGGGTACTGGCCTCTAATCAAGGTATACCCTTAATGTCAAAACTGAAGACTATTCCTTGTAGGTCTTGATCTGAAATAGGTCTTGTAGTTTATGCCTAGTAACTAGGGGTACCTGCCTCTGATCAAGGTGTACACCTAATGTCAACAGCATAAATGTCACAGGTCTATTCACTTAGTTCAGTTTCTAAAAATTCAAAAGTAAAATACAAACTGCTGTAACCCTTTGAAAATCAAAAGTCAATGAGTGAAAATTGTTTTTATTAATACATATTCAAGTTGCCTTTCTTGAATTTCTTAGTTTAATCACAAAAGGGTATTATTTCAGACTTATCTATTAATACCATGTGCCCTAGATTCATTGCTATAAACGGAGTCTATAAACTCTTTTTCAAGGGTCAGGTGTTTTACTCTATATTTATCATTGTTAAACCTGAATTTTTGTCAAAATTGTATGTTGCTGATTCTTATACTTTAACTACTGTTTATAATCAGGCTTATTTTCTGAACCACTGATTCAGCTGTTGTCTATTGACCCTCCTAGCTTCTCTACCTTTACCTATCTGTTCATATTCCTTCTCAAAGGGGGAGCAATTTTTAAGGGAGAGAACCAGTTCAGGGGGAGTCATATCTTCAGGGGGAGTTTACTGCTCTAGAGGAATTTGCATGCATAATGCACTTTGCACTCTTGTTTATACTATTTTTTCTCTTTTTGATTATGTCAAAGGGGGAGAAAATTTTGTGTGTGACTCACTGTCACAGTGGGTTGCCATCATCAAAAAGGGGGAGAATGTTGTGCCCCATAGGCACAAGCATGTGCTATGTTGATTTGATGATAGCAATGCTGTCTTGTTTTGATGATTGCAACACAGTGAGTGCATTATGATATTGTGTGTTCTTTATGATGATGGCATGTTGATTTGAATGCTTGAGTGTGTTATATCTGATTTAGTCTGTGGAGATTACGTGAGTGTGTCTCAAGTCTGCAGCGTCAACGCTGTGAGCATTCTCAAGTCTGCAGCGTCAACGCTATGAGTGTGTACACAGCATTCTCAAGTCTGCAGCGTCAACTCTATAAGTCTATACAGTGGTTCAGCAGGTGTATACATCACTTAGTGTAAGCATGGCAAAGTCCAAAGTATATACATTGCTGCTTTGCATTGGCCTTAAAGTCCATACATTGACAAGCCTGTACAATGGCTGCAGCATGCTCGCATAAGTCTATACATTGCATTGATGTGTTTCTGTGCACATTGCATTTTCCTGTTTGCATTAGTGCATTCATCACTTCTATCAGCATAGTCTGGACTGAAGTGGGTCGACACCCCTTCTTGATGGGTCAACCCCCCGAGAGAGCATGTCTATACACTGTGTCCAGAACATATTCAACTCTGTACATTGCATTCATTCATGCTTTGGAGTCTGCACATTCATGTGCACAGTTCATGGACCAAGTCTAGACATTGTTGCATTGCTTTCACTGCATTGCATTGGCTAAAGTGTGTACAGAGCTGCTTGCATCGTTCATAAAGTCCATACATTGGACTGTGCACTTGTGCATCACATTAATGTCTATACATTGTGCATCGTCTCAATTTGCGTCTCATGCCAAGTCTGTACATCACTGTAGCTGCATCGTCTTGGTCATCGTCTCACTCGAGTAAGTCTATACATCGTTGGCCAAGTCTGAACAGTGCATCCTGCGTCTTATTTAGCGTCTCTATTTGTGTCTTACTGTTGAAGTCTGTACATCGTTTCACTGTTAAAGTCTATACAGACTTCAGCATCTCATGCAGTGTCTCTGTTGAAGTCTAAGTCTGTACAGCCATTTACATAGTGAAGTCTACACATTCGTTTGCATTGCATGAAGTCCATACAGTGGGTAAAGTCTGTACACTGTCCATGTTTCATACAGCGTCAACTCAGTGTTTCATGTAGCGTCAACTCTGCAAGTGTGTACATTGCTTGGCTAAGTCTGTACACTGCAGCTCACATCTTTCAAGTCTATACACTGGCTTATTCTTCAAGTATATACAGCCTATCTTCATGTTCTAAGTCTATACATCGTTCCTCAAAGGCTAAGTGTATACATTGTCTATATTGCATTACATGCTTTATATCAAAGTCTGTACAGCATGCCTTGTTGTTCACAGCCTTCAAAGTCACATTGTATTGCGTCAACGCAGTGCATTGGCATGTAGTGAAGCGTCAACGCATTGCATTGTGCATGCCCTGGAAAAGTCTATACATCGCTTGCATCGTTAAGTCTATACATTGACGCTTGTATTATGAAGTCTACACATTGGGGCAAAGTGTATACATTGCTGATTGCATTGTAAAGTCCATACATTGAAGTCTATGCGTTGGCCTTGAACTAAAGTCTATACATAGTTCTATAATTAAACTGATAACGATGCTCTGTCTGACAGGGAATCTTCGTGGAGGCTAATGAAGGGCACGTGATCCGAGGATAAGGAGAGTGCCCAGATGAGGACACGTGTACTGACAGCCTGCTGGATGCTGCCACGTGGTCCGAATTATTAGGGCGGGAACTGTGGAAACCACACGTGCCCTGGCTGCTGCTGCTGCTGCCGCTATATATACAAGCCTTCGTCCACAGATGAAGGCTGATCGGAGGAGACAGATCGAAGCCTGTGAGTTGAACCAAAAGAGCAGAAGCAGAGAGCCCTTCGATCCAGCAGAAGAGAAGAAGAAAAGAGTGAAGAAAAGAAAGAGAGACAGAGAGCAGAGAAGAAAGAAGTAAAAGAGAAAGAGAGAGTGAGATCGTAAGAAGAAGAGTGCGAGAGAGGTTGTCTGAAGATCAGTCTTCACTGGACCGTGGATCAAATCCAGGCCAGTCAGCTCTTTGAGAGCCATATTGTGCTTTATGTTTACAGCTTTCCGATTGTTGTTCATCCTGTCTTTTATTTCCTTTTTATACTTTCCTTCAAGCTGTTAGTCAGCGGGTTTTGCAGAGGTGCTGCCTCTGGACGGCTAAGCTATATTGCCTAGCGGTTTGCAGTGGTGGATTCCACTGGACAGCAAGCTGTGTTGCTCAGCGAGCGAGGAGGATTCCTCGGACGGCAAGCTGTGTTGCCTAGCTAATGTATGGCAAGCTGTGATGCCCAGCTGTTCAAGTTGTGAGTCAGCAGGAAGCCACACTCGGGTTGAGTGTGGGGTGGATGTAGGTCTGCTGGACCGAACCACCTAAAAACCCCTTATGCAGTGGTTTGATGTTTCTATCTGTTTGCTTCCGCTAGATGATTGCATAGGGGCGCTCCATGTGTTTGATCATAGGTTTAGTAGATGAGTGTCTAATTTGTCTTGTTAGCATTCCAGTTATCAAGTGAGCGAAATCTTAGTTTGATTGCACACTAAGTGTTTGTTTATTTCTGCCATCGCTTATTAGACTTCAAGTTTGTCTAGTTAAGCGAACTGTGCCCATTATATGCTTGAGTGTGATATTGAGATTCCATACTTTTCTGCTTAGTGGCTTATAAGAGAATTCAATTAGATCTTCAGATTGTCTAAATCTGTCTTGTGAGCATAAGTCTTTATTTTGGCAAAATTTTTAAAGGGATATATTCATTCACCCCCCCTCTGAATACTTGCACCAAACCCAACACATTCTGCATTACACAATGCAAAGTCCATACATTACAAAGTCTACACACTGCATCGGTGAGCTGCATACACTGCATCAAGTCTATACAACGTCTGCACATTACATACTATAAAGTATGTACAAGGTGTCGACATTAAACTGATAAGTTTCTCTCTGTCTGACAAGTACTCTTCGAGAAGCTCAATGAAGGCACGTGATCCAAGGATGGACGAGGTGCCCAAGATCGTGACACGTGTACAGCAACAGGCTGAGAAGCTACCACGTGGACTGAGGCCTTTGGGCAGGAAATGTGGAGAGCACACGCCCTAGCTGCTACTGCTATAAAAGGAAGCCTTCTTCCTCAGAAGAAGACTGATCGGGATCGAATAGAAGTAGCCAGAGCTAAGAGAAAAGAACAGAGAGTGAGCGCCTGCACGATCCACAGAGAAGAAGAAAAAGAGAGAAGAAGATTCAGAGAGAAGAAGAGAAAGAGAGAAGAAGAGAAAGAGAGAAGAGAAGATTGAGAGAGTTGAGTTGAGAGAGTCTTTTCGAAGTCTTGTAAATCAGTCTCTTGTTTCAGATACCAGAGCTGATACTGCTCAATTAAGCTACATTCGTTTTGGTTTTCCATTTCGTTTGTTTCTGTCTTTACTGTTTTCGAAACTCTTTTGTTATCAAGCTGTGAGCCAGCAATTGCAGTGGAGGTTTCCACTGGACAGGTGAAGCTGTAATCCTCAGCAGGCGAGACCAGGTCTCGGACGGCTAAGCTGTATCGCCCCGCGGTTGTAGAGGATTTGTTCCTCTTGTCGGCAAGCTGTAAAGCCCAGTGAAGTTGTGTATCAGCGGTCTGTTGGCAAGCTGTGAAGCCCAGCTGTTCAAGCTGTGAGTCAGCAGGATCCACATTCTAGTTGGAGTGTGGGGTGGACGTAGATCTCTAGATTGAGATCGAACCACCTTAAAGATCGGTGTCTACTGTGTGTTTGCCTGTGATTTGTGTGATTTCATAGTGTTCCTTCTGTCGTTCAACAGTTGCTTGTTTTAATTCCGCATTAGAGTTCAACTGTGTTCTAAAATTAGACATTAGATCTATTCACCCCCCTCTAGATCCACTCTCAGTGGTAATAGACTGCGTCCATCTAACATAACAGTTGGTATCAGAGCCTAACTCTTCTACAGGGACTTACAGCCCGAAGAGGAAGGTACATATGGATGCTCGAGGGATGATCGCTGAAGGACACTCAACCACCAAGCCCCCTTTCTTCGATGGATCTAACTATGCATACTGGAAGAACCGTATGCAAGTATTTTTGAGGGCGAAGGATTATGAGATCTGGAAGGTAGTCAGCAAGGGACCTTATGAGCTGTCCCCTAATGAGGAAGTCTGGACCAAGGAGGAGATCAAAAGGTCTACTCTAAAATGGAGCACCATAAACACTATTCAATGCTCTCTGCACCCCACGGAATTTTCTCGAGTATCAGCTTGCTGCTCAGCTAAGGAGATGTGGGATGCACTGGAAGTTATTCATGAAGGGACTTCTCAGGTTAGAGAGACGAAGGCTAATTTCCTTGTGTCAAAATATGAAGCCTTCAAGATGAAGCCAAATGAGACCATCAAGGAGATGTACTCTCGATTAACTATCATCACAAATGGTCTTAGAGATCTCGGGAAGGCTCAGACAGAATACGATGTAGTGAGGAAGATATTGTGTTCCCTGACTCATGCTTGGCATACTAAAGCTACAGTAATGGAGGAGTCAAGGGATTTGTGAAATACAAGGGCAGATGAGCTAATTGGCTCGCTGATGGCATATGAGATTAATCTGCCAAAGGTAGAGGAAGCTGAAAAGAAGAAGAAGCCAATCGCTCTGAAAGCTGGTGCCAGCAAATCCAGCAAGTCCAGCAGATTCAGCTCTAGTGGATCATCATCCGAGGAGAGCCTGAATGAACAAGATATAACTCGTACTGAGATGGAAATGATGACCAGAGAGTTCAGGTGGTTCCTCAGGAAAGAAGGAGGACGATTCAGCCAAAATAAGTATAGTGGCGGCCGAAGGGATAAAAGGTATAAACATAACCCTGCAAAGAAAATTGAAACTAATACTTGTTATCAATACAGGAAGATAGGCCATCTGAAAGCTGACTGTCCAGAGAATCAGAAATACAAGGACATGTCAAAGAAGAGGAACACGAAAGGGAAAGCTATGGTGAGTACCTGGAGTGATGAAGATGAAGGCTCCTTGAGCAATACCTCTGACAGTGAAGCCGAATCTGAAAAGCCCATTTGCCTTATGGCAATAAGCTCTGAAGACAGAGAGGAGGACTCAGATGAGGTAACTTCTCGATTCGATAAGTTTACTATTGTTGATTGGGTAGATGCCTATCATGAAATAGCTGATAAAGCAGATGACATTAGAAGGGAAAACAGGCATCTAAGAAGAAAGATTAACTCCATGCAAAATGATACAACTCTAACTGATAAAATTGCATGTCTTGAATCTGAGAATAATAAACTCAAACTCACATGTTCTGAATTAGAAGAAATCAAGAATGAGTCAAAAACCTCTAAAGAAGATAATAAGAGGTTAGAAAAAGAAGCTGATGAATGGAAGTTGAAAATTCAGAAATATGTAAGTGAGATAAAAATTGTGAATGAAAAATATCAAGCTGTCCTAAGTGTGAATACAGAACTGAAAAAATCTATTGAAGACATTCAAAAGGATAATGAGGACAAGCTTAAAACTATTGAGAAAATGACCCAAGGTTCAGATAACCTAAATGCTTTGTTAGGGTCAAAAGTCAACTTCAGAAAAGAGGGCTTTGGATTTAATTCTAGTGCAACAAAAAGCTTTGGAATGAAAACTATTTCATTTGTCGCACAAAAAGAGAAAGGACCTCTAATCAACATGAAGTCAAACATTTCAGTGAACAAAGCTGTAAATCTGAAAAAGCCCAGTGCTGAGGAGAAGGGCAAACAAAAGCTGAGTGAGCCTAGTAGAGCTAGCACATGCAAGCAAAATCCCAAAGCTCAGTCTCAGGTTAGGGGTCAACCTACATAGTCTTATAAACCACATGTTAAGGTCACCAAGTCTCCATCATCACCACCACCTCTGAAGAAGATCCAATACACACCTATGAATAGGTCAGCAGGGTCCAAGGTGCAGGGGACGCAGAATGCTTTTAGAGCTCAACCCAAACATTTCTACCAACCTAGAGCCCAGTCCCACTTCTTTGCACAGTCAACCTATCCAAATAGGTTAGGATGGACTAGGACTCAAGGAAGGTTTACAGGTTATGGACATCAGGCTACACAGTCCTATAAACCTTACACTAGAAATTGGGTTAATGGGTATGGCTCTTGGACACCTAGGAACAAACATTTCCACAGCCAGCCCAATGATTACTATGGCCAAAATTTAGTGAATACACCCTGGCCAAGGCACTGGCACAGAAATAATCAATCTGTAAATAATCATGCTAGTGTCAACAAGAAAAAGCATAACAAAAAGAAATCTGGAAAATTCACTGAACAGAACTGTTTCAAACAAATGTGGATTCATAAAAGTCTGCTTTCTTGTTTTAATTACTTTTCATTTTCTCTGGAGCCCAATCAGTCTTGGGTTTCAAACTTCTCTACCTGATTGTGTGTGCAGGTATGCCTGGCAGCCAAGAACAATTTGTGGTACTTGGATAGTGGCTGCTCCAGGTATATGACAGGAGATAAGGCCAAGTTCTGCATGCTGACAGAGAAACAAGGAGGCCTTGTCACCTTTGGTAGCAACACAAAGGGTAAGATTGTTGGGACAGGTAAGGTAGGTAAGTGTACTACCTGTTGCATTGAAGATGTCATGTTGGTTGAAGGTTTAGCATATAATTTACTTAGCATCAGCCAACTATGTGATAAAGGATGCAAAGTTCTTTTTGACTCTCAATGCTGCAAAGTTTTTGAACCTGATTCCGAAACTGTTAAATTTTCTGGTAAAAGGATAAATAACACTTACATGATAGACTTAGATGATATACAACATTCTAACCTATGCCTTACTACTAGTAGAGAGGACTTAGCACTTTTATGGCATCGTAGGTTAGGCCATGCTAGTTACACTGTATTGCACAAACTGAATAAGCATAGCATGGTTAGAGGACTTCCTGAAGTTTCCTTTAAGAAAGAAAATAAAATCTGTGATGCATGCACTCAGTCAAAGTTAACTAGAAAGTCATTTAAATCTAGAACATAAAATCTGTCTTCTAAACCCTATGAGCTGATACACATGGACCTTTTTGGGCCAACCAGGTCTGTCAACTTATCAGGGAGGAAGTATGGGTTTGTCATGGTAGATGACTTCTCTAGGTATACTTGGGTATATTTCTTATCACATAAAAGTGATGCATTCTCAGAATTTCAGGAGTTCGGTCTTAAGAAAAACCAGAAAATTGAAAATATTTTAACTGATCATGGAGGTGAGTTTGAAAACTCACAGTTTGATGAATTCTGCAGGTCGAATAGAATTCATCACAAGTAATTCTGAAACAAATAAAGGACAGCTAAGAAAGATATTGAAAAACATTAAAAATTAATTGAAAAATAACATTGGCAGAGCAATGACTGGTAAAATACTAAGAAACTAAGTGATCCATCAAAGAAATGGACAATACTTAAGTCATGAGGTGTATCAGTTATCTATGTATAAAATGATCAAAATAGTAGGGTGGTTTCACTGAGTACCTGGGGGTAACTGGCGTCTGATAAACGTGTACCCTCACACAAAAAGGTGTAAATCCGTTTTATTGAGTTTGATCATAGGTAGAATGGTCCATCATGTTGAGTATCTAGAGGTATTGACGTCTGATAAGCGTATACCCTTATGCAAAAAGACAAATGGTACCTGAATGCCCTTAATGAAATAATATTGAAAATGTTGTTCCTTCAAAAGAAATTTCAGGGATGTCAATTTGTTTAATTTCAATACATGACCTGGTATCTCTTAACCATTTTTTTACTGAGTCTATGAAAGTAAGATATTTTGAAACTGAATCTCTCATGCAAATGTGATTTTGGTTTATTGTTTTATCATGCACAGAAAACTTATCCATTGATTGTAGTGCATGAACTTAAAATTTATAACCTTTAAACCAGAATTCTATCTCAAAGTAGTTTCTAAATTCATATGACTGAAGACTCTGTACTTTAGAATGCTTATTCCTGAACTACTTGTTCAGAATGCCAGTCAGATGATCTCTCTTGTTCCTTCCCTTGTAATCACTTTCCCTCCTCTTTGTTGATGGCAAAGGGGGAGAATATTGTCTGTTTGTTGAATTCCAGGGGGAGTGTATTCATTGTTATGGCAAAGGGGGAGATCTTGTTAGAACTTGCATTCTCATAGCATGCATTAGGAGTCAGTGTAACTCATAGTATTGCCATCATCAAAAAGGGGGAGATTGTTGTGCCCCTGTAGTTTTTGATGATCTGTAGTTTTGATGATAGCAAACTTATGAGTCACAAGTCTATACATCCATGCATCATTACTCTCTGCATAGTCTGGACAATGAATACAGCATAGTCTATATAGTTTATACAGATGGGTCGACGCACCAGATGAGTAATGTAACGACCCGAGAATCCGATTACCGGGAAGGCCCGATAACCCGAGACTCGCACCGCCACCCATGAACCCGAAGGCTCGGAAGGGTTAAAAGGATGGTGTGGAGACTACACAAGTATCACAAATAATTATAGAAATTAAACAGTTAATATTAAGCAGGAAATAAATTAACAATTTACATGGTCCACAATGACAAAATAGCAATAATCAACAGTCCACGACTAGTACAGTGACAAGGAAGAAAAGTACAGCTACACGGGGCATCCCCCGGTTCTGACCTCTGGCACTACCTCTGGGCACGGTAAAAACACGCAGGGAATGAGTCTCGGAACAAGACTCAGTAGGGATCACTCGAACCCTACCTCGTAAAACGAGAAACCACTACACTAGCGGTAGGAGAGTACCTCAGAAAAGAAAGCCCTGTACTCTACAAGACAAAGGTCCCATGGCACGCACACCGACACCCGTACCACGGTAAGAAGACCAAAGCTCAACGGCCAAACCGACAAACCCGAAGGTCGGAAACACACGACTGACAGTCTGACACTCCGTACTCGACAGGAGTACCACCCACTAGAAGCACAGCGGGTAGCGTCCCCTGACGTCTGACACCGCACCGCAGGTGAACCGCCTGACGTGGTAGGTCCTACCCGAGGCGCAAACACCGTACAAGTAACCACAACAAGTGACTAGCTGGGGTCACGCCCGTCGACGTGGGTCCAACGGCCCCCAACCACGTGTGCACACACAGACCACGCGTCCTAGGTCTGGCCCTCTGACCGATTTTCCCCCGCAGCCGGACTCTGGCTAAGACGAGAGGCCTACGGTAACCGGTCCACAAACCGTCTCGAAAGTTGGGTGCCCGTACACCACTCCCAGGTGAGACCAGCACCTCGTACTGGTGGGCTACGACTAGTGGAGGGTCACTGAAGGAGTAGACTCTCAAGGTAACGGAAAACAACGTCCGCATCCGACGACGTGTGGGAATCACCCCACGAACAGCCCCGTCGCACGGCGACCACAGTCGGAGTAAAAACGAGGTTGCCAACCTCATTGGCAGCCAGGCAAGTGGCGGTCCACCCCTGGGCCGTCACAAGCAAATGGCGGTCTAACGCAGGCCGTCACACGGCCAGAGGAGCAAGGGAGGTAACGTGCCTGGTCCAGCGCGTCGCTCGAAAGCAACGCGCCTGGCCTAGGGCGTCACACGCAAACGACGCGCCTGCCCTGGCGCGCTACTCGCGCCCAGAAACAACGCGCTTGCCCCCGCGCGTTACACGAATGTAACGCGTCGAGCTCGACTCGTTGCAAGGATGTGACGCGCCTGCCCTGGCGCGTCACATGCGCCATCGCACCTGGTATAACTCGGGAAGTAACGCGCTCGCCCCAGCGCGTTACACGGATGTTACGCGCTGGCCAAGGCGCGTTACTCGCGCAGACCCCAACAGAAAAACCAACGGTCGAAAACCAAGCGACGGCCTGGCCCAGGCGCGTCACTAGCAAACGGCGGCCAGTCGTGGGACCGTCGCTGTCCCGGCCAACCCCCGGGGAAGTAACGCACCCCTCTAGGGGCGTTGCAAGCATGTGATGGTCACTGGAGTGACCGTCACTCACCCCCGAGCACGCTACGGCGGGAAAACCCCAAAAACCTCAACCACGCCCCCGTACCTCCACCGGAGAGGGGGAAATCAAAGGGGAAGACCCCTGGGGACCCCTAGCATGCATCTAAGCCATCCAAACGCCAAATCGCGGGATAAAACCATAGATCAGGCGAGCTCTCCCCAAATCATGGAAAAACCCCAAAATGCTCAATAACGCCCCTCTCGGCCTCCCCGCGGCCTACAAACCACGGAAATGAACGGCATGAGGCTAAGGAACGTCACCCTACCTCAATGGAGTGAATGCTCCGCCGAATCGCCCACAAACCACGAAGAACACCTTAGAAAACCCTCGTTCCTCAAGCTTCCCACGAGCACCGCACGTCCCCACGTTCGCCTCACCGCCGCCCACGCCGCCGCGCCGTCACCTCGCCGCTGTCAGCAGCCGGAGAGGAGCTAGCCGCGCTCGAACGGGAGGAAGAGAGGGAGAGAGGGAGGTCACGGTTGGGGAAGGAAGGAGGAAGAAGAAGAAGAAGAAAGAGAAAAGGATAAGGAAAAGAAAAGGAAATGGGATTATATAGAAAATCCAATTTTTCGGAAAAATACCGAAAAATAGAAAAATACATTTCCAGAATCCTCGGAACGCACCGATCGCAACGGTACCACTCGTGCCCGGGTGAACCGCCCGGTTCGCCTGCAGCGAGCTTCCGAAGAAAAAGCCGAAACACACACCGGGAATCGGAAAACACGTGCGGAAAAGCCGTGGAACGCCTCCGGGCCTCCGAAACGACTCCGGATCGCGTCGATCCGAACACGAAAGATGTCCGAAACGAAATTTTGGACACAACAAAGTCGGACGCTCCGAAAACTAGATCCGGGACCCACGAAGAAGGATCCGAAAGGTCCGGGATATTACAGCCCTCCCCCTTAAGGAATTTCATCCTCTAAATTGAGAACAACCAAAGGGGAAAGAAGAGGAAGACTCACTCAAACAGATACGGGAACTGCTGACGCATCTCGTCCTCACGTTCCCAAGAAGCCTCACCACCAGAGTGTCGCTGCCACACGACCTTTACCAAGGGAATGACCTTGTTCCGCAGGTGCTGCTCTCGCCTATCCTCCACGCGGATCGGAAACTCTGGGAGAGAAAGATCTGGAGTCACCTCAGGCCAAACCGAAAACTCGAGCACATGAGAGTCATCGGGCATATACTTCCGCAACATCGAGACATGGAACACGTCATGCACCGACGCCAACTCAGGAGGTAACTGCAACCGGTAAGCAACCTCACCGATGCGCTCCACAATCGCGAAAGGACTAATATAGCGGGGACTCAGCTTCCCACGCCGTCTAAAACGCATCACCCCCTTCATCGGAGAAACTCTCAAGAACACATGATCGCCCACGGCGAACTCGAGAGGCTGCCTCCTACGGTCAGCATAGCTCTTCTGCCGACTCTGGGCCGCCAACATGTTCTGACGAACCAGGTGCACAACATCCACACATTACTGCACCAATTCAGGTCCCGTCAAAACACGCTCACCAACCTCAAACCAATCAAGTGGAGTCCGACAAGGACGCCCGTACAAAGCCTCATAAGGAGCCATGCCGATGCTCGAATGATAGCTGTTGTTATAGGCAAACTCCACCAATGGTAGGTGATGAATCCAACTCCCCTGCCACTCCAGGCAGCAGGATCTCAGCATGTCCTCCAAAGTCTGAATGGTCCTCTCAGACTGACCATCTGACTGAGGATGATACGCTGAGCTAAACGCCAACTCCGTGCCAAAAGCTCGCTGGAAACTCCTCCAGAATCCAGAAGTGAAGCGCGGATCCCGATCCGACACGATTGAAATGAAATCCCATGCAACGGCACGATCCGCTCCACATAAAGACGAGCCAACTTAGGCACGCTCCAGCTGACCTTGACCGGTAGCAACCGAGTCACCTTCGTCAGCCGATCTACCAGCAACCAAATACTATCCTGCCCACTCGGGGTCCTCGGCAACCCCACCATAAAATTCGTGGTCACGTGGTCACATGGTCCCACTTCCAAGTAGGAACATCCAAGGGCTGAAGAGTACCTCCTGGTCGCTGATGCTCCGCCTTCACCTGCTGACAGATCAGGCACCTGGCCACAAATTCGGCAACATCTCTCTTCATGCCAGGCCACCCGAACTGCCTCTGCAAGTTCCGATACATCTTCGTCGCACCCGGGTGTACGGTGTACCTGCTCCCATGAGCCTCGCGCAGCACCGCACGACAAACCTGCTCCTCGGCTGGGACGTACAGCCTGCCACGAAACGTCGTAGCACCGTCCTCGCCAAGCTCCACATCAGCCATAGCCAGAATCTGGGACAACTCAGGGTCCGCATGCTGAGCCTCTGTCACCTGACGACGGATAGCAGGAGTGACAGTCAGACTCGCAAGCACCGCCAACCCTGGCTCCAGGGGAATCTTGAGCCTGAAAGAAACTTCGGACACTTGTTCCCAGAGCCTCCACCTCCTCAACATCATGGCACTGACCGTAACCTTCCGACTCAAGGCATCGACAACGACATTCATCCTGCCCGGCTGATAAGACAGGGTGAAGTCATAGTCCTTCATAAACTCCATCCAACGCATTTGCCTAAAGTTCAGATCTCTCTGCGAGAACACATACCTCAAACTATAATGGTCAGTGAACACCTCGAACTTCTCACCATACAGATAATGCCTCCAGATCTTCAGCGCGAAGATCACCGCCGCCAACTCAAGGTCATGGGTGGGGTAGTTCTCCTCGTGGGGCTTTAGCTGCCGAGATGCATAAGCCACCACTCTACCATGCTGCATTAAAACAGCACCCAGTCCAACGTCGGAAGCATCTGTACACACCACGAAACCTCCCGATCCAGAAGGCAAGACCAACACCGGAGCCGAGGTGAGCAATCTCTTCAGTTTCCTGAAGCTCTGCTCACACTCCTCGGACCAGACGAAAGGTATATCCTTCCGCGTGAGCCTAGTCATCGGGGTCGCAATGCGGGAAAAATCCTGGATAAACCGACGATAATAACCCGGAAGCCCCAAGAAACTCCGGATCTCCGTCACCGACCTCGGCCTCGGCCATTGCATCACACCCTCGACCTTGGCGGGATCCACGGAAATGCCATCACCAGAAATCACATGCCCCAGAAAGTGCACCTCGCTGAGCCAAAACTCGCACTTGCTGAGCTTCGCATACAACTGGTGACCTCGCAACGTCTGCAACACCACACCCAAATGGTACGTATGCTCCTCTGCAGACTGCGAATAAACAAGGATGTCATCCATGAAGATGACCACGAACTGGTCCAAATACGGATGAAACACCCTCTGCATCAAGTCCATGAAGGCTGCTGGGGCATTGGTGAGCCCAAACGGCATCACCAAGAACTCATAATGCCCGTACCTCGTACTGAATGCAGTCTTCTCCACATCGGACTCGTGAATTCTCAGCTGATAGTAACCGGATCGTAAATCAATCCGCGAGAACACTCGCGCAGACTGAAGCTGGTCGAACAAATCATCAATCCGCGGTAACGGATACTTGTTTTTAATGGTCACTTCATTCAGCTGCCGATAGTCAATGCACAAGCGCAGACTACCGTCCTTCTTCTTCACAAACAACACGGGCGCACCCCAAGGGGAAAAGCTCGGACGAATATACCCCTTGGCCAACAGTTCCTGCAACTGCGCCCTCAACTCCCTCAGCTCAGCGGGGGCCATACGGTAGGGAGCCTTCGCCAAAGTTCCCATACCAGGCACAACCTCGATCACGAAATCGATCTCCCGCTGGGGAGGTAATCCAGGCAACTCCTCGGGAAAAACGTCAGGAAACTCGCATACCACCGCAATGTCCTCGACATCCAGCTCCATCCGGTCAGACACAACCACTGACGCGAGAAAACCCTGACAACCTGAATCAAGCAATCGACGGGCTCGAATAGCAGAGATAAGGAATCGAGAAGAGGCGGAACGGATACCTTGGAAATAGAAGGTCCTCTTGCTCGGATGCTGGAAGTAGACCCTCTTCATCCCACAATCCACCACCGCTCCATGAGTCTCGAGCCAATCCATGCCTAAAATCACATCATAATCCCGAAGCTGCAACGCATACAACCTGCCTGGCATACTCCGCCCATCGATCCAAACCGGAACCTGATCGAAGCAATACGGAGTGATCATAAAATCACCCGAAGGCAACTCCACTGTCAAATCACAGGACAACTGGGTCACCGGCTCCTCGACGTTCGACGCGAAATCCTCCGAAATAAATGAATGAGACGCGCCAGAATCGAACAAAACCTGAGCCGCACAACCCAAAATCTGAACGGTACCTTCCACGAGCTGCGACGCCACTGCCTCTACCCTGGTCAAGTGCGTGATCTAACCTCGAGCCCTCTGCCTGCCTCCCACGCTGGCTGACCTGGGTAGCTGCGGATACTGTCCCTGCTGCTGCTGCTGCCTCTGCTCTGCGGCGGTCTCTGAGGACAGTCACGCGCCATGTGCCCTGGCTGGTCACACCGAAAATAGATGATCGGCGCCGTGCACTGCCTGCCTGGGTGGGTCCCACCACACCGTGGACAAGGTGCACGCGCTCCACCCGCTGATCCCTGACGCTGCAAAGGAATCGGCTGCTGTACACTGCCCGATGAAGCCTGCCCCTGATCCTTGTGCTTCTTACGGAAATTCTTCTTCAAGAACTTCTTGACCTTCGAGCCAAAGGACGCAGATCCTGTCACCGAAGCTGCCGATGCCGGTACTCCTGAACCACCCGACGCATGCTAGAAGAAACCCTGCTGCTGGGTAGCCGACTGCTGGCTGCGACTTGACAAGGACTGCCCCTGGCTGACCGGTCCTCGAGTCCTCTGCATATCCATCTCCAAAGAAATCGCAACACGAGACGCTGTCTCTAGATCAGTGGCCCCATTCGCGATCAAATGGTGCCTCAGCTCCAGCCTCAAGCCCTGCACAAACTGCGCGGTCCTCACCCTCTCATGCTCCATGATGTGAGGTGCATACCGACCCAGCTCGACAAATCGGGCCCTGTACTGCAACACGGACATGTCACCCTGCACCAGCTCCAAAAACTCCCGCATCCGCTGCGTGGCAACAATATCTGGACAGTACGTACGCTCAAAAGCACCGACAAAGTCATCCCACTCGATCTGCTCAAGTGGACGAAGCTGAAAGGACGTCTTCCACTCGGAAGACCACCACCTCCGAGCCGTATCCTGCAACTGGTTGTAGGCCAACACAACTCTGTCCTCGGCAGCACTCTTCGCAGAACTGAACACCCGCTCCATCTCATCGAGCCAATCACGAGCCGCATCAGGGTCTGCCTGGCCGCTAAAGTAAGGTGGATGGAACTGCATGAAGTCCCTCACCGCTCGGCCTAGCCCACCCCTGACAAACGAGCCCTCACCAGCCTCTCTGCCAAACTGTTGAGACATGAGATGGTACATGCCATGGAAGAAATCCTCGGCCCTCGGAGCTCTCGCAGCATCCGCGGCCTCGGTAGCCCCCGGAACTCTGCTATGCTCCTCCTGGTCCCTCTGGACCCCCTGCTGGATCTCCTGACCTCCAGCCGACTGCCCCTGCTGAGAGCGAGAACTCCTCCTCGGCGCCATACTCGCTCCTGAAGCACAAGACAGAAAACACGAAAATGGCAAGGTCAAAACAAACACACGATGCCCAATGCCAGCGTCACCTGTACATCATCGTTGTGGACTAGTGGACCACTACAATTACCTATGATTCTCATGTAATTCCACAACCGCGCTCTGATACCAGCTGTAACGACCCGAGAATCCGATTACAGGGAAGGCCCGATAACCCGAGACTCGCACCGCCACCCACGAACCCGAAGGCTCGGAAGGGTTAAAAGGATGGTGTGGAGACTACACAAGTATCACAAATAATTGTAGAAATTAAACAGTTAATATTAAGCAGGAAATAAATTAACAATTTACATGGTCCACAATGACAAAATAGCAATAATCAACAGTCCACGACTAGTACAGTGACAAGGAAGAAAAGTACAGCTACACGGGGCATCCCCCGGCTCTGACCTCTGGCACTACCTCTGGGCACCCGCACCACGCTGCGCTCCTGACGCGCTCCCCGAAGGTGGCGCCTCACCTGAAACACGGTGAAAACACGCAGGGAATGAGTCTCGGAACAAGACTCAGTAGGGATAACTCGAACCCTACCTCGTAAAACGAGAAACCACTACACTAGCGGTAGGAGAGTACCTCGGAAAAGAAAGCTCTGTACTCTACAAGACAAAGGTCCCATGGCACGCACACCGACACCCGTACCACGGTAAGAAGACCAAAGCTCAACGGCCAAACCGACAAACCCGAAGGTCGAAAACACACGACTGACAGTCTGACACTCCGTACTCGACAGGAGTACCACCTACTAGAAGCACAGCCGGTAGCGTCCCCTGACGTCTGACACCGCACCGCAGGTGAACCGCCTGACGTGGTAGGTCCTACCCGAGGCACAAACACCGTACAAGTAACCACAACAAGTGACTAGCTGGGGTCACGCCGGTCGACGTGGGTCCAACCGCCCCCAACCACGTGTGCACACACAGACCACGCGTCCTAGGTCTGGCCCTCTGACCGGTTTTCCCCCGCAGCCGGACTCTGGCTAAGACGAGAGGCCTACGGTAACCGGTCCACAAACCGTCTCGAAAGGTGGGTGCCCGTACACCACTCCCAGGTGAGACCAGCACCTCGTACTGGTGGGCTACGACTAGTGGAGGGTCACTGAAGGAGTAGACTCTCAAGGTAATGGAAAACAACGTCCGCATCCGACGACGTGTGGGAATCACCCCACGAACAGCCCCGTCGCACGGCGACCACAGTCAGAGTAAAAACGAGGTTGCCAACCTCATTGGCAGCCAGGCAAGTGACGGTCCACCCCTGGGCCGTCACAAGCAAATGGCGGTCTAACCCAGGCCGTCACATGGCCATAGGAGCAAGGGAGGTAACGCGCCTGGTCCAGCGAGTCGCTCGAAAGCAACGCGCCTGGCCCAGGGCGTCACACGCGAACGACGCGCCTGCCCTGGCGCGCTACTCGCGCCCAGAAACAACGCGCTTGCCCCCGCGCGTTACACGAATGTAACGCGTCGGGCTCGACGCGTTGCAAGGATGTGACGCGCCTGCCCTGGCGCGTCACACGCGCCCTCGCACCTGGTATAACCCGGGAAGTAACGCGCTCGCCCCAGCGTGTTACACGGATGTAACGCGCTGGCCAAGGCGCGTTACTCGCGCAGACCCCAACAGAAAAACCAACGGTCGAAAACCAAGCGACGGCCTGGCCCAGGCGCGTCACTAGCAAACGGCGGCCAGTCGTGGGACCGTCGCTGTCCCGGCCAACCCCCGGGGAAGTAACGCACCCCTCTAGGGGCGTTGCAAGCATGTGATGGTCACTGGAGTGACCGTCACTCACCCCCGAGCACCCTACGGCGGGAAAACCCCAAAAACCTCGACCACGCCCCCGTACCTCCACCGGAGAGGGGGAAATCAAAGGGGAAGACCCCTGGGGACCCCTAGCATGCATCTAAGCCATCCAAACGTGAAATCGCGGGATAAAACCATACATCGGGCGAGCTCTCCCCAAATCATGGAAAAACCCCAAAATGCTCAATAACGCCCCTCTCGGCCTCCCCGCGGCCTACAAACCACGGAAATGAACGGCATGAGGCTAAGGAACGTCACCCTACCTCAATGGAGCGAATACTCCACCGAATCGCCCACAAACCACGAAGAACACCTTAGAAAACCCTCGTTCCTCAAGCTTCCCACGAGCACCGCACGTCCCCACGTTCGCCTCACCGCCGCCCACGCCGCCGCGCCGTCGCCCCGCCGCTGTCAGCAGCCGGAGAGGAGCTAGCCGCGCTCGAACGGGAGGAAGAGAGGGAGAGAGGGAGGTCACGGTTGGGGAAGGAAGGAGGAAGAAGAAGAAGAAGAAAGAGAAAAGGAAAAGGAAATGGGATTATATAGAAAATCTGATTTTTCAGAAAAATACCGAAAAATAGAAAAATACATTTCCAGAATCCTCAGAACGCACCGATCGCAACGGTACCACTCGTGCCTGGGTGAACCGCCCGGTTCGCCCGCAGCGAGCTTCTGAAGAAAAAGCTGAAACACACACCGGGAATCGGAAAACAAGCACGGAAAAGCTGCGGAACGCCTCCGGGCCTCCGAAACGACTCCGGATCGCGCCGATCCGAACACGAAAGATGTCCGAAACGAAATTTCGGACACAATAGAGCCGGACTCTCCAAAAACTAGATCCGGGACCCACGAAGAAGGATCCGAAAGGTCCAGGATATTACAAGTAAAGTCTATACATTACTGCATTGCTTACATTTGCAAAGTCTATACATCGGCTGTTGTCCTGCAGCGTCAACACAATTCCATACATCGGTTGCAGCACTGCACGCACACTCAAAGTCCATACACTGCATTGTGGCATGCTCACTAGCAAGTCTGTACATTAGGTATCTTTACCTACGTTGCAACTCGCAAGTCTATACATTGGTATATTTTACCTACGTTGCAACTAGCAAGTCTGTACACTAGTGATTTTACCTACGTTTCACTTGCAAGTCCATACATCGTGCAGTCTGCACATTGTGGCATGCAAAGTCTACACAACGCCTTGTTAGCAAGTCTATACATCGCCATAGCTCGCATGCAGAGTCTAGACAGTCTTAACCAAGTCTGTACACTGCCATCTTGCAGCACAACATAAGTCTATACACTGGTCCGTCTCACTGAGCGTCTCAAGTGGACCTGAAGTCTGTACATCATCCATCGTCTCAACTTGCATCTCATGACTTGAAGTCCATACATTACCTTGCTTAATGCAAAGTCTGTACATCGGACTAAGTCTGCATCGGCTGAGTCTATACATCGTCCGTCTCACTTAGCGTCTCATGCACATGCTAAGTCTATACACTGCAGCATGCATTGTCTCTAAGTCTGTACAGTGTCCAGCGTCTCATGCAGCGTCTTATGCCAAGTCCATACATTGTTCGTCAACATTTAGAAGCTTGTACATCCACCGTCTCAGTTGGGAGTTGAAGTATGTACATCCACCGTCTCACTTGAGCTTCAAAGTCTATACATTTAGCGTCTCATGCATATGCGAAGTATGTACATCGCTGCATTACACACGTTCATAGTCCATGCATTCACTTCGAAGTCTGTACAGCATATGCTCTTCATATATTGTCAAGTCTGAACATTGCACATCATCATGGTTGCCTTGATGCCATAGAAAGTCTATACATTGCTTCTTCATGCATTGCACTAAGTATGCACATCGTGTGTTCATGAAAGTCGATGCATGCTCACTGTCTTGCTTGCCTGAATAAAGTCTATACATCCGTTTGCTTTGCTTGATGCATTCTATATTACACAATGAAAAGTCCATACATTACAAAGTCTACACACTGCATCGGTGAGCTGCATACACTGCATCAAGTCTATACAACGTCTGCACATTACATACTATAAAGTCTGTACAAGGTGTCAACATTAAACTGATAAGTTTCTCTCTGTCTGACAGGTACTCTTCGAAAAGCTCAATGAAGGCACGTGATCCAAGGATGGACGAGGTGCCCAGGATCGTGACACGTGTACAGCAACATGCTGAGAAGCTGCCACGTGGACTGAGGCCTTTGGGCGGGAAATGTGGAGAGCGCACGCCCTAGCTGCTGCTGCTATAAAAGGAAGCCTTCTTCCTCAGAAGAAGACTGATCGGGATCGAATAGAAGCAGCCAGAGCTAAGAGAAAAGAACAGAGAGTGAGCGCATGCACGATCCACAGAGAAGAAGAAAAAGAGAGAAGAAGATTCAGAGAAAAGAAGAAAAAGAGAGAAGAAGATTCAGAGAGAAGAAGAGAAAGAGAGAAGAAAAGATTGAGAGAGTTGAGTTGAGAGAGTCTTTTCGAAGTCTTGTAAATCAGTCTCTTGGTTCAGATACCAGAGCTGATACTGCTCAATTGAGCTACATTCGTTTTGGTTTTCCATTTCATTTGTTTCTATCTTTACTGTTTTCGAAACTCTTTTGTTATCAAGCTGTGAGCCAGCAATTGCAGTGGAGGTTTCCACTGGACAGGTGAAGCTGTAATCCTCAGCAGGTGTTGACAGCTAAAATATGAACAAAGATAAAGATGGGACCAGACCAGCGACAAAGACTGGAAGATGCCTGCAAAGTCAGGATTGAGGGAGGATCCTCACCACCAACCAATTGCCCGGCTAGGACCGTCTCAGGCCTAGCTAATGTCCGGTGTTATCGTCATCATTCAGATGGCAATACTGATAAAACCCCAGTTTGTTCACTGATAGAACCTCGAGATGATCTCAACAAAGCTGTGTCACTACTAAAGGGGCCTCTTTCGGTTCTGATAAAAGTCAATACAAAATAACTAAGAGAAGCCAAGGCAATTATGCGGCCTAAAAGCACTAAATGGGCCGGCCGATTGGGCTTCTGACCATGGCGCCGGGAACCTCAACGAGGGGCCGCTGGACGCGCCGAGAGCCTGAAGGAAGGCGCGCCGGGAACTTCTCCCATGGATACAGGCGCCGAGATCCCTTTTGCAAGGCAAGGGTTCTATAAAACCCATTGCTTCTCCCACAAAAAAAAAGAGGGCGGACAGACAGAAAAGAAGAAAAGAAAGAGACGAAGAAAAAAAAAGAGCGAACAGATAGCCAGAAAGAAAAGAGATAGGAAAAGAGAGGGAGAGAGTCTCCGTCGAAAGAAGAAGCAGAAGAAAAGAAGAAAGAAGGGCTCCAGGTGGGCTGATAGGGGGAGGGAGAGGAGTCAATGCTCCACCCTCCCCCATGGTTTTCTTTTCTTCTTCGTGTAATCCTGCCGAGTTTATCTCGATCTTTATTTTTGGATGTAACCAGGATACCCCGATGTCTATTCATCTCCCTCTCCCTCATTCCCTCCGTGTGATGGATGTGAGTTCTGGGATGATCTTATGAAATGAAATACTATTATGGCCCGTTTGGGCGTCGGATGTTTGAGATATCTGCTCGATCTGCCTGCTGCGATTTCTCCGAAGCTTTGTTATTCTTCCCCGTGCTTTCCACCCTCTCTTAGACTCGTAGCATGCTATTCCCCCCTTTCTAGATAGTTAACAGTTGCTGATTCGTCTGGTTTTTAAGCGCTCTCTACGCTCATCCCTAAGCCAGGGACAGACCATCCCTTGGCCCCCGGGATGAAGCAGAGATATATAATGATCGCTTACGAGACTCAGGGGCTCTAAGCACTTATATTCTATCTACAGGCATCGTCGAAATCGCCTCTGGGTCCAGAGACAGTCATCTCTTGGCTCCCAGGGCGATGAACGACCATATCGAAGTTGTCCCCAGGGCTCTGCATAATACTGGTAATAGGGGGGACCCTCTAGACCTTAGCCTCCATGAAGCCTCCTCCTGCATCCCAGATTTGGCCTTGATCTCAGCCAGAGAAGTCAAAAATCTCGGAACAGAGTACCGTCCTTTGAACTCTGGAAGCCCCGAAACCTGAAACCCCTCTGCATTCTTGATCCGGCATCAATCCGAGCCAGGAATCTCATAAAACCCCCAAACAGAGCATCGTTTTTGAGCTCTGGAAACCCTGAAGCCTCGTAGCAATTCAGCCTTCTCGGCATGCCATTTGCCCACCGAAAACCCCTCAGCCGAGAGGCCTCCCTCTCCTGCTAAATGACAAAAAACCCATTTCAGACCCTTCCACGTGAGCCTCCCGGCACCAAGCTCCCGGCGCCAGGCTCCTTCCTTCTTGCCATTTAAACGCACGCCGAGAAGGCCACGAAGCCCCACGCCGAGACTATGGGCCCCAGCGCGCCGGGAAGCTGGCGCCGAGAGCCCAGGCCATTTCTCTTGCGCGCCGGGAAGCCTGTGCCGAGAGTACCCCCCTTTTTCCTCTGCGCCGAGAAGCCCGCGCCGGGAACCCCTTTGCCTCTTTGCCTTCGTGCAGGGAGCCTCCCTTCCCACTTTGCTGTGCCGAGAGCCTGCTCTGCTGCCCAACTGGCCTCCCCTATATTATGCGGTCCCTAAATGGATTCACATGCAACCCCGCAGGTTCGGCGGACCTTGTCTTTACAAGGGTTTCGTCGACCTCCGAGACGGGGAATAGTGATTGATGATAGACACATGTACAGTCTCCTTGAGCCTTAGTGCTCCCCCGCTTTTCGGCTTTCATCCCGGCATTCCGTCGATGTCAGCCTATATCATCCCTTGGCAGATGCTAAGTCTAGGGGAGGTGCTGCCAAAATTCCCCCAGGATGATGAAAGCCAATATTAAGCTGCCCCCGGGAACCTTTGCGTACTTGAGCTGCATTGATAACCTACTCAAATGTTGTTACTGAATCTTAAATCCAAATTTTGTTCCGGGGGCTCCGCCCCCGGAAACCCCCCTGACCGCGCAGGTCGATCCGCGTGCGAGGGTGCAACATTAAGCGTTCGCTTACATTCCGGCGTCCCGCATCGGGTTCATGAATAACCCCTTTAGCTCGGGAGGGCTCTGCCACTGCATGAGTTCCACCGGCTTCTACAGGGAATACCAAATATTGCCCCATGGCAAATATGCGATTCGGGAAGTTCAACACTTCTCTCTCTCTTGGCTTTCATCCCGGCACTCCGTGGGTGATAGCCTATTTCCCCCTGGGCATAACCCAGATAATGGGAAGATGCTGTCGAAATACTGATCGATGTTTTAAACCTCATCACGGTCGCGGCTCAGGCTACCTGTGATTGAGATCCTCCTTCCCCCCTTAACCCCGGGCTTTGAACCGCTGACTTAGCGATATCATCCGTTTCTACGGTTGGTGTCATTATCTTGCCCGCCTTTCTGGCTTCGGTATGAAGTTCCATTTCCGCACACGAATATACGTTTGCCTCTCGAGGCCTCCTACTTTTAGCGTTTAATCAAGGGTTATCCTTCCTTGGAAGGACGTAATTAACGTCATAGCGTTCAGGGTATGATGGACTTCTGGTCCCGACTCGGACTTCACAATCGACTGACCATATCAGATCGAGCGCACAATAAAATTGTCACTTCGGTGACTGGCACGCCAATAAATAAATCAAAAATAAATAAATAAATAAATAAATAAAATAAATATGTCCATAGCAGGCGAGACCAGGTCTCAGACGGCTAAGCTGTATCGCCCAACGGTTGCAGAGGATTTATTCCTCTGGTCGGCAAGCTGTAAAACCCAGCGAAGCTGTGTATCAGCGGTCTGTTGGCAAGCTGTGAAGCCCAGCTGTTCAAGCTGTGAGTCAGCAAGATCCACATTCCAGTTGGAGTGTGGGGTGGACGTAGATCTCTGGATTGAGATCGAACCACCTTAAAGATCGGTGTCTACTGTGTGTTTGTCTGTGGTTTGTGTGATTTCATAGTGTTCCTTCTGTCGTTCAACAGTTGCTTGTTTTAATTCCGCATTAGAGTTCAACTGTGTTCTAAAATTAGACATTAGATCTATTCACCACCCTCTAGATCCACTCTCAGTGGTAATAGATTACGTCCATCTAACATAACAGGGTCGTTACAGCTGGTATCAGAGCCAGGTTGTGGGATTATACGAGAATCATAAGTAATTGTGGTGGTCCACTAGTCCACAGCGATGATGTACCGTTGACACTAGCATCAGGCATCATGTGTTTTTCTTAACCTTGTTGTTCCGTGTTTCCTATCTTTTGCTTCAGGAGCGAGTATGGCGCCGAGGCGGAGCACTCGCTCTCAACAAGGGCAGTCGGCTGGAGGTCAGGAGATCCAACAGGAGGTTCAGCAGGAGCAGGGGGAACAGAGTAGAGTGCCACCAGCGGCCACCGAGGCAGCGGATACTGCGAGGTTTCCGGGGGCCGAGGATTTCTTCCGTGGCATGTACCAGCTTATGTCACAGCAGTTCGGCGGAGAGGCTGGTGAGGGCTCGTCGACCAGGGGTGGGCCAGGCCGAGCAGTGAGCGATTTCATGCAGTTTCATCCACCTTACTATGGCGGTCAGCCAGACCCTGATATGGCTCGGAGTTGGCTCGACGAGATGGAGCGGGTGTTCAGTTTCATGCGGTGTACTGCGGAGGACAGAGTGATGTTGGCCTACAACCAGTTGCAGGGTACGGCTCGGGAGTGGTGATTTTCCAAGTGGAAGACATCTTTCCAGCTTCGTCCACTTGAGCAGATTACGCGGAGCAACTTTGTCAGTGCTTTCGAGCGTACCTACTGTCCAGAGTATATTGCTACGCAGCGGATGCGTCAGTTTTTGGAGCTGGTCCAGGGCGACATGTCCGTGTTGCAGTACATGGCCCGATTTGTTGAACTGGGTCGGTATGCACCTCATATCATGGTGCATGAGAAGGTGAAGACCGCACAGTTCGTACAGGGCTTGAGGCAGGAGTAGAGGCACCATTTGATCGTGAATGCGGCCACTGATTTTGAGACAGCGTCTCGTGTCGCGGCTTCTTTGGAGATGGATATGCAGAGGACTCAAGGACCGATCAGCCAGGGGCAGTCCTTGTCGGGTCGTAGCCAGCAGTCGGCTACCCAGAAACAGGGTTCTTTTCAGCATGCGTCGGGTGGTTCAGGAGCGCCGGCACCGGCATCATCGGTGACAGGATCTGTGTCATTTGGCTCGAAGGTCAAGAAGTTCCTCGGGTAGAGTTTCCGAAGGAAGAAGAAGGGAGGCCGTGAGCAGCAGGCATCATCGGGCAATGTACAGCAACCAGTCCCTTTTCAGCGTCAGGGATCAGTGGGTGGATCGCGAGGACCATGTCCACGGTGTAGCGAGTACCATCTAGGCAGGCAATGCACATCGTCGATAGTTTATTTCCGGTGTGACCAGCCAGGGCATATGGCGCGTGACTGTCTTCAGAGGCAGCAGCAGCAGTAGCAGTTTCCTCAGCAGCAGCAGGTTCCCTAGCAGCAGAGGCCACAGCAGCAGCAGCAACAGGGATAGTATCCGCCGCTACCCAGGTCAGCTAGTATGGGAGGCAGGCAGAGAGCTCCAGGCTAGATCACACACATGACCAGAGCAGAGGCAGTGGCGTCGCAGCTCGTGGAAGGAACCGTTCGGATTTTGGGTTGTACGGCTCGGGTTTTGTTCGATTCTGGCGCGTCTCATTCGTTTGTTTCGGAGGATTTCACGCTAAGTATTGAGGAGCCGGTGACACAGTTGTCCTGTGATTTGGTAGTGGAGTTACCTTCAGGTGATTTTATGATCACTCCGTATTGTTTCGATGAGGTTCTTGTGTGGGTTGAAGGCGGAGTTTGCCGGCTAGGCTCTATGCGTTGCCGCTTCAGGACTTTGATGTGATTTTGGGCATGGATTGGCTCGAGGCACATCATGCTTTGGTGGATTGTGGCTCGAAGAGAGTTTACTTTTGGTGACTTCGTGGACCCACCTTCTATTTCCAAGGTATCAAGTCTTTCTCTTCCCGCTTTCTTATTTCTGTGATTCGAGCTCGCCGTTTGCTTGACGCGGGTTGTCAGGATTTTCTCACCTCCGTGGTTGTGGCAGACCGGATGGAGCCGGATGTCGAGGACATTCCGGTGGTGTGCGAGTTTCTTGATGTTTTCCCGGAGGACTTACCTGGATTGCCTCCCTAGCGGGAGATTGATTTCGTGATCGAGATTATGCCTGGTACGGGACCTTTGGCGAAGGCTCCCTACTGTATGGCCCCCGCTGAGTTGAGGGAGTTGAGGGTGCAATTGCTGGAGTTGTTGGCCAAGGGGTATATTCGTCCTAGCTTTTCCCTTTGGGGTGCGCCCGTGTTGTTCGTGAAGAAGAAGGATGGTAGTCCGAGACTGTGCATTGACTACCGTCAGTTGAACGTGGTAACCGTTAAGAACAAGTATCCGTTGCCACAGATTGATGACTTGTTAGACTAGCTTCAGTCTGCTCGAGTATTCTCACAGATTGATTTGTGGTCCAGTTATTATCAGTTACGCATTCGAGAGTCTGACGTGGAGAAGACTGCGTTCAGCTCGAGATATGGGCATTATGAGTTCTTGGTGATGCCGTTCGGGCTCACCAATGCCCCCGCAGCCTTCATGGACTTGATGCAGAGGGTGTTCCATCCGTACTTGGACCAGTTCATGGTCGTGTTTGTGGATGACATCCTTGTTTATTTGCTGTCTGCCGAGGAGCACGCGTACCATCTGGGTGTGGTGCTGTAGACGTTGCGAGATCACCAGTTGTATGCGAAGCTCAGTAAGTGCGAGTTCTGGCTTCGTGAGGTGCACTTTTGGGGCACGTGATTTCTGGTGATGGTATTTCCGTGGACCCTGCCAAGGTCGAGGCAGTAATGCAGTGGCCGAGGCCGAGGTCTGTGACGGAGATCCGGAGTTTCTTGGGGCTTGCGGGATATTATCGTCAGTTTATCCATGATTTTTCTCGCGTTGCGGCCCCGATGACCAGGCTCACACGGAAGGATGTGCCTTTCGTCTAGTCTGATGAGTGTGAGCAGAGTTTCAGGGAACTGAAGAGATTGCTCACCTTAGCTCCGGTGTTGGTTATGCCTTCTGGATCAAGATATTTTGTGGTGTGTACAGATGCTTCCGGGGTCGGTTTGGGTGCTGTGTTGATGCAGCATGGTAGAGTGGTGGCGTATGCATCTCGGCAGCTAAAGCTCCACGAGGAGAACTACCATACCCATGACTTAGAGTTGGCGGCTGTGATCTTCGCGCTGAAGATCTGGAGGCATTATCTGTACAGTAAAAAGTTCGAGGTATTCACTGACCATCAGAGTTTGAGGTATGTGTTCATGCAGAGGGACCTTAACCTCAGGCAGAGGCGTTGGATGGAGTTTATGAAGGATTATGACTTCACCCTGTCTTATCAGCCGGGCAGGATGAATGTTGTCGCCGATGCTTTGAGTAGGAAGGTCGCGGTCAGTGCCTTGATGTTGAGGAAGTGGAGGCTCTGGGAACAAGTGCTCGAAGTTTCGTTCATGCTCAAGATTCCTCAAGAGCCAGGGTTAGCAGTGCGAGTCAGACTGTCACTCCTGCTATTTGCCGTCAGGTGACAGAGGCTCAGCATGTGGACCCTGAGTTGCCCCAGATTTTGGCCTTGGCTGATGTGGAGCTCGGCGAGAACGGAGCCGTGAGATTCCGTGGTAGGCTGTACGTCCCAGCTGAGGAGTAGGTTCGTCGTGCGGTGTTGCGTGAGGCTCATGGGAGCAGGTACACCTACACCTGGGTGCGACGAAGATGTATCAGAGCTTGCGGAGGCAGTTCTGGTGGCCTGGCATGAAGAGAGATGTGGCCGAGTTTGTGGCCAGGTGCCTGACCTGTCAACAGGTGAAGGCGGAGCATCAGCGACCAGGAGGTACTCTTCAGCCCTTGGATGTTCCTGCGTGGAAATGGGACCACGTGACCACTGATTTTGTGGTGGGATTACCGAGGACTCCGAGTGGGCAGGACATTATTTGGTTGCTGGTGGATAGGCTGACGAAGGTGACTCGGTTATTACTGGTCAAAGTTAGCTGGAGTGTGTCCAAGTTGGCTCGTCTTTATGTGGAGTGGATCATTCCGTTGCATGGGATTCCCATCTCCATTGTGTCGGATCGGGATCCGCGCTTCACGTCTGGATTCTGGAGAAGTTTCCAGCGAGCTCTTGGCACGGATTTAGCTTTTAGCTCAGCGTATCATCCTCAATCAGATGGTCAGTCAGAGAGGACCATCGAGACATTGGAGGACATGCTGAGATCTTGCTGTCTGGAGTGGCAGGGGAGTTGGATTCACCACCTACCGTTGGTGGAGTTTACCTACAACAACAGCTATCATTCGAGCATCGGCATGGCTCCTTATGAGGCGTTGTATGGGCGTCCATGTCGGACTCCACTGGATTGGTTCGAGGTTGGTGAGCGTGTTTTGACGGGATCAGAGTTGGTGCAGCAATATGTGGATGTTGTGCACATGGTTCGTCAGAACATGTTGGCGGCCCAGAGTCGGCAGAAGAGCTATGCTGACCGTAGGCGATAGCCTCTCGCGTTCGCCATTGGCGATCATGTGTTCTTGAGAGTTTCTCCGATGAAGGGGGTGATGCGCTTTGGACGGCGTGGGAAGCTGAGTCACCGCTATGTCGGTCATTTCCTTATTATGGAGCGCATTGGTGAGGTAGCCTATCGGCTGCAGTTACCTTATGAGTTGGCGTCGGTGCATGACATGTTTCACGTCTCGATGTTACGGAAGTATATGCCCGTTGACTCTCATGTGCTTGAGGATTCTGTTTGGCCCGAGGTGACTCCAGATCTTTCTCTCCCAGAGTTTCCCGTCCGCATTGAGGACAGGCGAGAGCAGCGCCTGCGGAACAAGGTCATCCCAATGGTTAAGGTGGTGTGGCAGTGGCACTCTGGTGGTGAGGCTTCTTGGGAGCGTGAGGATGAGATGCGTCAACAGTTCCCGTACTTGTTTGAGTGAGTCTTCCTCTTCTTTCCCCTTGGGTTGTTCTCAATTTCGAGGACGAAATTCCTTAAGGGGGAGGGCTATAATATCCCGGGCCTTTAGGATCCTTCTTCATAGGTCCCAGATCTTGTTTCTCGGAGTGTTTGGCTCCGTTGTGTCCAAAATTTTATTTCGGACATCTTTTGTGTTCGGGTCGGCGCGATCCGGAGTTGTTTCGGAGGCCTGGAGTGCGTCCACGGCTTTTCCGCGCGTGTTTCCCGATTTCCGGTGTGTGTTTCGACAAATCCTTCGGAACCTCGTTACGGGTGAACCGGGTCGTTCACCTAGGCGAGAGTGGTACCGTTGCGATTGGTGCGTTCCGAAGATCGTGGAAATGGAATTTTTAATTTTTTGATATTTTACGAAATTTCTGGATTTTCTATAAATACCCCCCCTTTTTCTATCTCTCCCCACCCTTCTTATTCTTCTTCTTCTTCCTCCCACTGTGACCGCCCCCTCTTCCTCTCTCTCTCTCTCCCATTTCGACACGGCGAGCCTCTCTCCGGCTGCAGACGGTGGTGGGGCGACGGCGAGGCGACGTGGGCGACGGCGAGGCCATCTCGTGGGCGTGCGGTGCTCGTGGGAAGCGTGAAGGAGCGGGAATTCTAAAAACATTCTTCGTGCTTCGAGCTCGATTCGGCGGAGCTTTCACTCCATTGAGGTAGGGGGACGAATCCCTATGCTCATCCCGTCATCCCCCACGATTTGTAGGCCGAATGGGAGCTGAGAGGTGTGTTTTTTGAGCGGGTTAGGGCAAAATCATGCTTTGGGGAGATTTCGCCCGATCTATGGATTTGAGCCACGATTCGGCGTTTTGATGGCTTAGAAGCATGCTAGGGGTCTCCAGGGATCTTCCCCTTTGTTTTCTCCCTCTCCTATGGAGGCATGGGGGCGTGGTTGTGTTTTTGGGGTATTTCCCGTTCTTTCACCGTCAGACCGGTGTGACGGTCCTCCCAGTGACCGTCACACAATGTGACGCGCCCAGGAGGGTGCGTCACAACCTTGTTTTTAGCAAATTGGGGTCTATGGGCTGTGACAGTCCCACGATAGACCGTCACAGACGCTGTGACGCGCCTCGGTTGGACCGTCAGGGACGAGTCGACCGTTGGCTTTACCGTTGGTTTTGACCGTTGGGGGTCAAGGACTGTGACGCACCAGGACTGGCGCGTCACAGCCTTGTGACGCCCTTGTGTGGGTGCGTCAGAGTGGATGCATTCCCACCCTGTACCGCACCAGGGTTGGTCCGTTACAGACTGTGACGCACCGAGTGACACGCGTCACGGTTTGTTCCTTCGTGTCTTGTGACGCATCAGGCTGGGTGCGTCATGGCCTGTAACGCACCAGGGTAGGCCCGTTACAGTCGGTTTCTTCTTGGCCTGTGACGCACCAGGGTGGGCACGTCACAGACTGTGACGCACCAGGGTAGGCGCGTCACAGTCATTTTTACACTGATTGTCGGACGCCCCTGTATTAGACCGTCAGGTGGCTGTGACGGTTCAGCCTTAGACCGTCAGAGGCTATGACACATCTAGGGTAGACCGTCAGGCTTAGGGTTGCCCCGGGTGGTTTGTAGCCCCGTTTTCCTTCCGACTATGGTCATCGTGCGACGGTGCTGGTACGTGGGATGGTCCCCGTACGTCGTCGGATACGGACGTGGTTTTCCGTTGACTTGAGAGTCTACTCCTTCAGTGACCCTCCACTAGTCGTAGCCTGCCTGCACGCGAGTGGACCCACCAGGGAGTGGTGGAGAGGCTACCCTGAGGACGGTTTTTAGACTGGTTTCCGTCGGGCCCCTCGTCGGTAGCCAGAGTCCGGCTCCAGGGGAAAACCAGTTAGAGGTCAGACCTAAGACGCATGGTCTGTGTGTGCACACGTGGTTGGGGGCGGTTGGACCTGTAAGGATCCACACAGCACTCTCGGGCAACGTAGCAGATAACAAAAATTTCATATGCCCAAACCCCGCTACATGGAATCCCAGATCCATGCTCTGATCGACGTTTTAATCACCCCAACCCCTAACTACGGGTTGCGTATTTATACGTTGCGCGGAACAATGCTGTCCGCAAAGCCCGATGCAGAATACCGAGACGCACAGATGCACGGCCTCTAGAACTGATCCACACGGATCCTTGCGCAGCGAAGGTACCCCCCCCCCCCCCCCCCGGCACGACCTTCCCTGACCCTTTCACCTTCTGGAGAGAGAGAGAGCAAGAGGGAGGAAGGGGGGAGGAGCTAATCCTCCTCTCTTAAGCTTTAATGCTTGATTAGCCAAGAGGAGGATAGAAGCTCTCGTAACATGTCTATATATAAGATTTTGGCCATTTCTAAAAGAACCCATAAGGACCAAAATCGTATATATATCCTTTTAATATTATACATATATATTAAGCCATCTTTTAAACTCCTTTCCAAAAGAAATTAAAGGGAATTAATATATGCATTTGTATAATAATAATCCGTCACCTAAGAATCCATTGTGTGTGATCCTCTAGGCCCTTAGTCACTCTAGTTTAAGGCCCATTAACATATAATTCTCAATTAGAAGTAAATTAAACTTATTATTCGCTTCTACTAGAGCCAAATAATAGTTTAATTTATTCTGAACCTTTGATCACGTTGGGTCAAGTAAATCCGCGTGATCCTAGAGGATGCCGGGTTTAAACCAGCCGGTCTGGTACCTGTAAGTCCACAGTTACCACATCGATATAATCCCTCGCTCCTTCTATGAGTCTGGTACGATCGAGGGTATGGTTTTTGTCAAACCCCATGATCGTACCATTTGACTATGACCTCCTTAAAGTGTATGACGTCCGTCCTAAACGAACTCACATGACCCTGGCCAAGGATTTAACGGAGCGTCAATGTCATGACCCATTAACTATCTGATATATACCTGACAGTGAGCGATCGCCTCTTGACCATTGATGATCTTCACACGTCTCCTGAAATGGTTAATGACTCGACAATTCATGACTTATGGTTAAAGTCACTTAGCCAAGTAATTAAACCATTCTAGTCCTCGTGTAAGATCCGATCAATGTCTCAGGTCAAAGGACCAACGATGCTACTGAGATAGTTGGATCTTCAGTTGACGTTAGGTATAATCAACCATCTGAAGATCCAATAGCGGATCAGTTCAGTGCACTTCCTCCCAGGACGTACATCTACACATATGTGTTGATGCCCCGCACCAATGACCATGTGACTAGTCACTAACACATCATGTGTACTAGTTTAATAGGTAATCAAAGTCCCCGAGTGATTACCCTTCAACCAGGAACAGTTTAAGGTATGCATCCATGTAAAGTCAGTCTCATGTTCGAGATCCCATCTCGAGCTGACTTTACAACCACATATCCTAGGGACATCGTAAAGTAATACACAATCACATATTTACACTCAAATATCACTTTATTAATAATGAACAAGATCGTACATCTATCGGGTCTACCCGACCCTAAATTGGCATGTAGCACACCAATACTAACAATCTCCCACTTGAACTACAGCCAATTACCCACAACTTTGAGGCCCATCTTATCCCGATGGCGCTAAAAAATAATCTATGTCAAAGGCTTAGTCAGTGGATCTGCTATGTTATCTTCTGACGGTACACGCTCTACCATCACATCTCCTCGATCAACAATCTCCCGAATAAGGTGGAAGCGCCTGAGAATATACTTCGACCTTTGGTGAGATCTCGGTTCCTTTGCTTGGGCGATGGCCCCATTATTATCACAAAATAATGGGATGTGAGCTGATATCTCGGGAACTATGCCAAGTTCCAAGATGAATTTCTTCATCCAGACTGCTTCCTTAGCAGCTTCAGCTGCATCAATATATTATGCCTCCATCGTCGAATCTGCAGTCGTATCTTGCTTGGAGCTTCTCCAACTGACTGCCCCTCCATTCAACATGAATACAAACCCTGACATGGATTTACAGTCATCTGGATCTGACTGGAAACTAGAATCTGTGTAAGCTCTAAGCTGTAGGTCCTCTCCTCCATAAAGCAGAAAAAGATCCTTAGCCCTTGCAAGTACTTAAGGATGTCTTTTATTGCCTTCCAGTGCTCTTCGCCTGGATTTACCTGATATCTACTGACAATGCTCAAAGCATTGGCAACATCAGGCCGTGTACATAGCATTACATACATGATTGACCCTTTGGCCGAAGCATAGGGTGCATTATTCATGTGTGCTACCTCCTCAGATGTTTTAGAGCTCATCCCCTTAGATAGGTAAATTCCATGTCTCATAGGAATGAGACCTCTCTTAGAATTTTCCATCCTAAACCTTTTGATGACAGTGTCTATGTACATAGATTAGGATAGTCCTAGCATCCTTTTAGATCTATCTCGATAGATCCTTATGCCCAGCACATAGGATGCTTCTCTCAAATCCTTCATGGAGAAGGTCTTGGATAACCAAGACTTAGTTGATGTCAAAATCCCTACATCATTCCCAATGAGTAAGATGTCATCAACATAAAGGACCAAGAACGTCACAGAGCTCCCAATGACCTTCTTGTAAACATAGGGTTCATCTTCATTCCGAATGAAGTTGAAAGATTTGACAGCCTCATCAAATCTTAAGTTCAAGCTTCGAGATGCCTACTTTAATCCATAAATGGACCTCTGAAGTTTGCATACCTTATTAGGATGTAACTTGGAGGTGAATCCTTCAGGTTGTACCATGTACACCTCTTCTGACAGATTTCCATTAAGAAAAGCTGTCTTCACATCCATTTGTCAGATCTCATAATCTATGTATGTAGCAATGGCGGGAAGGATTCTGATTGACTTAACCATGGCTACTGGTGAAAATGTCTCGTCATAGTCAATGCCTTGCCTTTGACGATATCCTTTCGCCACTAGTCTAGTCTTGTATGTGTCAATCTGTCCATCTGCACCGATTTTCCTTTTGAAAATCCACTTGCAGCCGATAGGGACTTTCCCTTCGGGTACATCAATTAAGTTCCAAACTTTGTTGGTGTACATGGACTGGATCTCTGAATCCATTTCCTCTTGCCATTTCTCGGAGTCCATACTACGAATTACATCCTGGTACGATTGAGGATCTTCATCCTCATCGATACATACCTTAGAGGACCCCTCTGAGACATGTCCAACATATCTCTCAGGTTCTCTCGGTAGTCTACCAGATCTCCGCAGTGTCTGTGTTTCACTTTGAATATGATCAACCGATACAGTCTCATCTAATGAGTCTATGTCTACGGGTTGTGGTTCTTGGACCTCGTCCAATTCTATCTGGCTCCCACTATTTTTCTGGAGTAGATATTCTCTTTCCAGAAATACAGCTCTCTTAGCCACTAAGACCCTTTGCTCAGAAGGGTGATAGAAGTAATATCTAAACGTCTCCTTTGGATATCCCACAAACCTACACTTATCGGTTCTCGACTCAAGCTTATCACTATCGTTCTTCTTTACATGAGCAGGACACCCCCAAATTTTAATGTGATTAAAATTTAGTTTCCTGCCCTTCCATATCTCATATGATATAGAAGGAACAGATTTACTTGAGATCCTATTCAATAAATAAGCCATAGTCTCTAATACATAGCCCCACAGAGATAAGGGTAGTCCTGACATAGACATCATGGATCAGACCATGTCTAACAAGGTCCTGTTTCTCCTTTCGGATACACCATTATGTTGTGGTGTATACGGTAGAGTCTACTGAGAAATAATTCCATTATCTTTAAGATAAGAAGTAAATTCATGACTAAGATATTCACCTCCTCGATCCGTTCGAAGAGCCTTAATACTCTTGTCAGTCTGTTTCTCTACTTCATTCTTGTATTCCTTAAACTTCTCAAAGGCTTGTGAATTATGCCTCATTAAATAGACATAGCCATATCTCGAGAAGTCATCAATAAAAGAAATGAAATAGATGTGACCCCCTTTTACCTCCATGGACATGGGTCCACACACATCCGAGTGTATGAGCTCGAGAAGGTCAACAGCCCTCTCACCATGTCCACTAAAGGGAGCATTGGTCATCTTCCCCATGAGACACGACTCACATGTGTCAAATGGCTTGTATTCGAATGTATTCAAATAGTCATTTGAGTGTAGGTGAGATACTCTTTTCTCGCCTACATGACCAAGCCTGCAATGCCATAGATATGTAGAATTCACTTCATCAGCATTGGAAACTTACATAACATTAGAACGTGTATCTAATACATAAAGACCATTGACTAATGAACCATTGGCTATAATCAAACCATTATTCATTATAGAGCACCCAGTGCTATTAAAAGCCAATGTATATCCAATGTTATACAAACCAGAGATTGAAATAATGTTCTTAATAATATTAGGAACATAATAACAGTCATTCAACTCCAGAATGACTCCTGAAGGTAAAGTAAGGCGTGCAGTCCCGATAGCTTTGGCAGCAACTAAAGCTTCATTACCCATCCTCAGTTCAATCTCCTTTTTGCTCAGCCGCCTTCTATTTGTTAGCACCTGCACAGAGTTGCAGATAAGAGATGCACATCCAGTATCCAATACCCATGATGTGGATTCCATACATGATAAATTAAGGTCTATGACAAAAATACCTTCATTTAGAATTACCTTGCAATTCCTTTTCCAATGCCTTGTTTCCCCGCATCGAAAACACTTGTCCTCTTTTTCATTCTTCTTGCCCTTCCCCATGTCAACTTTTGCGAGTTGCTTACCCATGGCCTTCTTCTTTCCCTTCCCTTTGTCACCTTTGGTGGATATCTGGGTGGCCTTCCTTTTCCTGTTGGCTCGGCCAACAATCATTACAGAAGAAGATGGTTTATCTTTCTGCATAGTTCCTTCATCACTCTTTAACATGTTGAGCAGCTCCGGGAGAGTTGCATCAATTCTATTCATGTTAAAGTTTATGATGAAGGAAATAAAGGAATCGGGTAATGACTGGAGTATAAGATCAATGCACAGTTCAAGATCCAACTTGAACCCTAGTGCATTGAGTCTCTTAATCTACTCCATCATTTTCAGTACATGAGCCTGTACTGAAGCACCAGCTGACATCCATGTCCTGAAAAGCTTCTTGGAGATGTCATACCTCTCAATCCTACCCTGCTCCCCGAAGAGCTGGCGTAGATTAAGAAGTATGCTTCTACAATCAGTCTTTTCGAATTGCCTCTGCAGCTCGGGAGCCATAGAGGCCAACATGTAACATTGGGCAAGGGAAGAGTCTTCAGACAATTTGGCATAAGTCATTAACTCGCCCTCGTCGGCATTGGGAGCTGGCTCAGAATGAACCGTGTCCAACACGTAGGCTATTTTTTCAGCGGTAAGGACTATGCATAGATTACGCAGCCAATCTGGGTAGTTTAGTCCAGTCAGTATGTTGGCATCCAAGATGCCGCGGAGGGGGTTTGACGACGACATTGTAATCTGGATAAGAAATAAAAGATAACTTAGCATGTATTCAAATTCTAACTTAGATGTGGTTTTCTATCTTAGTTAGTCTCACTATTTTTCGATCGAACTATATAACCCTCAGTATATAGAATGGGAGATCAGCGAGATCAACCTAGTGGGTCGGAATCCCAATGAGACTGAGGTACGACATTGTGGAAAGAACAACAAGCCATACACCATCTCAAGGGCAGTCAACAGGCACTTACATCTCATGCAATATTCGATATTCGGCCCCCGAGAAATCATCTCCTTGTGGAAAGCACAACAAAGGATATTCTCGGTTAGATCTAATCATCATTACTACATAGCAATGAGTTCATGACCCGACCCTTGTGGAAAGCACAACAAGGCTGAGTTCAATTCCTCACCCCATTGAGGCCGAGCCTTAGAGTTGTATCCCGCCCCCAAACTCATGGACCTTGTGGAAAGCACAACAAATCCATGAAATGAAGACGTTCATTCACTCCATAATGATGGAGGGCCACGATGACTCCTAGAGCCATGCTTACCATATCTAAAATTTAATCGTGAGGGAATTTGATTTTATCTTGATCTCACCCTAGGTGGTAATATAAATATATCCAATATATTTACCGTACCTAGTAGTTTGCACAAAGTAAATGCATCCAATGCAAAATCAAATCGCAAGTGATCATGGACTTTAATCCTAATGTAACTAAGACATCCGGCCCGCTTCCGAAGCAGCTGGATCGTTCTCGTCGGGTGTGCTCCGCGTTTTCAAACTCCGACGCCGCATTAATTACAACTTTTACACGACACGCAGACCGAGAAAATGTAAATTACATGTCAATAAAATTCCGGCAGCCCTTAGGGCGAGTACAACTGTAAAGGGAGATAGAAGTACATAGGAATTTTAACAGAGAGAGAAAGGAGGTTCGCAGACCCCAATTAATTACGTTAACCAAGTCCATGATCATTTGCCAACCCATTCATTTAAAATCAATCAAGGGTTATTTTCTGAAAATAATCTTTACTTTTGGATTTAAAAATGGGATGTGCAAACATAAAATAGGCTAGCTTTGTTTAATTTTAAAAATCGAAGTAGGATTAACTAAAATTAAACATATAAGCAAGCCAATGCAAGGTAAATAAAGCAAAGCACGCAAAGAACTATTACTTATAACAGGGGCATGCATATTTGAATCTAATTCAAATAAGTTAGATAATTAAGATAATTATTTAAATTTAAATTTAATTATCTAATAATCATATTTAAATTAAAATTTTAAACATGACGATCATTTAAATTTAAATTCAAACTAATTATCTACTAATTTTGTTTAAAAGTAAATTTAAATAATACAATTATCCTCAATTATCAATATTCTAAAATTCAAATTTTGAATTTAATAATTATCTAATAATTAAAAATTCAAATATTTGAATTTTATAAATTTAACTTCAATGAAATTTAAATTCTGAATTTATTAATTATCTAATAATTAAAATTTAAAAAATTGAATTTTACTGAAGTAACTTCAATTATTACCGATTTATCTCAAGGTAAATAGTAATTATCTCACCTCAATAAATTCAAAAGGTTAAATAAAATTTAATATTTGACATTTACTATTGAGATAACACAGTTAATTTGAGATAAAAATTTAAATTAATTTAATATGCATTTATAAATATATATATATCAAATATATATATATATATATATATACTATTAAATAAAAGAAAAGCAAATTTTTTTAATTTAAAAAAAATACATGCGCCGGCGGTCAAAACCCGCTGGCGGCGCCCGCCCGCAGGCGTTGACCAGCCACGTGGGGGGCGCACGCGGGCGGGCGCAGTGCGCCCAAACCGCCCATTAATTGTTTTTTTTTTTAAAACAAAATTTACTCCAGAGATGCCCAGCATCCTGGAAGAACAGAGATGCCCAGCATCCTCTTCTATAAATAACAATTGAAGATTTTAATTCTCCTACAAACATGGTTCTATACGGCGATAAAACACCGACCAGAGCGCGAACCTGACTCTGATACCACTGTAAGGATACACACATCACTCTCGGGCAACGCAACGGATAACAAAAATTTCATATGCCCGAACCCCGCTACATGGAATCCCAGATCCATGCTCTGATCGACGTTTTAATCACCCCAACCCCTAACTACGGGTTACGTATTTATACCTTGCGCGGAACGACGCTGTCCGCAAAGTCCGATGCAGAATATCGAGCCGCACAGATGCACGGCCTCTAAAGCTGATCCACACAGATCCTTGCGCAGCGACGGTATCCCCCGGCACGACCTTCCCCGACCCTTTCACCTTCTGGAGAGAGAGAGAGCAAGAGGGAGGAAGGGGGGAGGAGCTAATCCTCCTCTCTTAAGCTTTAATGCTTGATTAGCCAAGAGGAGGATAGAAGCTCTTGTAACATGTCTATATATAGGATTTTGGCCATTTCTAAAAGAACCCATAAGAATCGAAATCGTATATATATCCTTTTATTATTGTACATATATATTAAGCCCTCTTTTAAACTCCTTTCCAAAAAGAATTAAAGGGAATTAATATATGCATTTGTACAATAATAATCCGTCACCCAAGAATCCATTGTGTGTGATCCTCTAGGCCCTTAGTCACTCTAGTTTAAGGCCCATTAACTTCTAATTCCCAATTAGAAGTAAATTAAACTTATTATTCACTTCTACAAGAGCCGAATAATAGTTTAATTTATTCCGAACCTTTGATCACGTTGGGTCAAGTAAATCTGTGTGATCCTAGAGGACGCCGAGTTTAAACCAGCCGGTCTGGTACCTGTAAGTCCACAGTTACCGCATCGATATAATCCCTCCCTCCTTCTATGAGTCTGGTACGATCGAGGGTATGGTTTCTGTCAAACCCCATGATCGTGCTATTTGACTATGACCTCCTTAAAGTGTATGACGTCCGTTCTAAACGAACTCACACGACCCTAGCCAGGGATTTAACGGAGCGTCAATGTCATGACCCATTAACTGTCTGATATATACCTGACAGTGAGCGATCGCCTCTTGGCCATTGATGATCTTCACACGTCTCCTGAAATGGTTAATGACTCGGTAATTCATGACTTATGGTTAAAGTCACTTAGCCAAGTAATTAAACCATTCCAGTCCTCGTATAAGATCCGATCAATGTCTCAGGTCAAAGGACCAACGATGCTACTGAGACAGTTGGATCTTCAGTTGACGTTAGGTATAATCAACCATCTAAAGATCCAATAGTGGATCCATTCAGTGCACTTCCTCCCAGGACGTACACCTACACATATGTGTTGGTGCCCCGCACCAATGACCATGAGACTGATCACTAACACATCTTGTGCACTGGTTTAATAGGTAATCAAAGTCCTCGAGTGATTACCCTCTAACCAGGAATAGTTTAAGGTATGCATCCATGTAAAGACAGTCTCATGTTCGAGATCCCATCTCGAGCTGACTTTACAACCACATATCCTAGGGACATCGTAAAGTAATACATAATCGCATATTTATGCTCAAATACCACTTTATTAATAATGAACAAGATCGTACATCTATCGGGTCTACCCGACCCTAAATTGGCATGTAGCACACCAATACTAATAGGACCCACGCTCACGGGCGTGACCCCAGCTAGTCACTTGTTTGTGGTTACTTGTTAGGTGTCCGTGCCTTTGGTAGGCGCTACCACGCTAGGCAGTTCACCTGCGGTACGGTGTAAGACGTCCGGGGACGCTACCGACTGTGCTCTAGTGGGAGGTACTCCTGTCGAGTCGGGAGTGACAGACTGTCAGTCATTGCGACTTCGACCTTCGGGTTTCTGTCGTGTTGGCCGTGGTGTTCCGGTCGTTTCACCGTGGCACGTGTGTCAATTGTCGTGCCGTGAGATCGGTGTTTTGTAGATGGCAGGGCTTCTTTTCCGAGGCACTCGCTTACTGCTAACGTAGCGGTTTCTCCATTTGTGAGGTAGGTTTCGAGTGATCCCTACTTAGTCTTATTCTGAGACTCATTCCCTGCGTGTTTTCACTATGTTTCAGACGAGGCGCGGCTTCAAGGGAGCCCGTCTGAGACTCAGCGTGGTACAGGTGCCCAGCGTTAGTGCCAAAGGTCAGAGACGGGGTATGCCCCGTGTAGCTGTACTTTTCTTTTGTCTCTGTACTAGTTGTGGACTACTACTGTTGTTATTTCATTGTTATCTTGTGGACCATGTATCATGTAAAATGTTAAGTTATTTCTGTTTAATTATATAACTGTTTAATTTCTGTAATTATTTGTGATACCTGTGTAGTCTCCACACCATCCTTTTAACCCTTCCGAGTCTTCAGACTCGTGGGTGGCGGTGCGAGTCTTGGGTTATCGGGCCTTCCTAGTAATCGGATTCTCAGGTCGTTACGTTGGTCGCAACATGGAGGTCTACATCGACGACATGCTCGTGAAAAGCCCCCGAGCGGCTGAACATTTGCGCGACTTGACGGAGACCTTAGCCACACTCAGAAGGTACAACATGAAACTCAACCCAGCTAAATGTGCGTTTGGGGTGCGGTCGGGAAAATTTCTAGGTTTCCTCATCACCCACCAAGGAATCGAGGCCAACCCCGACCAGATCAGAGCAGTGTTAGAGATGGAGCAACTGAAACGGGTGAGGGACGTACTGTGTCTCACCGGGCGCGTCGTCACCCTGGCCCGGTTCCTATCCCGAGCCGTCGAACGGTGTCTCCCCTTCTTCTGACTGATCAAATAAGCCAACCTGGCACCAGAAAAGAAGGGATGGATCGACTGGGACTAGGAGTGCGAGCAGGCGTTCGAAGAATTGAAACGCTACCTGATGACTCCTCCTGTCCTCGCCAAACTCCAAAGGGGAGAACATCTACTCATGTACTTGTCCGTGACGTCCAGCACCATGAGCGATATGCTCGCACGAGAGAGAGCAGGAGTCATGAAGCCCGTCTACTATGTGAGCTGAGCACTACAAGGACCGGAGTTCCGGTATTCGTGGACCGAATAGTTCACCGTCACGCTGGTTACGGTTGCTCGCAAACTACGACCGTACTTCCTGGCTCACCCGATCATCGTCCTCACCGATCAGCCCCTCCGACAAATCCTTCAGAACCCTGATGCTTTCGGAAGGCTAGTCAAGTGGGCCATCGAGTTGGGAGAATTCGTTGTTGAGCTAGTTCCGTCCGAGAACGGCGATCAAAGCCCAAGCTCTCGCCGACTTCGTTGCTGAGTGCACCCTACCCGTCGAGGAGTCACCCGAGCAGTCCTTGGGGCCCACCTGGGAACTATACGTCGACGGATCTTCCTGCATGGCAGGCAGCGGTGCAGGGCTGGTCTTGCTCTCACCAGAAGGTTTGGAGCTACAGTATGCCCTGAGTTTCAACTTCCCAACCACGAACAATGTGGCCGAGTATGAGGCACTCCTCTCTAGGCTACGCATGGCTAAGCACCTGGGAGCGTCAAGTGTGCGAGCGTACAGCGACTCCATGCTCATCGCCAATCAGGTCAGGGGAGAGTTCGGGGCCTGCGATCCCTTCATGATGAAGTAACTAGAAAAGGCCAAGGCAGCGGCGAGCGAATTCGCCCGCTTTGAGGTAATCCACATCCCACGCGAAGAGAACGTCCGAGCAGACGCTCTCTCCCGCCTAGCGTCAGCCACCGCAGTCTCCAGTTCAAGATTGGTCCTGATCGAGGAGTTATCAGCACCGAGCATAGATGATCCGGCGCTCTAGGTAAATGCCATCGACTACGAACCTTCCTGGATTGATCCTCTCCTCGATTTCCTCCTTCGGCAACAACTCCCGAGCGACCATGCCGAGGCACGACGCACACGAGCAAGAGCGGCCCACTTCACCATGGTGGACGGCCGGTTATATCGCCGATCCCTCTCAGCCCCTCTACTCAAGTGCCTCTTCTCCACGGAGGCCAACCAGGCCATCCAAGAAATCCATGAAGGACTCTGCGGAAGTCACGTGGGAGGGCGAGCACTCGCACGGACGCTGACCAGGCAAGGGTATTGGTGGCCCACCCTGCAGCAAGACTGTCTCGACTATGTTCGGAGGTGCCCCCAATGCCAGAAATATTCTCACCTTCACCACCATCCAGCTACGCAACTCCACACTCTGACGGAGCCTCGCCCATTCGCTCGGTGAGGAATCGATATACTGGGACCCTTCCCTGAAGCACAAGGGAGGAAAAAGTTTCTCATAGTCGCCATCAACTACTTCACCAAGTGGGTCAAAGCTGAACCATTGGAGAAGATAACAAGTGAAGCAGCTTGGAGATTCGTGCTGCGAAACATCATTTGCCGATTTGGGATTCCAAGGGTTCTCACAACTGACAACGGTAGACAGTTCGCGAGCACTGCCTTTCAAGGAAAGTGCTCGGAGTTGGGGATCTGGAACCACTAGACCTCGGTGGGGCACCCCCCAAGCCAATGGGTTGGTGAAAAACGCCAACCGAACTCTCCTCCACGGCATCAAGACCCACCTGGACCAAGCAGGTGACTCATGGATCGACTCGATCCCTAGCATTCCGTGGGCCCACCGGACCACCGCCAAAGCCGCCACCGGAGAGACACCTTTTCATCTCGCCTACGGGACTGAGGCAGTGGTCCCGGTGGAGATATCCAACCCCTCGCTACGAGTGGGACACTTTGATGAAGCTAGGAACAACCAAGCAATGCGAGAAAACTTGGACCTGCTCGAAGAAGGAAGAGCCAACGCCCAGGTAAAACTCGTGGCATATCAGTAGAAACTGGCTCAATACTACAACGCCCGAGTTAAGGAGCGACACTTCTTCCCCGTCGATCTAGTCCTACGGCGAGCAAGCGTGGCTGACCCACGAGGAGCTGCAGGAAAGCTCGCACCAAACTGGGAAGGCCCATACAGAGTAGCGGAAACACTCGACAAAGGAGCGTACATGCTAGTGACGCTGGGGGGGAGAGTGGTACCCCGGACGTGGAACTCCGTCAACCTCAGGAAATACTTCCAGTGAATCATCACTAGGCGGACTCCACTAAGGTAAGTTACCTATGAATAACAAAGAGGTAACCTAAGGGTTCCCTAGAGACGAGCACCGCTCCCCTTGAAAACGAAAGGTAACCTAAGGGTTCCCTAGAGGTGAGCACCGCTACCTTCGAAAATGAAAAGGTAACCTAAGGGTTCCCTAGAGGTGAGCACCGCTACCTTCGAAAATGAAAAGGTAACCTAAGGGTTCCCTAGAGGCGAGCACCGCTCCCCTTGAAAACAAAAGGTAACCTAAAGGGTTCTTAGAGGCGAGCACTGCTCCCCTTGAAAATGAAGAGGGAACCCTTAACCTAAGGGTTCCCTAGAGGCAAGCACCGCTCCCTTCGAAAATGAAGAGGTAACCTAAGGGTTTTTCTAGAGGCGAGCACTGCTCCCCTTACAAACAAAAAGGTAGCTTAAGGGTTCCCTAGAGGCGAGCACCGCTCCCCTTGAAAATGAAAAGGTAGCCTAAGGGTTTCCTAGAGGCGAGCACCGCTCCCCTTGAGAACGAAAGGTAACCTAAGGGTTCCCTCGAGGCGAGCACCGCTCTCCTTGAAAATGAAGAGGTAACCTAAGGGTTCCCTAGAGGCGAGCACCGCTCCCCTTGAAAACAAAAGGTAACCTAAAGGGTTCCTTAGAGGCGAGTACTGCTCCCCTTGAAAATGAAGAGGAAACCTAAGGGTTCCGTAGAGGCGAGCACCGCTCCCTTCGAAAATGAAGAGGTAACCTAAGGGTTTTGCCAGAGGCGAGCACTGCTCCCCTTATAAACAAAAAGGTCGCTTAAGGGTTCCCTAGAGGCGAGCACCGCTCCCCTTGAAAATGAAAAGGTAGCCTAAGGGTTTCCTAGAGGCGAGCACCGCTCCCCTTGAGAACGAAAGGTAACCTAAGGGTTCCCTCGAGGCGAGCACCGCTCTCCTTGAAAATGAAGAGGTAACCTAAGGGTTCCCTAGAGGCGAGCACCGCTCCCCTTGAAAGCGAAAGGTAACCTAAGGGTTCCCGAGAGGCGAGCACCGCTCCCCTTGGAAATGAAGAGGTAACCTAAGGGTTCCCTAGAGGCGAGCATTGCTCCCTTCAAAAATAAAAAGATAACCTAAGGGTTCCCTAGAGGCGAGCACCGCTCCCCTTGAAAATGAAAAGGTAGCCTAAGGGTTTCCTAGAGGCGAACACCGCTCCCCTTGAAAACGAAAGGTAACCTAAGGTGCTGTTTGGTATCGGGATAAAAGTTGAGGAGAATAGGTGTAAGTCATTTTAGGATAATTTATGTCTAGTCTTATTCTCATGTACGTTTGGTACACAAGGGGTGAAATGGAGTTAGAAAAATGGGGATAAGTCATTCCAACAAAAGGTTGGAATGACTTATCCCCGTTTTTAATCCTAAAATCAGGGTTAACTCTGTTTTCCTTAATCAAGCTTATCCCCGCCCGTTTTAATGATACCAAACGTAGAATATTAGAGCGGGGATATCCCTACACTAACCCAATACCAAACGGTCCGTAAGGGTTTCCCTAGAGGCGAGCACCGCTCCCCTTGAAAATGAAGAAGAAGCTTAAAAGCTCCCGAGAGGCGAGCATTGCTCCCCTCGATAGCAAAAAAGGTAGCCCAAGGGTTTCCTAAAGGCGAGCACCGCTCTTCTCAAAAATGACGGTAGCAAACGAATGGAGGACGCGAGGACCACAGAACGCGAGCACAAAGAGCCACCACATGGACACACAGAAGTCTTCCAATAAAAGGTACACAGTAGTATCGACTCAAAATAAAGAATTTATATTTCTTTAGTCAAAATACAAGCTGCCAAGAAATCGGCAAAATACCCTCACATGGGCCAAATACAAGTACGTGGAGAGACAAAACGTGCTCAACCATGATAATGTACGACTTCAATGGCTCACTTCCCGGGCACCGTCCCCTGCCAACAATCATGCTGAGTCTCTGAGCAGACACTTAGCACCCATTTTTGTTCTGTGGAAGGGTGCCAACGGAGAAGCCTCCTATGCCAGAGAAGAGGGACAAAGCCCCCAGACCAGCAAAGGGCTTCACTGGTAGAAGACCTGCACCGGGAAAATTAGGCCGACTGCTCCAGCCACCCTTGCTCGGACAGGGGACAGTGGAGCAACAAGGCCCACCCGTTACAGGGAACAAGCATGCCTACACAAGTCAACGAGGGGCAGCAGTACCACAATGCCAACTCATTAGGAAGGCCACCCCAGCGTACTAGCCATGTCTTCAAACTAACGATACCACCGCCGTCGTCCAGCTGCATGGCCTTGTCTGCAAAGTGGAAGAAGGGAAAACAGCTCCCACCCTTCCTTACGCTCCTTCCTACCGGAGGATAGGAAGATGTTCCAGCAACAGAGATCATCTCACCAAGCACCTGTAAAAAGTAAACAACGGTTACATACCGCAAGGACAAGCGATAGGATCTCGCTGGGAGACAGAAAATCCGCAATACCCAGAGACGTCTCATCCCTTCAAGGACGGAACATATCCGGCTCAAGAAGAAGGACCCCCCTGCCAGCGTATAAGCGGTTAACCTTCTCCAAGGCCTCCCACCAGCCGTCCAGGTACCCAAGCCTGTACTGCTCAGAGGCCAGGCCACCCTCTCCAGGCACAGGCCACCCTCTCCAGGCACAGGCCACGGTCGCCATGGTGTCGGCGCTGGGTTTCTCCGGAGGACTAAAGGTTGACAACGAGCCTACAAAAATTTGTCATCTGACGAAGTACCGGATTCTCCCGATGACATCCTCTAAGAAGGCTACCTCCAAGGGTTCGCTCGTGCAAAGCAGATTGTCGCGAAGGCCACCATTTATAGGGGGAGCGAAGTCCCCAGAAGTATGAGGACTCCTACCGCCTCAATCAAATCCGTGGAAACCAAAGTGACGGATCCCGAAAGTCACGCTCCTTCAGAGCCCTCATCAAAGACGCTGCTTCGTATCCCCAGAGGATCTCGTGGCAGTTCAGGAAGAGGGAAGTACACGGAATAAATCTCAAGTTTTGTGAACAAAGGGAAGGCCTCCATTTATCAATAAGGAAAGTACAAAAGAAGGCTACTGCCTTGGAAAGCGCAGATAAAAAGTAATAAAAGAAAAGACAGCTAAGGGCGCCCTCTCAAGGGCCTGCCCCGGTTACATCATCACGTGCCCTGGGCTCAACAGGCCCACGTACAGCAGCAGCAGTGGGAGAAGGTGTCTCGTCGGCCAAGTCCACCACGTCAGAGGGTGCTCGCTCACCCCCACTCAGCACCGACCTCTCTGCGCCTTCCTCTGCGGCGTCGGGCCCCTCCTCTCCGTCATCGGCCTCCGAGTTGTAGGGAGTTGAAGGAGGGGGGAGAGCCAGGGCCGTTAGGCCAATATTCTCCACTGTGGCCTTCACCGCAGCACGCCAACCCTCCCGGAAGCCACGGTCACGGGCTGGCCTGTAGAACTCTAAGGCCACCTCCGTCAGCTCGTCCCGGTAAACCGAGGAGGAGCGGAGGTTCTCCACAGCTTCCTCACCTGCCGAGGATAGGGACATACGTAGCCTGGCAAGTTCTGCCTCGACCTCTGGGCACGGGCCTCCATGGCTAGGACCGTCACCTCCAACTTGGCTGCTCGCTCCCCGGCCGTATCAGCCCGTGCCTGAAAGGAGTCCCGATCGCGCTCCATGCCGTCGAGGGCCAACCCTAGTTGGGCCAGCTACTCTTGGATCCCGGCGTTAGTAGCTTCAGACTCCTTCACACGCCCTTTGGCTTCCGACTGAAGGGCCCAACTGGCCTCCAGTTCAAGGACGACATCAACGAAACGGTGCCTCCACAGCCCAAGGGCACTGGCGACCAAGCACGCGCTCCTCGCGGCGACGGTCGTCAACTCGTTTGCAGTCTCGGGACCGAGCTCCCCAATGTGCTCGTGCCAACAAGCACTCTGCACCATGAGGTCAACGATAGTCGCGACCCCAGGCAGCCCTGCCGTCAAGTCCTCGGGCTGCGAGGACTGACCATGCGAGGGGACCCTCGGCGGGGGAAGAGAACCAACTTCGGCAGCAGCAGGAGCTTTGCCCCTTTCGCGCCCCCACCCTCTGGAGGCGGGCGCCAGAGCAACAGCTGCCAGCACTTCAAACGACTGCGGTGGAGCAACACTATGGGGAGGCACCTCAAAGGAAGGTGGGGCACGACTTCTGGGCGGGGTCAGATCTCTCCATCTCTTCCTTGGCCGGCGACGATTGTCCATCTCCACCAGCTCATCATCAGTCAGAGGGATTCAACTACCGCCAGCCATGGCGAACTCTTCACCGGATGCGCTAAGGGTGGCTTCAGGAGAACTTCGTCAAAGACTAGGCCCTCCGCTGGCCACGGACGTTTCAGGCGAGCGGATTAGAGGAATACCAACTGGGGCCAGATACTGCAGCCTTCCTGGGGTGAACGCAACCTGGGCTTGGGGGGCGACGACCGACACCTGACCTGCTCCCGGAGCGACGTGATCCATCGGACGAGGAGCAAACCGCGGCAACTGGACGGTCTCGTAGGTCCAACCCTGCGCTTCTGCCACCCCTGAAAGCAGAACAAGGCTGGTCAAGCACCAATCACTACCGACGCGGCCCTATAGAAGGAGAAAGCTAGTACCCTGCGGTAACGGGGGACATAACCCCAGCTCCCGAAGCAGTGCCGGGGTCAGAACGAGATCTGCGTCGGAAAATGGATACCGGAGAATAGCCTTCAACTTCTGGCGATCCTCGGCACTGAGAGTAGGCTTCGAATCACGCCAAGTGTGACCAAAATCGCTCTGCATCCAACTATCGGAGGCTTCTGCCCAGTCTTTCGACTTGACAAGGTACACGTACCGCTCTGCCCAACCTTTGCGATTGGACGCGGTACGGGAGACCGTGATGAAATGCTGGTGGGTGCGATCCTTGAAATAGGTGAAGTAGGTATCGGACGGGCAACTATGGAGGAGGAAGAAGTGCCGAAATAGATCGACACTTGGCTCCACCGACGCTTTATGGCACGCATAGACAAATCCACAGAGGATGTTGTAAGAATTGGGGGTTATTCCCCCAAAATGCCGCCCATAGTGATGGAGGACAGATGCAATGAAGGGATGGACTGGAACATGGAAGCCCACCTGAAAGGAGGCCACCGGGACCATGATCTCGTCGGAAGGGTGACTCAGTATGTCATTTCCCACATAGGGAAAGATGATGTCGTACTCAGGGGGAATCTGGAAGGCTTCCCACAGCCCATGGATCACCCTATAGGCCACTAACGGTGGAGAACTAGATTGACCAGCACCCGCACCTGAAGTGCTCGGCGCACCACCGCGGCTAGGAGCTGCCTCCTCCGAAAAGGAAGAATTGACACTGAGGACTCTCCTACGCGGAGGCATCGCTACAGAAGATGAAAAATACAGGGAAAGAAGGATCCTCACCAGGCAAAGGGAGGAAGATACCTACAACGAAGTGCGACAACCGGCAAGTCATGAGTACAGTGTGCGAGAGACCTCACAGTAGTTCCTATAACCGCCCACTACGGATTGATGTTATCCCCTGAAGGGTAGGTGAAAGGACGTCTGCTGCTACGGCGGTACGACTACCTATGATAGATGATCGTTCTGAGCCCACGTCCCCAGAACGAGACAAGACTCGGAGGTATCATTACCAGTGTGGCTTCTGCCAACGCCAGAGGCACCTTGCGCGCCAAGCAGGTTCTCGAAGCCACTAAACCCCCGTTGTATGAAGAAATCATCTTCAGATCTTGCACTCCAGAAGAACCCTCTCTTGGACTACTCTCAGTCCCTGCAGAGTGCTCGGCGACTGAGAGTAGGGGGGAAGTGAGGAAGGTAAATCCAGTTTGGCCCATATCCAGCCAAGTAACGACCGGCCCATGCCAAGGGAGCTCTCGATGAGCGCACAAACCGACATATACGGCCTGCCAAGGCACGGCCCAATATGGCCTGACATTGGATTATACAGTAAGAGGAAGCGTGGTCCTCGCCGGAGAACACTCCGACGACCAACCGTTGCCCCCACGACGCCGGCCTTGACCCCGTAACGGGCGAGCACGCGCGATGAGCGCCGTAAGACTCGCCCAGGGATCGGCCGGCGCTGAGGCTATCGCCCCTCAACGGGAAACTCCCTCCAATATAGCGGAGAAACGTTACTCTACTAAGCGGACCCTTCCCTCTCACGGGATGAGGTCCCTCGCTCCATGACAACCCATATAAAAGAGACATCGACAGAAGGGAAGACACACAGTAGAGGAATAGAAGTGTTCTCATACTACTACGCAAGAGAAGAGACACGGTGGATACTTCTGCCACAAGAGCTTCCTACTGAGAATAGAGCAATCAGACCTGCCACGACGACAGAGAGGTTACCCGCTACGCCCAGAGAGAATCCTCCTCCTGCACGGCCTTACCACTCATCGAGCACTCTCCGAGTACCCACTGGGAGCGGAGAGCACGCGTGCAGAGGAACTACACGTCTCTCGGATCGTCTACTACGACCTCTACTTCTCTCTCACTTCGCTCTTCTCTATTGCTCATTGATCCCTTGCTGACTTAAGCATCGGAGGGTTGTCCCCTAGGGTAATACCCGGGACTCCTTCTGACGCCTCTTTATTTTCTTGGTATTTGCATGCCTCCACGGGCGCGAGACGACTTCCCCAACAAATAAATAGAGAAGGTGGTACGTGGCCTAGGAACTATTTTCCTGTCGCTACACTTGTGCTTTAAAGTTAGCACTCCAAAGAGATGATAAATTTATTGTACTCGAAGGTATTATTTATTTTTCTTTTAGAATTCTATAGACATCTTCAAATTTACAATTTTTTGAATAATTATGACTTTATTTTATTTTTCTAGATAAATATTATGCTGTGGACGTGTAAAATGTAAATTTGCCGAAATTTTTGGCTCCATATCGTGAGACCCATTATCATTTAAAAAAAATTGATTGTAAAAATAACTAATCTCAAACTCCAAACGAGTTATTCAACCATATATATTTACTCTCGAGAAATGTCATTGAGAGATGGAATACTTTTTTTTGAAGGTGATAAAATCATATTTCATTGAAAAAGATAAAAGTTGTCTCCAAAGGAGCACTTGAAAATCACACATCACATAACACAGAAAATACATAAAATCTAAATTCTACCAAGGTGACATAACATCTAATAAAATCTCAACCCACAAGAAAGGGAATATTACAAATGTGCAGTTTTTCCACCCCAATAATCTGAACAGGAGAACCCGCAAGAAAACGAAGATTACAATGTTTGGGATATTTAAAGTTCATTTTTCAATTTTAAAAATTGTACTATCTTATTCATATCTAACACAAATTAAACTAATGATTACATGTTACGTATTACATAATTGTATTAGATTATATGGTAGGAATGATGTTGCATTATACTGAGAAGAAATGTTGCTAGAGAACATAGAAGATGACGAGGATTCGTACTATATTTCTGTTCGACCTTAAGATAGCAATTGATCATTTAATGAAAACAAAGAGTTAAATTGTTCTGTGATGGATTTGCATTGGCTACGTGGAAAATGCGATAGTTTGCAAGTTTTTTTATTCTTTAAAATAAATACTTAACTCCTTTGTGTGTTTGCTTAGACATTACTGACTAGTACATATTATATATATTTACAAACAGGGCCTTAGGGATTAATACCTCTAATCTAATATTGATATAAAACCTTTCAACATTTCAAATTATAGGGTGATCCCCCCCCCCCACAAAGAAAATGAAGAATATATCCTCAACAATTTTTGAAAAAGAAAATAAAAATAAAAAAGGCATCAGGCATCTTTGAACTACAATTAGGAGGGTCAAGAACGGAAAGAACAACCTAGCTAGACAAGGAGGGGTCAATTACCAACTACTAAGTACCATAAATCGAATCATCATATGATCTACTACCTTCCTTCAAAAAGAAATCATATGCTCCTAAAAGTTTTATCATCTTCAGTTAAAGTCCAAATCAAAAGGTTTCATTGAGACAAAGGGTTAGAATTAGAAGCCTGGTTATGAGATCATTAACCATGGCGGCCAGCAGTGAGAAGAGCCCACCTTTAACTGAGGACATCAAGCAGAGCTCGCACGGCTGCTTGCTTCTTCGCCGCCTTCCCATACACCCCTCTGGCCATCTTCACCACCCTGCCGCCCACCTCCACCTCCCCTCCGCCGCCCTTCCTCTTCTTCCTCATCCCCTCCACCGCCACCTTCAGCACCCTCTCGTCGCCGCCCACCGCCTCCGCTACGCTCTCCCCCGCCGCCACCCCCGCTGGGAGCCGCCTCTCCCACTTCCTCATCGCCCTCTCCGACGCGTACGTCGCCGAGTACGCCCCCCAGAACGACGCCCTGAGGAAGCCCTTCTGCTTCCCCTTGGCCGCCCACCTCCTCGCCATCTTCTCCTCCAGCGCCGCCGCCACCACCCCCAAGTCGGCGCCGCAGCCGGGGACCACCGCCTCTTCCAGCGCCCTCATCTCCCCCCCGTAGGCGGTCGCCTCCTCGAACCGGCACCGCGGGCATCCGCAGCGGAAACCCCACGTCCCGGCCATCGCCGCCCTGCGCTTGGCCAGCGGCGCCAGGACGTCGACGTAGGGGAAGGTGATCTCCTCCCCGGCTTTGACGTCCCTCGACGCGTGGATCAGGAGGTGGTCGCCGACATGCATGCGGCGGGCGTTGGGGTTGCAGGAGTGGTTCACGAAGGAGGCCAGGATCCACAGCCCCACGCCATGCTGGAAACCACCAGCACCACCGCCCATGTTCTTCCCCAGCACCTTCGCCGCCGGGGCATCTTCTGTCAGACAGTTCACGTCAAGGATCTTGAGGATCCTGTCGGTGTCCAGCGGTATTTCACCGTCGCCACCGCAACCTTCGGCTTCAGCGGTGGGAGAGCTGCTCTGCTCCGGCCGGAACAGCCGCATGTCGGGAACGGAGAGGCTGCCTTCGTCTTCTCCAGTGGACAGGGAATAGATTCGTTGAAGGGTCTTGCGGCATCTGCCGGCTGCGTCCAGCAGCCTCTCCACGAAGTCCTTCCACATGGCCAGGCGGCCGGCCGTCTCGCCGCCGGCCCCCGCGTAGTCACCTTGCTCCGGCAGTATCCCCCTGCCGATCACCACGGCCTTGGTGACCACCAGCAGGGTCCCGGCCTCGACGTTCCTGGTGGCGAAGAGCCCCCGGCCCCCGCCGCAGTCCTCCGATCGCCTGATCTCCACGGGGCCGACGTACTCGGCGAGCTCCGGCGCGTCCCCCTTGAACCCGCTCAGGATCCATTCGGATAGATCGACGGCCCCCGTCTTCGACTGGGCCTCCAGCCTCCGGCACCGGTCGAATAGACAGCGGAGGGCCTCGGAGGAAGCGCCGCCGCCGCCGCCGGTGAGGGCCCGCCGGAGGCACTCCGAGGCGGCGGCGTAGCGGTCGAGGCCGAGCAGGGTCTTCCCCCTGCAGATGAGGGACTTGAGGTGGGAAGGGTCGAGGGCCAGCGCCCTGTCGCAGTCGTCAAGGGCCCCGTGGAGGTCTCGGATGCGCAGCCGGGCTTCCGCCCGGTTGGAGAGCGCCCCGCAGAGAATCTTCTGGAGCTTGATCTCCCCTGCTGGGTCGCCGGAGGAGGCAGGGGAGGGGAGGTGGCGGAGGCAGAGGGAGATGAACTGGGTGTAGAGGCCGATGTACCCACGCCAGTCCTCCCGGAGCAGCAGCTCCGTGGCTCTGCTCCTCAGCTGCTGCACCTCCTCCTCCTTCATCGCCATCGTATCTTCCATCCCCACCGCAAGGCGCTCTCTCTCTCTCTCTCTGTAACCCAGGCTTCTTCTGCTTCTGCTGCGCTTGGTGGGGGTGGGGGATCAGGGGATGCCTTCGATTTTTCAAACGTGGGCGACGTTGTAACGGTCGGATCCCACAGTATTCTCTCTTCTCTCCTCCTGCTGTTTTAATATTTGATCGATCTATCTGTAACGGCAACCTGGTTCGTTTCTTTTAATGACGGGTGGGGCCAGCGCTAAGACGTCCACGTGGCGTCTTCGTGTGGTTAGCGTTTCTTCTAATCTCACAAATGCTCCAGCAGCAGGAGGACTAGAGTAGAGAGCGCTGCTTCTTTTTAATCCGGCGATTACTTCTAATCTAATGATTATTGAGGTGTAATCAATTATGCTGACCGAGTCAACCCGGCCGTTGAGTCGTGAACCGTCCTCCAACTAATCCGGCATTCATAGACATGGTAGTACAGGGTCAGTTATCCAAATATATAATGTTTTGATAAGATGGGTAAGATATTTTGGCGCTAATCTAATTAAGGGTGATTCAAGTAAAATGTTAGAATCAACACTATCTAACCCTGATTAACATAAATCAGATATTTTTTAAAACAAACAAAAAAAAGATATCCTATCTGCGCATTAGGAGACCCGGACTTTCTCATCTCTTCGTCAAAGAGGGACTTTGTCGCAATCAGAGTAGGAAAAGTTTGATTGGCTTAGATCTTACAAGCAAAAACCGCCTAAGAAATCTGTGCTTTATTTTTCATTATTTATCTATTTTTTTCATCTTGGGTATCTAATTATGAGGTCCAATGATCGAGCGTTGTAGATCTCAAAATTAAATTGGATGTCCCAACTTAAAGTCCACTTTTTTGAAAGTGATAAAATATTGAGATTTTTACATAAAAATTATTGTTAAAGTTAAATCTATAAAAAAATATTACTAGAAATATATCAATGAGTTAATTTAAATAGTCTATAAATATTATTTAAACATGACTTTTTAAATAATTTTTTAACAAAAAATTGATATAATTATAAATAAATATGATATTTTTACGTAATTTAGATTTACGCAGTGATATGTCTATTAATATATTTACGGAATGATTTTTGTAAAATTTTATTAATAATAATTTTTATGTAAAATACCCTAAATATTCTTAAAACTTAGTTTTAGAGGGTCTATGCTACATCAATAAAGACGGATCATAAAAACAATAGAAAATTCTGCCCACCTAGGATTGAGACTTTGAGGTTGGGTGGTTCCCTTTCTAACCTTTTACCCATAGATTAATTATTTTTTAAGGTTTCATTGTTTCAGAGTCGATAGATCACTTGATGATCAATATAATAAGTTGTCTCTATTATACGATTTGATATCTTTTCATTATAAAAAGAAATCTATACATATATAATAAGGGGACATGTTCATAAGTCCAAAAGGTTGGATAAATTTTGAGGAGGGTAAATCTAGTTCGGCCCGTGATCGGCCCGTTAGCGACAAGTCTAAATCCAACTCTGGATCTGTAGCGCGCCCAAAGGGTACCCGGCAGCCGCATCCCATATTAAGGTGCGGCCCACTACGGCTCAGCATCAGATTCGACAGCGCAAAAAGGGCTATAGCCCACGCGCAATGACCGCCGGAGAATCCTCCGACGACCGACCGTTATCCCCCACGACGTTGGCCTCGCCCCCATAACGGGCGAGCACGCCCCACGGGCGCCGTAAGACTCGCCCAGGGACCAGCCGACGCCAGGATAATCATCCTCCCGTCACAATCGTGGGAGGCGTTACTCCACTACTCGCGCCCTTCCCTATTAAGGGATAGGCCCCTCGCTCCAGGACACCTCCCTATAAAAGGGACATCGATGAAGAAGAGAGGACATGGTGGAAGTTCTGCCACAAGCTCCATACTGAGAATAGAGCCACTGATCCTACTACAGCGACAGAGAGGTCACGCCCTACTACGTCCAGAGAGAGAGCATCCCTCCTGCACGACCTTACCATCCAGCGAACACTCTCTGGGTGCCCACTGGGAGCGGCGAGCACCCGTGCCAAGGCTCTACACGTCTCTCGGATCCTCTACGGCGACCTTCATCTCTCTCGCCCCTCAACTCTTCTATGTTCCTTCCTTATAACTGTTGCTGACTTAAGCATCGGAGGGTTATCCCCAGGGGTAACACCTGAGACTCCTTCTGATGCCTTTATTTCTGGTGCGTGCAGATTTCCACGGGTGCCAGACGAAATTCCACAACAAATAAATAGAGAAGATAATATACGACGTAGAAACTAGATTTCTATCTCTACACTTCTTCATATGTCCTATTGTTACAGGGATAAAAAGGGATAAATGCAACTCAACTCCTAATCTTTGCGTTGTGTCTAGAAAAAGTGAGGATAACCCAACCAAAAGTTAATTTGTGACTTAAATTTGGAAAAATCATTGGAATAATTTTGTGGAATAAGTTATTTTCATACCGTTAACAACCTTATATTCAATTGACTTATTCTTCTAATCAAATAACCGAGGAATAGGAATGCGCACTTAGGTTATCCCCATCCCAAATAAAGAGTTCTTAGCCATTGCTACGAAGGTAGGCCGAAGAGTTATAAACTTCAAAGAACATCCCATTAGAAGGCAAAGTGGGGAGCCGGGTTTACTTGTCTCGGATCCAGCTTAGGAATAGTTTCGGAGAGTCTAGGCATTAATTAGATGGTCGAGAGATTGTGTGTTCGAATCTGGACAGAGAGTGGGTGGAAAATTATCTGATGACGTGTAGTTCTCAATTCTTGATTACATGTCTCTAATTTGCTGACACGTTGGTTGCAGAAAGACGTCAATTAATAGTCCTATTAAATCTTGAACTCAATATAATTATTATCATATTAATTATAAAAAGATAATATGTTAATCAATGACTTTACTTAATCAATACTAAAAATCAACTATATCAGATTCCGAATTACCAAAAAAAAGTTTACTGTAAAGCCATTCCCTACGGTAACTCTAGTTTAGAGGAACAAGAAGTGAGTGTATCATCCATTCAATCAGATTTAACGTAAAATTAAAACTCTCTCATCAACGAGTTCGTCGGGAGCTAATGTATCAACGTGTTCCTCGCAAACTAATGTGGAAGAGTTGGTTTATATTGAAGGTGGTCTTCGTGTTCATTGGTTTTATGTGACGTCACCGTTGAGTTTACCCGAAGAATTGAACAAGAATACGGAGAAAAAAATTATGAAAATGATTTTATAAAAGGCATAAGTTTCACTACTTTATGCAGCTTTTCTAAGTTGCACCCAGTCACCAACCCATGATAGATAGAGTAACACTTGTTATGTATTATAGTAAGTGGTTTGTGCCTAAATTAAAGTTCGCCGTATTAATTTGATCCAACTCAAATATGCTATCATACGGTCTAACTTAAAAAAGATTCTGACTTGACTCTAAGTGACTCGAGTGCAACTTGCATCGGCTCGGCCATATAGATTTGGGTCGGATATAGCACAGTACCCCAAGTTGATGTGAGCCACATCAAGTCAGCAAATGATGATCTAAACATCTTCTAAATCGATCCCCTCTTCATCTATCTACGTAGAAGCGATGAGTTTTTTTATTTATAACGGAGAATCTAACATAGTGATACAGAGAGTTGAACGATTATTGGACACTCAAGTTGAGGAAGAAGAAAATTTAGAATCAAAAAATGTAAGACCCACATTTTAATTTATGGTGAGGACTCTCTCTCTCTCTCTCTCTCTCTCTCTCTCTCTCTCTCTCTCTCTCTCTCTCTCTCTCTCTCTCTCTCTCTCTCTCTATATATATATATATATATATACGCATTCGCGTACACACATGCATGATGACATATTGCATGTAGTTGCTTTGTAGAGCTGTCAACATATCGGGCTGGATTGGGCCGCAGGAGTTAAAGTTGTACTAGTCATAGGTCAAAAGTTGGGATTATCTTTTAAGTCGAGGGTTAAAATATAACAGTTTATTAAGATTTTTATAAATAAATTATTGTTAATAATGAATTGGCAAGAAAATCATTCTCGAAAACACATAAGTAGGTGAATCACTATGTTAACTAGTCAAAGGAACGCGCTACGCGTGAAATAAAAATTTAAAAATAAAATTATACTAGGATATAAAAATATACATAACTAAAGTTTGTCAATATATTAATCATATTAATTTTAAAATTTTAAAATTAATTTTTAAAATTAAAAGTATTTAAAGATGGTCGAAGAAAATGTGAACTTAAATTTTAAAGTCAAGAAATTCAAAATAATCAAACTCTTAAGATAGGCAGATGCAAAAACTTGAAAAACATAATTATAAAATATTAGACATAGCTCATCTATTTTGAATATTTTTTTAACAATCTGACATCTAATGACATTAAATGATTCATTATTCATAACGATAAAATTTACGTTCCTACCATTGCCCTTAAGAATATATAAAAGTATTCGCACCACTGCCCTTAGAAATACATAAAATTTAATTTTGGTTAATATTTAAGGTCAAGGACATCCAGTAAGATAAAATAAATTAAGAATTATTCGACTAAAATTTTATGAATCAAACTTATAGAAGGTAATGTACACAACTAAGAAATATGACTATCTCCGATGCGAATACATAATGAATTGTAAATAACTCAACAATCGAAAAAATGACAAAAATGACTTGAAAAATTATGTAACATAATATTAGGCTATTAGTAGTTTTTGTGATCAACGTGCAATTTCTCTTCACAAGTTATACTCTATGCCTCACGAAGGCTATGAAGCGGCTAGAGTTGAATTTTCTATTCCAAACATTTATCTATCATTGTAACCTCCTAATAAGGTATGAGTTGTACTATTAGATAGATATAGAATTCTTGGCATGCGGTTCTACTTGTGAGAGTCATACACGTAAAGAGTCTAATTTTTTATTATATTATTGTAGAATCGGAAGAGATACATAATTAAATTGGAGAGAAAAAATCCAGACAAAAGGGACACATGACTAAACCTGAGGAAAAAAATTAGACTAAAAAAGACACAACTAAACTAGAGGGGAAAAAAACCAGACAAGTCTTTTAGTATATAGCATAGCTGAATGGGGGGGGGGGGGAATCGGACAAAAGAGATACATAATTGAATCGGAGGAAAAAAGTTGAACAATTCTTTTATAATATATAACATAACTGAACTGGAGGGAAAAAAATTAGACAAAAGAGACACGTAACTAAACAAGAAGAAAAAAATCAGACCAAAGGAGACGCATAACTGAATCGGAGGGAAAAAATAGATAATTCACAAAATCGAAGGAAAAAAACCAAACAATTCACTAAACCAGAGGAAAAAAATAAAACAAAAGAGACACATAGTTGAACCGGAGAAAAAAATCGGATCAAAAAAGACACATAATTGAACCAGAGCAAAAAATCGAGCAGTTCTTTTATAGTATGTAATATATATTTATATTGTGCATAAATGTCATTGTCGTTAACTTATGTCTAATCGGAGAGTGAATATTCTAAAAAATAATAATAATCTCATTCATTGGGTGTTAAATGATCAAAATACCCTTGAGTTGAGAAAGAGAGAGAGAGACCCTCTTCCCTATAAACCCCAGTAGAGAGAGTGTGTGTAAGGAGAGGAGAAAGGTGCTCTAGAGAGAGACAGGAGGGCACCGCAGCAGGTGGGGATGGTGATGATGCAATGGGCTTGGTGGCGTATGGCGCGATCGGGGAGGGAGGATGCCAACCTCACGGATGACACAATCGCTTGGTTGGGGTCGTAGATGAACGGCTATGACAACGACGGGTTGACCGTCAGATGACATGACAGCGACGGCACGGCTGCTGATCTCTGAGATAGGCGAAGGTGTTCTACAGGTCGGCGTGGGCATCCTCGGCAGCTTTGTGGCCCTGGCACTCAAGATGGAGCTTGGCTTGGAGGTTTTGATAGGGAGGAAGGGGAGGCCTTATGGGAGGGGGGTTCTGGCAAGGGGGAGGGGAGGTTGCAGATTTAGGGGGGAGAGTTTAGGCAGGAGGGGAGGGGAATCGCAGGTGGGGGGGGGAGGGTTCTGACGAGGTAGGGTTGGGGGGTCGAACGAGTCATGGAGGAGGGAATTCTGGCGGCAAGGGGAGGGAGGTTCCGGTAGGGGGGGCTGCAACGCAGGGGAGGTGGTTTCAACAGTAGTAGGGGGAGGGGGGGTCTGACAAGGGGGGTTGCAGGGTAGATGGGAGGGGGTTCAAATAGGGGAAAGTGGAGGCCGCGGGGTTGGGAGGGAGGGTTATGGCAGGTGGGGTGGGGGGTTTCCATGAGGTTGGGTTGGGGGTTCCGATGAGGCAGGGGGGTTTCGGCAGCGCAGGGGGTGGGGGATTCTTGCAGGGGGGGTTGTAGAGTAGGGGGAGGTCCGACAGTGAAAGTGGAAGGGGGAGGGTGGTTTCGATGGCAGGAGGAGGGGGTTCCGGCGGGGGGTTGCAGGACAAGGGGAGGGGGGTTCTGGAAAGGGGGAGGCAATTCCGACGGTAGGGGAAGCGGTGTTGCAGGGGTATTTTTATTTTATTTTAACTTAAGATATTTTAATCTTTTCATATGTCTAGTTAAGATTAACCATAGTTAAGTTATGACGATGATATTTATGCACGATATGATTTAACGTACTGATATGTCTGCTAATTAATGCATTCTAAGTATAATTTTTTTTGTCAATTCACTGTTAACAATAATTCATTTACAAAAATCCCTTTCATTTATACTATTGGAAACAAAGAATAAATACGAAAACAATTTCATGAAAATTGGTTGGTTACAATAATAATATGTAAACTTTTTATCGTTAACTAATAGGAGATTCGAGAGGAGCTAATCATAAAATAATATAAAAATAAGTCCTCTATAAAGGAAGAATCACGTTAAGGAAGTTGAATGGTCTAAAAATCTGAAAGGTACATGAATAATGACGATGCAAGTTTTTTTATGAAGAGAATCTCTTAGAATCATATCATTATATAAATAATATCCTTGAATAGAAAGATATCACAATTATTCTTTGGGATAATTAATTAAGGCTCTTTGGTAATTCTAGTGTGTTCATGAGTCACCGTCGAGTAGGATGGTAGTGCATACGTCCTCTTGATTACAATGCTGCGTGGTGGAGATGCTGGCGACGAGCAATAAGAGTGGGTGGTGGAGGCAGACATTAGTGATGAGTATAGAACAATGTGTGGTGGGGACAGCAATGATTACAATTTGTTCTTCGTCTTCTATATTACTGGGTGCATGTGTGGATACTGGATAGATAGTTGATGTTCTAATGACCAGTTGAACTGCTGGAGCATTATAGTAGATCTCTTAGATTGTGTAATGTTTTTTGTTGAGTAATACCTTATCACTTTACTAACAATACTTGTGTAGTTATAGTGATGAATTATTTAGCTGTAACACTAACAGTTTAACACCTTTGTCACTTCAACGCATCAAGTCATTGAATCGTTAAAGTTAAATCATGTATAGGTGAACATTGTTTTAATAAGTAGTCTTGGTGATGATTTGTGTACCTTTTAAGAGTAACGCTCTTTGCACTTAAAAGTCACGTCAACTTGTAACATTTATTCTCATGGACAAAAAAGAGAGTGAAAAGATCATTTCTACGCAGAAAAGACATCCCGCGTTAGATAGTACGGTTCACTTTTTCGCGCATTAAAGATCGAGCGCATTCGACGGAAAAATATATGATTGAAATATTTTATAAAATAATAAAATATTTTATATTTGAGTGAAACATTTTGTCACATGAACGAAATATTTTGTTTAAATTCAGAAAAAAACCAATAAAATATCTTGTACAAATAAAATATTTTGTTACATGAACGAAATATTTGTTATAAGGATAAAAAATTATATAAATAAAATATTTTATTACATGAATGAAACATTTGTTATAAAGATACAACACTACATACATGAATAACAAAATGTTTCAATTCTATACCAAATATTTTATTCACGAAACAAAATATTTCATTCTTTTACAAAATATTTCAGCAATGTGTTTTCTTGTCGAGTGCACTCCGTCTTTAATGCGCAAAAAAGCGGACCGTACCAAATGACGCGGGTGTCCTTTCTGCGCAGAAATAATTTTTTCACTTTTTTGGGGGGGCCAATGAAAATAAATGTTACAAGTTGCCATGGCTTTATGCACCGGATTCGACCCACAAAATATTACTCAACTTTTAAAACTTAACACTTTTAGGTCCCAATTTATTTTTCAGCTAGGATTGAGAGGATCATAAATTAACGAAGGAGATAGAGCGGTGTGGCTCTCACCGCTCCTCTCACACTCAACATAACTAATTGAGGTCAGTTAACGCATTCAAACTCTCTGGAGTCGAATGCGTGGACCCCACCTGATTAACAAAATCCACCTTATTAAACGCTTTGTCACTTTAACATCGAAGTGATAAGCCATTAAGTTGTAACATATCAAGTCATCGCCATTCGGGTCATAATTCGATGTATAATTAAAATTAGGGTTGTCAATGGGCCGGGCCGGCCCGACAGGCTCGCGGGCCTGGCCCGATTTCGGGCCGGGCCGCAAGGCCTTTTCCAGCCCGTGGGCTCTTAGTCGGGCCTAAAAATCAGGCCCGATTAGGCCCACGGGCCGAGCTCAGACTTTAAGTTCGGCCCGCGAGACAGCCCGGTCTGTTCTCTTTTTTTTCCGTTCCTTCAAATTTTAAAAACTACTTAGTTAAAATTATATTATTTTACTTAATTATAAATTTTAAAACTCTATTTTCATACAAATTATGTAATTAATATCAAAACTTTAGTTAATTTAGTGAGATTATAAATTTTATATTATTAAATGTATTAGTTTTTGAGGAGGGTAAATTTGGTTTTGTCACGTCCCGAGCGCGGAAGCTTACCCGTGGCGCGACAGTCCTTTATATAGAACCAAAGCGATCTAGCTAATTAGTGGAGATCTTCCTTAGATAATTTAAAGAGTGCGCAATTGACTAAGCAAATTACTAAGCTTAGAATTGAAACTAACATAAATAGTTTGAGCTATCGATTATTACAACTAACCAAAAGGTCAAATTCGTAGAATCAACTACTAGTCCTCACTCCTTTATTAGTTTTGATCAAAGGAAATACAAATGACATAACTAGATAATACAACTGACATACATAGGGTCACAATTAACACAAAATAGTGGAATTGCAATAACACAATTGACAACACAATTAACATGACAATTGATGACTCCATTCTACACACATCACTTAGACTCATTCCCTTCCGAGTTCTGGTTGTCATCCAATTCACCTCAAATGTTAGAAGCAACTAGATGAGCGAATCGCTCAGTAGGAATTACATCTCAAGATTTAACATGCTTTAAGTGGTTTACAAGTTCAATTAATGTCAGTAAAGCTATGCATGTAGATGAGTAGATATCAATAATTGTAAAAATCGACAAGAGCAGTGAAGGAATAACAAGTGAGAGTATAAGGATTCCAACTCCAATGCAGCAATAGCAAGAGATTCAAGCAAGTAATAACTAGAATTAATAAAATCTTTCCAAGAGAGTAAGAACTCATGTCAAGCAAGTAATAGAAAGTAATATAAATTCAAGCATGTAAAACTGGAATTGGCTATTTATCAATTTCATTCAAGCAAAAACTTTACCCTTCTGCCGGTCTCAAGTCAAATCAATCAAGTAATATCACGAGAATGAGTGGAATGTCTAAAGTCTAGCAAGTAAGTACTCCGGTGCAATGCCAAACACCATGGTCAATAAACTCCCATGGGCACAAGTACCTTCGGGTGCTCCTCCCAGGACCAGACCGGGCCCTATATGCACAGCATTAATCATGTTTGTTGACATCCACTCTCATTTATAGCCAATATGAAATTTCAAGGTTTGACCAGTATGATATATAAGGCGGAATTATGGAATGGAATCCAAGGGCGCATTGATGTGTAGGGATGAACTAGGAGTGGAAACCCGTAACGTTTGATACACGGAAAAAAAACTAGATAAGAGAGGTGCCTTATGGGCCACCTGACAAGTTTAGAAACGACACCCTCACTGTAGGATGCCCTTCCTGGAAACTATACATGGTTTAGAGGACCCTGTCAGGAGTTAAATGGCACCTCTCAGGCTGCCATCTATCAGTGGAGATGGCAAAAGTGAAAGCCTAACGATCACGTTAATGCAATGAGCCAGCTGTGTCGACTCAGCAGTTCATCGCGTCAACGCGGTGAACAGGCTGCGTCGACTTTGCAGTTCATCGCGTCAACGCGGTGAACAGGTTGGGTCGACTCAACAGTTCATCGCGTCAACGCGGTGAACAGGCTGAGTCGACTCAGCAGTTCATATCTGCTCAAAATGGCTTCCTGGAATGCCCCATCGCGTTAACGCACTGAGTCGGCTGCGTCGACTCAGCAGTGCATCGCGTCAACGCGGTGAACATGTTGCGTCGACTCAGCAGTTCATCGCGTCAACGCGGTGAACAGGCTGGGTCTACTCGACAGTTCATCGCGTCAACGCGGTGAACAGGCTGGGTCGACTCATCAGTTCGTCGCGTCAACGCAGTGAACAGACTGCGTCAACCTCTCAGTTCAAATTTGCTCAAAATGGCTTAAGGTATTAATCTTTGATTAAGCTAGGGTTAACTGGATGATTAGTTTAACATCATGTAGTTAGAAGACGCCAATGGGGCTGCCATCTCTTAGAAGAAGGCGCCCTTGGGTCTGCCACCTTCTATTAGAAGGCGCCATAGGGGCTGCCATGAAATTTTAATAGGTTAGTTAAATGATAAAACTTGCGTTATACGGATATATCGTATGGATATGAAGCTAATTCATACCAATTACCTTAGATTGAAGCTAATACATGCTAATCATCTTGGGTATAAGGCTAATACATGCTAATTATCTTAGGTATGAGGCTAATACATGCTAATCATCCTAGATTTAAGTTAACACGTGCTAATCATTCTAGGTTTGAGATTAATACTTGCTAATTATTCTGGGTATAAGACTAATACATGCTAATTATCTTTGGTATTAGGCTAATACATGCTAATCATCTTAGGTATGAAGCTAATACATACTAATCATCCTAGATTTAAGCTAACACATGCTAATTATTCTAGGTATGAGACTAATACTCGCTAATTATTCTAGATATAAGGATAATGCATGAGAAACATGCTGTATATACTTTATATCTATTTGCTAAACATGCAATTGAGAGGGGTTTTGGATTTGTATGTTTATGTTGTTATTAATGTAAGTTCTTGAGATTTTAGTCTTTCTTAGCCCTTTACATACTTTTCGGATCTTCATTTCAATTTTATGTCTTCTGCAAACGTGTTCATCCTTAAGTGCTTTACATTTCTTTCTTCTACATCTTTCTCTAATTCCTCTCCGTTTTCAAGTTATTGCATGTTTTTCCACTTGTTGTCCTGACACATTACTGTTCATACGAGTTGATACCTTCTTTTGTTCCCCAGTTTTTGTGCCCTTCCAATCCTTTTTTCTCTCTGAGTTCTTCATAAAAGTTATTTCTATCTTGTAGATCTATATTTTCTTCTTCTACCACTTCCTCAAACTCTTCTTAGTTTTTAATTTATAATTAATTTTCTACGGTTCTATTGTCTACTCAGTCACTGTTCACCCGCGCCTATAGATCTCGGTTTTTCACATTTTTCACCTTCTTCCTCTCATTTTCTCTCTCTTCACTCTTCATAAAACTTCTTCCTAACCCTCCAATCTACAACTTTCTTTTCTTTCACATATTCTCATTCTCTCTAGATTTTACGTTGTTCTCCTTCTTAGAGCCCCATATTTTTAATATAATTTCATTGTGCTTTCAACTTGGTCTTTTTCAACTTGGTCTTTTTCCACGTTTTTCATCCTCTTGGCTACAATTTCTTCTTTCACTATTTTCAGGTTTTATTTTCTCTAATATAACATCTTTATCATAGTGTATATAGAATATGGTGTAGTCATTTAGCGTAAAACATGTCCGTAAAATAAGTAACATGAATATTTAGTTTATCATGTGATTAGATTAGGTAATCTAACTGATTAGCTAACATATTCTAACAAATTAACTAACATTTTACTTGATCTATGTGAAAGCATGATAGAAATTGCTGTAAACATAGTTTATCGCATGGAACATCGCATGGAGATGAGCTAATACTAATTTTTATCCTAGATTAACTATCTTAGATTAGCTAATGTTTGGTTAAAAGCCTGAGAACACCTACTAAAACATGATGTGTAACCACTAAATACCGCATGGAGATGAGACTAATCACTAATTTTACATGCTAATATAACCTAGATTAGCTATGGTTTGGTTAAAGCTCGAGATCACCTACCTCTTTGGGATGAGAGACTAGGCACAGGAAGAAAAGAGACACCTCTGTAACCTCTGCAACACCTCTGCAACTTCAGAGAGTGTTCCCTTGCAGCAAGTCTTAGAGCTAACGAGATAGAAGGGGAATACGGGGATATATTATAGCATTAGGATCGACAGGTGGGGAGACAAGATCTGGAATAATAGGATCTGAGTGGGATGCCAACTCAAACAGGCTGTTGGTGATGAAATATCGTAAAAGTTGTGGGATGTATAAACTTCCCACTTAACTTCAATGATTTTTATCTTTAAAGATTGATGGAGTTAGTTCATGAAATTTCATGGATAAGATTCTTATATTTTTCTCTATTTTTACATATAATTTTTTTTTAAAATTCTTTTTAAATAAAAAGTAGCATTATTCACGTCACTATTCACGTTTAGTAAATAACGACCTAACATATGTCGTTGTTTAGTGAATAACGACCATGCATTGGTCGTTACTTCTTTTGGAGCATTTTCCTATCACCCTCTGAGGACCGAAATTAGATATATATCTTTTCCATCCTTATGCATCTACTTTAGTTGAATAACGACACCTTACATGTCGTTATTTAATTCGTAACGGTCGAATAACGGTCGTGATTTTGAACGGAGACTTTTCTATTCACTCTACACTAACCAAAATTATCTATATACTCTTTCTCACTTCCTAAATTATATTTATCCTTTAACACTTTATCTATATACCCTTATTTCTTCAAAACAATGATATAATGTAAAAGTTGAAATGTGAAAAATTTTAAATTATGAAAATATGATTTGACATCTTGAAAAATTGATGTTTATCCTTTAAAACCCTATCTGTATAACCTACTTCCTATTCCCTTATAATAGTATAATAAGATGTATTATTAGTTTCCTAAGTGATTGAAAATATAAATTGGTATTTCCTAAAATATAATTTGGCATCTTCTAAAGTATCTATTCATTTTTAAATTATTAATTAAATGGTTTAAATGGTTAATAAAATAGAATTAGAATATGAGTTCAATAGTTAAATATATAGATATATAATTTTTTTTAAAATTCGTACATTTCTATTTTAAAATTCCCGGGTGTTACACCCTCCCCTACTTAAAAGAATTTGGTCCCCAAATTCAATTGTATAAGGGTATTGTCGAAAGTATAGGATACTTACAGTCTAAAATAGTTCTGGGTATCTTCTTTTCATAGATTCCTCGGTCTCCCAAGTTACTTCTTGCTCCGAGCATCGATTCCATTGGATTTTCACCATAGGGATTATCTTGCTCCTTAGAATTCGGACTTCGCGGTCGAGGATCCGCATCGGCCTTTGCTCATAAGTAAGATCTCTTTGAATCACCAAATCAGCATGGTCGATGACATGGGAAGGGTCGTGCACATATTTCTTCAGCATAGAAATATGAAATACATTGTGCACTTCCGAGAGTTGAGGAGGTAAAGCAATACGGTAAGCCACCTCGCCCACTCTTTCCAATGCTTCAAATGGACCGATAAACATTGGTGTAAGCTTGCCCTTAACACCGAATCATCTAATACCTCGGTCAGGAGATACCTTGAGAAATACATGGTCACCCACTTGAAATTCCAAATCTCTCCTTCTGTTATCAACATAAGATTTTTGCCTGCACTGAGCTACCTTGAGTCTCTCTCTGATAAGGTGTATTTTTTCAGTTGAATCTCTAACCATATATGGGCCTAGAAGTTATCTTTCACCGACTTCATCCCAGCATATTGGAGATCGACAACTCCTACCATAAAGCGCCTCGAAAGGTGCCATTTGAATACTGGCTTGATAGCTGTTATCGTAGGCAAATTCGGCTAGGGATAAGTGGTCGTGTCAGCTTCCGCCAAAATCTATAATGCCTACTCTTAACATATCTTCAACAACCTGATTCGTCCTTTCAGTCTGACCATCTGTCTGGGGATGGAAAGCAGTGCTGAAATTAAGTTTCATCCCTAGAGAGTGTTGTAGACCCTTCCAAAAATGAGAAGTAAAGCGCGGGTCTCGATCAGATACTATAGACACAGGAATTCCATGCAATCTAGTAACCTCCTTGATATATAGGGCAGCAAGAACATCAACCGACCATCGACTCTTGATAGGCAAGAAATGAGCCGATTTAGTAAGGCGATCGATGATTACCCAAATTCCATTATATCCGCCCCTAGACTTGGGCAAACCCATGATAAAGTCCATACTGATGTCTTCCCATTTCCACTTGGGGATATCTAGTGGATGCAGTCTTCCAGCGGACTTCTGTGTTCCGCATTCACCTGTTGGCATGTCAAGCATCTAGACACGAAGTCTGCTATCTCTCTTTTCATGTTGGGACACCAAAAGGTTCTTTTTATGTCTTGGTACATCTTAGTGGCTCCAAGGTGGATCGTATACCTCGATCGGTGAGCTTCTTCAAGAATCCTCTTCTTCAGCTCAGGACTGTCTGGTACACATGTCCGTTCATGGTATAATAATCTGCCATCGAGTGCCAACTTGAAATCAGATTTCTCGTCCAGCTTCTCTTTTATTTCCACTAGGGTAGGATCTTCTTCTTACAACCTCTTGATTTCAGCTAGCAAATTCGGATGCACACTTATGAGAGATAGAGTAATACACCCGTCATTCTCATCCAAGCTTATATTGAGTTCAGAGAATTTTTCCAGCAACTTCCACTCTTGAACCATACAGTTGGTTATTAGGGCTCTCGGCTTCCGACTAAGGGCATCTGCTACGGAATTACCCTTACCAGGATGATATTGTATAGTGAAGTCGAAATCCTTGAGATACTCGAGCCAACGCCTTTGTCGCATGTTCAGCTCCCTCTGAGAGAATAGATATTTAAGGCTTTTATGATCGGAGTATACGGTGAATTGCTCTCCGTAGAGATAGTGCCTCCAGATCTTTAAAGCCAATACCACTGCGGCTAGTTCCAAATCATGCACAGGGTAGTTTTCTTCATGCTTCTTTAATTTTCGGGAAGAGTATGCAATGACTCTTCTATTCTACATCAATACACATCCGAGGCCGATACCAGATGCATCGGTATATACCTCGTACTTCTCTCCTTCAATTGGTAGAGATAAGACCAGAGCAGTAGTCAAGAGATCCTTCAAAGTTAGGAAACTCTTCTCACAGTCTTCACTCCATTCATAAGGCACTTCCTTGCGAGTCAATCTGGTAAGAGGGACAGCAATCTTGGAGAAGTCCTTAATAAAACGCTGGTAGTAGTCAGCTAGACCCAAGAAGCTACGAATCTCCGTTGCATTCGTTGGTCGTCCCCAATTTTGTACAGCTTCGACCTTCGCAGGATCAACAGAAATTCCATTCTTTGATATGACATGGCCTAAGAAGGACACTTCTTCAAGCCAGAACTGGCATTTGCTGAATTTGGCATATAGCTTGTTGTCTCGCAATATCTATAATACCTTCTTGAGATGCACTTCATGATCTTCTTCAGTTTTTGAATAGATCAATATATCATCGATAAAGACCACAATAAATTGGTCTAAATAAGGCCTGCAGATGTTGTTCATTAATTGCATAAAAGTTATGGGGGCATTTGTTAGTCTAAAAGGCATAACAGTAAATTCGTAATGCCCATACCTGCTTCGAAATACAGTTTTGTATATGTCTTCTTCTTTGATCCTGAATTGGTGGTAACCAGACCGAAGATCAATCTTGGAGAAATAGTTAGCTCTAGATAATTGGTCGAACAGCTCGTCAATTCTCGGCAGCGGGTACTTGTTCTTGATTGTAAGATGGTTCAACTGCCAATAATCAATGCATAGCCTCAATGTTCCATCCTTCTTTTTAACAAAGAGCACGGGTGCTCCCTAGGGGGGAAGTACTCGGCCTAATGAATCCCTTTTTCAGTAAATCCATTAGCTACTCTTTTAGATCCTTCAACTCAGCGGGAGACATTCTGTAAGGTGCCTTAGACACAGGACCGGCACCAGGAACAATGTCGATTGTGAACGACACTTCCCTTTCCAGGGGTAAACCAGGTAATTCTTCAGGAAAAACATCTGAAAAGTCCCGAATTACACGGATGTCTTCAATTTCAGTCTTCTCGACTTCCATGGCAGTCACAAAAGCTATGAAAGCCACACATCCTTTATTCACAAGTTTGCTAGCTCAAAGAGCTGAGATGAGAGGGGATTTATTCCGAGGGCTAACATAAACTAACTCGGAATAATCCGCAAAAGTTATCTTGCCATGCCGGCAGTCTACCGTTGCTTGGTAGGTGGATAACCAGTTAGCTCCTAATATGACATCATAATGCTCCATATCAAGGCATATCAGGTCGACTGGTAGATTGTTACCTTGGACCATAACCTCACAACTTGGGTAGTGATGCATGATATCAGACTTGTTTCCAAGAGGTGTAGATATTACTAAATCTAACCATTCAGGTTCTTTAGAAAACGAGGCAGTAAATCTCTTGGAAACAAATGAATGAGTTGCACCAGTATCAAATAGAACTTTAGCAGGTTTAGAGCAAACAGTTAATGTACCTTCCATGATTCCTCCTTCCATGGGTTCCGTCCCTCGAAGAGCTTGTAGACGGTCTTGTTTCTTTACCAGACGCTTCTCGTCTTTGTTGGCTTGTTCCTTCATCAAGGGGCAGTCGGGGATTCGATGCTCTCGACTCCCACATCGGAGACACGCTCCCAGTTTCCTCCAACATTCCTCAGTCTTATGACCAGCCTTGTCATAATACTTGCAGATTTCCTTGGAAGGTGTGATGGCGGAAGAAGGCTTATTGCCGATTGTGGAGAAGGGCTTGTTGCTTTTCTGGAACCTCTTCTCTTTGAAAAATTCTCCTCCATTGAAGAATCGCTTCTTGCCAAATGGTGGTTTGAAGTTTCCCGGACTAGGGACGGGTTCCTTCTTGTCCTTGCCTCGAATCCTTTCAGAGAAATCAGTGGCATCTTCCAGCAATTGAGCACGCCGAACCATTTCTGAATAGACTTGGATGTCCATTGGCGCAAGTTGTGTAATATATTGGGGCCGTAGCCCATTGAGGAATCTCCTTGCTTTCATCTTTTCCATACACACCAAGTGGGGTGCATAACGGGAAAGTCTTGAGAATTGGGCCTCATATTCGGCCACCTTCAGGCTCTGTTGCTTTAACGCGGCAAATTCCGCGGCCTTCTTCTCTTGAACACGGTCAGAAAAATACTTGCTGTTGTAGGGTTCAACAAACTCCGCCCAGGTGACGTGGTTGTCGGGCAGTGTTGCTTCTACGGATTCCCACCAACATCGAGCATCCTGTTCCAGTTGGAACGTAGCCAATAGAACCTTCTCTGCATCCGTGCATTGCATTACACGGAAGATCCTCTCAATTTCCTTCAGCCAATTCTCGACATCATCGGGGTCCACCAAACCCGTGAATCTTGGTGGGTTCATGTTACGAAAATCTCGGTGAAGGTCACCAGCTCCACGGTGAGTACCGCCAGCACCGCCTTGCGCCACTTGTTGTAGCGCCAGCGTAAGTCCCTGCACAGTGCGCTGCACCTCGCGCCATTGTGCTCTTTCAGCGGCCATAATCCTACAAAAGAATTAAAGTGTAATAAATATTAAGTTTTTTTTTGGGTTAAAGATCAATTGTCGTTATTAAACTTAACCCATGGCTTTACCCATCTCACCAGGTAAGATCTAAACCAAACAATTCTATCGTTAGACTTACTTAGGAATCTTACCAGGTAAGATCTAAACCTATCCTGAGACATTTCTAACTTTAGACTCGGGTTTTTACCTAGGAAATTATGATCCTAGGCTCTGATACCAAGAAAGAGCTGTCACGTCCCGAGCGCGGAAGCTTACCCGTGGCACGACAGTCCTTTATATAGAACCAAAGCGATCTAGCTAATTAGTGGAGATCTTCCTTAGACAATTTAAAGAGTGCGCAATTGACTAAGCAAATTACTAAGCTTAGAATTGAAACTAACATAAATAGTTTGAGCTATCGATTATTACAACTAACCAAAAGGTCAAATTCGTAGAATCAACTACTAGTCCTCACTCCTTTATTAGTTTTGATCAAAGGAAATACAAATGACATAACTAGATAATACAACTGACATACGTAGGGTCACAATTAACACAAAATAGTGGAATTACAATAACACAACTGACAACACAATTAACATGACAATTGATGACTCCATTCTACACTCATCACTCGGACTCATTCCCTTCCGAGTTCTGGTTGTCATCCAATTCACCTCAAATGTTAGAAGCAACTAGATGAGCGAATCGCTCAGTAGGAATTACATCTCAAGATTTAACATGCTTTAAGTGGTTTACAAGTTCAATTAATGTCAGTAAAGCTATGCATGTAGATGAGTAGATATCAAGGATTGTAAAAATCGGCAAGAGTAGTGAAGGAATAACAAGTGAGAGTATAAAGATTCCAACTCCAATGCAGCAATAGCAAGAGATTCAAGCAAGTAATAACTGGAATTAATAAAATCTTTCCAAGAGAGTAAGAACTCATGTCAAGCAACTAATAGAAAGTAATATAAATTCAAGCATGTAAAACTAGAATTGGCTATTTATCAAGTTCATTCAAGCAAAAACTTTACCCTTCTGCGGGTCTCAAGTCAAATCAATCAAGTAATATCACGAGAATGAGTGGAATGTCTAAAGACTAGCAAGCAAGTACTCCGGTGCAATGCCAAACACCGTGGTCAATAAACTCCCATGGGCACAAGTACCTTCGGGTGCTCCTCTCAAGACCAGACCGGGCCCTATATACACAGCATTAATCATGTTTGTTGACATGCACTCTCATTTGTAGCCAATATGGAATTTCAAGGTTTGACCAGTATGATATATAAGGCGGAGTTATGGAATGGAATCTAGGGGCGCATTGATGTGTAGGGATGAACTAGGAGTGGAAACCCGTAACGTTTGATACACGGGAAAAAAACTAGATAAGAGAGATGCCTTTTGGGCCACCTGACAAGTTTAGAAACGACACCCTCACTGTGGGAAGCCCTTCCTGGGAACTATACAGGGTTTAGAGGACCCTGTCAGCAGTTAAATGGCACCTCTCAGGCTTCCATCTATCAGTGGAGATGGCAAAAGTGAAAGCCTAACGATCACGTTAATGCAATGAGCCAGCTATGTCGACTCAGCAATTCATCGTGTCAACGCGGTGAACAGGCTGGGTCGACTCTACAGTTCATCGCGTCAACGCGGTGAACAGGCTGGGTCGACTAGACAGTTCATCGCGTAAACGCGGTGAACAGACTGCGTCGACTCAGCAGTTCATATCTGCTCAAAATGGCTTCCTGGAATGCCCCATCGCGTTAACGCACTAAGCCGGCTGCGTCGACTCAGCAGTGCATCGCGTCAATGCGGTGAACATGCTGCGTCGACTCAGCAGTTCATCGCGTCAACGCGGTGAACAGGCTGGGTCGACTCGACAGTTCGTCGCGTCAACGCGGTGAACAGGCTGGGTCGACTCATCAGTTCGTCGCGTCAACACGGTGAACAGGCTGCGTCAACCCCTCAGTTCAAATCTGCTCAAAATGGCTTAAGGTATTAATCTTTGATTATGCTAGGGTTAACTGGATGATTAGTTTAACATCATGCAGTTAGAAGGTGCCCATGGGGCTGCCATCTCTTAGAAGAAGGCGCCCTTGGGTCTGCCACCTTCTATTAGAAGGCGCCCTAGGGGCTTGTTTCACACGTCTTTTTCTTTCTTTTACTTTGTTTATTTATTTATTTATTTTTTTTATTTGATTTATTTACTGGCGTGCCTAGATGTCCCACCGGGCGTGCCAGACTTGTTTAGCGGGTCTTTTCGTTCGCCTTTTCGTTCGCGTATCGATCAACCGTTTGGCTAACTGGTAGTCAACTGACTGATTGATGACGCGGGCGTGCCAGTCACATGAGTGACGATTTTATTGTGCGCTCATTCTAACCCATGTCGGGCGAATGTGAGGTTCGGTCGGGACCAGCAGTCCGCCATACCATAAAGGCTATGTCGTTAATTACATCCCCCACGAGGAGGGAACACCTTTGATTAATTGCCGAGATATCGGGCTGTCGAAGCCGGGATAAAGGATACGGAGCAGGCAAGTGATCATGCAGGATGATACGGTTGACTACACACGATTTATTGGGGTGAACCCTAGTACACGGTGGAGGACTTAGGCTCGAAGGCCACCTTCACGTGTAACGAAGCATCCAATCAGGCGTAACCTGACCTTCTGGCAATGTTATTTGATATACCAAGGATACACACATTTGGGCATGCGTTAATGCGATGTGAGTGTGTGGACTAGGGCATAACGGCAAGGATTCGAGGCGTATCGATTCAAGCTTGAACATGCCAATTTTATTTAGTTTATTTGGTTGAGGAACTTGCATCCCTTTGTAATTAGCATAGGAAGTCATCCCATAAGTGGGAGAAGGGTTGGAATGATGCGACGACACGATTCGGAACGAAACCGGTGCAGTGCTTGCGAAGACAGGGGCTAAAACGCTTGAAACGGCGCCCTGAAACGTAGGTAAAAGGTTTAAAACGGCGCCAGAACCGTAGGTAAAAGAGGCAGCCTGTTAAAACGACGTGGGGAGCTGGGGCGCGCCGGGAAGGGCGCGCCGGAAAGGGCGCGCCGGGGAGAGCGCGCCGGAAAGGGCGCGCCGGGAAGGGCGCGCCGAATTAACCCGATTTCAAGGAAACAGGAGCTTCGTTAGTTTATTCACGGATTTATTAAAGGGTTTTGGAGGATTTTGAGAATTTATTAAGTTTATCATTCATCGAATCGGTCCCAAGCTATCCAGCGGTCGAATCACGGGCTCGCGCGAGGTCCGGACTCGAGCGCGGCGATTGTTCCGAGTTTAAACTCGTTCGAGCCGGAATTTCGGCAGCATCTCCCCATCTCAAAGGATTATCGGGGAGACGCAGGGAGTACTCACGTGGCGGAGTAAACCCCTAAAAAGCCGGGTGGCGCAACGGCGGCCGGCAGACCCAAACGGATAGGAAACCCCGAGGGCTAGCCTACGAGGGGCACCATCATTCCGTGGGTTAAAAGGTGATCAGACGAGATGACCGATAAGAGAAGGTAACCCCGAGGGCTAGCCTACGAGGGGCACTCGACTCATAGCCAAATCATGATCGAAAGGGACAGCCAATAGGGAAGAGAAGCCCTCGAGGACTAGCCTGTGAGAGGTTTCCAACCCGTGGCCACCACGATATCCTTGAGGATAGTGGATTTGATGTTGGGCCAAAGCCCTGTTTATATTCACCGAACAGATCATGAGGGTGCATACCATGAAGGGGTATGATCCTGTGATCCACTGGTGATTCATGGGGAATGTCCCCTCTCCCCGTCGGACAAACTCTTCGGGAAAATCGTCATGAGTAGGACAGGACAGGATGCATTCGATAGAAAGGAGTTAATTGGACTATGCACATGATAAACCAGCCAGTTGACTAGTTAGCAAGGGGGATTATGTTGATGTCAGAGTTAGCCTGTTAGCATAGAGAGTAGCTTGTTAGCTTGTAGCTTTCCACAACCGAGGGAGGGCAAACCACTGACCAATCAGCATAATGAACAGAAAGATATTAATACCCACAGACGATGCGTTTTGATTATGGGGATACCCCCATCCCCCTCCATTCATGACTAGGAACGGAAGGAGGGCGATGGGAGAAGGTCCCGAGGCTCTGACCAGGGGAGCATCGAGGTGCCTTCCTCTGGCCAATGGCCCTCCACGGAATAGAAATTGATGCGAGAAGAAACCCCTAGGGAGAGGGTGATATCACTGTTGCCCTTGAAATCATTAGGGCGTATGCATCGGGGAAACCACGGAAAGAAACCTCGATCCAGTATATGGCAACGAATCTTCGGGTGTATATATAGGTATTGATGATTTTATTCAAATATAGAAAGGGCGAATGCCCAGATGGCTCATTACAAATGCTCCGCATCCCATAGTCAGCATTCAAGCCGGAAGCAAGAGGGATAAACAAAGTTAGAAGAAGCAGGGCATCGTGGGCTCATATCATCGCCCAGGATGCTACAGCGTCGTACCCGCGCAGGGGTTTTCCGAGAAAAGTGGAGGAGAAAGAGATGATGAAGGGGGAGAGGGCTCGTATCATCGCCCTTCCCGCTTCATTTACATTACATCAGAAGAGAGAAAACAGAGAGAATCGTCAGAAGCAAATCACGAAACCCACCTAAGCTTCTTCTCTAGAGCAGAGTATCGGAACTAGCTCCTCTTCTCCGACTACGGAGGGCTTCGAGCGAACGGACAGAGGAGGATCGTAGTGGCCCTCAGTGGAAACCCTTTCTTCTCCCCCAAGACTTCTCGCTCTCGGACGATTGGCTCTCTTTCTATTTTTCTCCTGATTTTCCTCTCCCCTCTCTCTTTTTTTCTTCGGATTCGCCCCTTTTCTTTCTATCGAAGGCAGGCTATATATAGCCTTGGGTTAATTCGGCGCCCCAGGAAGAGGCGCGCCGGGTTGACGGCGCCGGGGAAGGCCCCATTGGGCTTTTGCGCGCCGGGTTGACGGCGCCGGGGAACACCCCCCATTGTTCTTGGCGCGCCGGTTTGACGGCGCCGTTTTAACCTGTTCACTTGGCGTGTAGTCCGGTGGGCCCGGAGATGATTCCGGAAGCTCCCGTCGACTGTTCCTCTCACCCTAGCCATCGAAGGGCCTTGATGGGGTGTTCACGAAGCTCTTGATAGGATGAATGGCCTTAAACAAGACTTCGTGTGTGTCCGGTCCGAGCACACGGGTGTCCTACTGACACAGTCTTCGGCACTGTGATTTGTGCTTCTGGCTGAGACGGACTCGTGCTCGAGGCTTCCTTGCAGGATGATGTTACATCCTGGACAATTCCACCTTGAATCGGTGATCAATCGGCCACTAATGGACCCACTATGGCAAGAAGCCGAACCCGTGCCGGGTAATCGGGGTCTTCTGCTGATAGAACCTTCGGCCCCTTGTTACGGATGGCCGAGGACATTCTTCCTCCTTAGGAGAGTCATTGGGTAGACCGTCGTCCTTGGTCGGGCGACGGATGTGGGGTAGCGGCACGACGAGGTCGATGCCGGATCATTGGGTAGGCTTGATCGCGCTGCCGGTTGGTTGCGGGTTTACTTCGACTCTCCTGAGGTAAAGTCCCCGACGTTCCTTTCAAGGTGGCTCAGGGCTTCGTCAGCTTGAGGGGTCCTCTTGATAAGTTGATCTTTATCAGCTTCTGTGGTTCAGTGGGCCGTATCATTCATCTTTGCGGCTTGGTTGCCAAAGGATCATATTTTGAGTGCCAACAAATGCCCCCCAGACGTAGGCGGTTCAAGTGAGGCAGGAATGCGGCGAGGCCTGCGGATGAGCTTCGTTTTGCTGACGAAGGCTCGACCGGCACTTAATTCTGGCGTCGGATGTTGATCCGGTCAGGCAGGAAGCCTGACGACGTTGCTTAAAACGGCGCGACCTTTGCTTCGAGGGTTAAAACGGCGCGGCCTTTACGGCGCGCCTTGGGCCTTTTAGAGGTTAAAACGGCGCCGCCTTCACGGCGCGCCCTGGGCCTTTTGGAGGTTAAAACGGCGCGCCCTCCCCGGCGCTCCAATTGCTTAAAACGGCGCGCCCCGGGGCGCGCCGTTTTAATAGGGGTGGAGCCCCCCCTATATATTGGCCTTCTTCTTTGTTTTTCTTCACGGAAGCTCATTTGTGAGATTTTTTCCTCTCTCTTCATTCCTTTCTCCACCGCGGCGCCGAGTGAGCCTGAGGTTGTGGGCGAGTCTCTCAGGGGTGAGTGGAGTTGTTGATTCGGGTTTTAAACCCAATTCTTCGGGCCCCGGGAGGCTCCTCGTAAGACTTGTCCTCGGAGCTAGATCCCTCGGGTGTCCCATTTGGCCTTGGCTTAGTGCCTATGGCTGCTTTTAGGGGCCGCTCCCTTGGTGGACGGCTTCCACTTTTCTTTTGGCAAACCCCCGAGCTGGGGAGACTCTGCCGAAATTTTGTCAGAAATATTGTTTCGATCCACTAATTTCTGACTTTTGTTTGTTCTTTTCCGGGTGCTGTTTCGCAGACAACATGGCCTCCGGCTCTTCTTCCTCCGTATCCCGGGTCGCCGTGACATGGGGGAATGTCCATTCCCTTGATCGGGGGCTTCGACGTATAGCCGTGGTGGCTGAGTCTTCGGACTCAGAAACCGACACCGTCGACACCGGCCGTCTGTTGATTCTTGACGGCAACCAATTTAGGTATGACCGAGGAGACGACATCAGACGGGACCACCCCAAAGATAAGCACCTGATGGCGTTCCTCGAGCGCTTCAACCTTGGCGGGAAGCGTGATTTAATTCTGGTCCGCCGAGCTGAAGGAGCGCTACTGGCGGAGCGGGACAGCCTGACTGAGTCAGTCACCTATGGTATGCCCATGTACATCCCCGGGGAACCCAGGAAATGGGGGGCCATGCTCGGAGTGTAGGAATTATCCCCCGAGGCCGGGATGCTGACGAGAGCGCCGCAATACACACCAGCTCGCTGGAATGAAACCGCCGGCCGCGTTGACAGGGAGAAGCCCATATATGGTCTATTCCTCGCGCCGCTCTATTGGGGATACCGGGACGAGCCTTTTCTTTTGGACTGCTTGGCGGTCCGGTTCAAACATCAAATTTCAGTGGGGTGGTTTGGGGAGCTCAAAGCCACCGATACTCACGCCTTCAGACCGGGAGCGGTTGAATTTACAGACTTCGTGTTGCGGCAATACGCCCCCATCTTGGTGCACGCCGGAGTTTATCAGAGCGTGTATGCTTCCCGGTATAGATACCCGATCTCCCGAGGTCTATGTTGCGGGATGATTGAAGTCTTCTACCCAGAGTACAATACTTTCTACACTGCAGAAGGTGAAACTTCATTGGATTTATGGAGCCTTTCTCAGATAAGCGGCCTGCCGATAGATGGAGAGCCGTATGAAGAGGTTTGCTTCGCAGACTGGCTGAAGGACCAGACGGATGGTGAAGGCAACTACTTCACGGGCTTCGCCTATCGTTATCTGATGAAGGCGTATCGCACCCTGCTGCGCCTGACACTTGACCCGCGGGAAGCGCGAAAGCCTGGTGAGAAGAGGCGCGTGCGGATGGGCACGTGGCTTCAATATTTCTTTGGTGGGGAGCAGCACTATGAGGACTTCCCCACAGTGGTTCCGACAGCGGTGGCGCGGAAGAAGAGGGCTTGGCGTCAAGCAACATATCCTACTGTCTCAGGGAGAGGGCGGCAGGCCGGCCCGAATCCCACAGGAGTTGACGCAGTTACATACTGTGCTGCGTACTTGACATATTGGCTTTGTTCATTCGCCCTTCCCCAAGGAGACGAGATGGTGATCAGGCCGGAGGCGATTTACCCTGCCTGTTTGATGGCTTGGGGGACGAAGCTGTCCCTGTGCCCTGTGGCTTTATGCCTTATATACAAAATGTTGGGGGATTTGCACAAGTCGAGCATCCCCAGGAATTCGCGGACAGTTGGTCCCCTCCACTTTTTTAATGCCTGGGTCTGCACCCTATTTCCGGAAGCAGCTCCCCGGTCAATGCAGTCAGATCGTCCTTTACCGCGGATGATCGAATTTGCCAGTGCTGAACCATCTTCACTGGCGGACCAGCTTTTCGCCATTCGGGGGAAATTGACGACAGTTCCAACAGATTCCCCTGGCGTTCTGCATTTCTGGAGTTTGGCTGCCAGCTCCAGCCCTCTTGTCAACAGGATGCGGCAATGCCGATTATTTGAGACAGAGGAATTTATTCATCAGCTGACCGGGTCGAAGAGCACAAGGCCAATCTTGGAGCCGGAACTGGTGGAATGGGCGTTGTCTATTCGCCCCAGTGTCCTAGTCTTCAGGAAAAGCGGCTTGTAGTGGCTGGAGCCGTATTATCCTTTCCATTTCAGCCAGAATTTTGGGTATGACCAGCAAATTCCTTCTTCTTCAGCCCGATTCAATCTGTTGAATAGACACTGGGCTGGTTAGACGGCTACTGATGAAGCCCGTGGATGGTGGGACTACTTCTATCGTCGAGAGGATGTATCATTCAGGGTGCCAACCCCGGCTCGCCTGCCCCGAGTGACTCCAGACTTCATCAAGTGGTGGAATGCACGAACGGGCTTTTATCGGAATTTCCGGAAGGATTGCTGGCATGCTGCCGAACGCCGTTTTTTAGACTCCCAGCGGGAGCCCATTCTGGATGTTGATCCATCCTACTTGAAGAGGCTGAAATCTTGGTCCAATACTGAGGTGGCGGCATATGTAGAAGCCAGGAAAGCTGCGAAGGGCAAGTCGTCCCGAGCCGACCCGAAGATGCCAGAGATCCAGAGGGATGATTATATTAAGACTCTCTGGGGGCTGTGCCGGGTTAGTAGTGAGAGGGTTGCTCTCCAGATGATCCCCCTTCCGGTGGAAGAACCCCTTCCTAGTATGGCGAGCTGGCGCCCGGAAGTCGACCATTTTCATCCTTATCGGACCTTCATCGGGAGGGAAAACAGGCGGGCTGACTTGTACACCAACACCCCCTGGATATTCGCCCTACTTCATTCTCATGGGCTTCCAGTTGACAGTCCGTTAGAAGCCATTCGGAACCATCAGCTTCAAATATCCTTCAAGTATGTCGACGGCTGGGGATTCGACCACTTGAGCTTATATCATCACTTGTCCTCCTGCGGCCATGAAGATTTGGCCCAACTGACGGAGAAAAGTGAAACAATTGGTGATGTATGCTGGCTGATCCGCGAGGCGGCTTCCCGGGACAAGGCGCCAGTATTGCTTTACTGGCCACTCAGTCCTCGATATACGGGGATGCCAGGTAATGCTTGTTTTCTTCTTCAGCCCTGGAGCTGCTTCCCCTATATTCAGTGTGCATCTTCTTACTCATGTGTTTTCGCAGCCCGCCTTTCTGCGGGAGCGACTCGACACTGTAGGGAGCTGATATCTAAGGCGGAGAAGCCTTCATACTTCAATACTCCAGAGCCGGGTCCGACCACGACGCCATTACCCCCTGGGGACTCACGGAAGCGGACCAGGTCTCAGGTCAGGGAGGCCATCAGCAGGGCTAAGAAAGCCAAGAGGGCAGAATCCCGTGCTACTCGGGCACGTCGGAGGAAGGCTGCTGAAGAGGAGTCTACGGTTCCCCTTCCTCGAGTTCCGTCATTTTCTGAATTTGAGGCCGCCCGGACACAAGGGCCTGAAGGCGAAGGTGACTTCTTATTCTTGCATGGCTTATTTGCTTGTTTCGGCTGCCTGGGCTGACCATCTTTCTTTTCAGTAGCTGCCGGCACTATTCCTGCCGTTGTTGGGTTGGAGGCGGCAACCGGAGCTGCTGCTGGAGAGAGAGAGGGGGAAGTCCCCTTGACCTCTGTTGAGGGCGACTTGCCTTCACCGACACCCCATCGAGAAACAGAAGGTAATTTGCAGCTCGCCCGTAGAGCTCAGTGGCATGTTGTAATTTCAGTCAAGTCCTGATTGTTTATTGTCCTTTGACTCCAGTCGACATTCGGCCCACACTGCTCCCTGAGGTTGGTGCCTCGGCAGGGGTTGTCATCGGAGAGCAAGGGCTTCCAAGGGACCAGCCCCTGGATACTTCGCCGATAGATGTTCCCGAGATGGCGATCGCCGAGGAGGTTCTGGATAGAGGGCCTCCTCTCAGCGGCCCGGTTCATGCTCAGGTCCTGGAGATCAGAGGACAAGCAGAAGAGTCATCCTCTTCTGAACAGGTTGATTACGGCGGCGGCTCCGGCGATGATGAGGGGTTCCCGATGGCGGACACCGAGGGTGAGGACGCCGGGGCTTCATCAGCTTATGAGAGCGACCTGCCAACGTTTAGCCCTCCGAGGCTGTTGGGAGCCGAGCACGGGCCATCATACCCGGCTACAGGAGAAGGGCCAGAATCTTCAGAGGCCACTTTGGGAGGCCTAAATATAGTGCCGGTTGAGGTAGGAAGTATTCCGATTCCCACTTGCAGCACTTCTTTTAATTTTCAAGCCAGCTGGCTGATGTACATATATGGAATGCAGGCTGAGGTGGTACCGCCGGCTATAATGGTCCGCATACCCCTTCCAGACGTGGACATGGGTCAGTCGGCCTTCCCACCAGTTGTACGTCCCATTGCCCTGCGGCTTCCACGGACCTATGCTGCTGCAGCGGCCCCAGAGGAACCCGGTGTGACTGCCGAGGTTTGCGGCCTGCCCGACGTTGCAGGGGCTCAAGCCCTGGTTGCCGGTGATGAGTCATTGCTGAAGCCGAGCGACCCCCCGGAAATAGAGGCAGGGGAGATTATTGCAGGCGAGGCCGATATCATTAAAACTCTGTCGATCACAGAGGGCTCTCCTGCCTCAGCGGCCGGTGAGACTGCTCAGAAAGAGCAAGCGCCCTCCGTCGCCGACACGGTTGTTGTAGCCTCACCGCAACGGGCGGGCAAGGAAGTTGCCATCGTGGAGGTTCCTCCAGTTGATGTAGCCGCAATAGTCGGGCCGGATGTGGGCGTCGTACAGACTATGCCGTCGACGTCCCTCGGGGTGGCCGACGATATCTGGGCCGAGGTAGATAGCAGGGTAGACTTTCAGCTCCCCGAGACTTCGCCACTGGGCCTACAATTTTCTGGAGACATGGTGTGGCAGTCTCTGGATAACCTCCAGCGGGCCATGTTAGCTTCTCCGGACCTGACTTATCTGCAGCTGAGAAGCTTGATAGATCATCTCTCCCGATCGCTTTTGGCATTCGGCTGCCCAATGGATGATTGGACCCCGCGGGTCGTGATGTTGTTAAAACATGCCAACAGGCGGGAGTTCCTCAGTCGAGAGGTTTCTGATCAGCTGACTGCCGCGAAGCTGGAGAAGGTAGATTGCTGCACCGCCGTTAGTTCATTGAGGATGACCGTGGGACAGCTGAGAAATGTTGCCAGCAATATCTCGGAACGTCGGATGCTCCTCACGGCGCGGATGGACGAGTTGCGCTCGGAACTTGCTAAGGTCAAAGCCGAGCTGCAGGAAGGTGAGCGCCTAGAGGTCCAGACAACGGAAGAGGCTGACCTGGCTGAAGGACAACTTGCCTCGCTAGACGAGAGGTTATCTCAGCTGACAGCCACCGAGACCCGTTTGCAAGAGTTGACACGATACCCTTCGCTGGGCCTTTTAGACTTGGCAGATATCTTCCGGCGCCCTCTGCCGTGACCTTGCTTTTTTCTTTCTTTCTTTCTTTTTTTGTAATGCTCCTTTTTGTCTTCGGAGCTCATGTACCCCCGGGGGATGCCCCGGGCAAAAAATGTGTTCCACCCATTCTCATTAAATGGAAATATTTCTTTTCGTCGCCATCAATCGCGACTTCTTTTCCTTCTTTCTTTTCTTTATTCTGGATGGTCACCCGAACCTAGGGATACTTGCTGATGGCGCAGGAGAGCGCTCATGCCTTCAAGGAAGGGGTGAGGTGTTCGCTCCACCGCGACGTAGCCGTTCCCGGGACGGGGCCTTTGCCAATGTGGGACATAGGTAGCGTAGGCAGATGCACCTGGCGAACCTTGCCGCTGGTGATGAGAGGTGTGTTATGACCCTTGACACGGGTCAAATGTTGATGCCATGATGTTTTGTTGGTCAGCGAGGGCGGAGGGCCCAGGTTAGAGAGTAGTCGACCGATCTTGTCGATGGTGACAAGGGTCGAAAAGGGGTAGACGGTCTTGCCGATGGTGACAAAAACCGGATAGGTAGCGACCGATCTTGCCGATGGTGACAAGGATCGAAAGGGGATAGGCGGTCTTGCCGATGGTGACAAGAACCGGATAGGTAGCGACCGATCTTGCCGATGGTGACAAGGGTCGAAAAAGGGTAGACGGTCTTGCCGATGATGACAAAAACCGGATGGGTAGCGACCGATCTTGTCGATGGTGACAAGGGTCGAAAAAGGGTAGACGGTCTTGCCGATGATGACAAAAACCGGATAGGTAGCGACCGGTCTTGCCGATGGTGACAAGGGTCGAAAAGGGTAGACAGTATTGCCGATGATGACAAAAACCGGATGGGTAGCGACCGATCTTGTCGATGGTGACAAGGGTTGAAAGGGGTAGATGGTCTTGCCGATGGTGACAAGAACCGGATAGGTAGTGACCGATCTTGCCGATGGTGACAAGGGTCGAAAGAAGGGTAGACGGTCTTGCCGATGGTGACAAGAACCGGATAGGTAGCGACCGATCTTGCCGATGGTGACAAGGGTCGAAAAAGGGTAGACGGTCTTGTCGATGATGACAAAAATCGGATAGGTAGCGACCGGTCTTGCCGATGGTGACAAGGGTCGAAAAGGGGTAGACGGTCTTGCCGATGATGACAAAAACCGGATAGGTAGCGACCGGTCTTGCCGATGGTGACAAGGGTCGAAAAGGGTAGACGGTATTGCCGATGATGACAAAAACTGGATGGGTAGTGACCGATCTTGTCGATGGTGACAAGGGTCGAAAGGGGTAGACGGTCTTGCCGATGGTGACAAGAACCGGATAGGTAGCGACCGATCTTGCCGATGGTGACAAGGGTCGAAAGAAGGGTAGACGGTCTTGCCGATGGTGACAAGAACCGGATAGGTAGCGACCGATCTTGCCGATGGTGACAAGGGTCGAAAAAGGGTAGACGGTCTTGCCGATGATGACAAAAACCGGATAGGTAGCGACCGGTCTTGCCGATGGTGACAAGGGTCGAAAAAGGGTAGACGGTCTTGCCGATGATGATAAAAACCGGATAGGTAGCGACCGGTCTTGCCGATGGTGACAAGGGTTGAAAAGGTATGACAATAGATGTATATTACCGGGATATCGGATGAAGACTCCGCCACGACCTCGAAAGGGGTCTTCCGGACAGAGAATGAATCATCACTATTCAGCATTCATTTTTATTCACATTACTGACCTAAGCGCCCTTTCGGGTTTTCGCCGAAGCCAGCCCCCTCTTGCTTTTGCCCACGCGCCCTTTCGGGTTTTCACGCGGCGGGGTACCCGATTTTGCCTGCGACGCCCTTTCAGGTTTTCGCCACAGCCGGGTTATAGCCATTTTTGCACTTGACCCGATGTGGGAGCAAGTCTGGCGGGGTATCTCTATTTTTAACCCCATTTTCTTTTCTTTCTTTCTTTTTCCCTTTTATTCGGAATGCGAGCCGAGAGAGGGTAGCTTGATCAGGGTGGAATGCCGCTAACCAAGGAGAAGTAGCTCGATTAGGGCGGAATGCCGCTAACCAATGAAAAGTAGCTTGATTAGGGCGGAATGCCGCTAACCAATGAAAAGTGGCTCGATTAGGGCGGAATGCCGCTAACCAAGGAAAGGGTAGCTTGGTTAGGGCGGAGTGCCACTAGACCAAGGAAAGGGTAGCTCGGTTAGGGCGGAGTGCCACTAGACCAAGGAAAGGATAGCTTGGTTAGAGCGGAGTGCCACTAAACCAAGGAAAGGGTAGCTCGGTTAGGGCGGAGTGCCACTAGACCAAGGAAAGGGTAGCTCGGTTAGGGCGGAGTGCCACTAGACCAAGAAAAGGGTAGCTCGGTTAGGACGGAGTGCCACTAGACCAAGAAAAGGGTAGCTCGGTTAGGACGGAGTGTCACTAAACCAAGGAAAGGGTAGCTCGGTTAGGGCGGAGTGCCACTGGACCAAGGAAAGGGTAGCTCGGTTAGGGCGGAGTGCCACTAGACCAAGGAAAGGGTAGCTTGATTAGGGCGGAGTGCCACTAGACCAAGGAAAGGGTAGCTTGGTTAGGGCAGAGTGCCACTAGACCAAGGAAAGGGTAGCTCGGTTAGGGCGGAGTGCCACTAGACCAAGGAAAGGGTAGCTCGATTAGGGCGGAGTTCCACTAGACCAAGAAAAGGGTAGCTCGGTTAGGGCGGAATGCCACTAAACAAGGAGAAATAACTCGATTAGGGCGGAATGCCGCTAACCAAGGAGAAGTAGCTCGATTAGGGCGGAATGCCGCTAACCAAGGAAAAGTAACTTGATTAGGGCGGAATGCCGCTAACCAATGAAAAGTGGCTCGATTAGGGCGGAATGCTGCTAACCAAGGAAATGGTAGCTTGGTTAGGGCGGAGTGCCACTAAACCAAGGAAATGGTATGTTCCGACCGATCACTCGGGGTGTGTCGGCTGCGCCGCATGATACAGCTTAATGTGTTTTCCGTTGAGGGGAGAGAACTGGATGACTCCTTTGTGGTCTACAAGGACGTAGGCACCCCCTTCATATACTCGGCGGACGATATACGGTCCGACCCAGTTTTCGACCAGCTTCCCCTTGGGGTTAGAGGCCATCACTTCTCTTCTTTTGACCATCACCAGGTCTCCTTTCTTGAACTCTCGACCCTTGACTAACTTGTCAAAAGCACGGGCCATGCGAGCTTGGTAGAGTTGGATGTTTTGTTGCGCCTGGAGGCGTTTTCCTTCGAGCTCAGCGAGCTCTTCCAATCTTCTTTCTGCATTGGTCTGCTCACCACTGACTAATCCGTGCTGGATGGCAACTCGCAATGAAGGAACTTCAAGTTCAATCGGCACTACAGCTTCCGACCCATAGACAAGGGAGAAGGGTGAACAGCCGGTTGGGGTCTTGTAGACAGTACGATAAGCCCAAAGTGCTTCGTACATCCTTTCTTCCCAATCCTTTTTGTTAGACTTGACAGTCTTCGCCAATAGTGTGCACAAGGTCTTGTTAAAGGCCTCTGCTAGTCCATTGGCTTGAGGGTTGTAGGGGGACGATGTCCTCCAGTCAATTTTGTATTTGTCGGCCAGCCGATAAACCTTCTGATTTCTGAAATGGCTGCCGTTATCAGAGATGATTCGGCTGGGGATCCCGAACCGGAATATTACATTCTGCCGGAAGAATCTTGCAACTAGTTCTCCGGTCACATCTCTTAGTGCTACTGCCTCCGCCCATCTGGAGAAGTAGTCTGTAGCTGCTAAGATGTATCTGCACCCTGATGAAGATGCTGGCAGTGGCCCTACTACGTCCGTGCCCCAGCAAACGGCCAACTTGGTAGGATGGGATGCAGTGGCACTGGGGGTCTTCTCGCCACATTAGCGTGCTCTTGACATTTCTGACAAGCTTTGGCAAACTTGCAGCAATCATTAAATATAGTGGGCCAATAGTAACCCAATTTCTTTATCTCTATCTTCATTTTCGACCGGCCTGGTGTGCCCCGGCTGATCCTGCATGAACTTCTTGCATCACCTGTCCCGCTTCTGCTGAAGACAAGCAACGGAGTAGGACTTTCCTTCGGGCATCTGCCATAATTCGGAACAAGGTCCCGCTTCTCATCTCGTAAGAATCCTTGATCCTCAGGAGCTTCATTCTTTGTTCCTTTTCTTTTGGAAGTTGCTGGTGTTGAAACCAGCGTAGGAGATGCTCTCGCCAGTCGGGCTGCTGAACCCCTTCGATGACTGCTACTTCCATCTCTTCTTCGTCGGCCAGAACCTCTATTACGCTGGGGACCTGTCGGCGGTTGATCACTGTTATATTCAGGCTTGTGTCTGGCGGGACCGCCAATGAACTGGCCAGCTTAGCGAGGGCGTCTGCCTGAGCATTCCGGCCTCGATTGATGTGCTTGATGCTGATGGAGTAGAATCTTGACATCAGGCGAGTTGCCAAATGGTGATAGGGGAGGAGCTCTTGCTTTCGCACCTCGAACTCTCCCTCCAGCTGTTTTATAACTAGCATGGAGTCTCCGAAGGCTTCCAGCATCTGAATTCCCATGGACAGAGCAATCTGCAACCCGATTATCAGGGCTTCATATTCTGCTTCATTGTTTGTGCATTGTTTGTTTATGGAGCAGGAAGTATGCACCACTTCTCCTTCTGGGGACTTCAAGACTATGCCTGCCCCCGCTCTGACCCTGGATAACCCGGTAGCAGAAGTGTCAATTCTGGAAGCACCATCAAAGTATAGCTGCCATAAGGAAGGCTGTACTTGGGCGGCTTCTAGGGTTTCATCCTCGGGAAGTTCGGTTCCCACGGGCTTTCCCCGGGTATCGGATGTTCAGCAAAGAAGTCCGCAATAGCTTGACCTTTGATGGCTTTGCGCGGTACGTAGGAGACATCAAACTCCATAAGGATTACCGCCCATTTGCCTAGGCAACCTTTGAGTGCCGACTGGGACATAATATATTTCAGGGGATCCTCCTTGGACACCAAGCTGATTTCATGCGACAACATATAATGCCGGAGCTTTTTGACTGCGAAGACTAGTGCCAGGCAGATCTTCTCAATATAAGTATATTTTTCTTCAGTTCTGACCAGTCTCCGACTGAGGTAATAGAGGGCTTGTTCTTTCCCTTCTTCATTATTCTGGGCCAGCATTGCCCCTAGAGAATTATGCGTAGCTGCTATATACAGTATCAACGGCCGTCCTTTCACTGGTGCGCCCAATACTGGAGGAGTCTTCAGATAGTCTTTTAGCTTCTCGAAGGCTGTCTGACAATCTTCATCCCAATAAAAGGGAACATCTTTCATCATCAACTTGTGAAAAGGCTGGCATCGCCCTGACAAATTGGAAATGAACCGCCGGATATAAGCCAGGCGGCCCTGTAGTGACCTCAGCTCGGAGATGTTCCTTGGTGGAGGTAACTCCTGTATTGCCTTGATCTTTGCGGGGTCTATCTCGATCTCCCGATATCGGACGACGAAGCCCAAGAATTTTTCGCTCGACACTCCGAACGCACATTTCATAGGGTTCATTTTAGCTCATGCTGCCTCAGCCTCTGAAAAACAATCCGGAGGTCTTGCAGGTGATCTTCCTTTCTTCTGGTTTTGACCACCAGGTCATCTATGTAGCACTCGACCTTGTGGTAGAGCAATTCATCAAAAATTTTGGTCATTGCGCGCTGATAAGTTGCGCCAGCATTCTTCAGTCCGAATGGCATTCTCTTGTAATGATAAATGCCTTTAGGAGTTCGGAAAGTAGTATGGACCCGGTCATGCTCCGCAATCCAAATCTGATTGTAGCCGGAAGACCCGTCCATGAATGACAGGGCTTCATGGCCGGTTGTAGCGTCGATCATGACCTCGGTTATTGGCACCGGAAAGTCATCTTTAGGGCAAGCTTTATTTAGATCCCGGAAGTCAACACAAATCCGGATCTGTCCACTCTTCTTTTTCACAGGGACGATATTTGCCAGCCATGTGGTGTACTGATTTTCTTCAACAAACCCCACATCAATGAGCTTGTCTACTTCAGCACAGATTCGGGTGATGAGCTCTGGCCTCATACGCCGCGGTGGTTGCTTCACCGGCTCGGCTTCGGGACTGATTGTTAGCTCGTGTTGTGAGACAGCAGGGTTTAGACCTGGCATCTCTTTATAAGTCCAGGCGAAGCAATCCCGGTATTCTAGTAGTAGTTGAATGTACAGCTCCCGTTCTTCTGGGGACAGTTGGGCACTGAGGAAGGTAGGCCTAGGGTCCTCCTCATTTCCCAAGTTGACTTCTATTAGTTCATCGACTGTGGCTTGGCCTCCGTCTTCTATTTCCGGAGGTGCCGGCTGGAGGTCGACGAAGTCTGGAATACCATCTCGAGGGTCGAGCACTTCGACCTCCTCGTCGGACACCGCCAGAGCTTCATGGGGTCTCTTGCTCTCTTGTGCTAGCGGCTGTGTGGATGGATCTATTGACACTTCTGTTGCCACTGCAGCTCCCGAGGGTGAGAGAACAGCTTCAGTGCTTGCAGATGAGGTTGCAGCCGTGACAGGCCAGTAGCTGTTTGCCGCCGGATTCGGACAGCATATTGGATTTGTAGCAGAAGTTGAGGGAGTCTCGCCTTCTGGGACAGTTGAATCTTCCGCAGAAGTGGCTTTTTCTTTTCTGGTAGCCGGCTCCCCTTGATTGGAGTAAACCGAGGCTTCGTTGACCGGCAGAAAGGATGTTGAAGTCGTCATTAGTATGACCCCTGTAGGGGGAGAGACTCCTACTTCTTGAATGTCTTCGGCTCCGCTGCTGCTAGCCGTATCAAATTTGGTTTGAAAGGCCGCTTCCTCAGGACGGACCTGCTCCCAGCATCGGCAGGAGATCGAGGTCTCCATTTGTTGATTCCCGGATAGAGCCAATTCAGCATATTCGACTTCCGCCGGATATTCATCAAAGGTTGCCCCCAGAGGGCTGTCTTCAGTTGGATAGAAGGTGGAGATGGTATCCACCTCATACCGCCCACTGTAATAGTAGTCTTCCAGGGTGAAGCCCAGACCCGGATGTTGAGAGACACGTCTCATTTCTTTGTCCAGATTTGCAGGATACCACATCTTCTGGAAAGCTTCCTTGCGTTTTTGAGATTGATCGGGAGGGATGTGTTGCTTTTGAAACATCATGGCCGTCCGATCAGTGGTAAATGCCAGGCCCTGAACAGGAACCCGCGGGTCGGCTAGATCCTCAGGGAGGCTGCAGTCTGTGTCTTCCTGAGTGGGATGCTCCTCAGCTGTATAGAACAAGCTGCTGGGCCCATCTTCTTGTGCCACCTCCCAGGCTTTGAAAGGTTCGACAGTGGGACCATCGAGGCCGGAGACTGGCTTGGTGAGGCCGGCCGGGACTCCGATGCGGTCGTGCTGTCGATCAACATGCACTTCCTTAGCTTTGGGGTATAATGCTGGGGGTGTCACCCTGCCGACATTTCCAGAAGCCGTGATGTGGGAAACCACCTTCGGCTTGACATATCCGCGCGGCGGTGGTGGATACCAACCGTCACCCGATTTGTTCTTCGATGCCCCTGCGGGGGCTTCAATTTCAGAAACCTTCCGGGGAGACCCCGTATATAGGTTGGCGTCCGCCAAGTGACATTCAAACACCTCGAATGGATGGATGTCAGCAAATATCCTCTCCTCCTTCCCCTGGAGGCTGTATTTGATGCATTGGTGGAGCGTGGAGGGCACCACCCTATTTTCATGCAGCCATGGACGGCCGAGCAGTGCTTTATAGGAGGTGCGAGAGTCAATGACATGAAACTGCACCGTTGTAGTGAAATCTGCCAGGGTCAGTGTGAACTCTGCCACCCCCATAGATACTTCACATTTTTGGTTGAAGCCAGCGATACGCATATCCCCGACTTTTTCGAGATGCACATTGAAGTGGTACCTCTCGTATATTCTTTATGGCAGGATGTTGACCGCTGCGCCAGGATCGACCAGAATCCGGTTCAGTTCTCTTCGATTCAGGTGCCCTTTCATATATAGCGGCCTGTTGTGACTGGCAGTAGGCAGTAGCATGTCTTCTGGAGGGAAGGTCATACTGGCTTCTGGTATAGCCTCAGCTATGCAGGTTTCAAAATGAGCAGGCGTCTGCAGAGCAGTGATGATCGCCTGTCGAGTTTCTTCACTCAAGGAGAGAATTTCCCAGATCGTAAATCGAGCGGGGAGCTTTTTGAGCAACTTCATTATTCGGCTCCCAGCCCGGACATTGGAGAGCTTCATCTCTTCAGCCCATCTGGGCTTGGAAAGGTTTTGATTCGCGGGCCCTGACGGACCTGCTTCGCCTTCCTCGGACTCGGCACCCTCTTGACTGGCATCGGCTGTCGGGTCTTCTTTATTAGCTGCTGTAGGGCAAGCCCCATCTGCATTTGCATCCTCAGGGGGTTGCGCTGACTGCGGGTGAATGACCCCGGGTGTAGGGTTAGCCTCCTGACAAGGCTGCTTCCCCTTCGACATCTTCATGAATTCAAGGAATGAAGGGACTGTCTTGCCCCCAGTCTTGCTGTATAGACCTGACGGAGGAGGGATTTGTACTCCCTTAACTTCCGGCGGAGGTGTCTTGTAGGGTTGCTCCCCTCTGAACATAATGTTGTGATTGGGTGGTGGCTGGCGCCCCCATTTCCGGCCTGACCGAGTGGCATGTGCAGCAGTTGCGACCTCGGTCTTGCCTCCCCCAGCATGGGGTGTGAAGCAAATTTCTTCTTCTTCCTCTTCTCCGGGCAGGTTGAAGAGTGCTGACAGGGTATTGCAGGAGACGACCTGTGTTTTATGGGCCCCAGCGGCCTTTCTTTTCTTTTTCTTTTGCTTTTTCTTCTTTTTGGTTTCTGCAGGTGCTTGCCCCCAGAACAGGTTGCTCTCTTGAGGTGGTGCTGCTTCAGCTTCCTCCCCTTGCTTGAGTGAGAGTTGCTCCAGCTCTTGCCATGGGACGTGGTCCCGTACCAGCAGAGGTTTCAGTTCGGGCTGTACATATTCATCTAGCCCTTCAATTAGGTGTTGCAGTCGAAGGACCCCAGGATTGGTTTCCTTGATCACTGGCAGCGGAGTTTGTCTCCTCCTGTTGGGTGTATGTATTCTGACAGCTGTAGGTGGAGTGACCCATACGGGTGCTACCACTGGCGGAGCAGGCCGGGGTGTAATGCCACGGATATGTGCCCCCTCTTTTGGGCGGGGTGCCCTCTTCTTCTTGTGCTTCACAGGGATTTGCTGCCACCCCTGCTGCTCCTTCACGGGCTCCAGGAAATGGATTTCGTAGGTGCTCCGTGTGCTTGCTTCAGAGATCTCCTCAGGTAATGCCTGGTAGAGGGAGACCATGTTGACTGCTGCTCTTCTGGGAGGAGCTTCATGTGGCTGGGGAGGGTCTACTTTGTACTCTCCCAGCTCTATTTCATTCTTCTTCACCATTCCTTCAATGATGTCTTTGAAAACATAACAGTCTTCGATTGAATGTCCCAACATCTGGTGGTAGGGGCAGAATCTTGGACTGTCTCTTCTTTTGAGGTCTTCTGGTCTTCTTGGTTCAGGCAGAGTGACCATACTGTATTCTGTTACCCAGTCAAACAGGATCCGGGTCTTATCCTTAGGAAAGGAATAAGCCTTCTTCATTTTGTCCCTCAACGAAGGACCTTCTTTGTCATCTGGAGCTTTTGCAGGTTGCGGGGGAGCCGCTTTCTTGCCTTTCTCCTTCTGTTGTTCGAACGCCTTGATATCAAGCGCATTCGCTTCTTTAGGTACGGGGCGCCGTTCCGCCGCCTTGCCTTTCTGGGCTATGCTGGCAGTTGACGTCGGGACAGGCTTGGCTAGAAAAGCTTCCACCTCAGCCACGACATTATTCAGCCGGTCGAACGACCGTATTTCCATACCAATCATCTTTTCCAGGACCTCCCTCCTGAGATTTTGCTTACATATTTGCACAGCGTCCTCCTGGTGCGGAGGCCGCTTGCATCTCATTCCGAGGTTCCTCCACCTCTTGATGTAGTCAAGGGCTGTCTCATCTGCCCTTTGTTTTGTTGAATAGAGCTCGGCCACGGTGACCTCCCTCTCTGTGACATGGAATCTTTCCCTGAACTTCCTCTGCATATCTGACCAGTCACTGATTGACCCGGCCGAGAGGCTGGAGTACCATTCAAATGCGAGCCCCGTCAGCGAGGACCCGAAGAATTTCAGCAAATATGACTCGTCGGTGGACAGATCACCCATAACGGTCATATAATATGCAATATGCTCTTTTGGGGAACCTTTCCCGTTGAATTTGTCAAATTTGGGCGGCTTGTTGACTCCCGGGGGAAGTCGCTTAGCCGCATGGTGTTGCGGGTAGGGCACCCGATAGGCATCGAATGCGACGTAGTCGCCTTCGCTCTTCTCTGCGAGCTTCAGCTCGATCATCCTTTCCACCATCATCCGGTTCACGACCGTGGGGTCGACTGGCTCCGGATAGAAGTGTGCTGGCTGCAGGTATGGGGTGACCAGGGTGGTCGCCTGTGGAGGATGCAGCAGCGGGGGTGTTGGGTGCACCTGAGGAAGCACCGGAGGTAGCAGCGGCTGAGGCTGTGGCGGCCGCTGTTGTGCTGTCGTCACAGTTGGCTCCGACGGCTGGGGTAGTGTATAGAGCGGTGGAGGGTCGTCTCGACGAGTCGCTCCCCGGGATGATTCACCCTGGACTTCGGGTGGTTTGGAGGCCGATGAGTGTTCAGTTTTCTCCATCAGCTGTTTCTTCAGGGAATCTATTTCCCGTTGATATCTTTGCAGCAGCATCAAGACTGATGGATCTATAGTGGCGGGGACACCTTCTGTTGTCTCCCCGGACGTACCCTCAGGCAGGATGTCGAGGAGTACGTCGTCTTCTTCTTCCGTCGTCACCACATTAGCGGTCAAGACGGGGGCTTTATCATCCCAGTGGAGGTAGACCTGGGGCTGTTTCTCTTTCATCATTGTCAGAAGCCCTCTTGCTGCTTCTGTCCTGCGGGTAGTTGGCCCCGGCCGTACGGCCAATTGAGCCAGTTCTTGGGGGTCTTCAGGGAGCTCCCCATATCGGCTGGACACGCCAGCCATGTTGCAAGTAAAAACCTGAATCCTTCTTCTTTGTCGATGGACCCTCCGCCTTGCTTGTTGCGGAAAGGTCAGCCTCTCGAACACAGAAATTCTTCTTCTTTCTTCCCGCTCGGGGAAGGCTTCATCGGCTTCGATCCCAAAGCCGTCATCATATCCATTGTCGTCGACCGACGACACCATCATTCTATCTTCCATATCTTCTTCATCCGCCACTGATGGGAAGTAGTCTTCGTCAGTGGCGACTGTCTGCATCAGTCGCTGCTGACCCAGCGAGGGGTTGCCCAGCCCTCGAAAGTAGTTCCTGATCAGACAGGTTACCTCCTCTTGACCCCGCCCTTGATAGAGTACGGGGGATAGTTGTCGACCTCTAGTAGGAGGGATATAGGCCAGCCGAGCTCTGTCGGCCGGATGTTGGAATCTTCATCCCGTGACTGGGACGTTGGCTTGGCGGGCAGCAGCCCGGAAACTTCTGCGGCGCGGGGGATCCGCAACCACTTCTTCTTCATTCGTCGGGGACAAGCCCCTTTCTCTTCTCGCTCCCGCCTCGTCGTTCATAGGACGGCGGCGGATGGGTGTCAGATGGTAGGCAGGTCGGGTCCGCTTGGGAACCCACACCTGTTTGAACTTTTTCGGCTTGAGTGCCGAACTTCCTTGGCCATAGGGGCCGGCTTCTTCTCTTTCTGCCCTCCTTCTAGTGAGGGCTTGATAGGTGTTATAGACAGGAACGTTTGGGATGACGTGGTCTGGGGTCACCCGTGCCGGGCGCCCGTTGAGGAAGACACGCATGCCTCCCACCAGCATTGATTTTTCGGACTGAGAGACAGTTCCGGTGATCACAGCAGTGTTCTTGCGAGCCTGGCGACGCTGACGTCCTCCAGGGGGTTTGTTGATGACAGTGGGGTGCGTCCCACGTACAATGTGGTGCACCAGGCAGCTAGCGGCCGGGGCCGGATTCTTGAGCGAACCATCGCAGCAGGGAGCCTTCAGAGGCTCCACTTCCTTCACGGTTTCCTCGACAGGTTCCGTGGCTTCGACTTCCAGCATGTCGACGAAGGCCAACCCCAAGAAGTTGGGGAAGCCCACAGCAGGAGGAAAGCTACCAAATTCCATGGGCACCGCCAGGTACCCTTGCGCGTGTCTGGCGACGATCGCAGGACTGAAGCCGACGCCGGTTATCCCATGAGTCGTCATTGTTTGCACTGAAATATCAAACAAGGCGATAATCAGTAGTCTCTGAGAGGGCTTCGAAGCCTGGATATCTCAGCAAAGAGATGAAAGGTGACACTAGTCCCACCGGGCGTGCCAGACTATGTTTCATACATCTTTTTCTTTCTTTTACTTTGTTTATTTATTTATTTATTTATTTTTTATTTGATTTATTTACTGGCGTGCCTAGATGTCCCACCGGGCGTGCCAGACTTGTTTAGCGGGTCTTTTCGTTCGCCTTTTCGTTCGCGTATCGATCAACCGTTTGGCTAACTGGTAGTCAACTGACTGATTGATGACGCGGGCGTGCCAGTCACATGAGTGACGATTTTATTGTGCGCTCATTCTGACCCATGTCGGGCGAATGTGAGGTTCGGTCGGGACCAGCAGTCCGCCATACCATAAAGGCTATGGCGTTAATTACATCCCCCACGAGGAGGGAACACCTTTGATTAATTGCCGAGATATCGGGCTGTCGAAGCCGGGATAAAGGATACGGAGCAGGCAAGTGATCATGCAGGATGATACGGTTGACTACACACGATTTATTGGGGTGAACCCTAGTACACGGCGGAGGACTTAGGCTCGAAGGCCACCTTCACGCGTAACGAAGCCTCCAATCAGGCGTAACCTGACCTTCTGGCAATGTTATTTGATATACCAAGGATACACACATTCGGGCATGCGTTAATGCGATATGAGTGTGTGGACTAGGGCATAACGGCAAGGATTCGAGGCGTATCGATTCAAGCTTGAACATGCCAATTTTATTTAGTTTATTTGGTTGAGGAACTTGCATCCCTTTGTAATTAGCATAGGAAGTCATCCCATAAGTGGGAGAAGGGTTGGAATGATGCGACGACACGATTCGGAACGAAACCGGTGCAGTGCTCGCGAAGACAGGGGCTGAAACGCTTGAAACGGCGCCCTGAAACGTAGGTAAAAGGTTTAAAACGGCGCCAGAACCGTAGGTAAAAGGGGCAGCCTGTTAAAACGGCGTGGGGAGCTGGGGCGCCGGGAAGGGCGCGCCGGAAAGGGCGCGCCGGGGAGAGCGCGCCGGAAAGGGCGCGCCGGGAAGGGCGCGCGAATTAACCCGATTTCAAGGAAACAGGAGCTTCGTTAGTTTATTCATGGATTTATTAAAGGGTTTTGGAGGATTTTGAGAATTTATTGAGTTTATCATTCATCGAATCGGTCCCAAGCTATCCAGCGGTCGAATCACGGGCTCGCGCGAGGTCCGGACTCGAGCGCGGCGATTGTTCCGAGTTTAAACTCGTTCGAGCCGGAATTTCGGCAGCATCTCCCCATCCCAAAGGATTATCGGGGAGACGCAGGGAGTACTCACGTGGCGGAGTAAACCCCTAAAAAGCCGGGTGGCGCAACGGCGGCCGGCAGACCCAAACGGATAGGAAACCCCGAGGGCTAGCCTACGAGGGGCACCATCATTCCGTGGGTTAAAAGGTGATCAGACGAGATGACCAATAAGAGAAGGTAACCCCGAGGGCTAGCCTACGAGGGGCACTCGACTCATAGCCAAATCATGATCGAAAGGGACAGCCAATAGGGAAGAGAAGCCCTCGAGGACTAGCCTGTGAGAGGTTTCCAACCCGTGGCCACCACGATATCCTTGAGGATAGTGGATTTGATGTTGGGCCAAAGCCCTGTTTATATTCACCGAACAGATCATGAGGGTGCATACCATGAAGGGGTATGATCCTGTGATCCACTGGTGATTCATGGGGAATGTCCCCTCTCCCCGTCGGACAAACTCTTCGGGAAAATCGTCATGAGTAGGACAGGACAGGATGCATTCGATAGAAAGGAGTTAATTGGACTATGCACATGATAAACCAGCCAGTTGACTAGTTAGCAAGGGGGATTATGTTGATGTCAGAGTTAGCCTGTTAGCATAGAGAGTAGCTTGTTAGCTTGTAGCTTTCCACAACCGAGGGAGGGCAAACCACTGACCAATCAGCATAATGAACAGAAAGATATTAATACCCACAGACGATGCGTTTTGATTATGGGGATACCCCCATCCCCCTCCATTCATGACTGGGAACGGAAGGAGGGCGATGGGAGAAGGTCCCGAGGCTCTGACCAGGGGAGCATCGAGGTGCCTTCCTCTGGCCAATGGCCCTCCACGGAATAGAAATTGATGCGAGAAGAAACCCCTGGGGAGAGGGTGATATCACTGTTGCCCTTGAAATCATTAGGGCGTATGCATCGGGGAAACCACGGAAAGAAACCTCGATCCAGTATATGGCAACGAATCTTCGGGTGTATATATAGGTATTGATGATTTTATTCAAATATAGAAAGGGCGAATGCCCAGATGGCTCATTACAAATGCTCCGCATCCCATAGTCAGCATTCAAGCAGGAAGCAGGAGGGATAAACAAAGTTAGAAGAAGCAGGGCATCGTGGGCTCATATCATCGCCCAGGATGCTACAGCGTCGTACCCGCGCAGGGGTTTTCCGAGAAAAGTGGAGGAGAAAGAGATGATGAAGGGGGAGAGGGCTCGTATCATCGCCCTTCCCGCTTCATTTACATTACATCAGAAGAGAGAAAACAGAGAGAATCGTCAGAAGCAAATCACGAAACCCACCTAAGCTTCTTCTCCAGAGCAGAGTATCGGAACTAGCTCCTCTTCTCCGACTACGGAGGGCTTCGAGCGAACGGACAGAGGAGGATCGCAGTGGCCCTCAGTGGAAACCCTTTCTTCTCCCCCAAGACTTCTCGCTCTCGGACGATTGGCTCTCTTTCTATTTTTCTTCTGATTTTCCTCTCCCCTCTCTCTTTTTTTCTTCGGATTCCCCCCTTTTCTTTCTATCGAAGGCAGGCTATATATAGCCTTGGGTTAATTCGGCGCCCCAGGAAGAGGCGCGCCGGGTTGACGGCGCCGGGGAAGGCCCCATTGGGCTTTTGCGCGCCGGGTTGACGGCGCCGGGGAACACCCCCCATTGTTCTTGGCGCGCCGGTATGACGGCGCCGTTTTAACCTGTTCACTTGGCGTGTAGTCCGGTGGGCCCGGAGATGATTCCGGAAGCTCCCGTCGACTGTTCCTCTCACCCTGGCCATCGAAGGGCCTTGATGGGGTGTTCACGAAGCTATTGATAGGACGAATGGCCTTAAACAAGACTTCGTGTGTGTCCGGTCCGAGCACACGGGTGTCCTACTGACACAGTCTTCGGCACTGTGATTTGTGCTTCTGGCTGAGACGGACTCGTGCTCGAGGCTTCCTTGCAGGATGATGTTACATCCTGGACAATTCCACCTTGAATCGGTGATCAATCGGCCACTAATGGACCCATTATGGCAAGAAGCCGAACCCGTGCCGGGTAATCGGGGTCTTCTGCTGATAGAACCTTCGGCCCCTTGTTACGGATGGCCGAGGACATTCTTCCTCCTTAGGAGAGTCATTGGGTAGACCGTCGTCCTTGGTCGGGCGACGGATGTGGGGTAGCGGCATGACGAGGTCGATGCCGGATCATTGGGCAGGCTTGATCGCGCTGCCGGTTGGTTGCGAGTTTACTTCGACTCTCCTGAGGTAAAGTCCCCGACGTTCCTTTCAAGGTGGCTCAGGGCTTCGTCAGCTTGAGGGGTCCTCTTGATAAGTTGATCTTTATCAGCTTCTGTGCTTCAGTGGGCCGTATCATTCATCTTTGCGGCTTGGTTGCCAAAGGATCATATTTTGAGTGCCAACAGGGCTGCTATGAAATTTTAATATGTTAGTTAAATGATAAAACTTGCGTTATACGGATATATCGTATGGATATGAAGCTAATTCATACCAATTACCCTAGATTGAAACTAATACATGCTAATCATCTTGGGTATAAGGCTAATACATGCTAATTATCTTAGGTATGAGGCTAATACATGCTAATCATCCTAGATTTAAGCTAACACATACTAATCATTCTAGGTATGAGACTAATACTTACTAATTATTCTGGGTATAAGGCTAATACATGTTAATTATCTTTGGTATGAGGCTAATACATGCTAATCATCTTAGGTATGAAGCTAATACATGCTAATCATTTTAGGTATGAAGCTAATACATGCTAATCATCTTAGATTTAAGCTAACACATGCTAATTATTCTAGGTATGAGACTAATACTCGCTTATTATTCTGGATATAAGGATAATACATGAGAAACATGCTGTATATACTTTATATCTATTTGCTAAACATGCAATTGAGAGGAGTTTTGGGTTTGTATGTTTATGTTGTTATTAATGTAAGTTCTTGAGATTTTAGTCTTTCTTAGCCCTTTACATACTTTTCGGATCTTCATTTCAATTTCATGTCTTCTGCAAACTTGTTCATCCTTAAGTACTTTAAATTTCCTTCTTCTACCTCTTTCTCTAATTCCTCTCCGTTTTCAAGTTATTGCATATTTTTACACTTGCTGTCATGGCATATTACTGTTCATCCGAGTTGATACCTTCTTTTGTTCTCCAGTTTGCGTGCCCTTTCGATCCTCTTTTCTCTCTGAGTTCTTCATACAAGTTCTTTCTATCTTGTAGATCTATATTTTCTTCTTCTACCACTTCTTCAAATTCTTCTTAGTTTTTAAGTTATAATTAATTTTCTACGGTTCTATTTTCTACTCAGGCACTGTTCACCCGCGCCTACAGATCTCAGTTTTTCACCTTTTTCCTCTCATTTTCTCTCTCTGCACTCTTCATAAAACTTCTTCCTAACCCTCCAATCTACAACTTTCTTTTCTTTCACATATTCTCATTCTCTCTAGATTTTACGTTGTTCTCCTTGTTCGAACCCCTTATTTTTAATATAATTTCATTCTGCTTTCAACTTGATCTTTTTCAACTTTGTCTTTTTCCACGTTTTTCATCCTCTTGACTACAATTTCTTCTTTCACTATTTTCAGGTTTTAGTTTCTCTAATATAACATCTTTGTCATAGTGTATATAGAATATGGTGTAGTCATTTAGCGTAAAACATGTCCGTAAAATAAGTAACATGAATATTTAGTTTATCATGTGATTAGATTAGGTAATCTAACTGATTAGTTAACATATTCTATCAGATTAACTAACATTTTACTTGATCTATATAAAAGCATGATAGAAATTACTGTAAACATGGTTTATCGCATGGAACATCGCATGGAGATGAGTTAATACTAATTTTTATCCTAGATTAACTATCTTAGATTAGCTAATGTTTGGTTAAAAGCCTGAGAACACCTACTAAAACATGATGTGTAACCACTAAATACCGCATGGAGATGAGACTAATCACTAATTTTACATGCTAATATAACCTAGATTAGCTATAGTTTGGTTAAAGCTCGAGATCACCTACCTCTTTGGGATGAGAGACTAGGCACAGGAAAAAGAGAGACACCTCTGCAACCTCTGTAACACCTCTACAACTTCAGAGAGTTTTCCCTTGCAGCAAGCCTTAGAGCTAACGAGATAGAAGGGGAATACGGGGATATATTATAGCATTAGGATCGACAGGTGGGGAGACAAGATCCGGAATAATAGGATCTGAGTGGGATGCCAACTCAAACAGGCTGTTGGTGATGAAATATCGTAAAAGTTATCGGATGTATAAGCTTCCCACTTAACTTCAATAATTTTTATCTTTAAAGATTGATGGAGTTAGTTTATGAAATTTCATAGATAAGATTCTTATATTTTTCTCTATTTTTACATATGACTTTTTTTGAAAAATTCTTTTTAAATAAAAAGTAACACTATTCACATCACTATTCACGTTTAGTAAATAACGACCATGCATTGGTCATTACTTCTTTTGGAGCATTTTCCTATCACCCTCTAAGGACCGAAATTGGATATATATATCATTTCCTTCCTTATGCATCTACTTTAGTTGAATAACGACACCTTACATGTCGTTATTTCGTGAGTAACGGCCTAATAACGGTCGTGATTTTGAACAGAGACTTTTCTATTCACTCTACACTAACCAAAATTATCTATATACCCTTTCTCACTTCCTAAATTATGTTTATCCTTTAACACTTCATCTATATACCATTATTTCTTCAAAACAATGATATAATGTAAAAGTTGAAATGTAAAAATTTCTAAATTATGAAAATATGATTTGGCATCTTGAAAAATTACTGTATATCCTTTAAAACCCTATCTATATAACCTACTTCCTATTCCCTTATAATAGTGTAATAAGATGTGTTATTAGTTTCCTAAGTGATTGAAAATATAAATTGGTATTTCCAAAAATATAGTTTGGCATCTTCTAAAGTATCTATTCATTTTTGAATTATTAATTAAATGGTTTAAATGGTTAATCAAATAGAATAAGAATATGAGTTCAATAGTTAAATATATAGCTATATAATTTTTTTAAAAAATTCGTACATTTCTATTTTAAAATTCCCAGGTGTTACAGGTTTGACCTAGGAACGGCCCAATAACGGGCAGCCCACTAAGATTCATGCGCGCTAAGCCCAGCCAAGGGACCAGCACGTATGCTCAACCCAATAAGAGGAAGATCGGCCCAACGGAGCATCGGATTCTACGACACACGATGGAGCCGGCCCAAGCGAAGTTCTCGCCGGAGGACACTCCGATGACCGACCGATGCCCCCTACGACGTCGGCCTTGACCCCGTAACGGGCGAGCACGCGCCATGAGTGCCGTAAGACTCGCCCATGGACCAACCGACGCCGAGGCTATCGTCCTCCAACGGGAAACTCCTACCAACATAGCGGGGGAACGTTACTCTACTAAACGGACCCTTCCCTATCAAGGGATGAGATCCCTCGCTCCAGGACAACCCATATAAAAGGGACATCGACAAGAGAGAAGGGTCACGGTAGATTCTTCTACTAAACCCCATACTACTACGCAAGAGGACACAGTGGATACTTCTGCCCCAAGAGCCTCCTGCTGGGAAGAGAGCAACCCGACCCGCTACTACGACAGAGAGGCATCCCGCTGCGACTAGAGAGAATCCTCCTCCTGCACGGCCTTACCACCCAGCGAGCATTCTCTGAGTACCCACTGGGAGCGGCGAGCACACGTGCAGAGGACCCACACACCTCTCGGATCGTCTACTACGACCTCTGCTTCTCTCTTACTCAGCTCTTCTCTATTGCTCATTGATCCCTTGCTGACTTAAGCATCGAAGGGTTGTCCCTTGGGGTAACACCCGGGACTCCTTCTGACGCCCTTCTGCTTTCTTGGTGTGTGCAGGCCTCCATGGGCGCGAGACGACTTCCCTAACAAATAAATAGAGAAGGTGGTACGTGGCCTAGGAACTATTTTCCTGCCGCTACAGTTTTCATTAATTTCTATTTTTTATTTAAGTTATCGGGCCGAGCCTTAGTCGAGCTTTACAATTTTTTAATAGTATCGGGCCCGACCCGGCCCGACATAACTCGGGCCCAGGCCGGACTCGACCTTTAATATTGATAAGTCGGGCCCGGACCGGGCCGACCTAAACCCGGCCCGAGCCCGGCCCATTGACAGCCCTAATTAAAACTCAAACGTTACAGTATTGACGCCGTCAAGCAAGGTTTGCTGGACTGAGTTGGGACGGCCCGACTCACAGACCCGGCCCATCCCAAGCGATGGGCGGGACGCCCGGTCCGGGGGTCGTGGCCGGGATGCACTGGACCGCAAGGTCCCATGCATCCCGCCACGTACCAGATCGGTCTGCTGCGGGGCCGGCCTAGTACGTGCGGGCCGCCCATTTAACGGGCCGGTGGGCAGTGGTGGAGGGCATAGCAGCGGTGGACGGCGGCGTAACAGTGGTGGAGGGTGTTGCAGCGGTGGAGGGCGGCCAGGGGCGGTGCACGGCGGCGAGCGGCCGCTTTGGGCAGCGGGGATCGGCGATCGGAGGTAACTGAAACGTGTTGACTCGGCAGCGATGTGGAAGAGATCGTCGGCACTCCGAAAACATGAACAGGACGGTATAATCACTTCCTCGCGTAGCTCGGTCTCACATCGGACGGTCTCTCACCGGACAATCACTCTCTTCTCACAAAGGAGTTGGAGGGAAGGGAGGGAAGAAGAGGGAAAACTCTCTCACGTACAAACTTCTTCTTTCATTCAATCTATACATAAAATGATACACTAACCTCCTTTATATAGGAAAGGCCATATTACACTAGGACAAGAATACCCCTAGACATTTCAACTAAGGACACATGTATCCTAATAAAACAAAATACAACAACCAACATTTGGCTATTGGCCAAAATAAAATAAAATATGACTAGTGGTTAATTGTAGCACCTCGAAAATTTAAATAAAGAATAAATGAAATAACTATAAATATTAGTCATGGAAATTAAATTTCAATAGAAGAAAAGTGATAATTTGCTAAGAAGGAAAAAAAAGAAAGTAAATGGGCCTAAATGATAATAAAGGTATAAATAAAAGAGAAATAGAAATAAAGAAAGAAATTTAAATAAAATGCCTAAATCTAAAAGCCCAATTCACATAAGGGCCTTAACCATTATCTTATTTAAAACCTTAAGTACATGGGCCCAAAACCAAATGAATAACTCATATATATAAATGAGCCTTAAACAAGCTAAGTCTCTTAAATAAAAGATTAGAATAAAAAGGGGCTTATGGATAACCTATATATATATATATATATATATATGTATATGTATGATCCTTATAATTAAACGGGTCTAAAGCCTTAAAACCAATTAACTAATGGGCTGAGGATAAATTAATACATAGTTGGGTTTGGAGGACATACATCTATAACTATAACTATAACTATAATGGATTGATAATTTGCCAATCCCTCGTTATTAGAATGGGGCCTCACCTATATAACATAGGTCTCTTCTAAAAATACATCGAACCATGCATGGGATTAGTTGTAAGGGGAGGCCCTCGAAGGTTAACAGCCCAATTGGAGTTGCTGGGGATCGACGATGCGTGGGACTTGGGTTTCCAAGATCAACTGGGAAGCGGCCGCGGATTTAGGTAGGTATGAGTGCATGGAAAGTTTAAGTTCCGTAGGACTTATACATAGAAAATCCTAAACCTAATAGGATCGTTCACTTGGGAAATCGTTTCCCAGTAGAAACCTTAAACCCCGTAGGATTTCCTCTCTATAAATGCCTCCCCATCGGCAAGCCAAAGCGCTTTTACTGCAAGCGTAAACCCCTTCCTCGTAGCCTCCTCTGCTGCCCTCCGACGTGCTGCCGGTTGCAGCACTCTCTATTTTCGTTACCGCGTTGCTGCGGTTGCCGTGGTGAAGCTTCTTCCCCTGCCGTGCATCTCTTCATCTCCTGACTGTGGCAGAAGCCGCTGTTTCACCATGCAGCCTCATCCTCTTCCATCGGCTATTGCTGTAGCGTCGCCGTTCTGCTATCCTGCATACAATTGCTACCACTCCGTTCGCGTTGCTCGTATTTTCCCAACGTTCGTCTTCATCGTCCCACGGATCCGATAGGTGTTCTCTCTCAAAGCCAAACAAGTTAATCTTGCATGATCTCTACATGATTTGTATGAGTTTTACACCATGAATTATATGTTTTACACCAACTTTAAATATCTATAAAATCATGTAAGGAAATAAGATATAATATATATTTTATTGGTTTTCAATAACACGTTATACGGTAAAACACTGTTGCGATAGTTAGATTTATTGGGTTTAACGTCTTGTTCGTACGCGTCGGGGTGACCTTTGGCCATGAAATTTTATGGGCGTATTATTGGGTTAGTGATCGAGGTAGTGGTGTTGGTACCTCCATTTTCTGATCCTCCTAGACCAAAGTAGCCCTCCTCTCGAGTAAAATTCTTTTGAACATCACGTTAGGTAGAGTTTTTCGGGCTCTTCATTTCGGTATATAGATTGCGTGATTTCGACTTATATACATCGAGAACGAAGTGTTTGAAGTAGAAAAATACTATTCATTATTTTACCTAAATAACAACCTTTGCTGTGTCGTTATTTAATTAATTAACGACTTTTTACTTTATCATTATTTAATTAACGTCTTAATCTCTATCGTTATATCTATAATAATTACTTTATCTTTGAAATTAAATAACTATTGAACCATATATCCTAAAATCATGATATTTATATTTCTGGAATCTCTGTAATTTTCTTTATTTTTCTATATTATTGTTTCCTGAAAATCCTTGCAATTTAAAAGTGACACTATTTATTAAGGAAATAACGACAACATGCGTTATCGTCGTTTCTTTAATATATATATATATATATATACCATATAACTTTTTACGCATATCTTTAAAAATTCATATTTATAAAACTATGTAAAATAAAATTATACTATATATATTTTTAGAATCCTTAGATTTTTCTCTTAATTATCATATATTTAGTTTCGACAATTTTCTTTTATTGGAAAAATATCACTATTCATCATGATCAAATTAAAAACTACATATCATGAGTAAATCCTAGAAAATTCATATCTTATGATCAAAGTCGGTAAAAATTACAATATATATATAGTCGTGATCCTTGTAAATTTCTCTTAATTACCATGTAATTAGTTCTAAAAAAATAGTATCCATCCTTGTAAAGAGATGCTATTTTCTAAATTATTAGATTAAATAGAAATTAAGATATGAATTGACACCTACTTGCATAGACGCGATTTATTCTATTTTTCTCAAGACTTGATTTGTACCGTGGATCATATTGGCACTATGTCTCAGTCCGTAGACGCAGTCCCACATTTCATGATATACCCTCAACTCTCGGTGACATACGAGCCCTCCGTTGGACATTCCGTTCCTTCGGACTTGTGATTTTTTCATTGGGACCTCCGTAAGTCTCCTCGTAGCCTTGGATTCCCTAAAGGCCGACTGAGCTGGTTGTACCCTAAAAACCCTGAAATCGATATATGTGACTCTATCTTTCCGAAAACTTGCATATCTCTGAACTGCGACCATGACTTGGGCGCCTAATGGAATCGACGACCATGATAGGGGTGCAGTTTACTCTTTGTGCGACCTGATACCAGATGCTATTTATTAATTAAGCGACCACTTAAAGTGTCGTTATTATCCTTGAGCCTGTCAAGGTCAACCTAATGTATGACCACCCCCCGGACGCAGTTTTAATTGGCGGCGACATAATGGACGCCAGTTACCTAGCTTTTCTCGGATTTGTTTCGTGTTCGACATATCATGCATTTTCATGAATCAACTTCCCTATTATTCTATGACACTCTGTCCCTTTTTGAGAATTTCATTGATATTATCTCGGGAACATAACCCTTTGACTCTGTATTTGGCCATATCTGATTCTGAAATATTAAGGGCTCTGGGTCCGCGACTATCAATATCAGGTAGGACAGAAGTCCAATTCTGTAAACCATGGAAATTCTGGATGTGGCATTGCACCAAAGTCTGTACATCTGTTATATTCTGTTATTCTGTTATATCTATTATTCTGCAAATTTTGTTAATTCTGGAAGTTCTGTTATTCTGATATTTTGTTGTTCGGTTATTCTGATAATTTAGATATTCTGCTAGATTGTTTAATTCTACTTATATTTATTGAAACTCTGTTATATTCTGGCCAATTCTGAAGTTATGTTCATCTGAGTATCTGTCCTTGTTATATTCTGATAGCTTGTCCTTGACTCTACATGGGAATTCATCCCTATTTCTCTTGAGCTCGTAACTGCCTTTGACTTTAATATTCATCTTTCCTGTTAGATTGATCATCATGATTTTCTAGTTCCATGCATTGCATCATCGTGAACATGTTAATTGGCTAATCACTTATATCCTGCTTGATGAGAGATGTAATTCCTACTGAGCTTTTCGCTCATCTAGCCTCTTTTAACATTTTTCAGGTAATAATGACGTTGAAGATATTCAATCAGACGGGGAAGGGCAAGAGTGATGAGTGCTTGGAGAACCGAGTCTGTGTCTTTTCTATTTATTGAGTCTTGTTCCGTAACTTGAGTCCTTTTCTTTTAATTATGTAAGTTGAGTCGAGTCATGTAACTTGAATATTTGAGTATCAATAAAGATCGTGTTGTTCACATTATCTGGCTTGGTAATTGTGTGTCTTATGTTTGCTCTACTTATTCATGACTGTATCACTGCCATGTTCCGAGCTACACGTTCCGCTGCTATCGGTTCGAGGTGTGACAGTTTATGGTATCAGAGCCTAGGTATATTAAACCCTATGTCTTGACTATCGGTTGCCATAAGTTCTAGGTTCAACCCCATTATTGCCTAGTGAGATTGGGTAGAACCTTGGGTTACGAGCTAAAAAGGAATTATAATACTAATAATATCAGCTTATGAAAATAGCTTAGTAAAATTTCACGAGAATTACTTGATAATCTTACATGAATTATTTGTGTCTTGTATAACTAGATAGATAACAATGGCCACCGAGCGTGCCCAATGGCGTGAAATGCAAAGGACGGTACAAGGTTTGACCCAGGCTCTTCAACGGGTAGCCGAGGGTGGAGCCAATCGTAGGGCTGGAGAGTTGCATCGTGAGTTTCGGAGTCTCAATCCCCCTAGATTTAGTGGAACCCCTGATCCCGACAGGGTGGAAGATTGGACCAAGGAGATAGAGAGAATCTTTCAGTTGATGCAATGTTCGGACCAAGATAGGGTCCTTTTAGCAACATTTCAACTAAAGAAGGATGCAAGGGCTTGGTGGGAGTCCGTAGAAGCCACTCTACCAAACATTCAAGTAACTTGGGTAGAATTTTTAGAACACTTCAACAAGAAGTATTTCTTGGAGAGAATTCGGGAGAGAAAGGCGGGAGAGTTCTCTTCACTGATGCGGGACGGACACGCGACCTGGGACTCTAGCTCGCGATCACCCCTAAGCGAGGGAAGACATGGGACCGTGCGCGGTTGAAAAATCGGCAGTGAGTCTCGGGTATCGGCTTTCCGCGTATACTCGGATCGAGTCACGAGACGGGTCACTCACTCCCTCTCTCTCGTAGCTGTGATAACAATATATATCGGGCTAAGAACCTATCACTCGCAGCTACATATACAAATAGATACGAGTAAAGCAAATGCGAAATAGAGAGGGGACGAGTTTACCTCCACGCTCCAGGCGTGGGGAAGACGACCCCGGCCAGTTACGGTAACTCCCGGTACAATGGTAAAAACGGTGGGCTTCTAGATAGTTTGACATTCAAAGGGGACAAGTGGAACAAAATGTCAAGATTCCAACCCCCTTGGTCAAGGGGATGCCCCCCCCCCTTAATTAGTTGTTTAATGTGGTTCCAAACCACATGGGAGAAATACTTATGAACTCCCTCTTTTACCCCTCCCAATTCTAGATCTAGGGATATTTAGAGTCTTTTTACATTTCATACAAATAGCTTGTATTTCACATTTTAGTGGAATTAATGAGAAGAAAATATTGAATTGCCCAAGAGAGCATGGTGCACCCCTCTCTCCTCTCCCCCCTTGCAACAGTGATTGCTGCCCATTCTAGGGTGTGAAGCCCTCATCTTGGTGTGACTCCAAGATCTCCAGCCTCTGCTGGATGCGACTTCCGGCTGCCGCCTTCCGTTCGCGCCGCCATCGCGCCGCCACCACCATCGTGATGGTGACTATGAATTAATCAACCCAGGCTCAACAGTGAATTTTATTACCCACTCCACGCAGGGAGGTAAAGGGATACAAGTGGGGCCCAGGAGGACCGACCCTGAGTTGACGGGCAGCAATCTGGAGTTGCGTTCGGGCGAACTCGGCCTGCTGGTCCGACTCGGTCCTACGCCGACTCGGTGCTGCGCCGACTCAGTTCTGACTCGCTGGACAGCAAGCCGTTGCCTCCAAAGGAACGTCACCTTCCTAAGATCTTATGAAGGCGCCGCTTGGCCGGAACGTTGGCAGGATGTCCCTGAACGACTCCTTGAAGGGGCGGTTCCAGAAGTTGACTTTTGATATTTGTTTGTGAATTTCTCCCGGACTGTTATTTCGGACCTGCACAGGGAACAAATTTGCGGATCTCGGCGGCAAGAATTAATTCTCTCAGATCCGGAATCAGATCGAGGTGAGACTAGTGGCGTTCGAAAGAGGACTTCCAGATCTATAACATATATTTTTTTCAATTCGATCCAAAGAAGGAATGAGAAATGGGAGGCTCTGAAACACTGTATTTTTTTCTGTGGATTTGATTACAGACACTCAGGATAGAAAGGGATCTGCTAAAACTGACTTTTGACCGAAGGGTAAATGATTTTTCCAGGGACTGAAAAATATATGGAAGGTAGGGGGGACGTGAGGGACACTGAGAAATTTTTGTGATTTTTTATAAAATTCCTAAGGGGGTGGCAAAAATACAACAAGGTGACTCTGTCCCGGGGATCTGCAAAAAGGCATATTACAGGGGAAGAACAAGAAATATGGTAAAAATACTAAACGACGTCCAAATGACATGAAATTTGAACTGGAGGTTAAGGGAGACAGGAAGAACGAACCCTCATAGTTAGATTTTTGTTCAAAAGTCCAGTAGGTCCAGCAAGGGGCCCCCACACTCTTTCCTATTGGTCCACCTAAGCCCTAGGGGGTCCATGTGGGGCTAGTCAAAGGTCCTAGGTGGGCTTCTAGATGCTTGACCATTCAAGGGGACAAGGTGGAAGAAAATTTTAGCTCTGATACCAATACGAATATGTGACACTGTCCCGTGGATCTGCAGAATGATAGATTACAGGGGGGAGAACAAGAAATATGGGAAAAATATTAAACGATGTCCAAATGACACGAAATTTGAACTAGCGGTTAAGGCAACACTAGGCACTAACTTTTTTTTGTATTTGTGTCCTTTTAGTTTACATTTATATCCTTGGGAAGTAGGTTTACAATTGTAAGGCTTTATAAGCCAATTTGTCATTCCTTAAGGATCTTTGGGTTTTTGTGTAAAAGTCCAGTAAGACCAGCAAGGGGCCCCCATCTCCTTCTCCATTAGTCTACCTAAGCCTTAGGGCCCATGTGGGGCCAGTCAAAGGTCCAAGGTGGGCTTCTAGATGCCTTGACCATTCAAGGGGACAATTGGATTAAAAAGTCCAATATTCTAACCCTTAAAGTCCAAGATGCCATCCACATTTATATTTATTTAATAGGTTTTGTATTTTTATTTTAATTGAGTCAAAACACATGGAAAATTAAATGTGAACTCCCCCTTTTACCTCTCCCCTAATTTAGATCTGAGGTTAGTTTACGTCTTTTTACACTTTCTATATATACCTCGTATTTTGTGATTTACTTAGCATTAATGAGAGAAAAATTCATTTGTGCTCATCAAGGGCCAAGGGCGCCCCTCTCTCCTCTCTAGAGCTGTGAAGCCTCTCCTTCAGATGTGTGACGCATCTCCACCACCACCTCTCTGAGTGCGACGCTCAGCTCCGCCGCCGCCGCCGTTCGTGCCACCATCGCACCGCCACCGCCACCGCCATCGCCGGAAGTTCTGTCCAAATCAGGACAGAACCATCTTGTCCAAATTTTAGCTCCCAACCCACAGATCTTTTGGAGCCCAAATTTTGAGGGTAGGTTCCCCACGCAAATACCCTCTCCCAAAAAAAGTTTCCCATTTTCTAGTCTTCGTTTTCTATTTTTCCAATTTCGTGTTCCTCAGCCTTCCAGATCTATTTATGTTTTGTCCTGTGTCACACTAAGCTAGTTCTTCCATAGTTCGACCCCCTTCCCCTTTTTTGATTGAGTCCAAATTTGGACTGGATGTTCTGCCCACCAAAGCCCATTTCTCATAATTTTTGCTTGAATTTAGAAGTTCTTTTCCCCTCCCAAAAAATTAAAACTCAGTCAAATTTCAGTTCTGTCCTGCGCAGTTCAGATCCGACCCACCAGTGTCATAAAATTCGTTTCCCCAACCAAACCTCCACTAGAAATTCCACAAAAAATATCCCCGTCTTCCTTACTTCTTCCTCTACAACTTTTATCAAGGAGTCGACTTCCAGATCCGAAGTTTTTCCTTCGGTCAATCCTTGTTCTCAGGAAATTTCTAATATGTCCTGTCATATCTGGTTCTGTGAACCAGCAACTGGTAAATTCGACCAAGGCCAGCTCCGGGAAATTCAAAATTTTTTCTCTAGCCATAGATTGAAGTACTTCAAGTCAGTTTTCCAACGGTATCACTTTCTCGTCGATCCGACGTTGGGAGTGATCGCAGCAGCTGATCTTGCCGGGTCACGCGCTGCAAAAATAGAAGTCCAGATCCGTGGACAACAACTTCAACAAATGCCGATTGGAGCCGCCTCGCCTACCACAAGGCGAACCGGCACGCCGCCGACCTAGGGAGCGTCCCTCCAGGAGAGACCGTCACAGCGGTGCCACTGCGGGCCCACTCGGCCCCACCGACAAGCACGTGGGCCCCACGTTCGTGAGTACGCGTACCGACGAAGCGGATCAAGTGCTGCCCGTCAACCCAGATCGGTCCTCCCGGGTCCACTTGTGTAGCCCTTTACCTCCCTGCGTGGAGTGGGCAGTAAAATTAATTTCTATAATTAATTGACGATTATTGTTAACCGGGAGTTACCGTACTTGGCCGGGATCGTCGTCCCCACGCCCAGAGCGTGGAGGTAAACTCACCGCCCTCCTCATAGGCATTTGTTTTACTCGTATTTATTTATATATGCCGTTGCGAGTGATAGGTTCTGTTGGGTCCCGTAGTGCAAGAACACGGATCTAGAGGGGGGGGTGAATAGATCCTACTACTATAAACTATGTCCGATTAAAAATATAAACTAGCGCACAGCGGAATTAACAAGATTGATGAGATTGAGGAATTTAATCTAAACAGATTTAACCTTAATTCACTCAGTCTCACCGAGCTCACACGATTGCATAAACAGATAAGATAGCGAAGCACACAACCACAAAGATCAAACCACAAGACACGGAGATTTTTAAGGTGGTTCGGGACCACGACGGGCTCCCTACGTCCACCCCTCACCAAACCCGATGAGGCTTCACTCAGGGATAAATCCCAAAACGGAGACGATGCTCCAAACACACACGGGACGACGCCCGCACACACACGGGGACACACCCCAACACACACACAGATGGAGACAAAGTCTCCCACACGATCCGACGACTGGATCACAAACACATACACGATCTGACGACCGGATCACAACACACACACGATCCGACGACCGGATCACAACACACACACGATCCGACGACCGGATCACAACACACACACACACGCTGCAACAACCGCAGCACAATGACACAAACACGATCGCACATAGGCGATCAAACACGACCGTATACACAAATGGTAACACACACAAATATCTCTAATGTTCAGAAAATGAACACAAATATTCAGGCATGCTCAAACCCAAAATATAGATCATAGAACACATCACAAAGAACTGATAGAAGACATAGAAGTGATCCCCCTTTGTTTTTCAAGGTCGGTTGATGATGTTCCTTGAACCACGAGTTGGAGGGAAGCCGAATGAAGACGATTCTTACGTCCTCTTGATCCTCTCTTCGATCCGCTCCTTTTCTTCTTCTTCCACGAGCTCCAGATCTTCACGGAAGTAGATGATTTCCTCCGTGCAAGAGCTCCACCACATTTTCCCCCTTTTCTTCACCTATACGAAAGAACAAATGAGCATTAGGGTTAATCAACTCCCAAATTCGTAACTCTTATATAAGCAACTCAAGGGGTGGGGAAAAGACTCATAAAACCCTCCTAATACTTGTTAAAAATATCTTAATAACAATAGAAACTAATAGGGGGTAGTATGGTAATGTTTGAAAGGGTTTTCAATGGGTTTTAAACACTTTCACAAATCCTGATCGGAAGGGGTCGACCCTTGGGGTCGACCCTCGGGCAGCAGAGGGCCAAAAAGAAGCAAAACATGTTCTGTTTTTACAGGGGTCGACCCCAGGGGTCGACCCTTGCAGGTGGTTGGGCACAGCCCGGGGGGGTCGACCCCAGGGGTCGACCCCTTCTGCTGAGGGTCAAAAAAATGGGGTTTTAGCCCCGATTAAGTGTCGTAAAAATTCCCAAAAATCAAGAATTAATTACCATGAATTCAACAAAGTATTAAGACCATCTAAACCATATTTCAACAAGATTTATGAGAAAACATTAAGCACATTGTAAAGGCTCAAAAATCTCATTTTAAGGATGCATAAAACACTTCCAATGCAATGCAACCTCATGAAAGATGTTCATGAAAACAACCTGGAACTTAGCATAAAAATGGTTAGATGTTACCATCATCCACTTGACATGAGAGGGTTTAAAAACCATCCTTGAACCTATAAAAATATGATAAACCAAGAAGTTAGATGATAATCAAAACTCATGAACCAAGCATCAACTCTTTGAACTAGTTAACCTAAAAATACATCATTAAACACATTCAAGCATGTAATTGACTTCTCAATTCAACCATCAGAAACATATTCACCATTTGACAAGGTTTTGATATGATGAACATGAATCTTTCACTTAATCAAATAAAATGACATATGAGCTGAACCATTCAATCACTTTCTTGAATCAACCAAATCTTCAACATCAAAGTGCTTCATTACACAAGTGTTAACAATTATGCCAAATGTAAAACATGCATAATATCATGGAGCCATATTCATTCAAATGGCATTCTTGTTGGTTACAAGCTAACATTCCTGAAGCATTATCTCACGAGGAGCATTGATACAAACAAGGGATCTTTTTGAAACAACCATACATTGAAATCACAATAACTCTATGAATGATATGTCACTATCATTCAATTAGAAAGGTGTGTTAAATGAACACAATCTCCTTGATTGAGACCCAAATGAAGCCATCTTCAGTAAGGCCATCTTCATGCAATTCTTTCACACAGAAAGTCATTAACTCAAGCTTTTAGAGCATAGTACACATGACCAATCATTCATCCAATGCATGAGCAATATGGAACCAACTCTCATGATGTCTTGTATGAATATTTCAGGCCCAAAAATCTTATGAAGAAAACGCATGAAAATATCCAACCAAGACTTTGAAAAGTTATTAGATGAAATGAATGAAATGTAGAAGAGTCAATGCAATGCAATGAGTGAGTCAACTCCCTTTTTCAATAAGATCTTCATTGATGCACTCCTTTGAGTCCCAAACATGAATCATGGATTTTGATCCTGCAAATCAAAATATTCAAGGCATGAGATCCTTAAATACAAATCATTCATATAACTTACAAACATGAACAGAGTTAACTCCCTTTAAGAAGAAGAGCTTCATTGATGGACTCCTTAAGATTCCAAGTATGAGCCATGAAGTTGTGTTCCTACAAACCAACATAAATATAACATTAGTTCCTTAAACACCGAGAGTTCACATGACTTTCAAGAGTAAACATTGACGTCATCTTTCAACTCATCAAATCAAGATATAGAACATGTTGCTCAATGAAACACACACACACACAAACACAATCGTTTTGATATCATTGAAACCAAGCACGAACTATGGGATGTAACAATCTCCCCCTTTTTGATGATGACAAAACGATGTGTGTAATAATACAGATTTTGTAAAACATTTACAAACATTGAGCATACACCAATTCTTCCATCCTCCCCATGACAACATCATTCAGAAAGCATTGAGCACACACCAAATATTCTCCCCCTTTTTGTCATCTACAAAAAGACAAGGGAGCATGTGACATAAAATGAACATGTGAGGCCAAAGGATAAGTTTCCAATTTATATGCCAATTGATGTTAAGTAGGGGCTAAAATATATGATACCAAGTATTGATCAAGATAGAGGCACAAACATAGGCAATTTCAATTCTCGAAGAGAGAGAGCCTCAAAGATAGCATTTGTTGATCATGATACCATTTGTTGGTTGAACTCATTTTGGCATTTATGCAACATGAAGTGTTCAGAATATGCATTTCAAAATGAACTGTGCCAATTGGTGAAAAGTATGGATTCGATCAAGATGATATCATGAATGACCTATATGCATGCTGAAGATGTCAAATATGCAAATACGCAAATTAGCACTGAATATGCACTATGTGAATGTTAATCATGTAAGTTATGAAGCTATGCACATGATGACTTCTATCTTTTAAAAGTAAGGTTTATGCTCTGAATTAGACTCAAGGGGAATGCATGAACATGCAAGCACACAAGCACAATCGTCATGCACACATATAGTACATATAGTAACTCCCCCTATATGAGGCACGGGTTAACAAAAGAGCATGTGATTCAAATTCAAGAATGTAAGGCATGAAACATAACTAAGAGATTTGTATATACACAACTAGGAGTACTACATAAACCATGAATGTAGGCAAATTCATAAAAGACATACATCACAAAAATGCCCATGTGAAATGTGAGGCAATGACTAATGAACTTCAAACATATGGATTTTAGATTTTCTAAAGAACACTATAAGCTAATCTCCTCTCTACACTTTCACTTTAGATTCTCGACTATCGGTAGCTTCGCACAACCCCTATTTTGTTTCTTTTAAAAGACTTCACCTTTCGACGCGAGTTTCCTCATATGTCTCAATGGGGATTCTCGGCTACTTGGATTCGTCTCACAAATAGATTTTTGTTTCTCCTTTTGACACGAGTTTCCTGCTTTGTTTCAGGGGGGATTCCTGGTTACTCGGATCCACATTCCACTTATTGAATTTTTGTGGGATAGGTAACTTTTTCCTCACGATTACTCTTTAATGTCCATGTAGAGATTCAAGTTCCCTTTAGAGTGTTGGAAAGAATTTCTTAAATCCTTATCAATGAAAGTCATTGAATTCATTATGTGCAAGTGTGTGGGGGTAAATTTTTATTTTACATGTATAAAATGAATTCGACAAGACATAGCTATGACTCCCCCTAAATGTATGCACGGTCGGAATCAAATCCTCCCCCTTAATATATGACATGTATCACATATGAATAAAATCACTGCATTGTTATTTATCAGGGAGGTGAGGTCTTAGAAAGATCAAGAAAAGGTTTCATAGGTTAAATACTTACAAGCATGTAAGGATTCATGAAACATACATGCAAGCATTCACGAGTCATGATATGCGATTATCATGAAATATATGCATATGCTCTATATGCATGAATATGCAATATGCATCTTTTTATCATTTTATATGCATAGTATGTATATGCAAAAATGTCAATGCATTCTTTTTATGCAAGTTTTCAGTTTTTGTAATGATGTGAGCATTTAAGAAAAGCATGAAGCAGGTGAATGTATAAGATGGATTTTCAATGAATTTGGCACTCAATCATGAGCAATTTATTTCAGATTTCATCATGAAAAACCATATCCCTTAGAACCCAAATGTTCAACCATGATCATTCAAAGATAATATTTCATGAGACATAAGCTTCAGTTTGAACATGATACGCCATGCATGTGTGAATATGCAAATAACCAAGTGTCCAATAGATTTCACACAAAATTTGACAAATGAGCAAGATAAGTGTTTGAACATTTATTGACAAGAGTAGATTTCTAAACATGTCAAACAACTTATCAATTTAGTAAATTAATCACACATGGTCAATGAGCTTTAAAATAAGCCATGGTCAACATTCAATACCAATTGTTGCATTTGATCAAGTAATTCCACTGTTCAAAAATTTTACCCTTTTGAAACAAGAAGGTTTTTAAAATTCAATTTGAAAGCACATGCAAATCAAAGGCAAATTGATTTCATTCAAAACACATGGTTCCTTATAAGCCAAATAATTCAATTTCTGAATTTTGGTACTAGGCGGAGAACATAGGTCCGAAGATCACCATCACGCTTAGTGGAAGTATCCAGTTGAACGTAGTCCAACCTTCTCTAACCACCATTTGATATACCAAATATTCATCCATTGAAGACATATGTGGCTTGTGAAGAGTTTACAGCATAACATGAGAACATACCAAAATCTCATTCCAAAACATCAAGGCCACCAAGTTTGACAATGAAGGAGCAAAGTTGGGGTTTTACCATATGAGTGTGCCTTGTTCCATTTTATTGGAACCCCTTTCATTCTTAATTTATCTCAAGGCACACTTGCATCCAAAATAATTCATTCAACAGATTTGGGCACCCAAGCCTTTTTGGGTCCCTAGAGGTTGGTAGCATTGCCACCAAATGCTTTCTTCCTTTTCATTGCTACAATATCATCATTCTTCATGATCCTGCAATTCTCAATAGTATGTCCATGGTTTCCACAATAAAGGCATTGAGGAGAAGCAGTTTTATCAAAAGACTTCCTTTTGGAGTAAAGGAAATTTCAAATCCATTCCATCTTCTATTTTCAGAAGGTCTAGATTTAACAAAATTAGACCTAGCATGCATTCTAGAAGCATGTAAATTTTCTATTTTTAAAAACCAACATTCTTTCATAAGATGTCCATACTTCCCACAATGAAAGCAACAAGGAGATGTGGGTCTACGGAATGACTTTCCATTATTTGCATGAGTGTTTGTGAACAAGTTTCTCTTATAAGATGAAGACCCTTGAGCATTGGAGGCATGTTCAATTCTGAATTTTCTTTGAAAGTTCAACTTAGTATTGATAACACGATAATCATCATTTTATTTGACAAAGCAATCATTCATGACATGGCCAAGTTTGTGACAATAAAAGTATGAGACATTTTTATTTTTGCATGCCAGTTTGTCATCCTCTTTCATGATAACACAATCATCCATCACATGTCCAAACATTCCACAATAGAAACATTCAACATTAGACTTTGATTTTTGAAATCTATTTGGCATGGTTGGTTTGACATTTTTCTTTTTCGTAAAATTATTTTCAAAAGTTTTCTTTTGAAAAATGGGAGGAGGAGCTTTGGAGGTACTAGGAATGTCAGAGACAGGAACAAAAGAGGTTTTCATTTTTGATTCAAAAGATTTTTTATTGACCGGGATGTACCCAAGACCCTCTTTTTGAAAGTTCATTTTAACACCTAGCAATGTGTCTAAGTTCTCATTCCCTTTGACAAATCTAGACAAATCAAGCTTCAAGTTGTTGATCTCTTTTTCACATGCAAGAATTTTATCGTCAAGCAAACTATTCTTTGATGTGAGTTTTTCATTTTCTTGCATGAGATTTTTATTTTCCAGATTTGTGCAGTGAAGTTTTTCAGCAAACTTTTCAAGAACCTCTTCAGTTTCAACATGCTTTGAGATCGTAGCAAACAACTGTTCATTCTCAGATTTCAACAATGAATTTTCTTTTTCAAGCTTATCAAGGCATTTCAATCTTCCTTCTAGTAAGGAATTCTGAATTAACATGGCACCATTTTTCTTTTTAAGATCTTCATTTTCATTCATGATGCTTTTGCTATCAATTTCAGAATCAAGTAGCTTTTCAAACATTTTATCATCATCAGATAAGGAAGCTACCTTATTCCTAAGATATTCTTCATTTTTCTCAAGCATGGAGATTTTAGACATGAGGAATGTATTTTGCTCACGCAGCTCATCACACTCATTTTCAATTTGAAAAGATGTGTTAAGTTTTCTAGCCATTTCAACATCTTCATTCAAACAGGAAATCTCTTCTGAAAATAATTCAACTTTTGATTCAAGAGATTCATTTTGTTCTTGCAGATGTTCAATTTTTGACTCCAAGATTTTACAATTCTCACAGGAGGAATTAACATGCCCATTCTCATTAATCTTCCTTTTGAAGGTTTTATTTTCAGATTTGAGTTTCTTGCATTTATCATACAGCGTAGCATATGCCATTTTCCATTCCTCAATAGAGAGTTCTTCGGATTCAGAATGTATCTCATCATAATTTTCTTCATTGAGTTGATCATCATTGTCGGCCATGAGATAATTTTGTCCTTCCATCTCTTGAGCTTTGATCAACTGATCCATAAGCTCATTTGCCGTTGTACAAGAAGAAACAAATGGAAACATATGAGTATCAATGGCACTTTTCAATAAACTTAAGACAATGACATTTTCATGATTCTTCAATTTATCTTGACTAGACCACTTGGCCTCATCTAGAGGCAAATGTCAGGACCATCATAAATCAACTTCTAAAGATTAGGATTAATTGAATTGATCAGTCCACACATTTTACCTATCTATGAAGTAATATCAGAACCATTAAGAATAGGAAGGCAATTCATTGACATGTGCTCAACAGAAACGTTCATGATTGTAGAATGCACTAGGATCACTCTGTAGATCGTGAGATCTAGGGACAGTAGAGCCTCGCCCTGATACCAATTGTTGGCTCCCGTAGTGGAAGAACACGGATCTAGAGGGGGGGTGAATAGATCCTACTACTATAAACTATGTCCTATTAAAAACATAAACTAGCGCACATCGGAATTAACAAGATTGATGAGATTGAGGAATTTATTCTAAACAGATTTAACCTTAATTCACTCAGTCTCATCGAGCTCACACGATTGCATAAACAGATAAGATAGCGAAGCACACAACCACAAAGATCAAACCACAAGACACAGAGATTTTTAAGGTGGTTCGGGACCACGATGGGCTCCCTACGTCCACCCCTCACCAAACTCGGTGAGGCTTCACTCGGGGATAAATCCCAAAACGGAGACGACGCTCCAAACACACATGGGACGACGTCCGCACACACACGGGGACACGCCCCAACACACATACAGACGGAGACGAAGTCTCCCACACGATCCGACGACTGGATCACAAACACATACACGATCCGACGATCGGATCACAACACACACACGATCCGACGACCGGATCACAACACACACACGATCAGACGACCGGATCACAACACACACACACACGCTGCAACAACCGCAGCACAATGACACAAACACGATCGCACGTAGGCGATCAAACACGACCGTATACACAAACGGTCACACACACAAATATCTCTAATGTTCAGAAAATGAACACAAATATTCAGGCATGCTCAAACCCAAAATATAGATCATAGAACACATCACAAAGAACTGATAGAAGACATAGAAGTGATCCCCCTTTGTTTTTCAAGGCCGATTGATGATGTTCCTTGAATCACGAGTTGGAGGGAAGCCGGATGAAGATGATTCTTACGTCCTCTTGATCCTCTCTTTGATCCGCTCCTTTTCTTCTTCTTCCACGAGCTCCAGATCTTCACGGAAGTAGATGATTTCTTCCTTGCAAGAGCTCCACCATGTTTTCCCCCTTTTCTTCACCTATACGAAAGAACAAATGAGCATTAGGGTTAATCAACTCCCAAATTCGTAACTCTTATATAAGCAACTCAAGGGGTGGGGAAAAGATTCATAAAACCCTCATAATACATGTTAAAAACACCTTAATAACAATAGAAACTAATAGGGGGTAGTATGGTAATGTTTGAAAGGGTTTTCAATGGGTTTTAAACACTTTCGCAAATCTCGATCGGAAGGGGTCGACCCTTGGGGTCGACCCTCGGGCAACAGAGGGCCAAAAAGAACCAAAACATGTTCTGTTTCTACAGGGGTCGACCCTTGCAGGTGGCTGGGCACAGCCCGGGGGGGTCGACCCCTTCTGCTGAGGGTCAAAAAAATGGGGTTTTAGCCCCGATTAAGTGCCGGAAAAATTCTCAAAAATCAAGAATTAATTACCATGAATTCAACAAAGTATTAAGACCATCTAAACCATATTTCAACAAGATTTATTAGAAAACATTAAGCACATTGTAAAGGCTCAAAAATCTCATTTTAAGGATGCATAAAACACTTTCAATGCAATGCAACCTCATGAAAGATGTTCATGAAAACGACCCGAAACTTAGCATAAAAATGGTTAGATGTTACCATCATCCACTTGACATGAGAGGGTTTAAAAACCATCCTTGAACCTGTAAAAATATGATAAACCAAGAAGTTAGATGATAATCAAAACTCATGAACCAAGCATCAACTCTTTGAACTAGTTAACATAAAAATACATCATTAAACACATTCAAGCATGTAATTGACTTCTCAATTCAACCATCAGAAACATATTCACCATTTGACAAGGTTTTGATATGATGAACATGAATCTTTCACTTAATCAAATAAAATGACATATGAGCTCAACCATTCAATCACTTTCTTGAATCAACCAAATCTTCAACATCAAAGTGCTTCATTACACAAGTGTTAACAATTATGCCAAATGCAAAGCATGCATAATATCATGGAACCATATTCATTCAAATGGCATTCTTGTTGGTTACAAGCTAACATTCATGAAGCATTATCTCACGAGGAGCATTGATACAAACAAGGGATCTTTTTGAAACAACCATACATTGAAATCACAATAACTCTATGAATGATATGTCACTATCATTCAATTAGAAATGTATTTTAAATGAACACAATCTCCTTGATTGAGACCCAAATGAAGCCATCTTCAGTAAGGCCATCTTTATGCAATTCTTTCACACAGAAAGTCATTAACTCAAGCTTTTAGAGCATAGTACACATGACCAATCATTCATCCAATGCATGAGCAATATGGAATCAACTCTCATGAAGTCTTGTATGAATATTTCAGGCCCAAAAATCTTATGAAGAAAACGTATGAAAATATCCAACCAAGACTTTGAAAAGTTATTAGATGAAATGAATGAAATGTAGAAGAGTTAATGCAATGCGATGAGTGAGTCAACTCCCTTTTTCAATAAGATCTTCATTGATGCACTCCTTTGAGTCCCAAACATGAATCATGGATTTTGATCCCGCAAATCAAAATATTCAAGGCATGAGATCCTTAAATACAAATCATTCATATAACTTACAAACATGAACAGAGTTAACTCCCTTTAAGAAGAAGAGCTTCATTGATGGACTCCTTAAGATTCCAAGTATGAGCCATGAAGTTGTGTTCCTACAAACCAACATAAATATAACATTAGTTCCTTAAACACCGAGAGTTCACATGGCTTTCAAGAGTAAACGTTGACGTCATCTTTCAACTCATCAAATCAAGATATAGAACATGTTGCTCAATGAAACACATACACACACAAACACAATCATTTTGATATCATTGAAACCAAGCACGAACTATGGGATGCAACAGGTTCCTAGCTAGATATAACTGTTATCACCGCTGCAAGAGAGAGCGAGACCCGTCCCGTGACTCGATCCGGGCACGGAAGAGCCGACTACCCGACTCATTGCCAGTTCCTCAACCGCGCACGGTCTCACGCATCCCTCGCTTAGGGACACCCGCGAGCTAGAGTCCCAGGTCGCTTGTCCGTCCCGCATCAATTTGGTATTAGAAGTGACTTAAATGAAATTCTGAGTGATCACACAATCCGTTTGTGATGCTCAAGTTTATTGGAATTTCTTAAACCGATGGGACGAGTCCGGGTATTTGCGTGGTGAACCTACCCTCAAAATTTGGGCTCCAACAGATCACGGAGCTGGGAGCTAAAATTTGAGCAAGGCCTGGTACCAATTTGATTGACCTAAGATGACCTTGTTCGACAAGATAATGATGGCCAATATTGGAGGGTACATGGTAAAAAAAGATCTGGAAAAAGCAAGCTCAGGCAGTAACGATTTCACCTTTGAATGGCCATCGTCCGGGTTGAAGCTCAATTTGGAAGTTCTTTTATTTGTTTTTCCATTTGTGATGCTCAAATTGGAACTTCCAATAAAATCGATACCGCCCTTCGACAAGCATCTACCTCTCAGCCGATTCCCGAGCCGGTAGGATAGCTTGCCCCATGGCCTCACCCGCCGCAGCCCGAGCCACCCGTGTTTCTAACGGGTACTCTTTTTATAGCCGAGTCACTTCTAAGCTAGCTCAAGGTTGGCTTGGTCCCACCTTTCCATCCATCCATGGACCCTACACTACCAATAGTACCCGTCAACTCCTACCACACAACATTCCGGTCTAGTCACCATGTCGATACATTGGATGACCTTATTATGGGATTGGACTCGCAATGGAAGTTGACGCACTCATTGGCTCGAGGCTTCGACCAACCCACTAGTCTTAGCTTCATCCATCCGGTCTTAGGGTCCATTACCTCTGTGTGCACCGTGGGTTGTGTCACCACGGAGATCCTCTTATTCCTCTTCATGCCTGCTAAACCCGACTTCATACCCTTTTGCCCGAGGGAGGAATCATACTTCCTACATATGATCACCGTCCCACCTACCGCACTGCATGAATGTGACCATCCACACCTTCAAGACTACCACACATAGGACCGTGACTTGTGGGAACCCACCACAAGGGGTCATACCTTATTTGATCCCTTTGACCCATTCCCTAGTGGGCCCTTGACCCACCATATATACTTCACTTCTTCGAGGGAGTCCACTACCACACCCCTTCCCCACGGGCCGGGTCATCTACACCCACCAAGCCCATTCACTTACGAGATACACCATCATATAGGGGAAAGGAAGAACATGCATTTGGTACTCCTGGCCCTCCCACATCCAAGTCCAATGTGCATGCATGGTCCACCTTAGGATGTCTAAGAATTCCCCATTCCGCCAACCACCAGTTACGTCAAATGCATGCATGGCACACATTCGGGTGTCCTGGTCCACCATCGCCTATGCCTAGGTCAGACTAACATTAGGTGTGTCTAGGGTCTTGTGTGTCTGTGCATACATCGAGTCGAGTCGGTCTTTTGTACGCTCGCATTGTTAGTCCCTTTCGAGTGCGATACTTGTCGGACTTTGGGATCGGCTCTACCTCTACATATCGGATCTAGTCACATAAGGGACCCAACGGTGATTCCTAGTGAGTTTTTGAGCCGCCTCCCTCCTTTGAGAGTGACCCCATCTCGGAGTGTCCACCTCTAGCCTCATTCCCCAACAGCGTGAGCATATAGAATCTATACGTGATGAGCAGGTGTCGATTACTTGGAGTGGAGCGTACTCCGCGCTTCCTGGTACGATGACGGATCCGCCGGCGTCACGAGCAGCCATACCCCTTACTCGACGAGGTCGAGTTCTTCCCACCTGGGGAGAATTGATGGGGACATCAGAGAAATACCACTAACTTTTTATTTTACATTTATGTCCTTTTAGTTTATTTTTATATCCTTAGAAAAATATATGTGCAATTGTAAGACTTTATAAGCCAAACTGTGAGTCTTTAGGTTTTAGTGGGTTTTTGTGTAAAAGTCCAGTAGGACTAGCAAGGGGCCCCCTCACTCCTTCTCCATTGGTTCACCTAAGCCCTAGGGGTCCATGTGGGGCTGGTCAAATGTCAAGGTGGCTTCTAGAAGGATTCTTTCCTTCTTGGACAAGTCAAGGGGACAATGGGTGAAAAATGTCCAAGATGCCTCCCCTTAAGTCAAGGGGGTGCCCCCCCCCATTAAAATGACATTTTGTATTTTTCTTTTTTTAGGCCAATTGACCACATGGGGGAAGAAAATGCTACCCCTCCCCTCTCTCCCACGAAATTCCAACCCCCTCCCCCGTCCTCCCCTTCTATATAAACCCATGTATAGTGTTTTGTAAGGTTTAAGAATTAATGATGAAAATTTTATGAAATTGCTTGAGCCTTGAAGGGTGCGCCCATCTCTCCTCTCTCCTCCCCCCCTTGCAGATGGATTTCTGCTAAATCTAGGGTGTGATGCCCTTCTACCTTCTTCTTTGCTCCTCTGATTTCTGTTTCTGCCGCCGCTGCCATCGCACCGCCATCGCGCCACCGCCACCACCGTCGAAGTTCTGTCCATCGCAGGATAGGGCATCAAAGCTCAAATTTTAGCTCTCCATCAGGAGCTCAGATCGAGTTCAAAATTGGAGGGTGAGTCATCCACGTCCACCCCAGCCTCCACAAAAAAATCCAGTCATTTACCCTTCGCTTGCTATTTTTCCATTTTCGTGTCCCTCAGTCATCAAGTCTATCTTCTGTTCTGATCCCGTCACAACAACCCTGTGTTTCCTTAGTTCGGCCCTTTTTTCCTTTATTTGTTTGAGTCACCAATTTTATTGAAAGTTCTGTCCACCACCCCCATCATCCATGGATTTTCTTGGAATTTCTAGAGCCCTTTTACTATTTTTAAAAATCCACATCTTTTCCCAAATCTGTTCTGTCCTGTGCAGTTAGATCCGACCCTTGTCCAGTATAAAATCGTTTTCCCCTGTCAAACCTCCTCTAGAAAATCTACAAAACATGCCTCGTCTTCGTTACTCATTCCTCTACAACTTTCATGAATAGGTCAACTTCCAGATCCGACGTTTGAACCACGGTCAATGTCTGTTCTCAGGAAAACCCACCTCTGTCCTGAGTTTTCTGAGTCTGTCAGTCAATCAGTTGTAAAATCCACCACCGAAAATCAGAGCTTTCAAAATTCTTTTCATAGTCCTTGGTCGAAGGATTTCGGATCAGCTTTCCAACGGTACCTATTTCGCGTCGATCCGACCTCGGGATTGAACGCAGCAGTAGATCTTGCTGGGTCACGCGCTGTAAAATAGAAGCTTTAGATCTGTGGGCAGCAAGGTCAACAAGTGAAGACCGGAGCCGACTCGCCTTCCACAAGGCGAACCAGCTTGCCGCCGTCCCAGGGAGCGCCTCTCCAGGAGCCAACGTCACAGTGGTACCACTCCGGGCCCACTCGGACCCGCCGACCAGCACGTGGGCCCCACGTTCATGAGTACGCGTGGCGCCGAAGCTACATCAAAACGCTGTCCGTCAACCCAAGATCATGTTGTGCCCTTGTGGTTTGATGATAATGTGGTGTTTTAATGATAGCAACATGAATGAGTCACCATATTGTTTTGCTAAGAACATCACATTGAATGAAAGCAACATGAATGCATATGTCTGATAAATTCTCTGGAGAATGCTTGAGTATGTTATATCTGATCTATTCTGTGAAGAATGCATGAGTGTGCTAAATCATGCAGTGTTCTATACTAAGTACATAATGTGTTTTGTGCTTGAATTAAGATCGGTGCATTGCTTCTTCTGTGCGTATATTGCTTCTTCTGTGCATATACTGCATCAGTGCACTTAGATGGGTCGACCCCCTTCCTTGATGGGTCGACTCCCTCAGAACACAAGTCTATACAACTGTCCATCTTATTTAGTGTCTCATGCAGCGTCAACGCAGTAAGTGTGTACATTGCAATGGCTAAGTCTTCAGCGTCAACACTGTAAGTGTGTACATTGCATTCTCAAGTCTGCAGCGTCAACGCTGTAAGTCTATACAGCCTCTGTGTGTTCTATGCATTTCACAAGTCTACACACTCAGCATAGTCTATACATCGTGTTGTGGATGTTGTAAGTCTATACAGCCTCTGTGTGTTCTATGCATTTCACAAGTCTACACACTCAGCATAGTCTATACATCGTGTTGTGTCTGTGTTGTGTTTGTGCATCGTTGAGAACACAAGTCTGTACATCCATGCATCATGGGTCGACCCCCTTCTTTGATGGGTCGACTCTCCCGGATTCACAAGTCTATACACTCGTCTTCATGCATAGCAGAGTCTATACAGTGCAGCTCATATAACTAGCATGTCTATACATTGCATCATGACGTTTGTGCTCTAAGTCTATACACTGCATGGCGAGCCCAAAGTCTATACATTGCATTGGCTAAGTCTGAACATTGTCCGTCTCATTTAGCGTCTAAGGCAATGTCTATACACTGGACTCGAAGTCTGTACATTCTATACAACGCATCAGACTAAGTCTGTACATTGAGCGTCTCATGCAAGTCTGTACATTGAGCGTCTCATGTAAGTCTATACAATGCATCAGCAAGTCTGTACATCGGACTATTTCAAGTGAAGTCTGTACAGCGTCATGCATCATTCTTCAAGTCCACACACTGCACTGTAGATTGCTCGAGGTGAAGTCTGTACATCCAGCAGTGAACTTTCAAGTCTGTACATCCATCAGTGATCTTGCAAGTCTATACATCGGTAGCTTTACCGACGTTTCACTCGAAGTCTATACACTGATAGCTTTACCGTCGTTTCCCTTGTCAAGTCTATACATCCTAGAACTGTACAAGTCTATACAGCCATTCCCTTGTCAAAGTCTATACATTGTGAACCTTGAAGTCTGTACAGACTTTGCCTTGCTCAAGTCTGTACATCGCCCAGTTGGCAAGTCCATACATTGGAAGTCCATACATTGGTTTGCCTTGCATCGTTCATCAAGTCTGTACAGCCCTTTTGCGTGGCAAGTCTATACATTGTGAATGTCTATACACTCGATTGCCTTGCTTTGATCAAGTCTATACATAGTTCCCTTTTGCAAGTCTGTACATCGTTCATGATGTCTGAACAACGAGCAAGTCTGTACATCGGACTAGTCTGCATCGGCTAAGTCCATATATTGTCCAAGTTATGCATGCATCATTCATGAAGTCTATAAATTGTCTGTCTTCCTTAGAGTCTCATGCATAACATCAAGTCTGTACATTGTGCATCATATGAGTTGAAGTCTGTACATCGTGCATCTAGTGTTTCAAGTCTATACATTGTTGCACGATTGTGTCTGTCAAGTCTACACATTGTTTCTTCATGCATTGAAGTCTGCACATTGCTGAATGCTCATCAAGTCCATACATTGGCAAGTCTTTGCATTGCCTAAGTCTATACGTTAGCTGCTGAATGTTCTTCCAAGTCTGGACATTGCATTACACTTCAGCAAGTCTGTACAGACGTTGCCTTCTTATATGAAGTCTATACATCGCATAGCACTGCATATATGAAGTCTATACATTGGGCAGAGTCTGTACGTTGCATTCCCATTCACTAAGTCTATACAGTCTGAAGTCTATACAATGACTTGCATCCTACAAAGTCTGTACAGGGTTTATACTTAAACTGATGACTCTATTTCGACTGTCTGACAGGGATTCTTTGCTAGGATTGATGACCTGGCTCGTGATCCAAGGAGGATGAGGTGCTGTGATGGTGACACGTGGAAGCAGCCTATCAAGGATGCTGCCATGTGGATGAAATGTCCTCGGTTCTGGCGAATTCTATGGGCGGGAAATGTGGAAGCCACGCGCCCTTATCCAATCTGCTGCTGTATATATATGAGTCTTCGTCTTCAGATGAAGGTGGATCGAACAAGGGGCAAAGTCTGTACAGTGAGATTGAAGGTCTGAAGCAGCAGAGAGCCACGGAGATCCTCAGAGAAGAAAAACAGAGAAGAAGAAAAAGAGAGAAGAAGACAGAGTGTGAAGAGAAAGAAAAAGAGAGTGAGAGATCAAGAGCAGAGAAGAAGAAGAAAAGGAAAGAGGAAGAGAGCTCATGAGTTGAAAAGAGAGAAGACTCCATTAGACAATCTGTCTCCACTGGAAGTTGGATCAAATCCAATCCAGTCAGCTCCTTGTGAGCCATATTCGTGCTTCATTGTTTACAGATTTTCGTTGTTGTAGTTCCTTGTTTTCGTTTTCCTTTTATACATTTCTTCAAGCTGTTCGTCAGTGGAGCAAGTTGTGTTGCTCAGCATTTGCAGTGGAGGATTCCACTGGACGGCTAAGCTGTATTGCCCAGCGGAGCAAGCTATGAGGCTCAGCAGGCGAGGAAGATTCCTCAGACAGCAAGCTGTGAGGCTCAGCGGATTGTATGGCAAGCTGTGATGCCCAACTGTTCAAGCTGTGAGTCAGCGGAATCCACACTCTGGTTTGAGTGTGGGGTGGATGTAGGTCTGCAGGACCAAACCACCTAAAAATCATTGTGCAGTGGTTTGATCTCTTTGTGAGTGTGGCGCTAGATGAATGCATAGGGTCGATCTGGTTTGATTTCTTTATCTGTTGTTGCTTCCGCTAGGTGAATGATTAGCTGCGTTCCACCTATTTGAGTACTGGTTCAACAGAAGACTAGTTTAGTTTCTTTCAGGTTGTCTTATTTTGTCTTGTTAGCTTTCTAGTGAGCATTAGATTTTAATTGGGCGAAAGTTTTTAAAGGGTATATTCATTCACCCCCCCCCTCTGAATACATAGCACCGAACCCAACACTTGGTATCAGAGCAGGTTGATGTGCATAGGATCTAACAATCCACAACAGATCCTACATTTCTCTTTGGTGCATTTCAGAGTGTGCTTCTTATGTTCTGTGTTTTGTTTCATCGGTTGTGTGTCTTGAGTTGTCCATCTGATTTCAGTGCATTTATCACTTCTCGATGACTTATCCACCCGTCTTTGATGGTTCTGATTTCAAACAGTGGCACAGTGCTTTCCGTGCTCATGTTAAATCTGTTGATCCAGACCTGTGGAAAGTGATTTCACATGGTCCACATAAACTACCAAAAGATCAGTCCAAATGGACTAACAAGCATCGATCTATGCGTGCAGAAAAGCAGAAAGCACTGGAGTTAATGAAGGCCGCGACTAATCGAGCTCTTCATTCATGTTTCTTTGAATCCAGGTCTGCCAAGGAAATCTTGGATAAATTGAAGACTGCTTGCGATAGAGATACTGATCGATGCATGATGGCTCAAGGAAGTGAACCAAGTAGCAATCAAGATGAAGAACAAGACGATGATCAGGTAAACATCTTCAAAAATTATACCCTGGATGATTGGATTGTTGCATATAATGAACTGCTGGAGTCTTATGATCATTTAAGTAAACAACATAAGAAAATGAAAAGGAAAATTGATAAAAGTGATTCTAATTCATCATGTGAAAAGTGCTTGAAGATAAATGAATTGTATGATAAATGTCTGTCTGAGAATCACTGGAATATGAAACAAATGTGCCTATTGAAAAAGAAAAACCAAGAAGGTTTCAATAAAATTTTTGAATTAGAAAGTCAGCTGAAACTGAAAACTAATGAACAATTGATGAATCTAGAAGAGTTGGAAAGGATTAAGGTTTCACACTCTTCTTCTGCTGAATCAAACTGCAAAATGTGCTCAGCTTTAAGAGAATGTAATGAAAATCTTTATAGTGAGAATGAATGGCTAAATAAACAAATTGTCTCACTTAAAGATGATCACAAAAATCTGTTTGCTGAGAAAATTAAAGCAGAAGAAAGAGAAGATGAACTAATTGAAAAATTGGAGCTTATGTCTGGAAATGGAAAATGTAATGAAGGAGTCATAAAGCTATCTGAAGAGAACAAAGAACTGAGGGAACAAAACAAAAAACTGATGGTTTTAAATACTATTTTCTCACAGAGGTTTCTGACTATCGAAAAAGAGAAATCTATTTTTAAGGAAGCTCAACCTCAAAAATTTGAGAAGGAAAACACTGAACTGAAAGCTGAAATTGAAAAATTAAAGTGTTTAAACACTGACTTATCTGAAACATTTCTCACATTAAAAAAGGGAAAATTCACTTGTGATGGAGAATCACAAAGGGTGATCAGTCTAGAACAAGAAATTGAGAAGTACAAAACTGTAAATAAAGTCTTAAGTGAATGTGTCAATTGCAGTGAACAGGAGATAGCTAGTTATGAGCTTCATATAGCATCCTTAGAAAATAAAATTCATGATCTAGAAAACTCAGCATCCAAGTTTGCAAAAACTGAAATAAAAATAAAAACTGTTGTGAAAAGTGAGGATAAGAATTCAAAAGGGGGAACAGATTGCACTTATGATGTTAAGGAAATCACTAAAAGCCAGCTATATGCCACCTTTGTGCAAAGCTCATATGTAGCTGGTACTTCAAAGCAATCCCCAAAACAAAATAAAAATCAGAAACCACCTTCCACATCTGTATTTCAGTTCAAAGCCCAGAAAAATGAAAAGTAAACAAAAACTGTTAAGAATAATCAGAAATTGAAAAAGAAGGGTCATACAAAGAAGGTAAATAATATTTCTGAGTACATCTTGAAATCAGTTAGCTCTGCTGAATGTAATGGGTCAATGTAAAATGCTCATGCTTCATGTACTCATTCTCATGCATCTAGTCAGTCTGTTAGTAATCATGTCGCCAGGAAAACTAAAGTGTCCTGCCATTATTATGACAAGATAGGGCATGTAATGGATGATTGCAGACTGTTGATTGAAGATGAGCATGCTGGTGAAGCAATGCATTCTAAGAATTTATCTGATAGAAACCATGCCACTAAGCAATTTGATGCATCCTGTTATTACTGTGGTAGGCGTGGTCATCTAATGAATGCATGTTTTAAAATGAAAGAAGACAACAATGTGAATTCTAGATTTTTCACACATGCACATGGCCCACATAGATATAAATCTACTTCAGGCCAGTATATCATCTGTTTCACTTGCAACAAGCCTGGGCACAAGGCAAATGAGTGATGGACTGGAAATTACTGGGGTAACAATGAATCAAGAAGCAAGCATCTTAGATGTTTTGAATGTGGGAAATATGGTCATGCAGTCAAGGACTGCTGGCATGTTCAGGGAAATCACTTTAATTCTAAATTTGTCAAATTCCCTGCAAATAGAAATGATTTTGGTAGGAATAAATCTATTTTTAAAGAAAAGATTCCTGCATGTTTTGAATGTGGAAAACTTGGCCACCGTACTTCTGAATGCTGGTGGGCAGGTTATGGTAAAACAAAGGTTCATGCAAGCAACAGAAACTTTCATGCTAAATCACATAGGTTACATGACTATAACAATGTTCACAAAAAGAATTCAAGAGTTGTTATATCAAGTAGATATTATGGTAAATTTGGCCACTCCATGACCAATTGTCATCTAATGGATTTTGATGACAATATTGCTAAAAGATTGTTCAGAACACCTGTCAGAGTTAATTTAGGACCCAAGACTTCTTGGGTTCCTGCAGGATCAAATTGACTAACATCTTTGCAGGTGTGCCTTGGAAGCTGAAGAATAAAAGGGGTAAACCAAGGCACTCAAGAATGAAAACCCCATGACTGCACCATTTCAGGTCAGTTCCAAAACTTTGTTTAAATCTCATTATCTAAAATTGTTGATTTGATTGTTTGATGCCTGATATTCTATTCTTGTCTAGCTGATCAGTCTGTATTCCAGACTCAGCTATTGAATTTAATTCTTCTCAAATTCAATGCTCTTCTCTTGCCAGTTATTGCATGTGTACATAAGATGCTAGATGCACTACACAACCATGTTCATAGTCAATGCATATGTCTAATGTTTGCATATATCATTTGCATGACTATCATTTGCTTATTATTGTAGTCTGCATGTCGTTTAATGCATATTGGACTGCTTTGCACTGCATTTCTTTGCACGACCACTTTGGTATATAAATGGTAAGCTACTAAAAGGCAGGAAAATATGCCTGGAGGTTCTTATTATGTGTGAAATGATCCTTGAGACCAGGTTCTCTGCCAAGTACCAAGGGTCTAGTCTTCATATAGGGCAGTGTAATGCATATCATCTTTTTTGAAAAATCTGAAGAAGGACAAAAATGTTCATGACTTGGGTGCATAAACTTGAAATGATTGCATACTTGCTCTATGTATAAGTGTTGCATTAAATTGCATAATTTCAGGGGGAGCTTGTTGAGTCTTATGTGAGTCATTGCATATAGACAGGGGGAGCATTATCATATTGTTGACACTGTTTGAAATTCACACTCTACACTCCTTAAAATCATCAATTGACTATTTTGAATTCATACCTTCTTGAATCTGAGAATTTGGTTGCTAATCCTTAATCTGTTGAAGAAGGAGTGTCTCATTTTGTCTGACTAAAATTCAACTCTGCCATTGGCTTTAAACTTTTTTTCTCTCTTGCTGATCGACTCTTCCACCAGTTTATACTCACCTTTCACATTCTTCTCAGCTGGTGTGACTGATTTGTTTCTACTATTGATTGTTGGTCAGCTAAATTTATTGTTCTGATCTGAGGTACTTAAGCTGCATGTCATGCAATTTTGTCTGAGAACTTGGTAGAAATTCCTATCATATAGGTTTAAGAATTACCACTGAATCAGACTGATATAAGATTAATGTATTCTCAGATTTGCAATAAAATGAATTGAAAATATCTGAATGATAGGCTTTAATAAATCTTAACCATCTGTGTCATAAAACCTTAGACTCTCTCATCAGATATCTGAAAATTTGAAATCAAGGCTACTTTGGTAGAGATACATAGAGTGAGTACTGTGGTTAAACATTAACTTGAGAAATGTTGATGATATGAAAAATTGTGAATTCAGAGCAATGACTCGGTCACTGAGAAACTGGGTTCTTTATCAATGAAATAAAGTAACTCATGTCATGAGGTGCCATAGTTATCTCTGATAAAAATTTATCAACAAAACCTGATAGAGCAATGGCTTATTTGTGTTGAGTAACTGGGGAGTCTGGCCTCTAATCAAGGTGTCTCCTCATGTAAAAAGACACTCATATTGCTAACTCTGTTCTCAAAGTTGAGAGGCAATGACAGTTATCCCACTGAGTAATTGGGTCACTTCACCTAAGACGTGTTGTGCCTCATGTAAAAAGGTGATGATCAACCTAAATTGCTCAAAAAAATATATATATAATGTGCTTCAAATGAAAATATAATGAAAAGTCTGTCAACTCATATTCTTGAAAAAAAAATGTTTAACATCAATACTAATCTGTGTAACTCTTGAAAGAGTCATTGAGATCATGTGTGTAAGATAAAAGATGATTATTTTTTAGTGTTTTCTGACTAATTGGTTCACCCTTATTAAAACTTGGATTCAGATATGAGTATTGAGTTTAATTTGACAAATTTGGTATACATAATAATTAAATCAGATTGGTTAAGTTGCCACTTCATAACCCTTTATGATAGAAGAGTCTATACTTCTTAAGACTTATTGAAGTGGTGCAAGCTTTAAAATCCCTCATGATCAGATTCTTTCAAGATAGCCTGATCAACATAAATCTTGATATTGATTATTCATTGAGATGTCTTGTGATGATTGTTATCTACTCTTGCCTTTCTATCTTCAATCACTTTACTCTCCACACTATTAGAATCTTCCATCTTGTTTTGTAATCAGCTCTGGTTCTGTGGATGTTTCACCTGGTTCATTCTGTTCATGCAACCAGAATTCAGATTCTTTGTAATGGCAGATTTCAGATTGATTTATTGGATAACCAGAGTTCATTCCTGCACTTCAGGGGGAGTTATGGGTCATCTGCCTTTAAGGGGAGAGTAGTACATCTTGCATGTTGATAGGGGGAGAGCTGTTTCATTATCATAAGGGAGAACTTCATTTTCATGAACCATGTTTCATTCTCTGACTTTGTGTGCTGAATTTTATCTCTCAAACCATTCCCTCTCTTTTTGATTATGTCAAAGGGGGAGAATAGTTTGACGAGTCAGTGTGACTCATTATGTTGCCATCATCAAAAAGGGGGAGATTGTTGTGCCCTTGTGGTTTGATGATAATGTGGTGTTTTAATGATAGCAACATGAATGAGTCACCATATTGTTTTGCTAAGAACATCACATTGAATGATAGCAACATGAATGCATATGTCTGATAAATTCTCTGGAGAATGCTTGAGTATGTTATATTTGATCTATTCTGTGGAGAATGCATGAGTGTGCTAAATCATGCAGTGTTCCATACTAAGTGCATAATGTGTTTTGTGCTTGAATTAAGATCCGTGCATTGCTTCTTCTGTGCGTATATTGCTTCTTCTGTGCATATACTGCATCAGTGCACTTAGATGGGTCGACCCCCTTCCTTGATGGGTCGACTCCCTCAGAACACAAGTCTATACAACTGTCCATCATATTTAGTGTCTCATGCAGCGTCAACGCAGTAAGTGTGTACATTGCATTGGCTAAGTCTGCAGCGTCAACTCTGTAAGTGTGTACATTGCATTCTCAAGTCTGCAGCGTCAACGTTGTAAGTCTATACAGCCACTGTGTGTTCTATGCATTTCACAAGTCTACACACTCAGCATAGTCTATACATCGTGTTGTGGACGTTGTAAGTCTATACATCCTCTGTGTGTTCTATGCATTTCACAAGTCTACACACTCAGCATAGTCTATAAATCATGTTGTGTCTGTGTTGTGTTTGTGCATCGTTGAGAACACAAGTCTGTACATCCATGCATCATGGGTCGACCCCCTTCTTTGATGGGTCGACTCCCCCAGATTCACAAGTCTATACACTCGTCTTCATGCATAGCAGAGTCTATACAGTGCAGCTCATATAACTAGCATGTCTATACATTGCATCATGGCGTTTGTGCTCTAAGTCTATACACTGCATGGCGAGCCCAAAGTCTATACATTACATTGGCTAAGTCTGAACATTGTCCGTCTCATTTAGCGTCTAAGGCAATGTCTATACACTGGACTCGAAGTCTGTACATTCTATACAACGCATCAGACTAAGTCTGTACATTGAGCGTCTCATGCAAGTCTATACATTTAGCGTCTCATTGAGCGTCTCATGTAAGTCTATACAATGCATCAGCAAGTTTGTACATCGGACTGTTTCAAGTGAAGTCTGTATAGCGTCATGCATCATTCTTCAAGTCCACACACTGCACTGTAGATTGCTCGAGGTGAAGTCTGTACATCCATCAGTGAACTTCCAAGTCTGTACATCCATCAGTGATCTTGCAAGTCTATAAACCGGTAGCTTTACCGACGTTGCACTCGAAGTCTATACACTGATAGCTTTACCGTCGTTTCCCTTGGCAAGTCTATACATCCTAGAACTGTGCAAGTCTGTACAACCATTCCCTTGCCAAAGTCTATACATTGTGAACCTTGAAGTCTGTACAGACTTTGCCTTGCTCAAGTCTGTACATCGCCCAGTTGGCAAGTCCATACATTGAAAGTCCATACATTCGTTTGCCTTGCATCGTTCATCAAGTCTGTACAGCCCTTTCGTGTGGCAAGTCTATACATTGTTAATGTCTATACACTCGATTGCCTTGCTTTGATCAAGTCTGTACAGAGTTCCCTTTTGCAAGTCTGTACATCATTCATGATGTCTGAACAACGAGCAAGTATGTCCATCGGACTAGTCTGCATCGGCTAAGTCCATACATTGTCCAAGTTATGCATGCATCATTCATGAAGTCTATAAATTATCTGTCTTCCTTAGAGTCTCATGCATAACATCAAGTATGTACATTGTGCATCATATGAGTTGAAGTCTGTACATCGTGCATCTAGTGTTTCAAGTCTATACATTGTTGCACGATTGTGTCTGTCAAGTCTACACATTGTTTCTTCATGCATTGAAGTCTGCACATTGCTAAATGCTCATCAAGTCCATACATTAGCAAGTCTTTGCATTGCCTAAGTCTATACATTGGCTGCTGAATGTTCTTCCAAGTCTGCACATTGCATTACACTTCAGCAAGTCTGTACAGACGTTGCCTTCTTATATGAAGTCTGTACATCTCATAGCACTGCATATATGAAGTCTATACATTGGGCAGAGTCTGTACGTTGCATTCCCATTCACTAAGTCTATACAATCTGAAGTCTATACAATGCCTTGCATCCTACAAAGTCTGTACAGGGTTTATACTTAAACTGATGACTCTATTTTGACTGTCTGACAGGGATTCTTTGCTGGGATTGATGACCTGGCTCGTGATCCAAGGAGGACGAGGTGTTGTGATGGTGACACGTGGAAGCAGCTTATCAAGGATGTTGCCAGGTGGATGAAATGTCCTCGGTTCTGGCGAATTCTATGGGCGGGAAATGTGGAAGCCACACTCCCTTATCCAATCTGCTGCTGTATATATATGAGTCTTCGTCTTCAGATGAAGGTGGATCGAACAAGGGGCAAAGTATGTACAGTGAGATTGAAGGTCTGAAGCAGCAGAGAGCCACGGAGATCCTCAGAGAAGAAAAACAGAGAAGAAGAAAAAGAGAGAAGAAGACAGAGTGTGAAGAGAAAGAAAAAGAGAGTGAGAGATCGAGAGCAGAGAAGAAGAAGAAAAGGAAAGAGGAAGAGAGCTCGTGAGTTGAAAAGGTAGAAGACTCCATCAGACAATCTGTCTCCACTGGAAGTTGGATCAAATCCAATCCAGTCAGCTCCTTGTGAGCCATATTCGTGCTTCATTATTTACAGATTTTCGTTGCTGTAGTTTCTTGTTTTCGTTTTCCTTTTATACATTTCTTCAAGCTGTTCGTCAGCGGAGCAAGCTGTGTTGCTCAGCATTTGCAGTGGAGGATTCCACTGGTCGGCTAAGCTGTATTGCCCAGCGGAGCAAGCTGTGAGGCTCAGCAGGCGAGGAGGATTCCTCGGACAGCAAGCTGTGAGGCTCAGTGGATTGTATGGCAAGCTGTGATGCCCAGCTGTTCAAGCTGTGAGTCAGCGGAATCCACACTCTGGTTTGAGTGTGGGGTGGATGTAGGTCTGCAGGACCAAACCACCTAAAAATCATTGTGCAGTGGTTTGATGTCTTTGTGAGTGTGGCGCTAGATGAATGCATAGGGTCGATATGGTTTGATTTCTCTATCTGTTGTTGCTTCCGCTAGGTGAATGATTAGCTGCGTTCCACCTATTTGAGTACTGGTTCAACAGAAGACTAGTTTAGTTTCTTTCAGGTTGTCTTATTTTGTCTTGTTAGCTTTCTAGTGAGCATTAGATTTTAATTGGGCGAAAGTTTTTAAAGGGTATATTCATTCACCCCCCCTCTGAATACATAGCACCGAACCCAACAGATCAGTCCTCCCGGGCCCACATTGTAGCCCTTTACCTCCCTGCGTGGAGTGGGCGATAATTCATTGATGTAATTATTGTAATATTTTGTTACCGGGAGTTACCGTACTTGGCCGGGATCGCCTTCCCCACACCCGGAGCGTGGAGGTCTCGTGTCCACTCCTCTCTCGACATTACTTTATTTCGTATATTTCCGTATGCCGCTGCTAGAGATCATGTGATAGGATTATTAGCTCGATGTTATATAAAATCACCGCTGCGAGAGAGAGAGCGAGACCCGTCCCGTGACTCGATCTGAGCACGGAAGAGCCGACTACCCGACTCATTGCCAGTTTCTCAGCCGTGCACGGTCCCACGCATCCCTCGCTAGGGACACCCGTGCGCTAGAGTCCCAGGTCACGTATCCGTCCCGCACCAATTTGTGAAATTGGTTTTGGAGTTACCGTAACTGGCCGGGGTCGTCTTCCCCACGCCCGGCGCGTGGAGGTATCGTGTTCGCTCCTTCACTCGGCATTTACTTTACGCGTATTGATTTGTATATGACGCTGCTTGAGAGCATGATAGGTTAATTAGCTCGCTATTTATTATTATTCACCGCTGTGGGGCAGGTCAAATGCCAAGGTGGCGTCTAAAAGGATTCTTTCCTTCTTGGACAAGTCAATGGGACAATGGGTGAAAAATGTCCAAGATGTCGCCCCTCTCTCTAGGGTGTTAGACCCATTCTACCTCTCCCTCTTATCCTCTGTATTCATTCTCTGCCGCCGCTGCCGCCGCCATCACACCGCCATCGTGCCGCCGCCACCATCGTCGGAGTTCTGTCCAAATCAGGACACAGGTTCCAAGTTCAAATTTTAGCTCCAGATCCATTGATCTTTTGGAGTCCAAATTTTGAGGGTAGGTTCACCACGCCAATACCAACTCCCAAAAAATTGTCATATTTTCTAGCTTTCATTTTCTATTTTTCCATTTTCGTGTTCTTCATCCTTCTAGTTCTGTCTGTACTCAATTTTGTGTCACAGCAACCCTGTGTTTCCTCAGTTCGACCCATTTTCCTTTATTTGTTTGAGTCACCAATTTTATTGAAAGTTCTGTCTACCACCCCCATCATCCATGAATTTTTTCAGAATTTATGGAGTCCTTTTACTATTTTTAAAATTCACTGTCTTTTCCCAAATCTGTTCTGTCCTGTGCAGTTCAGATCCGACCCTTGTCCAGTATAAAATCGTTTTCCCCTGTCAAACCTCCTTTAGAAATTCTACAAAAATTATTCCTGTCTTCCTTGTTTCTTCCTCTACAACTTTTGTGAAGAGTTTAAGTTCCAAATCTGAGGTTTGAGTCGCGGTCAACGCAAGTTATCAGGAAACTTTATTTCTGTCCTGAGTTTTCTGAGTCTGTCAGTCAGCCCATTGAAAAATCCACCACGAAAAATCCAGATCCACAGAAATTCCTTCCACAGTCCATAGTCGAAGGATTTCGGATCAGCTTTCCAACGGTACAACTTTCGCGTCGATCCGACATCGGGAGTGATCGCAATAGCTGATCTTGCCGGGTCGCGCGCTACATCATCGAATGGTGGCATCAAACCTTGCCTCGAAAGGCTCAACCTCGAGAGCGACCTTATATGACTGCGCCAGAGAGAACGCACCGCGGATAAGACATTCATATCGGAAATGAAGCCGCAAACCTCTCAGGAACTGAGAGACAGTCGTGGTGCTCTCCTCTCCAAATCTGTTTCCAAACCGGTACACTTCGAAGTCCCTAATGTACTCGGACACGAACTTGTCGCCTTGGAAGGGTCGGCATGGGTTGGCCATAGTTGTCAAAAGATGAGAACATATCCCTAGGAATGGGCATGCAATGGCATTTTTTTTTGTTTTTGTTTTATAAGCAAAATGTTATGCCAACTAATGCAAACACCTAGACACGGCTTAGAATGCGATGTAAATGCAAAGTTGAAATGAGACTCAACTACACACCTAGACACGACCAAGATTCGGTACCTGGCGGAGTCCGGGGATCCGAAGATCCTCTGACGCGAGTGAATCACCTCTCCGATAGGCGTAACCTAACGGTCGGGTGACACCTTTTTATATACCGAACAATGGTATGCAAATAAGACACCTAGATCAACTTAGACAATGACTAGACTTAAATGACACCCTTTTTTTCCCACCAGACTACCCTAGACTCAAACCAACTCTCTGATACCAAATTGAGCCTCGGGTATCGACTTTCCGCGTGTACTCCGATCGAGTCACAGGACGGGTCACACTCACTCTCTCGCAACGGTGATAAAAATAGATATCGAGCTAGTTACCTATCACATGCAGTGGCATATACGAATAAATACGAGTAAAGCAAATGCCTACGAGGAGGGTAGCGAGTTTACCTCCACGCTCCGGGCGTGGGGAAGACCTCTCGGCCAAGTACGGTAACTCCTGGTATAATGGTAAAAACTTAATTACAACAGTGAATTTTTTCCCACTCCACGCAGGGAGGTAAAGGGCTACAAGTGGGGCCCAGGAGGACCGACCCTGGCTTGACAGGCAACAAACTGGGAGGGTTCTCGAGGCGAACTTGGCCTGCTGGTCCGACTCGGTCCTGCGCTGACTCGGTGCAGTGTCGACTCGGTTCTGACTCGCTAGGCAGCAAGCCATTGCCTCCAAAGGAACGTCATCTTCCTGAGATCTTCTGAAGGCGTTGCTTGGCTGGGACGATGGCTGGACGTCCCTGAACGACTCCCTGAAGTGGCGGTCGCTGAAGTTGACTTTTGGTATTTATTTGTGAATTTCTCCCAGACTGCTATTTCGGACCTGCATAGAGAACAGATTTGCGCGCCTCGGCAGTAAGAATTAATTCTTTCAGAGTCGGAATCAGATCGAGGTGAGACCAGTGGCGTTGGAAAGAGGACTCCCAGATATACAGCATATAATTTTTTTAGGTCGATCCAACGAAGGGATGTCAAATGGGAGGCTCTGCAACACTGTATTTTTTTGTGGATCCGATTACTAACACTCAGGACAGAAAGGGATCTGCCTGAAACTGACCTTTGACCGAGGGGTAAATGATTTTTCCAGGGGCTGAAAATATTATGGGAGGTAGGGGGGACGTGAGGAACACGGAGAAATTTCTGTGGATTTTTTGAAAATTTCTATAGGGGTTGGGAAAAAATACGAATAGGTGACACTGTCCCATGGATCTGCAGAATGGCAGATTATAGGGGGGACAAGAAATATGGAGAAAATACCAAACGAAAGCCAAATGGCACGAAATTTAAACTGGAGACTAGAGGTGACAGGGAGAACAAGCCCTCAAAGTTTGGGGTCGATCAGACAACAAGAACAAAAGATAAAATTCTAGAGTTGCGGTTATGTCCTGATTTGGACAGAACTCCGACGATGGTGGCGGCGGCGCGATGGCAGTGCGATGGCGGCGGCTGTAGAATCAGAATTCAGAGGATGAGAGGAAGAGATAGAATGGGTCTCACACCCTGGAAGGCTGGAAAAGGAAGAAGCGCAGCAGAGGGAGAGGGGAGAGGGGCGCACCCTTCAAGGAGCTCCAACCAAATTTCAAAATTTTTCATTTATTAATTCCACTAAAATGTGAAATATAAGCTATTTGTATGAAATGTAAAAAGACTCTAAATATCCCTAGATCTATAATTGGGAGGGGTAAAAGAGGGAGTTCATAAGTATTTCTCGCATGTGATTTTTATGTCCTTTCATCTTTGTATGTATACCCTTGTGTTATATGGGTACGCAATTGTAAGTCTTAGTGGGTTTATATGTAAAATTCCCGTAGGCCCAAGCAAGGGGACCCTCACCCCTTTCCCATTGGTCCACCTAGACCATGTGGGGCTGGTCAACCATCCTAGGTGGCCATCTAGAAGGTTGGAATGCCAATTGACCACATGGTAGACAAGTGGTTAAAAAATTCAAAGGTAGGCTACCTACCTTTCCTACCTTGTCCCCCCATTAGAATTAATTAGGATTTTCATTTTTTTTATTTTATTTGGATCAAATATGAAGTACCTTAAATGCCCCTCCAGATCCTAGATCTAAGGGTATTCATGGTCTTTTTTTATTTATTATATAAGTCATGTATTTCTATTATTCTAGAATTAATGAAGAGAAAATTGTTGGAAAATCAAGAGTGTTCTTGAGCCCCTCCTCTCTCCCTCTGGTTTCTCTCCTCCAACCTCCAGTTCTATAGTGATTTCTATCTTCTATCCCCTCCCCTCTATCTCCGGTGATCATCTGTGCCGCCGCCGCCGCCGTTCGTGCCGCCTTCGAGCCGCCGCGAAACCGTCTTCGGTATTCTGTCCTGCTGGACAGAGGTGTCTTCCACGAATTCCTGCTACCCGCCACGGCCACTTCGTGGTCTCCAATTTTTATGGTGTATTCCTATATTCCACCCCATCATCCACAAAAACATTCAGGTCCAAAATCCCTCGTTTAGTATTTTTCCATTTTCGTGCATCTTTCATTCCCAGATCTTTTTTGTCTCTATCTACAGTGACAGCAGCCCTGTGTTTCTCACCTCCGACCCTCTTTTTGATTTTTACAAACCCTCCCAATTTTACTGAGAGTTCTTTCCATCATCTCCTACATCCACCATTTTTTTTGATTTTTTATCCGCCCTCTATCCATTTTTCAAAATTCGTGTTCTATCTCAGCTACAGTGCTTTCAGCCCATTTCCAGATCCGACCCACTGTTAGTGCAAAAATACTATCAATTCGTACCCACATTCAAACTTGTCCAAACCAGTTTTTCTGTTTTCCTAGCTTGATGTCCTACAACTTTGCTGAAGACCACCACTTCAGATTCGGACGTTCACATATCGGTCAAAGGCAGTTCTCAGAGAATAGCCCTGCAGATCTGAGTGTTCGGCTACTGTACAACAGGAAGTTGTAAATTCATTAAAGCCCATATCCGTGCAGATCCAGACCAGATCTTCAAGTCTATATTAAAGTATTTGACGTTAGCTTTCCAACGGCACCAGTTTCGTGTCGATCCGACATCGGGGCTGATCGCAGCGTCCGTTCTCGCCAGGACGCGCGCTGAAAACCAGAAGTTGCAGATCCGTGGCCGGTTGTTCCGACCGGTGCCGATCGGAGCCGCCCGGCCTCCGACCGGTGAACCAGCGCGCCTCCACTCCAGGGAGCGCTCATCCAGGCATCCACCACCACAGCGATGCCACCGGGTCTCACACGGCCCCTCCGGACAGCAGGTGGGCCCCACAGGTGCGAGTACGTGTGCGACCGAAGCTACGCGAGAAGCCGCCCGTCAACCCGAAATCGGTCCTCCCGGACCCCATTGTGTCACCCTTTACCTCCCTACGTGGAGTGGGATGTAACTCATTGCTGTAATCTTAATGTATTAACTGTCCCGGGAGTACGACTTCGGCCGGGTCCGTCGTCCCCACGCCGAGCGCGTGGAGGTATCGTATTCGCTCCTTGCTTGGCATTTCGCTTATTTCCATATATGCTTGTTTATGCCACTGCTAGAGAGCATGTTTTAGGACCTAGCTAGCTATAATTTCATATCACCGCTGCTGCGAGAGAGTGAGCGAGACCGTCCTGTGACCCGATCCGGGCACGAAAGTGTGAATTGACCACCCTAGCTCTAACCGGTTTCTCAACCGTGCGCGTCCGACGCTTCCCTCGTTAAGGGACGATCGCGAGCTTGTCGTGTCCGTGTCTCGTCCCGCATCAATTTGGTATCAGAGCGAGTTGAGTCTAGGGTGTCCAAAATAAAAAAAAAAGAGTGTCATTTAAGTCTAAGTGTCTAAGTCGGTCTTAGGAGTTGCATTTGCATACCATTAATCGGTATATAAAAAGGTGTTGTCCGAACGTTAGGCTACGCCTATCGGGAAGGCCGCACACTTGCGCGAGTGATCTTCGGATCGATTAACTCTGTCACGTACCGAGTCTTGGTGTCTTGTCCTTAGTGTGCATGCATCCCAAACCGTGCATAGTCAGTCTAGTGTCTTGTCTAAATGACCTTGCATACCCATTCCTAGGGATCCATTCCCACCTTTTCGGCACCAATGGCCAACCCATGTCGACCCGTCCAAGGTGATAGGTCCGTGTCCGAGTACATCCGGGACTATGATAAGTACCGGTTGGAATATGGCTTGGGAGAGGAGAGCACCATGACCGCATTTCAGTTCCAGAGAGGTTTGCGGTTTCACTTCCAACTTGAATGTCTTGTCCGCGACGCGTTCTCGCTGGCATAATCTTATAAGGTCACTCTAGAGGTCGAGCCCTTTGAGTCTCATTTTTCTCGCTCTAGAGGTCGAACCCTTTGGCAAACATCTACCTCCCAACCGAGTCCTGAACCGATCGGACTACCTAACCCAATTTCTTCACCACCCGAAAGTGCTCCATTGTCATCCTCACCTTCCGATCTTAATTCGGAGCCCTCTCATTTGGAGCCACCCAAGCCCCAGCCACCCGTGTTTCTAACGGGTATGCTTTTCATCGTCGAGCCGCTTCTTAGTTGGCTCAAGGATGGCTTGGTCCCACATCCCTTCCCATCCATGGACCCCACCTTACCTTTAGTGCCGGTCAACTCGTTCCATACCACATTTCGACCTAGTCACCATGTTGACACGTTGGATGATCTTGTTATGGGACTAGACACGCAATGGAAGTTGACACATATGTTGGCCCGAGACTTCGACCAACCCACGAGTCGTAGCTTCACCCATCCGGCCTTCAGGTCCATTACCTCCGAGTGCAGCGTGAGTTGTATCACCACGGAGGTTCTTCTACTTCTCCCGCTACCGGATGAGCCCGACTTCATGACTTTGCTTCCGAGGGAGGAGTCATATTTCCTATACACGGTCTCATCTACCATGACGGAGGAAGGTGACCACCCGCACCTTCAAGAATTTCACGATTGGGACCATGTCATGTTGGAACCCACCATAAGGGGTCATACCTTCTTTGATCCCTTTGACCCCTTCCCTAGTGGATCCCTAGACCCTTCATATTCCCTTCACTTCTTCGGGGAAGTCCAGCTTCATACCCCTTTCCTACGGGTCGGGTCCTCCATACCCACCAAACCCATACTCGGTACACCCACACCCGGCTCTTCCACATCCGGGTCTTCTAGCTCTCTCAAGTTCCCCAAATCCAAAGGGCCGTCCATGCATGACTGGGTCATACTTGGACATTTAGGTGTACCCCATGTCACCCATCTCCGGTTACGTCAAATGCATGTATGGCACATATGCGGATGTCCTGGTCCGCCGTCATCCATGTACGGGTCTGACTAACACTAGTTTTGTCTAGAGTCATGCATGAGTCCGTTTCTTATTTGTGTTGTTTGCATATGTGTGTTAGTGTTGGGTGAGTCTGCATGTGTCTTGTGCAAGCTCATTGTCGTTCTCTTATGCGTAAGAGGCGAGTGGACTCATTCGATGAGTATGGGATCGGTTCTATATCTACACCCGGATCTAGTCACCTACAGGGACTCAGCGGTGATTCCTAGTGAGTCTTCGAGCCGCTTCCTTCCCTTTTGAGAGTGCCCCACCCGGAGTGTCCACCTCTAGCCCACAGCAGCTTGTGCATATCGAGTATATATGGAATGAGCAGGTGACGGTCACTTGGAGTGGAGCATACCCGCGTTACTTGGCACGATGACGGATCCGCCGGAGTACTCGAGTATCCATACCCCTACTCGACGGGGTCGAGTTCCTCCCACCCGGGGAGAATTGATGGGGACATCGAGACAAGACTGTCCGCATTTTATTTGCATTTATGTCCTTCCATCTTTGTATGTATACCCTTGTGTTATATGGGTACGCAATTGTAAGTCTTAGTGGGTTTATATGTAAAATTCCCGTAGGCCCAAGCAAGGGGACCCTCACCCCTTTCCCATTGGTCCACCTAGACCATGTGGGGCTGGTCAACCATCCTAGGTGGCCATCTAGAAGGTTGGAATGCCAATTGACCACATGGTAGACAAGTGGTTAAAAAATTCAAAGGTAGGCTACATACCTTTCCTACCTTGTCCCCCCATTAGAATTAATTAGGATTTTTATTTTTTTTATTTTATTTGGATCAAATATGAAGTCCCTTAAATGCCCCTCCAGATCCTAGATCTAAGGGTATTCATGGTCTTTTTTTATTTATTATATAAGTCATGTATTTCTATTATTCTAGAATTAATGAAGAGAAAATTGTTAGAAAATCAAGAGTGTTCTTGAGCCCCTCCTCTCTCCCTCTAGTTTCTCTCCTCCAACCTCTAGTTCTATAGTGATTTCTATCTTCTATCCCCTCCCCTCTATCTCCGGTGATCATCTGTGCCGCCGCCGCCGTTCGTGCCGCCTTCGAGCCGCCGCGAAACCATCTTCGGTATTCTGTCCTGCTGGACAAAGGTGTCTTCCACGAATTCTTTCTACCCGCCACGGCCACTTCGTGGTCTACAATTTTTATGGTGTGTTCCTATATTCCACCCCATCATCCACAAAAACATTCAGGTCCAAAATCCCTCGTTTAGTATTTTTCCATTTTCGTGCATCTTTCATTCCCAGATCTTTTTTGTCTCTATCTACAGTGACAACAGCCCTGTGTTTCTCACCTCCGACCCTCTTTTTGATTTTTACAAACCCTCCCAATTTTACTGAGAGTTCTTTCCATCATCCCCTACATCCACCATTTTTTTAGATTTTTTATCCACCCTCTATCCATTTTTCAAAATTCGTGTTCTATCTCAGCTACAGTGCTTTCAGCCCATTTCCAGATCCGACCCACTGTTAATGCAAAAATACTTTCAATTCGTACCCACATTCAAACTTGTCCAAACTAGTTTTTCTGTTTTCCTAGCTTGATGTCCTACAACTTTGCTGAAGACCACCACTTCAGATTCGGACGTTCACATATCGGTCAAAGGCAGTTCTCAGAGAATAGCCCTGCAGATCTGAGTGTTCGGCTACTGTACAATAGGAAGTTGTAAATTCATTAAAGCCCAGATACATGTAGATCCAGGCCAGATCTTCAAACCTATATTGAAGCATTTGAAGTTAGCTTTCCAACGGCACCAGTTTCGTGTTGATCCGACATCGGGGCTGATCGCAGCGTCCGTTCTCGCCGGGACGCGCGCTGAAAACCAGAAGTTGCAGATCCGTGGCCGGTTGTTCCGACCGGTGCCGATCGGAGCCGCCCGACCTCCGGCCGACGAACCAGTGCGCCTCCACTCCAGGGAGTGCTCATCCAAGCATCCACCACCACAGCGGTGCCACCGGGTCCCACACGGCCCCTCCGGACAGCAAGTGGGCCCCACAGGTGCGAGTACGTGTGCGGCCGAAGCTACGCGAGAAGCCGCCCGTCAACCCGAAATCGGTCCTCCCGGACCCCATTGTGTCGCCCTTTACCTCCCTGCGTGGAGTGGGATGTAACTCATTGCTGTAATCTTTATGTATTAACTATCCCGGGAGTACAACTTCGGCCGGGTCCGTCGTCCCCACGCCGAGCGCGTGGAGGTATCGTATTCGCTCCTTGCTTGGCATTTCGCTTATTTCCATATATGCTTGTTTATGCCACTGCTAGAGAGCATGTTTTAGGACCTAGCTCGCTATAATTTCATATCACCGCTACTGCGAGAGAGTGAGCGAGACCGTCCCGTGACCCGATCCGGGCACGAAAGTGTGAATTGACCACCCTAGCTCTAGCCGGTTTCTCAACCGTGCGCGTCCGACGCTTCCCTCGTTAAGGGACGATCGCGAGCTTGTCGTGTCCGTGTCTCGTCCCGCATCAGGTGGCGCCCCCTTGACCAAGGGAGGAGAAAATGTGGACTTTTTATTCCACTTGTCCCCTTTGAATGTCAAACCCTCTAGAAGCCCACCTAGGACTTTGACCAGCCCCACATGGATTAGGTGGACCAACGGGGAAGGAGTGGGGGCCCCTTGATGGCCCTACTTGACTTTTTGCACAAAAAGCCAAAGAATCCTAAGGAATGATAAATTGGCTTATAAAGCCTTACAATTGCATACATGTTTTCCCAATGATATAAATGCAAATAAAAGGACTCAAATGCAATATAAAAAGTAAGTGCTCTTGCTCTAATGTCCCCATCAATTCTCCCCAGGTGGGAAGAACTCGACCCCGTCGAGTAAGGGGTGTGGCTGCTCATGACGACGGCGGATCCGTCATCGTACCAGGAAATGCGGAGTACGCTCCAATTTTACCACCTCTGTCCGGAGTTCTTAAATGAAATTTCTTCACGTTTCCTGGTATGATGACAGATCTGCCTTCATTATCCTGGAAGGCTAGATTTTTTGGTTGTTATTATCGAAGGATTTTTCAGGGTCGCGCGCTGCAAAAATAAAACTTCAGATCCGTGAGCAGCCACTCCAACAAGTGAAGATCGGAGCCGACTCGCCTTCCACAAGGCGAACCAACGTGCCGCCGTCCCAGGGAGTGCCTCTCCATGAGCCACCATCACAGCGGTACCACCTTGGGCCCACTCGGACCCGTCGACCAGCACGTGGGCCCCACAACCAGCAGCTTGCGCCGTCCGAACCGCGCCGACGCAAGCTGTTGGTTGTGGGAGTTTGTGAACCACATTGTGAGCTCAAATTCCCATTGCGCGCCGTCCGAACCAGCACGTGCGCCGACCAGTCCGTTTGTGAGCTCAAGTTTTTCAATTTGGAATTTCTTAAACCAAATTGGTTCACCACGCATCTACCCCAATGGGAGTTTGTGATGCTCAAGATCTGAGGTGGATTTTTCAATGGACTGACTGACAGACTCAGAAAACTCAGGACAGAAATAGAGTTTCTTGATAACTTACGTTGACCGCGACTCAAACCTCAGATCTGGAACTTTGACTCTTCACGAAAGTTGTAGAGGAAGAAACAAGGAAGATGGGGATAATTTTTGTGGATTTTCTAGAGGAGGTTTGATAGGGGAAAATGATTTTATACTGGACAAGGGTCGGATTTGAACTGCACAGGACAGAACATTTTTGGGACAAGACAGTGATTTTTAAAAATAGTAAAATCACTCCAGAAATTCCTAGAAAATCCGTGAATGATGGGTATGGTGGAAAGAACTTCCAATAAAATTGGTGACTCAAACAAATAAAGGAAAATGAGTCAGGTAGTGTGATCACTCCAATATTGATGGCCACCCTGGAAGGCTATATTTTTTGGTTGTTATTATCGAATGATTTTTCAGGGTCGCGCGCTACAAAAATAGAACTTCAGATCCGTGGGCAGCCACTCCAAGAAGTGAAGATCGGAGCCGACTCACCTTCCACAAGGCGAACCAGCGTGCCGCCGTCCCAGGGAGCGCCTCTCCAGGAGCCACCATCACAACGGTACCACCTTGGGCCCACTCGGACCCGCTGATCAGTAATCAGATCCATAGAAAAAATACAGTGTTGCAGAGCCTCCCATTTCTCGTCCCTTCGTTGGATCGACCTACAAAAATTATATGTTTTATATATGGGAGTCCTCTTTCCAACGCCGCTGGTCTCACCTTGATCTGATTCCGGATCTGAGAGAATTAATTCTTGCCGCCGAGGCGTGCAAATGTGTTCCCTATGCAGGTCCGAAATAGCAGTCCAGGAGAAATTCACAAATAAATACCAAAAGTCAACTTCAGCGACCGCCACTTCAGGGAGTCGTTCAGGGATGTCCAGCCATCGTCCCAGCCAAACATCGCCTTCAGAAGATCTCAGGAAGGTGACGTTCCTTTGGAGGCAACGGCTTGTTGCCTAGCGAGTCAGAACCGAGTCGGCGCAGCACCGAGTCGGCGCAGGACCGAGTCGGACCTGCAGGCCGAGTTCACCCCGAGAACCCTCCCAGTTTGCTTCCTGTCAACCCAGGGTCGGTCCTCCCCGGCCCCACTTGTAGCCCTTTACCTCCCTGCGTGGAGTGGGCAAAAAAATTCACTGTTGTAATTAAGTTTTTACCATTGTACCGGGAGTTACCGTAATTGGCCGGGGTCATTTTCCCCACGCCCGGAGCGTGGAGGTATCGTGTTCGCTCTCTTACTCGGCATTTGCTTTACTCATATTTATTCTAGGAGATTCAAAACTACCTTCGTCATCACCCTTAGACGTAGGTAAGGCTTGCCAACTAGACCGAGGGGTAGGGGTGTGATAGTGAATTCCTTGGAAGAAGTGGAGTGAATATGATAGCTCGGGAGGTTCACTAGTGAAGGGGTCAAAAGGTTCAAAGAAGGTATGACCCCATGAGATGGGCTCCCATATGACACGGTCCCAATTGTACTCACAATGGAAGTTGACGCGCTTATTGGCCCGAGGCTTCGACCAACCCACTAGTCATAGCTTCACCCACCCGACCTTCGGGTCCATTACCTCCGTGTACACCGTGGAGAGGGAGTTTATAATTAATTCTCCCATGTGGTTTGGAACAACATTAAAAAACTAATAAGGGGGGGGGGGCCTTGACCAAGGGATGGCATCTTGGACTATTTTTACCACTTGTCCCCCTTTGAATGTCAAACCATCTAGAAGCCACCTAGGACCTTTGACCAGCCCCACATGGACCCCAAGATGCCACTTGGACCAATAAGGAATGAGTGGAGGGTCCTGCATGGCCTACATGGTCTTTTACACAAAAACTCAAAGAATCCTAAGGAATGACAAATTGGCTTATAAAGCCTTACAATTACGAATATACTTTCCTAAGGAAGGAGTGAGGGGGGCCCTTGCTGGTCCTACTGGACTTTTGCATAAAAACCCACTAAAAGCTAAAGACTCACTATTTGGCTTATAAAACCTTACAATTACACATATGTTTTCTCAAGGATATAAAAATAAAAAGCAAATGCCGAGTAAGGGAGCGAACATGATACCTCTGTTAGTGTTGGTGTGCTACAGGCTAATTTCGGGTCGGGTAGGCCCAATAGTTGTACGATCTTGTTCATTATTAATAAAGTGGTGTTTGAGCGTAAATATGCGATTGTGTTACTTTACGTTATCCCTAGGATATGTGGTTGTAAAGTCAGCTCGAGATGGGATCTCGAACATGAGATTGACTTTACATGTACACATACCTTAAACTGTTCCTGGTTGGAGGGTAATCACTCGGGGACTTTGATTACCTATTAAACCAGTACACATGATGTGTCAGTGACCAGTCTCATGGTCATTGGTGCGGGGCACCAACACATATGTGTAGGTGTATGTCCTTGGAGGATGTACACTGAACTGATCCGCTATTGGATCTTCAGATGGTTGATTATACCTAATGTCAACTGAAGATCTAACTGTCTCAGTAGCATCGTTGGTCCTTTGACCTGAGACATTGATCGGATCTTACACGAGGACTGGAATGGTTTAATTACTTGGCTAAGTGACTTTAACCATAAGTCATGAGTTGCCGAGTCATTAACCACTCCAGGATACGTGTGAAGATCATCAATGGTCAAGAGGGGATCGCTCACTGTCGGGTATATATCAGACAGTTAATGGGTCATGACATTGACGCTCCGTTAAATCCCTGGCTAGGGTCGTGTGAGTTCGTTTAGAACGGACGTCATACACTTTAAGGAGGTCATAGTCAAATGGCACGATCATGGGGTTTGACAGGAACCATACCCTCGATCGTACTAGACTCATAGAAGGAGCGAGGGATTATATCGATGCGGTAACTGTGGACTTACAGGTACCAGACATGTTAGTTTAAACCCGGCGTCCTCTAGGATCACGCGGATTTGCTTGACCCAACGTGATCAAAGGTTCAGAATAAATTAAACTATTCTTGGGCTCTAGTAGAAGCGAAGAATACGTTTAATTTACTTCTAATTGGGAATTAGAAGTTAATGGGCCTTAAACTAGAGTGACTATGGGCCTAGAGGATCACACACAATGGATTCTTGGGTGACGGATTATTATTATACAAATGTATGTATTATTTCTATTTAATTCTTTTTGGAAAGGAGTGTAAATGGAGCTTAATACATATGTATAATATGAGATAGGATATATATACGGTTTCGGTCTTTTGGAGCCCTTTTCTAATAAGCCTAAACTCTATATATATGCTTCCTACGTGAGTTCATTCGAACTCTTCCAACCTCTTAAGCTTAAGCAAGCACATAAGCTTAAGAGAGGAGGATTAGCTCCTCCCCTCTCCCTCCCTCTTGCTCCCTTTCTACAGAAGGTGAAAAGGGCCGGGGAAGGTCGTGCCGGGGGGGTTACCGTCACCGCAAGAGTCCGTGTGGATCAGCTCTAGAGGCCGTGCAGTTGTGCGGCTCGGTTTTTTGCATCAGGCTTAGCGGACAACGTCGTTCCGCGTAAGGTGAAACACGTAACCCGTAATTAGGGTCTTAGAAATACCGATTAGAGCACAGATTAAGCTTTCCATAACACCGGGATCGGGCAAATGAATTTTTTGTTATCCGCTGCGTCGCCCGTAGGTGCTGTGCGAAACCTTACAACCTCCACGCGCCGGGCGTGGGGAAGACGATCTCGGCCGAACTTGTACTCCCAGAACAGTAATTAATTAAAATACATCAATGAATTTACTGTCCACTCCATGCAGGAAGGTAAAGGGCTACACGGTGGGACCCGGGAGTAGCGGGTTCGGGTTGATGGGCAACTTCTTGCGTAGCTTCGGCGGTACGCGTACTCACGAACGTGGGGGCCCACGTGCTGGTCAGTGGGGCCGAGTGGGCTCGGGGCGGCACCGGTGTGACGGGGACGTCTGGAGGGACGCTCCCTGGGAAGGCGGCGCGCTGGTTTGCCTTGTGGAAGGCGAGTCGGCCGGCCCGGGAGCGGTTGTGTTTGTTGCCCCCGAGCTGTCGTTTCTATTTTTACAGCGCGCGACCCGGCGAGAACGGCCGTTGCGACCAACCCTGACGTCAGATCGACGCGAGACTGGCAGCGTTGGAAAGCTCTCTTAGAGATATACGATCTTAGGTTGGAGCAAAAATTTAGAACACCTTTGATACGGCCTTTGCAGAATTTTCCATGTGCTGGTTCACAGATCTGGATCTGGCTGGGTAGAACTTGGACCTAACTGAGAACACGGTTTGACCGAGGGGATGGCGATGGATCTGGGTAATGAGCTCTTCATGAAAGTTGTAGAGGTGGGAGTAAGAAAGACGGGGATAATTTTTATTTGACTTTTGGTGGAGGTTTCGTTTTGATGGGGATTTTATAGTGGCTGGGGGTCGGGTCTAGAAAGCTGTGGACAGACAGGAAATTGGGGTTTGCAGGAATTTTTAGGGAGGGTAAAAAAAATTTAAATTCATGAAAACATTCGGAGTGATGGGCTTTGATGGGCAGAACCTCCAGTTAAAATTTCCGCTCAAACAAAAATAGTTAAGAGGGGCTAAGGTGCCGTGAGGTGGCTGGGACGTCCAGCCATCGTCCCAGCCAAGCAGCGCCTTCAGAAGATCTCAGGAAGGCGACGTTCCTTTGGATGCAACGGCTTACTGCCTAGCGAGTTAGAACCGAGTCGGCGCAGCACCGAGTCGGCGCAGCACCGAGTCAGACCAGTAGGCCGAGTTCGCCCCGAGAACCCTCCCAGTTTGCTGCTTGTCAACCCAGGGTCGGTCCTCCTGGGCCCCACTTGTAGCCCTCATAAGGGGAGGTATCTTGGATATTTTTCACCCATTGTCCCCTTGACTTGTCCAAGAAGGAAAGAATCCTTCTAGAAGCCACCTTGGCATTTGACCAGCCCCACATGGACCCCTAGGGCTTAGGTGGACCAATGGGGAAGGAGTAAGGGCCCCCTTGCTGGACCTACTGAACTTTTACATAAAAACCTAAAGATCCATAGGGAATAACAAATTGGCTTATAAAGCCTTACAATTGCAAACCTACTTTCCCAAGGATATAAAAGCAAACGGAAGGAGTGAGGGCCCCCTTACTGGACCTACTGAACTTTTACATAAAAACATAAAGATCCTTAGGGAATAACAAATTGGCTTATAAAGCCTTATATATATAAACTCTCAAGCATAAGAAACATAAGAAGGCTTTACACGCAAATGGCCCTTCACGTAATATAACTAATGCACACTTCATCTCATTTCACTTGATATATTTTATGCAGGTTGGCTTCAGGTGACAAGGGTGGCTCTTCAAACAACACAATGGCCAAGGAACAATGCAGGGTGGCTCCACAGGCAATTGCAACCAAGGGTGGCACGTACAAATGCAACTAGCCATGGGCCACGCTAAGACAACAATGTTTCAACAAGGCAAGGTGGCTTCAGCGCTGGGTGACCCCCTTCATGAATCATATATGTGGATGGGGTCCAAAGCTTCAAAGCATCTTCACGTGGGGCTTTTCTCCACATTGGTGGCACACGGCTGGCCATCTTCCACGATGGGTTCAAACATGCAGCAAGGCTCCTTCGGCACGTGGGCTAGGCTTCACGTGGCATTGCGGTTGGGTCTTCAACGCGAATAGGATCAACCAAAGTTGGCAGCGGCACAGCTTCTCACATAGTCAAACCGACCAGCTGTCGACAAGGCCAAAAGGCCATTCAAGCAGCCTTCACACGGCCAGGCTTCGGGTGCAACAAAGTCTAAAGCCGGCCAATGCTTCAAACACGGCAGATGATGCGGCAAAAAATGAAGTAAAGGAGAGAGAGAAAGTCAGTAAGGTGGGCTGCCAACATTGGGAGAGAAGAAAAAGAAGGAAAAGAATTTGTAAAAAATTATATTTGTGTGCATCACATGGAGGCCTCTCTTCTTAAGTCAAAATTTGTAACCATGGGTGTTCACATGAGGGAATAGGGTTAAGTTTAGCCCTATAAATGGTACATCTTAGGAGTCCTCCATTCTGTCAACTATCGAGTACATTTAGTGTATGCATGGCACACATTCGGGTGTCCTTGTCCACCTTTGCATATGCATGAGTCGGACTAACTGTAGGTTTGTTTAGGGTCGTGTGTCAGTCTTTGTTTCGTACCATTTGTCTGTCGAGTGTATGTGCATACGTTAAGTCGAGTCAGTCCTCCGAGAAGAGGGCTCTTACCCTTATCCTCCTGACAGGCAGGGGGTGTGGGCAACAGGGGTGGAGGTGTAGGTGCCGTGGGCAACAGGGGTGGGGGTGCCGGTACCAGAGGGTGGGCAATGGGTGCCGGTGGTTGGGATGGAGGTGGATCCCGTGGCGGGGGAGGACGAGGTCTAGGAGCGAAGTGCTCTTGAAGGGTGGGCTCGTGAGGTCGAGCCATGGGACCCCTCGGGTATGGGCCTAAGGAGCTATGTGACTCGGCACTACGGAGAGGGACGGGGCCCAACCGTTGGATAGACTCAAACTCTCCCTCGAATTGCTCCATCTCGAGAGCAACTTGGTACGCATCCTCCAACTTGTCCACCTTGCGGCAGAGAAGCTCATACCGTAGGTGCAGTCGTAGACCACGCCGAAATCGGGAGACAGTAAGGGAGTCCTCCTCCGTGGCGTCACATCATAAATAGTATTCATCGAACTCGGCAATGTATTTGGAGACGGACCGATCTCCTTGGGTAAGACTCTGCCACCTGTCTATGCGGCGCGATGGCGGCACGAACGGAAGGCGGGGGCCGGAAGTCGCATCCAGCAGAGGTTGGAGATCTTGGAGTCACACCAAGATGAGGGCTTCACACCCTAGAATGGGCAGCAATCACTGCTGCAAGGGGGAGAGGAGAGAGGGGCGCACCATGCTCTCTTGGGCAATTCAATATTTTCTTCTCATTAATTCCACTAAAATGTGAAATACAAGCTATTTATAAGAAATGTAAAAAGACTCTAAATATCCCTAGATCTAGAATTGGGAGGGGTAAAAGTGGGAGTTCAAATATTATTCTCCCATGTGGTTTGGAACCACATTAAACAACTAATTAAGGGGGGGCGCCCCCTTGACCAAGGGGGTTGGAATCTTGACATTTTGTTCCACTTGTCCCCTTTGAATGTCAAACTATCTAGAAGCCCACCTAGGACTTTGACCAGCCCCACATGGACCCCCAAGATGCCACTTGGACCAATGAGCAAGGGGTGGAGGGTCCTGCAGGGCCTACATGGACTTTTACACAAAAACCCAAACAATCCTAAGGAATGACAAATTGGCTTATAAAGCCTTACAATTACATACATATTTTCCCAAGGATATAATGCAAATAAAAGGACTCAAATGCAAAAATAAAAAGTCGATGGTCTTCCTCAGATGTCCCCATCATTCACTTAAACAACGAAGTATGTCCGTAGCCGAATATGAGGCTCAGTTCTTGAGGTTATCACGTTATACGTCTCATTTGATCCTAACGGAGAAGATGAAAGCTAGGAGATTCTTAAATGGATTAAGACTGCAATATATACCCCAATTGACACCAATGGATATTCAATCATATGCTGAGATGGTGAAGATGGCACAGTTATTAGAAGACGCTATGGAATTATCCGACAAGGTCAAGGCACGAATGGAAAAGAAGAAGGTAGACAAGGATAACAACAGGCCCAATGATGGGAATGGAGTACCGAATGGCAAGAAACCTAAAGGAGAAAAATGCAAGCATTGTTGGAATGAGGGTCATCAATCCGAGAAGTGTCGCTGGAAGACTGGAGCGACACCCATATCCTAATATAGGAAAGGCCACATTACACTAGGATAAGAATACCCCTAGACATTTCAACTAAGGACACCCATATCCTAATAAAACAAAATACAACAACCAACATTTGACTATTGGCCAAAATAAAATAAAATATGACTAGTGGTTAATAATACAATATCACTACAATAGAAATAAAATGTACACAAATAAATACATACTCAGGACGTCGAATCTCCGAGCCACAAGCTCGGTGGTGTCGGGACGGTATGGCGTCAGCTCCGTGTGACGGGTCCGGTGGGTCCGGTGTCCCCACCAACCCTCCAAGGACGGCTGGAACTCGACTCCATCAAGTAAGGTGGGACACCGCTCTGGTAGTGCTCCAACAGGTCTGGATCAAGGCGCAGGAGATCTTCCCGACTCATCTAGGAATCATCAGAAGGTGGACGGTCCCGCCAGCGGATAAGGTAGCGCTAGTAAACCCTGCTCCGCATAGTTGTCACCTGCTCATCCAGTATCCTCTCAATATGCTCACGCGGTGCTCTCGAGGCTGGTGGACGAATAGGGGTGGGCTCACTCTCAATGGGAGGAGAAGGCTCGAAAGGGTCATTAGGAATCGTTGTGGGTTCATTGTAGGCCACTAGGTCTGCCACATTAAAGGTAAAGCTAATCCCATATTCGGGAGGTAAGTCCACAACATATGCATTGGACCCAATCTTTCGTAGTATTTGGAAGAGACCATCACTACGGGCTTGTAACTTTTTAACGGCTCCCGAGGGGAGTCGTTCGGGTCAAACTCGTACCATAACCAAGTCACCTTCTTGAAATTCGTGATGACGCCTATGCGAATCAGTCAAACGTCTATAGGTCTCATTACTGAGCCTTATTTGCTTGCTAATTGACTCATGCAGACTATTGACATGCTATGCAAACTCTTCGGCTGACTTGGAAGTCCTAGACTCGAGGGAAAGGGAAATGAGATCCACTGGTTTCCGAGGTTTGTATCCATGCACGACCTCAAATGGACTCATACCTATGGATCGATTGACAGAGCTATTATATGCAAATTCGGCTTTGGGCAAGAGAAGATCTCAATTGCTAGAATGATCCTCTACAACACACCTCAGAATATTCCCTAAACTTCTATTAATGACCTCTGTTTGCCCATCAGTTTGTGGGTGATAGGCAGTGGAGAATTTGAGCTTAGTGCCAACTAGGTGCCAAAGTGTCTTCCAAAAATAACTAGTGAACCGGACATCTCGGTCAGACACAATAGTCTGGGGGAGACCATGCAGATGCACGACTTCATCAAAGAAAAGGTGGGTTACTCTAGATGCATCAGAAGTTTTGGAACATGCAATGAAATGGGCCATCTTAGAGAACCGATCAACTATAACAAAGATGGAGTCATGTTTGTGAGCAGTGCGAGGTAAAGCAAGGATGAAATCCATGCTCACATCAACCCACGGTCTATCAGGAGTCGGGAGAGGAGTGTAGAGACCAGTGTTTTATTTGACCTGTTTGACCATTGTGCATGTCCGACACTGAGTTACAATTTTGGCCACATCTTTCTTCAGGTCAGGCCAGAAAAAATACTCCTCCATAGAATGGATGGTCTTGTTTCATCCAAAATGACCAGCAAGACCTCCAACATACATTTTTCATATCAGAAAGTCCCGTACAGAAGTCTTCGGGACACAGAGTTGCTGTCCTCGAAAAAGAAAACCATCTTGGAGTAGATAGTCGAAAAATGATGTAGAGGATCCAACAGACAGGGCAGAATAGGCAGGGCCAAAATCTGGACACTCTCCATAGAGTGCCTTCATGCGGTCAAACCCGGTGACCTCTACCCGAATAGTGAAAAGAAGGGAGACCCTTCGACTCAAGGCGTCAGCCACCTTATTCTCTTTTCCAGCCTTATGTTTTAGGACAAAGCTGAAGGACTGGAGGAATTCTACCCATCGACCATGCCTAGGGTTTAAGCTCTTCTGAGAGCTAAAGAATTTCAAGGCCGCGTGGTTCGAGTATAAGATAAACTCTTGAGGTAAGAGATAATGTCTCCAGTGTTTGAGAGCTTGGACCACGGCATAAAACTCCTTATCATAGGTAGAGTAACGAAGTTTTGCATCGGAAAGTTTCTCACTGAAATAACCCACAGGGTGGCTTTCCTGACTAAACACTCCTCCTATACCTATGTCAGATGCATCACAGGATATCTCAAAGACTTTAGAGAAGTCTGGTAGGCGGAGGACAGGGGCTTTGGTCATGAGCTCCTTTATGACAAGAAAAGCCTGGGAGGCGGCTTTAGTCCACTCAAAATTTCCCTTACAGATACAATCCGTAATGGGTGCCATAATGGTGCTAAAACCCTCAATGAAGTGTCTGTAGAAAGTGGCTAGCCCATGGAAGCTACGAACGTCATAGACCTTCTGTGGCTCTGGCCAGTCGACTAAGGCTTGGAGCTTGGATTGGTCCACAGACAAGACACTCCTTGACTCGAAATCACAAATCCAAGAAAAGTGACCCGATCTGTCATGAATTCACACTTCTGTAGGTTGGCATACAGGGTTTCTCTCCTCAAAGTCTCACAGACTTCCCTCAAATGCTAGACGTGATCTTGAGGGTTGTGGCTATAGATCAAAATGTCGTCAAAGTACACGACAATAAAGCGACCAATGAGGGAACGGAGGACTTCAATCATGAGCCTCATGAATGTGCTGGGGGCATTGGATAGCTCAAATGGCATAACAACCCACTCGTACAGACCTTCTTTTGTTTTGAAGGCTGTCTTCCATTCATCCCCTTGTCGGATTCTGACCTGGTGGTAGCCACTCTTCAAGTCAATTTTGGAAAAGATGGTGGCTCCACTCATCATGTCAAGCATGTCATCAAGATGGGGAATTGAAAACCTATACTTGACAGTGATTTTGTTGATGGCGCGGTTGTCAACACACATCCGCTAGGTGCCATCTTTCTTGGGTGTGAGCAAGACAGGAACATCCCAGGGACTCTTGCTCATCCTGAGGAAACCCTTTTGAATAAGGTCCTCAACAATTCTTTGGAGCTCAGCATGCTCCTTGGTGTTCAATCTGTAATGGGAAAGATTAGGTAGGGTGGACCCGGGGATAAGGTCAATGGCGTGTTGTACATCACACATAGGAGGGATTCTAGAGGGTAAGTCCTCAGGAAAGATGTCTTGGAAGTCCTGCAGGATTGCTTGGACTTCAGTTGGGATGGAGACTTGGGACTCCTCGGGCGTGATGGTAACGACAACAGCCCAAATAGGGGCACCCTCAGCAACCTCTCTATTTAGCTCACGGATATTTATGAAGTTAAGGCGCCTAACTGGGTCATGACCAACCTTAGGGGCTATAGGAACGGGTGTGATAGGTGCAGGAGAAGAGGGAATGAGAAGTTTCTCTTCATTGGGAGTTCGGGGACTCTCCTGAACCTTGGGGGTTCCAGTGGGGGTGGAGGTGGAACTCTTTCCTGGGGTCACCTTTGGAGGTGCCGGGTACAACTGAATCTTCTTCCCGTTGTGGGAGAAGGAGCACTAATTAGATCAACAAAATGTAGTAAGGTCTACATCATAGATCCATGGCCATCCTAAGATGATGCTCCCGACCTTCATAGGCACTATATCGCATAAAATATGTCCTTGGTAGGACTGGAACTGAATGGGAATGACGCATGTAGTGGTGACTGGGATAGAAGTCTCATCAACCCAAGTTATGTTGTATGGCCTATGATGAGGGTGCATAGGTAGACCTAGACGGGAGACAAAGTCTGAAGAGACTGCATTGATACATCTCCCGTTGTCAAAAATCACCTTCAATGGTTGAGATTTCACCATGATGTAGGTTTGGAAGATGGAGGTTCGATGCCAGTCGTCCTCTTGGGGGTGTGTTAAGATGCAGCGAAGTACACCTAATCTTTCCTGGCTAGAACTCTCGGTAATGTCTCCAACCTGCATGTACTCGACATGCGTGCCATCAAATCCTACATATATTTGTTAAGTGGTGGATAGCGGATCTAGAGGGGAGGGGTGAATAGATCAGCTCCACTTTTCACAATGCGGCCCTCTAAACAGCTAGTTAAAATGAATTGCAGCAGAATAGAAACTAACTTCCAAGTACGCTATGATTCACTTAGCAAGATAAGCAAAATATATAATAATTCGATCCTAAGCATGCATCTAGAACGAATCAATCACACAGGCAAACCACACTAGACAGGATTTTTAAGGTGGTTCGGACTGAATCCTCAGTCCTACGTCCACCCCTCACCAAAACCCGGTGAGGCTTCACTTGTGCAGCGCACAGAACCGCAAATCAGAAACCACCGATTGCCTTCCTACTCACCACCTGGTAGGGATGTCAACCGCAAATTGGAACAACCTCCAATTGCCTTCCTACTAACCACCGGTAGGGATAAATCACACTTTCAATGTTTAAACAATAATGAAAATAAAACAAATGTGAATGAGCTAAGACAAGAGATTGAGTTATGAGTGAAAATGAATTGGCCCTTGTATGAGATGTTGATCAGCAGCAAGGCTCCTCTTGGCTTCAACTCAATCTTCTTGATTCACCCTTGATTGGATGAATGTTTTTCACGGAGTACTGTTCACGTGAACAGTACCTCTTCCTTCAATTCTTCTCTCTTGATCTTCTCTTTGAATTTCTTTGAATGAATGAAGGAAATGATGAAGCTACCTTGAACCTTGATTGCTTCTTTAGCTTCTAGGAGTTTGAATGCTTGAAATATCACCTTGAATAAGGTGGAAAGAACTTGAATTGATGAAGATGATTTCCTTTGAAGAACTTGAATCAAACCAGCTACCTTGGATCACTTTGATAGCCTTGCTTTGATGTAATCTTCATTAAGGTTTGCTGGCTTTGATTTGAGCTTGATTCCCCTTTGATTGGATGAAGAACACCTTCACAAACTACTGTTCACGTGAACAGTAGCTCGTCTCCAAGCTCTTCTTGCAACCTCCCTTGCAGCCACCCTAGATCTCACAAGAAGCCCCTTGAAGCATTAGGGTTTCTAACCCTCTTACAAGAGTTTTATAGACCTTGAATGGTCTATGGACACCCCCTAGACCAGATCCACAATTTGTGGGGGATTAGGTGTCTTTAGGATTAAACAAATCAATGTTGAATGGCCCTTTTCGAAGTTGGAAACAAAGTCAACAATTGATGGCTCGGGGCTGGCGGTCGACCTAAGGCTCCTGGCGGTCGACCGCCACTGAAACACCTGTAAACGGGCGATCCCTGGGAAATCCGGTCGACCGCCACTGGCTGACGGTCGACCACCACTGAAAGACGTGCAGACTTGGGAGTCCCTGGCTGGGGCGGTCGACCGCCCCTGTGCTGGCGGTCGACCGCCAGCTGGGCAGGGCCCGAGTCAGCCCGGTTCGGTCCGTTGGCCGCACCAACTCCGTCGCTTGAGTCCGTTAGCCGCCCGTTCATGTCTGTGGCATCAACCTTAATTGTCTTGAAGTTTTATTACTGAGTCTTCAATCCAAATTTTGTTCCGGGGGCTCCGCCCCCGGAAACCCTCGCAAGGGGCGCTGCCCCCTTGACCCCCGCGACCTGACCGGGCAGGTCGATCCCCGCGACCTGACCGCGCAGGTCGATCCGCATGCGAGGGTGCAACATTCAGTGTTCATGTTCACCATTTCCACTTGATTCCTTGTCCATTCATTGGCGCACCTGTCATGAATAAAAACATCACGTATGTCAATCACATGAAGGTGAAAAACATCAATGACTAATAGTGTTTAGCCATTATCAAAACCAAGAATACATTAGAACTCATATGACCATAGAATGATGTCGAATGACCCAAGTGACCATATGAACTCAAGTGACCATAGGGGCATAACAATATTTCCTCAAACTGGGTGATGAGGTCAGGATCGGCCATATATCTCTCAATGTCTTCTCCTTCCTGAGGTGGAAGCTCCACAGGCTGGGGGTCAGTGATGACCAAGGCTCGGGTGGGACAATTGGTGGTGACTTGCCCTAGGTTATGGCACCTAAAGTAGCGAATCCCTGAGATAGGGACATGTTGGGAAGTGCTAGGGATGGCTCCCTTTCCCTTGTCATCCCTCCTATCAGTTGGCAGAGTGTACTCCAGCCTGGGCACAGCAGCAGGTGCATGTAAGGGGTTCTTTATGAAAGGAACAGTAGGGGCAACGGCCTGAAGTGGGGTAGCAGTAGGGACATAGAAAGTGGAGGGACCAGGCCTCTCAGGGTAGCGGACCATGGGGTTTTGGAGTTTAGGTTGGCGGTAGGTGGGAACCCGAAGTGGGACCACCCTTTGAAACCGCTCAGCATCTCGAGCAACCTGGTAGGCGTGCTCGAGGGTGTTAACCTCTCGCAAGAATAGTTCCCGCTAAATGCTCTCGTGTAGGCTAGCCCTAAACCGTGAGAGGGTGACAGGGACATCCTCCATGACATGACTTCGAAGGAAGAATTCATCGAACTTGGTGATGTATTCATCTACAGACTTCCCTTCTTGGGTGAGTTTCTGCCATTGGTCTAAAAGACGCTGATGGTAGGAGGGTGGCAGATACTTCTCCCTCAGTTTCTCCTTCATTTCTTCCCACGTGTTGATGCGCTCCTCTCATCTCCTTTCCAGGAGATTCTTAACATTGCACCAGTATGTCTTGGCTTGACCTAGGAGCTTCATTTTGGCCAACCTCACCCTTGTAGCAGGGGTCATGCGGTGATGCCAATCAAAGTATTGATCTATCCCGGTCTCCCAATCAAGGTATGTGGCGGGATTTAGGGACCCATCAAAACTGGGAGCGTCTATCTTGACATTCCGTAGGATGATCTCCTCATCGTCGTGGTCTCTCCCCAGAGGCGCACGATCACCTTGCTCTCTACCTCGAGGAGCCTGATTCCGACGGGCTTGGTCTCTCTCTTCTCTAGGGTTGGCGATGGGAACTCCGCGACCATTCATCCTTCCTTCCTCTCCCTTGATATGATCCTCTAAGGCTCAGATCCTATCATCTAGCTCCACTCGCAATTGGCCTATAGATGCTTCAAATTGGGCCGTAAGATTCTGCACGAGCTGGGCTAACATGGCATTCACGCTATCCTGAGCCATGGGTGGTTGTAGTGTTGAAACGCACTCTAGACGACCTGATGAACTCCTAGACCAATGTGGCATGCACGAGCTCGGACCTAAATGATGCAATCCTGGGACCAAAGATTAGCTAGGTCCAGACCTTCTTGTTGGCTAATACTCAAAGGGTCAATTTGATTCGCGAAGGGACCGGCCAGGGAGAGTTGCTCCCTCGTAGGCGAAGTTGTTATGGAACTACCTCCTAACAATTACGGTGTCCTAATGTGACAGTTCTAGGGCTTAAGGATGGGATCAGACAAGTTCTCTCTTTTCATCCACAGCGATCCACTCAGGAGACAGGTTGTATGGATATGGCTCTTTCTCACTTCGTCGCGCGACAATTGATAAAGATACTAAATGAGCAAGTGGGTGGGGCACGCACCTAACTAGACTGAAAAGTCTAGCTCTGACCGGAGATGAAGGCGAGTGGGGATGTACGTGTCTGCACGGCGTCGACGAAGCTTGAACGGTTACAACAAATTAACTCCACGTAGGGAGGGTTGGTGAGGACACGCGCCGCCTTTCTCGACGGAGCACGCGGAGCACGCCGGCATCTCTTTGGCTCGGCGACTACGGCATGGTTTAGAGGACCTTCTTTTACATGATGGCCATACCAGGCCTTGGTTTAGTCCCTGCGTGGACATGTTTATTCTTTATTGTGGACCTTTGTAGGCCAATTGGGGCCAATTAGACCTTTATTGGGTGTGCTAGGCTCATTGGTTGGGCAATAGGACTAGTGGGCCACTTCTTGGTCCAACCCTTTGGCCCATTAGGGTTTTGGGCGCCCCCCTCTCATCTCCTCCAAGAGGAGGAGGAGGCAGCCGCCCCCCTACCTATTTTTTAGGAAGTAGATTGCGCCCCCCCCTTTTTTTCCTCCCATTCGATCCCCTCCCCCCCCTTTTGGCCGCCCCCCTTTCCCCCCTTGCTAGGGTTGAAACCCTAGCATTCCCCCCCTCCATATATAAGGTCTTATGTACTTTCTTTAGAATTAATGAATACATGAAATATTGATTGAGCAGCCATTTGCCTTGGAGAGGGCGACCCTCTCTTCCTCCTCTGCTCCTGCGACGGGAGCAACCCCGGGGTGCGACTCCCCATCCCCTCGGTGCGACGCCGAGGTTCTTCCTCCCTTCTACTTCATCTCTGGTTCGAGTTCGCGTGTTCCAGATTCGGCCCCGAGTTGCAGCGGCATCCCCATCCGGTGCGGGTCGAATCCAAGCCCCTCCTTTTTTTGGTGGATACTTCTACGAGTCGGCAGCACGTGGGCTTTGGTTTCGCCTCGATCCGAGGTCGGCACCACCCGTGGCGAGTTTTCTCGTGAGCTAGCGCAAGAGCCTCCCTCTCTGCGCGCCCAGATCCACCCTCCTCCTTGCGAAAATCCCACAGGACGGAAAACTCCGAGTTTGGAGCTGATTTATTCAGAGTTTGTACCTCTCGTCATCCTCTTTCCAACGCCACCAACCTCGTCTCGTTCCGACGTCCGAGCTGTTCGTGGCGCCCGTTCCCGTGAGGTCGCGTGGGTCTGCCCAGTCCACCCGGTGCCAGGACAACTGGCGATTTCCAAAGTTCACAGCGTCCAACCACGACCAGATCTGATCGAGCTCTTTGGTCCGGACCTGCTGCTCTGCGTCCCCGACGTCCTCCCACAAGCGGGGCCTCGTTCGCCTACGGAGCAGCGAGTTACCATTTTCCCCGCTCGACAGCGCAGTTCTGGGAGCAGATTCCTTGTCCCCACTTGCAGGTGCGGCCACGGCTTCCACGGATGGAATCTGAGCATGCCTTTTGGCCGAGGCTTCCTCTTGCGACCTAACTACGCGCCCTCGCTGACGGCGCCCCAATCGGACTCCGGATCCATTCGTGGGAACGTTTACCCCCGAGTCGCGCGTTGCTGGGATTCTACCGATCGTCATCCGGACCCTCCTCGTGGCCAACCCTTCACCGAGTGCCGCCCGTCAGCCCGTGTATCGGCCGCCCCGAATGGAATTGTTGTAGCCTGTTATCTCCCTGCGAGGAGTGGGCACCATTGCTGGCTTGTACCTATTCTTTCATTGTGTGTATCGGGGTTGTCGGTCTCGGCCGGGGTTCCTTCCCCACGCCTAGGCGTGGAGGTACGTGCGACGCTCCCCCTCCTTGGCATTTTGCTTTACTAGTATGTGATCTTGTATGCCGCGTGAGAGTGTAGGGATCCTAGCTAGCATTCAACACCGCGAGATCGTGAGTGAGAGTATCCCATTCCGTGGCCCTAGTCGAGCACCGAGCTCGGACTAGACTCCTATAGTTGCGCGTCGGCTCCTTTGCCGCTTTGATCCACTCGCTTCCCTCATAGGGACGACCGTGGACTTGGGTTTCTTGTTGAGAGACGCCTCTCTTCGGAGGAATAGTACGGAGGTCGATCACTCGGCTTGCCTTGTCACGTGTGAGTGCTGGCCGCACTTGGTCTTCATCATAGGTTTAGTCCATTTGTCAGTCCCGTCCCGCGTCAAATTTGGTATCAGAGCATGGTCGTCCAGTTTGTCCCTACAGACTGAGGTCCTAGGCCATGTCGAGTCATTAGATTTGCTGGAGTTCATTTGAGTCCATAGGTCTACTACTTGCATTGGAGTCCATTGTTGCGTTAGGAGTTTCTGTCTAGGTTCGTGTCTAGTACCCTTTCATCCTTGTCCCTTAGAGTCTTGCATGCCCACCCGGCGTGGTACATCCTACCATCGCCCTATCCAGATGGCTGACCCTAGAAATCCCGTCCCAGATGACCTATCCCTGCGGGAGATGATCGAGACCCTGAGTCTCAACTTTAGGGACCACGCCGATCGGATGGAGGGCCGGATGAAGGCCATGGAGGATCGGCTGGGAGATGTGGAGGGTCGGGTTGAGGCCTCTAACCGGACCATCCAAGGTCTGGTTGATCGCCCCCAGGGTAGAGCCCCACCGGTGGATGTTCCCGAGCAGGCCCATGGCCAACGTGACCCTGCTCCTCGACCCGACCAGCCTAGGGGAGGCAATAGGAGACCCCACGTGCATGAGGTAGATGATTTTGGGTCCGATAATGAGAGTGAGGGCTATGGCCGTGATCGCCAAGGCCATCGGTATTATAGGGATGAGGAAGATGAGCGTCTCCTTAGATCCGTGCGGGTGGACCCTCCTACCTTTGATGGGTCATTGGACCCCGATGTTTTTAGTGATTGGGCTGCTAGTATGGATCGTTATTTTGAGTGGGTCGACATGGCAGAACATCGGAAAGTCCGATATGCCAAGATGAAGTTGATTGGCAGGGCCCAAACCTACTGGGCCAATGTGGAGAGCCTAGTGAGACGTCAGGGCACACCCCCGATTGAGACGTGGGTAGATATGAAAGAGAAGCTCCGGCAGAAGTACGTCCCTCGTTCCTACCGCCACCGGTTAGTTGATCGGTGGCAGACCCTTAGTCAGGGGAACCGGCCAGTGGCAGAATACATCGCCGACTTTGATGATTGTCTCCTGCGATGTGGAGTCTCGGAGGAAGCCATCATGACTATAGCCCGCTTCCGTCGAGGTCTGCGACGGAACCTCCAGATTGAGTTACTCCGCCGCCACGTGGCTACCTTAGATGAGGCGTACCAGGTCGCTCGTGATATGGAGCTGTTTGAGTTTGAGTTTGTGCCCGATCAGCGCCCCGCTCCCACATACCCTCGTGGGACGGACTCTCGCACTAGCACAGGACAGTATGCGAGGGGACCCGTGGCCCGACCACAGGACCCCACTCGTCCGGATTTTGCTCCTAGGCCCCGGCCTCCACCTCCCCAGAGGGACTATCCACCTCGCCCCCAGGCCCCAGCTCCCGCACCCCCTCGGCCCCAGCAGCCCACTATTCCTACCCGACCTCAGCTTCCACCACCCCCGGCCCGTCGTGATGACAAGGGAAAGGGGCCGATGATTGGTGGAGCACCGCAGGGCTCTAGGCCTCATGGAGATTGTTATCGATGCGGGGGGGTCGGTCATTATGCTGCTCTGTGCCCTTCTCGGCAGCAGACCGTAGCCTTTGGAGATACCTCAGCAGGTGAGGCCGCACCCGAGGTCGAGCCTGTCAGTTATGAGGCAGACCCAGAGCTCGCCGAGGAGTTCTTTGATGAGTTGTTAGAGGGAGAGTCGTCAGGTGTCCAGGGCACGCAGTGCCAGGATGGTGTTCAGCTAGGTGTTGTCAGGTGCGTCTTGACCCAGCCTTTGGTGAGTGATGACTGGCGTCGCACCACCATTTTTCACACCTTTTGCAGGCTGGGTGGGAAGGTCTGTAAGGTGATTATTGATAGTGGGAGTTGCATTAATGCCATTTCCACGGGTACAGTGAAACGCTTGGGGTTAACCCCCGTGGACCATCCCTCCCCTTATCGTGTGTCATGGGTAGACACCACCTCTATTCCAGTCAGGCAGCGATGTCTGGTGCCTTTGCAGTTCCACGCCTACCAGGAGGAGATTTGGTGTGACGTGTTGCCTATGGAGGTAGGCAGCATTATCTTAGGGAGACCCTGGCTTTTCGATAGAGATGCTACCCTCCATGGCCGGTCGAACACATGCACCTTCGATCACAAAGGCCAGAGGATCACCCTTCATCCATCCCAGCCGACACGCCCTCCCGTTCGGGGTCCCACTGGGCCTAGTACCCCCAGCACTGATACTTCTGGGCCCAGTACCCCATCTTTGGCCCCGACCACGACACCCCCTCCTGTCGCTCCCACCCCGATTGATCCTCCGACTAGGAGGCTGATGCTTATTAGTCCCCGGGAGATGGAGCGCGAATTCATTAGAGGGGACCCCATCTACGCTGTCGTTGTTCGGGAGAGGGTTAGTGAGGCGGAGGGTGAGCTCCCTTCTGATGTTGCTGTTATCCTTCAGGAGTTTTCTGATGTTTTCCCTGCTGAGTTGCCTGAGGGTCTTCCCCCCATGCGGGATATACAGCACGCTATTGATTTGATCCCGGGGTCATCTCTACCCAACTTACCCCATTTTAGGATGAGCCCCGCTGATCATGCTGAGCTCCTGCGTCAGATTGAGGAGTTACTGGCTAGGGGATACATTCGTGAGAGCATGAGCCCTTGTGCCGTCCCTGCATTACTTGCCCCAAAGAAAGACGGTACTTGGAGGATGTGTGTAGACAGCCGTGCAATCAATAAGATCACGGTGAAGTACAGATTTCCCATTCCCCGCTTGGATGATATGTTGGATATGATGGCGGGAGCCACTGTGTTTTCCAAGATAGATTTAAAGAGTGGCTATCACCAGGTGAGAGTCAGGCCTGGTGATGAATGGAAGACGGCCTTTAAGACCAAGGATGGTCTTTATGAGTGGCTGGTCATGCCCTTTGGGCTGACCAATGCTCCCAGCACCTTTATGCGGCTGATGACCCAGGTTCTACGGCCATTGATTGGGGTCTTCGTGGTTGTCTATTTCGATGATATTCTCATTTATAGCCGCACCCGGGAGGACCACCTAGAACACCTTAGGCAGGTCTGTCTTATTCTGAGGAGAGAGAGCCTTTATGCTAACCCAAAGAAGTGTGCTTTCATGACTACACAGGTCACTTTCTTGGGGTTCATTGTATCTAGTGATGGAGTCTCCGCCGACCCGGAGAAGGTCAGGGCTATAGTGGAGTGGCCCGAACCTCGCACCCTGCACGATGTCCGTAGTTTTCACGGGCTGGCGACCTTCTATCGCCGATTCATTCGAGGTTTCAGTTCCATCACCGCCCCCATCACTGATTGCATTCGAAAAGGGGCGTTTGAGTGGACCAGGGCCGCTTCGGCTGCATTTGCGCTCCTCAAGGAGCGCATGACCCAGGCACCTATCCTTCGTCTACCGGATTTCACGAAGGTGTTTGAGGTCTCTTGCGATGCCTCTGGGGTTGGTATTGGAGGAGTTCTGAGTCAGGAGGCTCACCCCGTTGCCTTTTTTAGCGAGAAGTTGGGCGATGCCCGACTGCGTTATTCTACATACGACAAGGAGTTCTACGCAGTTGTGCAGGCTCTACGGCATTGGAGACACTATCTTCTACACCAGGAGTTCGTCCTATTTTCTGATCATGAGGCACTCCGATATCTCCATGCCCAGAAGAAACTCAACTCTCGTCATAGTCGTTGGGTAGAGTTCCTCCAGGAGTATACTTTTGTGCTGAGGCACAAGGCCGGTGTGGAGAACCGGGTAGCTGATGCTTTGAGCCGCCGTGCTCACCTTTTGACCACCATGAGTGTAGAGGTGGTGGGGATGGATAGGATGAGGGAGTTGTACGCTGATTGTCCGGACTTCGGTCCGATCTACACCACCCTCCAGGCAGGCCCGTCCCGAGAGTATTCGGATTACATGCTGCATGATGATTATCTTTTCCATGGGAGTCGCTTATGTGTTCCACGGACCTCGGTTCGCGATTTTCTTGCTTGGGAGATGCATGCTGGCGGTCTAGCCGGCCACTTTGGCCGGAATAAGACCGTCGAGGCAGTTGAGCGTCGCTTCTATTGGCCTAGCCTGAAGCGTGATGTTGCCCGGATCGTGGCCCAGTGCCGCATTTGCGCTATGGCCAAACAGAGGAAGCAGAATACTGGCCTGTATACTCCCCTCCCCGTGCCGGACAGTCCATGGCAGGACATCAACATGGACTTTGTGTTAGGTCTGCCCCGTACCTCGCGTCGTCATGATTCCATTTTCGTGGTGGTAGACAGGTTCTCTAAGATGGCTTTGTTTATTCCCTGTTCCAAGACATCTGACGCCTCTAGAGTTGCTCGTCTGTTCTTCACTCATTGTGTCTCCCGATTTGGGCTTCCACGTACCATAGTGTCTGATAGGGATGTGCGTTTCACGAGCTACTTTTGGAAAACCCTTTGGCATTTGATGGGCACCCAGCTGAAATTCTCCACCGCCTACCACCCCCAGACCGATGGTCAAACAGAGGTAGTCAATAGGAGTTTGGGGGATCTTCTTAGGTGCCTAGTGCGTGATCGTGTCGGAGACTGGGACTTGGTTCTGCCTTTAGCAGAGTTTGCTTATAATGACTCGGTCAATAGGTCTACAGGTCTGAGCCCTTTTGAGATTGTTACTGGTCGTAGACCTAGGAAACCGATAGATTTGGTCCCCTTACCCATCCAGGCCCGTGTCTCTGAGTCAGCTGAGTCCTTTGCAGAGCATATTAGGCAGTTGCATGAGCATATACGTCGTCATATAGAGGCCAGCAACGCACGTTATAAGGAATTAGCTGACGCGCATCGACGCACCCGTGAGTTCCAAGTGGGAGAGTACGTCATGATCAGGGTTAGACCTGAACGGTTCCCTTCGGGGGCCGTGAAGAAACTCCAGGACCGCGGTGCCGGACCCTTTCGAGTCTTGAAGCGAATTGGGTCGAATGCGTATGAGATTGAGCTGCCAGACGACTATGGGATCTGTTCGACGTTCAATGTTTCAGATCTGGTGGCATATCGGGATCCCGCGGTGATTCCCAGTGAGCTTTTTGGGCCTACCCCTCCTGTTGAGAGCATTACACCTTCTGAGCGTCCACCTCCTCCAGCCCCATTACAGACACGCGAGCATATAGATTGCATACTAGATGAGCAGGTGACCACGACCAGGAGCGGAGCCTACCAGCGCTTCCTAGTGCGCTGGAGAGGGCGCCCTGCGACAGACGACACCTGGATCACACGTGGAGAGCTGGAGCTGATCGACCCGGACCTGCTGGAGCGTTATTGGAGCGATCGTGACCCTTACTCGACGGGGTCGAGTTCTTCCCACCCGGGGAGAATTGGTGAGGACACGCGCCGCCTTTCTCGACGGAGCACGCGGAGCACGCCGGCATCTCTTTGGCTCGGCGACTACGGCATGGTTTAGAGGACCTTCTTTTACATGATGGCCATACCAGGCCTTGGTTTAGTCCCTGCGTGGATATGTTTATTCTTTATTGTGGACCTTTGTAGGCCAATTGGGGCCAATTAGACCTTTATTGGGTGTGCTAGGCTCATTGGTTGGGCAATAGGACTAGTGGGCCACTTCTTGGTCCAACCCTTTGGCCCATTAGGGTTTTGGGCGCCCCCCTCTCATCTCCTCCAAGAGGAGGAGGAGGCAGCCGCCCCCCTACCTATTTTTTAGGAAGTAGATTGCGCCCCCCCCCCCTTTTTTTCCTCCCATTCGATCCCCTCCCCCCCCTTTTGGCCGCCCCCCTTTCCCCCCTTGCTAGGGTTGAAACCCTAGCATTCCCCCCCTCCATATATAAGGTCTTATGTACTTTCTTTAGAATTAATGAATACATGAAATATTGATTGAGCAGCCATTTGCCTTGGAGAGGGCGACCCTCTCTTCCTCCTCTGCTCCTGCGACGGGAGCAACCCCGGGGTGCGACTCCCCATCCCCTCGGTGCGACGCCGAGGTTCTTCCTCCCTTCTACTTCATCTCTGGTTCGAGTTCGCGTGTTCCAGATTCGGCCCCGAGTTGCAGCGGCGTCCCCATCCGGTGCGGGTCGAATCCGAGCCCCTCCTTTTTTTGGTGGATACTTCTACGAGTCGGCAGCGCGTGGGCTTTGGTTTCGCCTCGATCCGAGGTCGGCACCACCCGTGGCGAGTTTTCTCGTGAGCTAGCGCAAGAGCCTCCCTCTCTGCGCGCCCAGATCCACCCTCCTCCTTGCGAAAATCCCACAGGACGGAAAACTCCGAGTTTGGAGCTGATTTCTTCAGGGTTTGTACCTCTCGTCGTCTCTTTCCAACGCCACCAACCTCGTCTCGTTCTGACGTCCGAGCTGTTCATGGCGCCCGTTCCCGTGAGGTCGCGCGGGTCTGCCCAGTCCACCCGGTGCCAGGACAACCGGCGATTTCCAAAGTTCACAGCGTCCAACCACGACCAGATCTGATCGAGCTCTTTGGTCCGGACCTGCTGCTCTGCGTCCCCGACGTCCTCCCACAAGCGGGGCCTCGTTCGCCTACCGGAGCAGCGAGTTACCATTTTCCCCGCTCGACAGCGCAGTTCTGGGAGCAGATTCCTTGTCCCCACTTGCAGGTGCGGCCACGGCTTCCACGGACGGAATCTGAGCACGCCTTTTGGCCGAGGCTTCCTCCTGCGACCTAACTACGCGCCCTCGCTGACGGCGCCCCAATCGGACTCCGGATCCATTCGTGGGAACGTTTACCCCCGAGTCGCGCGTTGCTGCGATTCTGCCGATCGTCATCCGGACCCTCCTCGTGGCCAACCCTTCACCGAGTGCCGCCCGTCAGCCCGTGTATCGGCCGCCCCGAATGGAATTGTTGTAGCCTGTTATCTCCCTGCGAGGAGTGGGCACCATTGCTGGCTTGTACCTATTCTTTCATTGTGTGTATCGGGGTTGTCGGTCTCGGCCGGGGTTCCTTCCCCACGCCTAGGCGTGGAGGTACGTGCGACGCTCCCCCTCCTTGGCATTTTGCTTTACTAGTATGTGATCTTGTATGCCGCGTGAGAGTGTAGGGATCCTAGCTAGCATTCAACACCGCGAGATCGTGAGTGAGAGTATCCCATTCCGTGGCCCTAGTCGAGCACCGAGCTCGGACTAGACTCCTATAGTTGCGCGTCGGCTCCTTTGCCGCTTTGATCCACTCGCTTCCCTCATAGGGACGACCGTGGACTTGGGTTTCTTGTTGAGAGACGCCTCTCTTCGGAGGAATAGTACGGAGGTCGATCACTCGGCTTGCCTTGTCACGTGTGAGTGCTGGCCGCACTTGGTCTTCATCATAGGTTTAGTCCATTTGTCAGTCCCGTCCCGCGTCAAGGGTGCTATTAGTACAAAATCACTTAATTATAATTTCCATGCAGGAAAACAAATCAATTCTGAATTTCTCCGCGCAGGGAGACTCAGGGACACTTACACTCCGTAGATCACGGACTATCTGTCGACGACCAGGCGACCCTGGCGCTGGTCGAGCCGCCGTAGTGGACTCGGGTGCCACAATGAGCAACTCAATTAAATGGTATATATTATATATATATATATATATATATATATATATCATACTATAAATATATAATATTTCTTTCTAAACACTCCAATAATCTTTTCAAACTCTTCTTGGTCTTCTGCGCAATTCACGCACTCAATGGCGGCTTGTGGCCCACTATTTTCAAACTTTTCCCGACTTACTACCAACCACTCCGGTTGTCACGGCACACTTTAGTTGACTTCTCCAGACAGGCGAATGGGAGAGGTCTTCGCTGTCGATCTTGAGCTCACGTGCATGCGGAACACAGAGACAATGGTGGCGACGACAGCTAGGGTTACTGGTGGTGGTGCCAGGTCGCAGGTGGAGGGCGCAGGGCGGCTGGCTGGAGCCCGCTGGGTGAGGGCCCATGATGGAAACTGGCAGGGCCTGCGAGCTCCGGTGACAGCGGTGCTGGGCGCTCTCGTGCAGCGGGATGGAGAGGAAGAGGGAAAGGGTGAGTGTTGTGGTCGGCCATGGGAGCAAAAGATGGCGGTGGTTAAGCAGGGGTCGGCTAGACGTCGGAGGGGAGAGAGAGGCGTGAGCGGTGAGCTTCATAGGGCTACAGATGCGGCGGCGGGTGGCTTTGCACAGGAGGGACGGCGAGGTTGGCCAGTGGTGTCCCGGTAGAGGTGACGGCGCGTGCGAGGGGAAGGGAGGAGAGAGCCGCAAGGCGAAGAGAGGAAGAAAGAGGGCAACAGAGAGAGGGCCGTGCGAGCAGTGGGGGGTCCGGTGAGCGCTCGCGACCGGTGGAGGCGCCTTCGCGAACAGGAGATGGGCTGGGGTGGTCGGTGGCACCGGCCGGGCTGGCCTGGAGGGGGATGCTGGCGGGCTCGCCGGTGAAGGCGACGACGATAGGCGGCGACGGTGTGGGCCGTAGGTAGAGGAGGAGGTCACCGCTGTGGGGGGGGCCGGCGTGCTCGAGGTAGGCGGGGTGGAGGAGGAGGGCGCCGCTGTGGGGGGGCCGACGCGCTCGAGGTGGGTGGCGGCGATGGCCATAGGTGGAGGAGAAGGGCGTCGGGGGGGAAAGGTCATAGCATCCTTAGGGAGATTTGAAGGGGGCACGTTCGATGATGCCCCCCTGCAAACTTCCTTTTTTTTATCTCTCAGCCGCGGTCAGATCTCTTCTGCCCTTCTCTCTCTCTCTCTCTCTCTCTCTCTCTCTCTCTCTCTTACAGCCGAGAGAAGCAGTTCTTCTGCTTCTTCACCTTTTTTTTTTTCTTTCTTTCTTTCTCAGCCGAGAGAAGCAGATCTTCTGCTGTTGTTTTTTTTTATTTTACGTACCAAAGTCGATCACGTTGTGGAGGGGAACAACGAGGACGTCGGGGTTAATGAAGACGCCATTATTGGGCTCTGATATCAAATTTGACGTGACGGCGACGTGGAAGAGATCGTCGGCACTCCGAAAACATGAACAGGATGAGATAACCACTTCCTCGCGCAGCTCGGTCTCACACCAGACGGTCTCTCACCGGGCAATCACTCTCTTCTCACAAAGGAGTTGGAGGGAAGTGAGGCAAGAAGAGGGAAAACTCTCTCACGTACAAACTTCTTTCATTCAATCTATGCATAAAATGATACACTAGCCTCCTTTATATAGGAAAGGCCATATTACACTAGGACAAGAATACCCCTAGACATTTCAACTAAGGACACCCATATCCTATGACTATTTGGCCTAATAAAATAAAATACAACAACCAACCTTTGACTATTGGCCAAAATAAAATAAAATATGATTAGTGGTTAATAATACAATACCACCACAATACAAATAAAATACACATAAATAAATACATACTCAGGACGCTGAATCTCCGAGCCACAAGCTCGGTGGTGTCGGGGCGGTGCAGCTGTAGGATGTAAATGTAATCTACCCCGCCCCGAACTAAACAATATAAGCATGCATATAAACATGAAATTGCATGAAACGAAAAGGGGTGACAAGGAATAGAGAACTAACCGTGATCGTCACCAAGGACTTACAGCACCAAAAGGATGAAGAAAGGATGAAGATGGCGCCGTGTACCTTGAAAAATATGGAGAAAGACGCGGCCTAACGGGAAGCCGCTACAACGTGTGATCGCGCTTGAAATGGGACGCGGGGAACCGCTGTGGGTGCACCTCCTCACCTCCTAGCCGGCCGAAAGGCAAGGGCCTCACGTTCTATCAATAGTCTCCTGCAAAACAAAGCCACAAACATAAGAGAACACTCATTAGAAACATGAGTGTAGCATATGTCCCAAAATGATGAAGTAGCATGAAAGAAAGGGGGAGAACGCACCGGGGGAGGGTTTTTAATCCCTATGAATGGGTGCAAATAAAAAGTGGGAGTGTTGTGCATGCATAGAATTTGAAATCATAAAATTTGGTGGAAAGAAGAGGGAGAATTGTGTAAAACAGAGAAAAATGCATGAACGTGCCGAAAATAGTGCAAAAACTAAGTGTAAAAACTGTGGTGATTTGTGAAAAGTATGAGATGAGAACTAAGGATTGGAGCAATGAAACTGATCCCAAAGGGATGGAAATTAAAGCTGATACTTCCCTCTTCATAGTGGGGTCGAAGGTGTGAGCCGATGATCCGGCATGGCTTCGCCCCGAGTCGAAGAAGAGCCCCCCATCGCGCAGGCAAACTTGGCAGGTTTATATAGAAATCTGCTGAAACCCAGAAGTTTCCATCAAGATTGTAGGAGATAGAGTCCACTAAATCTCGAGATAATAGATAGGATAAGAGCTAGGAACAAGCGGGACTCTTGTTGGTGGAAGGATCTGGAAGATAGAGTCCTTGGAAGGTGGCCCCGGAGCCTAATCTGGAAGAGTTTGTGTGACACGAAAATGCATAAAACCTGATATTGTGGCCAAGATTCCCGCGAATATATTCCACTAAATTTTGAGTTATATGGCTTGAACTCGAGATAATAGTGGTGGCAAGAGGCAGAAACAAATGGGAAGTGATTTGATGGAATATTCGAGAAGATAGAGCCTTAGAAAGGTGACCCGGCGAACAGAAATCAACATTAGAGTCCAGCGGCGAAGAAAACAGAGTTCAGGAACTTTTGGACTCTTTGTTATATGAACGGTGGCACGATAGACCGTTCAACGAATGGGGCGGTCTAGGGGTAGACCGCCCAACGAACTAGGGGGCGATCGGGAGACTTTTGGCACAAAAATGAATAAACGGTCATCCACAGACCGTTTTTGACATAAGCGGACTTAAGAAGACCGTTTATTGACATTTCAAAATTAATAAAAATAAAATAAAAAAATTACTATTCACACGGTCAACTGTTGACCGTTTATCAAGTTAAGCGGTCCACATTGGACCGTATGAACAGTAACGGTCAACAGTTGACCGTTTATCCAGGTTCGGCTACCAAGCTCGTGCGACTTTAGAAATCAGAGAATATCTTGAAACTGGTGCAAAACTAGAAAAGGTGGTAGAATAAGAAAATGTAGACAACTGAAAAATGAACAACTTTTATGAAGAGAGAAAGATGAAAATATGATTAGAAGAGAGAGAAAATAGGGTAAGAACATAGAAAAACACTGAGGCTTGAAAACGGTGGAGAACTGGATAATGGCGTAGAAGAATAAAACGTATGGCTTTAAAAATGGAACAACTTTGTTGAAGGACACTTAATGAATAGAGGAGCAGAAGAGGATGAAAAAGGATCACTTTTCAAGACTACGCAGCGAAAGGGGCCGCATTCCTGAGGGAAGTCCCCCTAAATGGGCCGTAAGTCGACTTGGAAGGCCGGAAGGTGAAAAATAGGCTCCATGGCTCTAAGAAATCAAGATCTATAATGCTCAAAGGGAATGGAACAATGAAATGGACTCGAAATCCATCCAAGGAACGCTCCAAAATAATGGTTAATTTGGGACATCAAAAATGATGAACAAGAGAAATGACGCAACTTGCGGGCTAAAAACGGGTGTCAACAGCAGCGTCGGCTCCGTGTGACGGGTCCGGTGGGTCTGGTGTCCCTACCACATTTTGATTTATTTTTTTAAATGGGGGAGGGTGGCTGGTGGGGGGCCGTGGGAAAGAGGGAGGAGAGAGGTTGGGGCGGGGGGGCAGCCGGTGGGCGACTGTGGGACGGCGTACGGGGACGGGGCCAGAGGGGGCGGTGGTGGCCGGTGGGCGCTTGCCGGTGGGAGGCCAGAGGGGGCGGTGGTGGCCAGTGGGCGCTTACCTGTGGGAGGCCATGAAAGAAGTATATGCCCTGCAAGCGAATCACTTATGAAGTGATGGCATCATTTCTTATATATTATCATTCGTATTTATGGTAATTTCTTCATTATGTCTTATTTATTTATACGTATTACTGCTTGATGTAATGAAGTCCTTGAATGCAAGCTATGAAGGTTGAATCATAATGAGATTATGATAGTGAGATCAACCTTCTAGATGCATGTGTTCTAAATGTTCATGGTCATAGGATATTTGAGACAGGACATCAAAGAATCTGGATAGACTAGTGCACATGATATCCTGTCATATGATGAGGGTGACTGATCTCACAGTCACTGGTGTGGATACACTAAGATATATGTGCATGTGTCCATTATAAGAATATGGATCACTAAACTGATCCGATCAGGAATCTCTAGATGGTAAGTATATCTAACTGTCAACCAAGAGATTCTTCAGTTGCAGTTACACAGTTGGTCCTTTGACATGAGTCACCAAAGATACCTTGCATGAGGACTTCTGTATTTTAATTCATGGCAAAGGGACTTTATCCATAAGTCTTGGATGCTCAGGTATTCGGATACAGCGGAATACTTGCGAAGGAAATTGAGTGACAATAGTGGATCATTCACTCTTAGATATAGCATGAGAGAGAATGTCTTATGAATAGTACTCGGTTAAATCCTTGGTCAATGTAGATAGTTCAATGGAAAATGAGTTTTTCATTGGGACTTTGAGTACGTTCATCAGGTCATAGATAAGAAGGGTTTGACAGTATGACCATACCCTTAATTATGACCAGGGGCATTGGGTATGAATAAAGAACTATAACTGTGTGATAACTGTTGACGGAAAGGTCCCAGAGTGGTTTTTAAACCCCCTTTTATCTTCTGGGGTCACGGAGTGTTGCTTGGTGCTTTCCGTGACCTGAAAGCCCATCAGAGGAATAATCATGAGATGATTATTCATCATAAGATGATTAATTGATTATTTAAGTCATGAGATGATCAAATAATTAATTCCATGTTAATTAATAATGTGGAAAGGCTAAGAAGGAGTTCTTAAGCTTATTGGGCCTAAAACCAGACTGACACTGGGCCTAGAGGGTCACACACATTAGGGTTATGGATGGTGGAAGTATATTCACTATATTAGACTTATTAGGGTTTTTGTGAAAGACTGAGAAGTCTATAAATAATTGCGATGGGAAAAACCCTCGGCCAAGAATCCAGAGTTTCTCGGGCCACTTCTTCTCTCTCCTCCTAGGGAGGGGCGCCCCTCTCTCTCTCCTCTCTCTTCTTCCTCTCATCTCTAGTGTAGAGATCATGGAGATGTTGCGGAGGAGATTGATCGTGGGGGCGTTACGACGAGGAGATTCTACCGTTCGTGCCCATGTGGATACCACTAGAGGCTGTACACTTGCGCGGCCAATTACCGCCACAAGGGATTGTTTCCACTATGGCTGCGATCTGAGCATCGCAGAGGTAAAATCAAATCCCGTAGTTCTTGTTGATCCTTGGGAATTCACACTGGAGCGATCAACTCGGCCAGATTAAAATTTTAATTTCTTATTTTTGCTGCGTTCTTCGTGATCCCAGCTTAGATCCTTACAGTGGTATCAGAGCCAGGTTGATCGCTCGTGATTCCCACTTGTTTTAGGAATTTTTCTGTAATTTTCGCATCTATTTCCCGTGATTTTTCATGGCTATGGAGCACCCCGTGAGATGGTGTCGATGCCCATGGAGATGGGGTCGGATTGCTTGGGACGGAGGCATGATCGATGGGGGTTTGTTGACGGTGGTGCCGATGGCACTAGCAACCTCTGGAAGGGTGTTACGGAGGAAACCCATAGAATTGGGTGAACCACCAGGTTAGTGAGCTGGAAACGGCTCAAACAACCCACTGCTGCTGCTCCAATGGTCATAACAGTCATCCACATATACGGTTAGCATTTCATCGAGCAGTGGGCGATATACTTTTGTTTTGTATGTTAGAAATGGTTGAGGAAGAATAATGACAGGGAAATGTAATTCTTGATTTTTTGTATTTCTCTATGAAAATAGTTGTTACATTCTTGGAAGACTTGCCTACAAGAAATGTGGCATAGCTTCCGGAGCCATGTAAATACCAGGGAACAATATAAATAGCAGAGGAAGGAAGGCCGTAGTATGGTTTTTTGGCTCCAGTCTTCTCCAACTACTATGTCCTCTGTTTCTCCCAATCCTCCTCCTCCTTATTCCTCGACTCAGTTCTTCCAGTTATTTCTGTTCTTGGCAGCTACGGCTTCCTCCGCAAGAACTCGAAGCTCTTCCGCGGGACCTCTGCTGGAGGGCATTGACCGGGAACCTAGGGGAAAACTCAACAAATTGGTGTCTGAGCCTCTATCCAGCCCCAGCTCTTCTTCTTCCGCAGAGATGGTCATGGGTGATTCTGATGCTTTGAAGTCCATGCTGCTCGAGATTCGTCAGGAGATCGGATCTCTCCGGCAAGAAGTCTTCCAAAGAGTGACGGATCTAGAATCCATAGTTCATCGCTCGGGTAATTCCGCTCCCTTGGATGATCATGCTGATTCTATAGGGTCTTTTAGACCCAAACCTCAAGATTTTCCACGTTATGATAGATCCACTGATCCCGCTGAATGGAAATTCAAAGCTGCGAGGTTTTTTCACCATCACAAGACCCCTGAGGGTCATTAACTCAGCACAGCTTGTTACTATTTGGAGGGTGAGGCCCTAGAATGGTATTGGCACATTACTGCTACTCGAGATTCACTTACCTAGTCTGAATTTTTAGCTGCTCTAGATTCAAGATTTGGATCTGTTTCTTTCCTTGATGCTCATGGTTCCCTTAGTAAACTCAAACAGACAGGATCTGTTTTAGAATACCAAAGGCTCTTTGAAAAGCTATGCAATAAAATCTCTGGAGTACCTGAAGAACACCTTCTGGGCACGTACCTTAGTGGTCTGAAGGAAGAACTTTCCTGTGAAGTGAGATCCTTCCAACCCAGAACCTTGACTCATGCCATGGAATTAACTACAATTTAGGAAACCAAACTACTTTCTAGGCGACGACACACTGGTCAGTCCTCTTCACTTCCCCCATTATTACCCACGCCATCTGTCCACCACAATCCCCCCATTAGGAGGCTAACTAGTCAGCAATTGCAAGAAAGGAAGTCTAAAGGGCTTTGCTTCAATTGTGATGAAAAATGGACCATTGGTCACACATGTCAGGCAAAGAAGTTGTTTCTTCTGCAGTTGATTCCAATGAGTGATGATTATGATCTTGTTCAAACAGAAGTTACAACGGAGGAAGACACTGAGTTCTGTCAGCTTGAGAACAGCATTCCTTTCATCTCATCACAAATAGTGGGTAACATGGCTACTCCTGGTACAATGAGAATATTGGGTACAATCAGTGGGGTGACAGTTATAATATTGGTCGACAATGGGAGTACACATAACTTCATTAACCCCTCAATAGTTAAGAAGCTTCACCTCCACACAGTACCCTATGAAAATCCAACAGTCAGACTTTCATCTGGTCTGCAAGTTCCTTCTGAAGGACTGTGTCCTAATGTCAAACTTCACCTCCCTGAAGTATCTTTTGACTTGGATTTTTTAGTTCTTCCATTGGGCGGTATTGATGTGGTACTAGGAGCAACTTGGCTACAGCTTTTGGGTGACATTGTGCTGAATATCAGGGAAATGACTATGACCTTTGCATGGCTGGGCAAACAGTACAAGTTTACAGGCCTCACAGGCGACAAGATCAATCTGATTTCTGGCCCCAAATTGCACAAAGAGGTCAGAAATGCCAGAGCCTTGTATACAATTCAGCAGATTCCAACCCAGCTAAACCCCCCTACCCCCTCATTTTCTTCTCACCCACCAGACTTGGCTATACTCTTACAAACCTATGCTTCTGTCTTTGATGAACCTACAGGTCTCCGTCTTGCTAAGAGTTGTGACCATCGTATACCCCTCATAGATGAGTCAAAGGCCACCATTGTTCCACCATACAAACATTCTCCATTCCACAAATCTGTAATTGAAAATCAAGTCAAGGAGCTCATGCAACACGCACACTTGCAACATAGTAATAGTCCATTTTTAGCTCCTGTACTTTTAGTACAGAAACGTGATGGGAGCTGGCGCATGTGCATTGATTATAGGGCTTTAAACCAACAAACTGTCAAGGATAAATATCCTATACCTCTGGTTGATGACCTCTTGGATGAATTATATGGGGCTTGATATTTTTCCAAGCTGGACCTTCATCCAGGCTATCATCAAATTCAAATGGCACTTGAGGACATTCATAAGACTACCTTCCATACTCATGAAGGGCACTATGAATTCTTAGTAATGCCCTTTGGCCTTTCTAATGCTCCTTCCACCTTTCAAAGTCTTATGAACAATATCTTTCGACCTCATCTCAGAAAGTTTGTTTTAGTATTCTTTGATGACATTCTAGTTTATAGCAAGACATGGCCTGAGCATCTAAACCACCTAGAGAAGGTCCTACAATTACTGAAGAGCAACCAGTTATATGCCAAACAATCTAAATGTGACTTTGGAGTCACCAAGGTGGAATATTTGGGTCATGTGATATCTGATGGTGGGGTATCCATGGAGATCAACAAGCTACAGTCTATTGTGGGCTGGCCAGCTCCCAAGTGCCTCAAAAAGTTGAGAGGATTTTTGGGCCTGACTGGGTACTGCAGGAAATTTGTCAAGAATTATGGTTCTTTGGCAGCACCACTCACTCAACTTCTAAAAAAAGATAGTTTTATCTGGACCCTAGAGGCTGAGGAATCATTCCAGAAGCTTAAGCAAGCCATGATTTCTGCCCCAGTGTTGGCTTTACCAAACTTTGACATTCCCTTCATCCTTGAGTGTGATGCTAGTAAATCAGGTATGGGAGCTGTTCTCATGCAGCAGGGCCGTCCAGCGGCTTATCTAAGTAAAGATTTTACTACTAGACAATAAGGTTTGTCAGTATATGAGAAGGAAATGGAGGCTATCTTGTTTGCTGCTCAAAAATGGAAATCATACTTGATTGGTAGAAGATTTGTGATCAGAACATATCATCAAAGCCTCCGACACCTACTGGAACTAAAGGTTCACACTACGAAGCAACAGCGATGGTTGATTAAATTGATGGGGTTTGATTTTTCCCTACAATATAAGTCTGGTCACCATAAAAGAGCAGCAGATGCTCTATCCAGACTTTATGAAGAACCCTCCATAGAAGTAATCACATTTTTAGTGTCTGACTGGTTTTCAGATATTCAAAAGGCATACTTGCTGGACAATTACTTTATTTAGTTGCTCAAGGATTGGAACTCAGGTTCTCTGAACCCTAACCACTATTCACTACAAGGTGGTGTTATATATCACAAGGGCAGGATACATCTGCACCCAAATTTCAGTCTCTTACCTTCTATACTCCATGCACACCATGATGCTCCAACAGGTGGACATTCAGGATACCATAAAACTCTCCATAGACTCAAAAGAAGTTTTCACTAGAAGGGCATGGAAAGGACAATCAAAGACTATATTCAAAATTGTGATATTTCTCAACGAACAAAGTATATTACCCAATCTCCAGCAGGCCTATTGCAACCCCTTCCTATACCAGAAAAAATTTAGACTCATATTCACATGGACTTTATTAAGGGTCTTCCACCTTCCCATTCTAAAACCACTATTCTTGTGGTAATTGACAAATTGTCCAAGTATGCTCACTTTCTGGCTTTGCAACATCCATATACAGCTGCTACTGTTGCTGCAGAATTTGCTATCCATATTGTAAAATTGCATGGGATCCCACAAGTGATTATCATTGACAGGGACGCCTGGTTTACAAGTTAGTTTTGGAAAGAACTATTCAAGTTGCAGGGTGTCAAGATACACATGTCATCAGCATACCATTCACAAACGAATGGACAGGCTGAAGCTTTAAACAGGTGTCTGGAAACCTATATGCGTTGTTTCTGCTATCAGCAATAGAAGAACTGGTATAGTTGGCTCCACTGGGCGAAATACTGGTACAACACCTCTCAACATTCTTCAACAGGCATCACACCTTTTGAAGCAGTCTATGGCATTAAACCTCCCACACTATTATCTTATATACCTGGTGTAGCGGTAGGAAAATGGTTCCTAGGCCACGTACCACCTTCTCTATTTATTTGTTGGGGAAGTTGTCTCGCGCCCGTGGAGGCCTGCAAACACCAAGAAATCAAAGAGGCGTCAGAAGGAGTCCCGGGTGTTACCCCAGGGGACAACCCTCCGATGCTTAAGTCAGCAAGGGATCAATGAGCAATAGAGAAGAGCGAAGTAAGAGAGAAGTAGAGGCCATAGTAGACGATCCGAGAGGCGTGTAGTTCCTCTGCATGTGTGCTCGCCGCTCCCAGTGGGCACTCGGAGAGTGCTCGCTGGGTGGTAAGGCCGTGCAGGAGGAAGGTTCCCTCTAGTCGTAGCGGGTAGCCTCTCTATCATAGTTGCAGGTCTGATTGCTCTATTCTCAGTAGGAAGCTCTTATGGCAGAAGTATCCACCATGTCTCTCCTCTTGCATAGTAGTATGGAGTTTAGTAGAGGAATCTACTGTGTCTCTTCTCTTCTGTCGATGTCCCTTTTATATGGGTTGTCCTGGAGCGAGGGACCTCATCCCTTGAGAGGGAAGGGTCTGCTTAGTAGAGTAACGTTCCCCTACTATATTGGCGGGAGTTTCCCATTGGGGGCGATAGTCTCGGTGCTGGCCGGTCCCTGGGCGAGTCTTACGGCGCTCATGGCGCGTGCTCACCCGTTATGGGGTCAAGGCTGACGTCATGGGGGTAACGGTCGGTCGTCGGAGTGTCCTCCGACGAGACCATCGCTTGGGCCGTAGCCGTTGCGGCCGTGGAATCTGATGCTTTGCTGCGCCGGGCTTCCTCTTATTGGGTTGAGCGCATGTGCTGGTCTCCTGACCGGGTTAGCACGCTCGAACCTTAATGGGCCATCTGTCGGTGGGCCGTATCTGGGCCAGATCAAATTTACCCTCCACACTTTCCCCCTACTCTCAGTTGCCGAGCACTTCGCGGTGAGCTGAGAGTAGTCTAAGAGAGGGTTCTTCTAGAGTGCAAGATCCGAAGATAATTTCCTCGTACAACGGGGGTTGGTGGCTTCGAGAACCTGCCTGGCGCGTAAGGTGCCGCTGGCGCTGGCAGAAGCCATGCTGGTAATGATGACTCCGAGTCTTGTCTCGTTCTAGGGGCGTGGGCTCAGAACGGTCATCTGGCATAGGTAGTCGTCCCGTCGTAGCGGCCGGCGTCCTTCCATCTTCCTTTCAGGGGATACCGTCGAATTGTAGTGGGCGGTTATAAGACTTGTTGCGAGGTCTCTTTGCAAACTGTACCCACGTCTCGCCGGTTGTCACGCTTCGTTGTAGGCGTCTTCCTCCCCTGGCCTGGTGAGGATCCTTCTTTCCCTATATTTTTCATTTTCTGTAGCGATGCCTCCACGTAGGAGAGTCCTCAGCGTCGATTCTTCTTCTTCGGAGGAGATACCTCACGGTTGGGGAGGTATGTCGAGCACCTCTGGTGCGGGCACTAGTCGGCCTAGTTCCCCACCCTTAGTGGCCTATATGGTAATCCATGGCCTGCGAGAAGCCTTCCAGATTCCCCCTGAGTACGATATCATCTTTTCCTCCGTGGGAGATGACATACTAAGTCACCCTTCCAGAGGGATCATGGTCCCGGTGGCCTCCTTTCAGGCGGGCTTTCGTGTTCCAGTCCATCCCTTCATCTCATCAGTCCTCCGTCACTATGGGCGGCGTCCTGGGGGAATAACCCCCAATTTTTATAGCATCCTCTGTGGATTTATCTATGCGTTATTGTGCCCCTGGTTTTGATGATGACAACCATGAGATATGAATGATGTATTCAATTCAATGATGAATTAAAGTTTGATTCAATAAATGCTTTCACTTGATTTCATCCTTATGCTAGAAAGGAACAGGGTCGACGCTGGGAGCTTACAGCGTCCACGCTGCTGTCGAAGAAGCCTTCACCAATATCTTCACAAGTTGTTCCACTGCGTCAACGCCAAGATAGAGCTGCGTCGACGCAGCAGTCACAAAGGGAAAGCCAATGGCTTACTGGAATACTCTGATGCGTCAACGCTTTGATCAAGTAGCGTGAACGCAGCAGTTCAAGCATTCCTTGTTGAAGCCTCTAGAGTACCTTGGCAGCGTCGACGCTGCAGTTCGATGAGTCGACGCTACAGTTCGATGGATTGCCACAACTGACTAAAGCGCAACTAATGAGTGGACGCAGCTGTATCTTGCGTCAACGCACTCAGCATGAAACCTGAAGCTTGAAGAAGGGTGCGTTAACTCCTTGGGGCAAGAGGGTCGACGCCATCTAATCCAAGTTGCAGAGCACGATAAGTGGATCCCACCTTCAGTCATTATTTGCCACATCAGCCACAAGCGGATAAGGTTTCGTAACTTCTACCACTCCAGAAGGTTCCCCACGTGAGCAATCATAAGGATAACCAAAATCAGGGTGGTGGCCCACCTGCCTCACGTGAACTATTTTGTGCACGGGAAGACCACAAAATAGGTTCACCCAAGAAGAAAAGGAAAATATATAGGAGAGGAAAAAGAGTAGAAGAATAAGTGAGGCGAAGAGCAGAACGAAAGAGGCGAATAGCAGAACGAGAGAGGCTGAGAGCAGAACTGGATGAAGGCTGCTGAAAAGTCAGATCAGAAGATCATCGCGCCACCAAGACTCTGCTACATTCCAGACGGAGGAGATTCAAGGATCGAAGCTCATGCGTATGGACATGGATCTCTCTGTTGGTGATCTAAATTCCGTTGCGTCCAAGTGCTGAAGTTTGATTTCTTATCTTTTAGTTTTCCTATTATTTTTTGAACATTGTATTCCTCTCCTTCACTAGATTTAGTGAAGAGAGGGCGATTCTGATTCAGCGGGCTGTGCTGAGATCAGGGGTGTTAAGGCTGTGTGCCTTCAAGCTATTTGACAGCAGATCTGAGGATTTGTTCCTCGTTGTCTTCTGTTGGGGTAGTCAACAGTATAGAGGAATTACTTCCTCGGTTTAGCAAAGCTGTGATGCTCAGCAGGGTTCCTCACTAGTTAAGTGGGGAGGTGGACGTAGGTCTCCATTGGGTGACCGAACCACCTTAAAATTGCGGTCTCTTGTGTGGTTTGGTTTAATCTTCACAATTGTTCCTCGCTAGATGCATGATAGGCACGCTCTCTGATTGGCTTGGTTCAGTGTTTCAATTAATCATCTAGGTGTGGTGCTTCTGTTACAAATTGCTCTACTATAATTTTTTTAAGGTCAACCTATTCACCCCCTCCCCCTCTAGCTTGACCGTCCTCTCGATCCAACACGTGGTATCAGAGCGCCAGGCTCTCTTGCAAAGGTTTCACAGCCTAGAGAGAACTAATGAAGAACATAGGACTCATGCCTGAGGGGTATGCAGTGAATTGGCCACCATTTTTCGATGGGACTAATTATTCGTACTGGAAAAATCGCATGCAAGTATTTTTAAGAGTGCGGGATCATGAAATCTGGAGAGTTGTGAGCAAAGGGCCATACCAAATTGAAGGCGATGAAGAACTCTGGGTGAAGGAGCAAATTCGAAAGTCAAACGTAAATTGGCAAGCCATGAACATTATGCAGTGCTCACTCCATCCCAAGGAATTCTCGCGTGTATCCTCATGCTCCAGCGCAAAAGAAATGTGGGATAGACTCGAGGTAATCTACGAAGGTACCTCAGAGGTAAGAGAGACAAAAGCTAACATGTTAATTTCAGAATATGAATCTTTTCGGATGAAACCTGAGGAAAGTGTATCTGAAATGTATGCCAGACTAACTCTTCTTGTAAATGGTCTTAAAGGTTTGGGAAAGATCTATAGTGACTATGAGGTAGTTAGGAAGATTCTTAGATCCCTAACTCCAATCTGGCATACCAAAGCCACGGTCGTTGAGGAATCAAGGGACCTTCCCACCACCAAACCAGACGAGCTAATAGGTTCTCTTATGGTTTATGAACTGAACTTAAAAAGAACAGATGAGGACATGAAGAAGAAAAAACCCCTTGCATTGAAGGCTGGTTCCAGCAGCAAGGAAAGCTCAGATGATAGTCAGTCACCTTCATCTGATGATGACTCAAGTGAAATAGCCATGCTTACTAGAAAATTCAGAAAATTCTTAAGAAAGGGAGGTAAGACTGATAGATATAAAGGATATCAGGTAAGAACTAGCTCAAAACTCAAGCCAGATAATCCTAAGAAATCTGATAAAGTTGTTTGCTACAAATGCAGGAAACAAGGACACATCAAGTCGGAGTGTCCTGAGAATGTGAAAAAGACACAGTCAAAGTGGAGAAATAAAAAGCCCAAGGCCATGGTAAGCACTTGGAGTGATGAAGAAAAAGATGAAGATGAAGAAAGCACCTCTGAAGAAGAAAGCGAGGTGAAAATGTGCTTCATGGCAAATGGTGATGATCAAGTCGAGGTAACCTCTCCCTTTGCAGACTTCTCCTGTGATGATTGGGAAGAAGCTTTTAACGAATTGCTGGATAAGTATGAAGATGTTAAAAAGGAAAATAAATATCTAAAGAAAAAGAAAACTCAAACCAGTCCAGAAGATGATTTGAATGAAAGAGTCAAAACGCTAAATGCTGAAATCGTGTGTCTAAAAAGGGACTTGGAAGAAAAAGATGAGTATAAGAGATAGCTAATTGAAATAAAGAGAGAAAATGATTTTCTATTGAAGATGCATGATGAATTGAAATTAAGAATGCAGAAATTGGAAAAAGAAGTAAAAATTGCTGAAGAGAAATATGAGGCCATTTGTGGAGTCAATGCAAAACTTCAAGAAAATCTGAAGAAATTAGAGGAAGAGAACCTAAGCAAACAAGCATCCCTCGAAAAAATGACACAGGGTAAAAACAACCTTGATGCTGTTATGGGAATTAAGTGCAACTTTGGAAAAGAAGGACTTGGATTCAATCCTACTAAAAAGAAAGAACTGGGAACTAGATTGGTGACATTTGTCTCTGGGAAGGACACATCTGAAGAGAGGCAAATGGATGAAAACAAAAAGGATGAGAAGAATGAGAAAGGATCAAAACAATCTAATGAAATAAGAAAAGAAAAAGGAAATGAGAAAGGGAAGGCAACATTGAATTTTAGCAAACAGAAAAGCACATTTATGTTCAAATATGCCTCTTCAGGTCAATATAGGAATCCTAGTTTTGATTCATCAACCCAATAGCAATCTTATAGAAGATCAGAAGGCTTAAGACGTGGTAGAAATCAACCGCGTCAACGCAATGCTCACATGGCGTCAACGCACCTAGCCTTCCAGAAAGGGCATTAGGTTAGAAATACTCAGATGCGTCGACGCAGTCACTACCATGAGTCAACGCAGTACATGTACCAGAACCCCCATGATAGATATGGTAGGTGGATGAGTCAACGCAGCAACACTAAAGGGTCTACGCACTCAACTCTTAATCAACCAAGAAGCATGCATTCATCTAGAGTCCTTAAGTCAAATTTCCCCAATACTTCATGGAGTCATCACTATCAATGGCACAGGAATAATCACAAGTCTGTCAAATCATTGAACTTACCATATCAAAGACCCTCACAACAGCAACTATGGATCCCCAAGAGCTTGATATCCTACCTGAACACGTCCTATGGTTTGAAGGGACCCAAGCATATCTGGGTTCCAAAATCTCTTGTTTAATATGTCTTGCAGGAGTGTCTTGCAGTTGTACATAATAGGTGGTATCTCGACAGCGGCTGCTCAAGGCACATGACGGGGGATAAAGCAAAATTTTATGTCTTGATGGAGAAAGACGGGGGTCATGTTACATTTGGTGGAAACAATAAAGGAAAAATTATTGGAAAAGGTAAGGTAGGTAAAAATCCTTCGAATTTCATTGATGATGTGTTACTTGTTGATGGCTTAGAATATAATCTACTTAGCATAAGCCAGCTGTGCGATAAAGGAAATAAAGTTGTGTTTGATGATCACACTTGCACCATTTTAGAGATGAGTTCTGATAAAGTTAAATTCATTGGAAAAAGAATAAACAACATGTACGTTGTAGATTTAGATGACCCTGCACATAACAATCTGTGTCTTGCTATGAATAAAAGTGAACTTGCTTGGCTGTGGCACCGCAGACTAGGGCATGCTAGCTATAGCGTCTTGCATAAGTTAGCAAAGTTTAACATGGTGAAAGGTCTGCCAGATGTATCATTTAAACGAAATGACAAAGTTTGTAGCGCATGCACTCAAGGTAAACACACCATAAAATCATTTAAGTCCAGACTTGAAACTCAATCATCTAAACCGTTTGAACTCATTCATATGGATTTGTTTGGACCAACTAGAACAGCTAGTGTGAGTGGAAATAAATATGGATTTGTTCTAGTGGATGATTTCTCTAGGTTTACTTGGGTGTTCTTTCTAACTCACAAGAATGATGCATTTGAAGAATTTCAAGCATTCTTCAAGAATGTGCAACAGGATGGTAAGTTTGCCATTTCATCTATCTTGTCAGATCATGGAGGAGAATTTGACAATTCTGAATTTGATGATTTTTGCAGAGTCACAGGAATTTCACACAAGTTCTCATCTCCAAGAACTCCTGAACAAAATGGGATTGTGGAAAGAAGAAATAGAACCCTTGTGGAGATGGTAAGAACTATGCTGATTGAAGGACAACTCCCAAGGAAGTTCTGGGCAGAGGCGGTAAATACAGCTTGCTATATTGTGAACAGGGCAATGGTAAGACCTCAGTCCAAAAAGACTCCATATGAATTAATGAAGGGTAAGAAACCTTCTGTTGCTTATTTTAGAGCCTTTGGATCAAAATGCTTTGTTCAAAATAATGACAAACGGACGTTGGACAAATTTGAACCTAAAAGTGAACCTGCCATCCTTCTAGGATATTCTAGTCACTCTAGGGCCTACAGAGTCCTAAATCTAAAAACACATGCTGTTGAAGAATCACCTCATATTATGTTTGATGAAATGAATGAAAATTCTAAGATTGAGGAATCATGTAGGGATGAAGATGAAGGGAATTTCCTTAAAGAAAAGGAAGAACAGAACCTCCAAGATGAAGAGACAAGGCCAAATGATGATCATGCAGAATCAACCCACCATGGTGATTCAGGTATAAATGAAGGTAACTCTCTAACCGATGTCAGGATGCTAAGGGATCATCCTTTATCCAATGTCATTGGTAACTTGCATGAACCTGTTAGAACTAGATTTCATTTTAGAGGTGTTGAGGAAATGGATAATCTAGCCCTTATCTCTCAAATTGAACCAAAAAATGTTGCTGAAGCATTGAAAGATAGTAATTGGATAAACGCAATGCATGAAGAATTACATCAATTCAAAAGAAAAAAGGTGTGGTATCTTGTGCCAAGACCCAAAGAGCTTTCTGTAATTGGAACTAAATGGGTCTTCAGAAATAAACAAAATGAAAATGGAATGGTAGTTAGGAATAAAGCTAGGCTGGTAGCACAGGGTTATAATCACGAATTTGGCATTGACTTTGAAGAATCCTTTGCTCCAGTAGCTAGATTAGAAGCCATTAGATTATTACTTGCCTATGCTTGCTGTCATGGAATAATGTTACATCAAATGGATGTGAAGAGTGCTTTTCTAAATGGGTCAATAAAGGAAGAAGTTTATGTTGAACAACCCCCTGGTTTTGAATGCACAGAAAATCCTAACCATGTGTACAGATTGTACAAAGCTCTTTATGGACTCAAACAGGCACCTCGAGCGTGGTATGATAGACTCAGCTCGTACCTCACAGAGAAAGGCTACTCTAGAGGTAAAGTGGACCAAACTCTGTTCACCAAGGTAAGAAATTCAGATATTATTCTGGTTCAAATTTATGTTGATGATATAGTTTTTGGTTCCACTAAAATCAGCATGTGTGAGGAGTTTGCCAGCTTAATGACCACTAAATTTGAAATGAGTCTAATAGGTGAGCTTAAATTCTTTCTAGGTCTGCAAATCACTCAGAGCAAGGAAGGATGTTTCATCAACCAGGCAAAGTACATTTCTGAGTTGCTTAAGAAATACAAAATGGAAAATCTGAAAGCAATCAGCACACCTATGGGCACCACTACAAACTTGTATGCAGATTTGACAGGTAAATAGGTTGATGCAAAAACATATCGAGGTATGATTGGATCACTCCTCTATCTTACTGCATCTAGGCCAGACATTCAATTTTGTGTATGCATGTGTGCTCATTTTCAATCTGATCCTAGAGAATCCCACTTAAGTTCTGTCAAGCGTATCTCTCGATACCTTGCTGGAACTCGAGATTTAGGGATTTGGTACCCTGCATCTTGTTCTTTTGATCTTGTATCCTATTCAGATGCAGACTATGCTGGATGCAAACTGGACAGAAAAAGCACGAGTGGCTATTTCCAATTTTTGGGAGGATGTTTGATTTCTTGGGCTTCCAAGAAACAGCACTCAGTGGCACTATCCACTACAGAGGCAGAATATGTCGCTGCAGGGAGTTGTGGTACTCAAGTGTTATGGATCAAACACCAACTCCAAGATTATCAAACTGATCTTGGGTGTGTCCCCATATTGTGTGATAACACAAGTGCCATAAACTTGGCCAAAAATCCTATCCAACACTCTAGGACCAAACACATAGAAATTAGACACCATTTCTTAAGAGATGAAGTGATAAAAGGAAATTTTAAACTCATATTTGTTGAATCACAATCTCAGTTGGCCGATATTTTTACCAAGCCTCTGAACAATGATAGATTCTCTTATCTTAGAAGAGAGCTTGGTCTGTGCAATTATAATATGGATGCCTGATTTGTGTGCCTGACTTATCTTCTAGAAAATGAATGATTAAACTTGTCTTGGTTTGAAGTGTATATGTCATAAACTCAGGGGGAGCTTAGTCTTCTGTGCTTGGTATGTCTATCTTTCCATCAATAAATTCATAATGAATATAGTTTCAGCATGATACTCATTTTAATTGGCTGTTATAATTTCATTCATGCATGGTATGAGGGGGAGTTAGCTTCAGATTACCTTCTTGGTGTCAAAATGATGAACAAAGTGCAGAGTTGTTATTGCTGGTTGGTTGGTTGAGTTAACGCAGTGTGGAAATAGGGTTAACGCACCAGACAGCTTGTTCTTTGAGAATCTGGTGTGAAGTGTCTCTGGCTGGTTGAATGAGTTGACGTAGCAATGAGACTGAGTTGACGCTGTGATCAGTTGTTTTCGGAAACAGAACCCATCTATGAGCGGCCTTGATGGATGAGTTAACGCAGTTATAAGGCTGGGTCAACGCGGCAGTGTTATATACTCTTCTTTTGGAGACTTCCCTATCTCAAATCAACTTGCTCTGTTCATTTATCTCGTCCCTTCCATTCTTATCTCTCAATAAAGCCTCCTTGACATTCTTGTATGAGGGAAAAACTCTAGAGAACTGAGACATGTAGACGATGTCTTAAATTCAGGGGGAGTTACAGTGAAAATTCCTATTGAGTATGAGATATGTTCTGAACAGCTCTATGAAAAGCTAATGATAGGAGATCTATAATTCTTATGGTGTTTGAATTCAAGAACTTTTGAACCCAATAATGCACTATGTATGGAATAAAAGCTGAACAATTTAATAAAATCAGGACCTTGTCATCTCTCAAACCTTATATTGTTCAACAGTAAAGAAACCACTGTGTGTAGAGGAATTTAATATTTGTATTGGTAATAAAACCAAGATATTGAGTATAAAAGCTAAAGAAATAATCTCTTACACATGTTATAAAATGCAGAGCAATGGTGGCTATTCACTGAGAAACTAGCCCTATGCACCAAAGAAGTGCTAAAGAGCAAGTCATGAGGTGCGCCACTATCTCTGTCTTCAAGTGAAAAATAAACCATTTCAGAGCAATGGTAACTATTGACTGAGAAACTACCTTCAAGCACCTATGAAGTGCTGATAGGCATGTCATGACGTAAGTTGCCAACTCTGATCCGTCTATGCAGAATAGTTTGCTATGCTGAGTAACCGGGGACTCGGGTGTCTAATAAACATGTGTACCCGTGTCAAAAGGCTAGCCATACTTGACTGCAAATGAAAACGTAAAAATAAGTTGAAAATGCTGCAAATGTGAAAAATAATGAAAACATGTGAGTGTGATTGATCTGAAGCTCGTTATTCAACTTAGTCTGTTATCAATGCCAGTTAAATTTCTCTCTCTCCAAAAGGCAACTTGAAATTGACAGATATAAGGAATAGAAATGAAAATGGTTCTAGTGTGAAAAGAGTTCCTCTTTTTTCTCCAGGCAGGTGCCTTTGGTGGTTCATATTTTTTTTAATTCAATGCTTTAAGATTATTTCTTCTCTTTATCATTAATTGAATTGGAGCCTATTTACACATCTCTCTCATGGGAACTCGATCTGCAATACTTAAAAATCCTTGACTATGAGCATCTCTACTCCATATCTCAGTATCTTAAGAAAACTCCTTGTACAGATGACCTTCTTGCTACTCTTCTTGCATATATTCGTTTGTTTCTGCTTCACTGCGTCGACGTTGTATCCCTTGGCGTCAACGCAACGATTCCAGAACCACTTTCTACTTTTTTCCGGTTCGCGGACTTGAACCGGCTGAACCGCTCACTGAAAAGGGTTTCGAAGCTCCTTTAAAAGCGGAACGTGATCGCCGTTCGTCTTCATCTCTTTTGAAAGCCTCTGTCATTCTATCTTCCGAGCTCTCCCAAACCCTTTCCTGTTTCATTCTTCCTCATCCCGCTGCCATGGCTCCTCCGACATCTACTCACAAGGGAAAGAAGAAGGCAGAGGATCATCCAAGAAGCTCAGCATCGGCTGAAGACAATCTGGAGCCCTGCTCCAAAGCTGCTCATGATAAAGGGAAGAGGAAAGAGATGCGTCCACGCGCTCCGAGCCCGCCAACCAAAAAGAGAAGGGAATCTGATGTCAGGTCAGACAAGAAGGGTTCATCTGCAAGTGCTACAACGGGACAGAAAGGTGCGGCCAGCTCACTTACCGTCACCGTGGATGAACCTCTGAAGGTTCTTATTTCCCGGTATATTGCTGCTACCGACCATCAAATGCTTGACGTTTTTCCGGAACTGTTTCCTACCTTGGACTATCAGGGATGGTGGTCTTTTGTTACAACCCACAAGGTATATTACCCCACCCTGGTCAGAGAGTTCTACAAAAATTTGAAATATGAACCTCAAGTTCCAAAACTCACATCAACCGTCCGGAATGTCAGTTTTGAATTATCAAATAAATTGTTTGCCAGAGCCTGGAAAATCCCCAAGAATGGAGTTCAACTACATAGCTTTGAGTATGATGAGCATGAAGCTTATGCTCTCCTGACTGATAAACCGAGTGATCCTTCCGATGTCAGGGAAACTTATTTGTCCAGTCTCAAAGCAAATCAATTCCCTCCATTGAATAGACTGCTCCACCACATTTGCACATCAATGATCACACCGCAGAGCAGTGGTAGGGAAAGGGTGACTGAGATGCAGAGATTTCTACTTTACTGTATGCTGAAGAGAATACATATTTCCCTGCCTGATGTAGTTATTCAAACCATGGGGTCATGCTTGACACAATCCAGAACACTTCCATATGCTGCTCCCTTGACTGCTATCTTTCGAAAAGTGGGAGTAGACTTTGGTTCTGAGAAGAAAATAATCATTCCTCAAGGGAATGTTTACACACTTTCTTATATTCAGAAATTTATGGGTTTTAAAGTTATTGATGGTAAGCCAGTTCGAACTCTTCCTAGTCAGCAAACAGCTCCATTAGAAACAGGCACTGCAGATGCTAGTCACGCAAATAGAACAGAGGTACCAATTCCTCCTGTGGTGAGAGAAGAAAGACAAGAGGGTAGTTCCGCAAGAGAAGAGCATGAGTTTGAGGAACCATTCGCTCGATCATCAAGCCCTCAGTTGGAAACTGGGCAACCCAGTGGCACTGCACCTACATTGGAACCCCTTATGACTGGAGCCATTGGAATTTATAGAAGACCTTTTCTAACTTCTGATGAAGCTCCACCTCCAGCCACTGTTGAAGAGATGTTCGCACACATGACAATGATGCTGCAACGTCAGGATGCCAAAATGGACAAGTTAATGGAGTTTACAAGTTATCATCTCAACAAACTGACTTCTCGGATTATCCAATTTGAAGTCTCTGTCTTATCCGAGTGGCAAAAATTCTTACTCTCCAAGATGCTATCTGACCAAGCTACAAGGAAAGTCTTGCAGAACATCTCATCTCTTCTTGACAAGTTATCTACACTGGTGACTGATATGCACAGTAATCAAGCTTCATTTTTTCAATCCCTTGCTAAGATTACTGATTTATGCTTTGATGTGCGGATAGCCGTTGAAACCATCAAAGGTCCTGTCAATGCAGTTCCCCAATGCCTCAAGGCAATGTTAGAAAAGATTGACAAAGTGATTGCAGCAATTCAGTCAATTGGGGACAAGTTTCAAAACAAGGACTCTATCACAGCTGATCTTCCTTCTGCCATTGACAGTGTACGCTCCACTCTAAGTCATCAGCTGGGTGAACTATCTCAGGATATCCGTGATTTACTAGCCAGAGATCCATCTGGCCAGCAGCAGCCTCGCCAGCCAACTACTCAAGGGCAATCCTCTCGTCAGCAACAACAACCTCCTTCTGCCAGAAGATACAATCGCTTCTTCCACCCTTGAGATAGCTATTCCACGTTTCCTCCCCTTCCTGATGAAGTCAAAGGGGGAGAATGTTATGAATGCATCAATCATGAAGTCAAGCTGGAGACTTGACCAAAGCTCATTGCATCTGCATCAATCATATTGACTAACTTGAATGAATGTTTTTCTTTTTGTCTGGTTCTATAATGTAAATTCTTGAACTTGAATGAATGACAAAATTATACTTTGATTTAGTCAATGATTTGATTTCCTGTTAATCTGAAGCTTTTTGCTTGATTTGAATAACCTTGACTGTTTAGATGCAATGTTATGAATGGCATTCACCTCATAGTTGCCATCATCAAAAAGGGGGAGATTGTTGTGCCCCTGGTTTTGATGATGACAACCATGAGATATGAATGATGTATTCAATTCAATGATGAATTAAAGTTTGATTCAATAAATGCTTTCACTTGATTTCATCCTTGTGCTAGAAAGGAACAGGGTCGACGCTGGGAGCTTACAGCGTCCACGCAGCAGTCGAAGAAGCCTTCACCAATATCTTCACAAGTTGTTCCACTGCGTCAACGCCAAGATATAGCTGCGTCGACGCAGTAGTCACAAAGGGAAAGCCAATGGCTTACTGGAATACTCTGATGCGTCAACGCTTTGATCAAGTAGCGTGAACGCAGCAGTTCAAGCATTCCTTGTTGTAGCCTCTGGAGTACCTTGGCAGCGTCGACGCTGCAGTTCGATGAGTCGACGCTGCAGTACGATGGATTGCCACAACTGACTAAAGCGCAACTAATGAGTGGACGCAGCTGCTTCTTGCGTCAACGCACTCAGCATGAAACCTGAAGCTTGAAGAAGGGTGCGTTAACTCCTTGGGGCAAGAGGGTCGACGCCATCTAATCCAAGTTGCAGAGCATGATAAGTGGATCCCACCTTCAGTCATTATTTGCCACATCAGCCACAAGCGGATAAGGTTTCGTAACTTCTACCACTCCATAAGGTTCCCCACGTGAGCAATCATAAGGATAACCAAAATCAGGGTGGTGGCCCACCTGCCTCACGTGAACTATTTTGTGCGCGGGAAGACCACAAAATAGGTTCACCCGAGAAGAAAAGGAAAATATATAGGAGAGGAAAAAGAGTAGAAGAATAAGTGAGGCGAAGAGTAGAACGAAAGAGGCGAATAGCAGAACGAGAGAGGCTGAGAGCAGAACTGGACGAAGGCTGCTGAAAAGTCAGATCAGAAGATCATCGCGCCACCAAGACTCTTCTACATTCCAGACAGAGGAGATTCAAGGATCGAAGCTCATGCGTATAGACATGGATCTCTCTATTGGTGATCTAAATTCCGCTGCGTCCAAGTGCTGAAGTTTGATTTCTTATCTTTTAGTTTTCCTATTATTTTTTGAACATTGTATTCCTCTCCTTCACTGGATTTAGTGAAGAGAGGGTGATTCTGATTCAGCGGGCTGTGCTGAGATCAGGGGTGTTAAGGCTGTGTGCCTTCAAGCTGTTTGACAGCGGATCTGAGGATTTGTTCCTCGTTGTCTTCTGTTGGGGTAGTCAACAGTATAGAGGAATTACTTCCTCGGTTTAGCAAAGCTGTGATGCTCAGCAGGGTTCCTTACTAGTTAAGTGGGGAGGTGGACGTAGGTCTCCATTGGGTGACCGAACCACCTTAAAATTGCGGTCTCTTGTGTGGTTTGGTTTAATCTTCGCAATTGTTCCTCGCTAGATGCATGATAGGCACGCTCTCTGATTGGCTTGGTTCAGTGTTTCAATTAATCATCTAGGTGTGGTGCTTCTGTTGAAAATTGCTCTACTATAATTTTTATAAGGTCAACCTATTCACCCCCTCCCCCTCTAGCTTGAGCGTCCTCTCGATCCAACATGCGTGTCATAGAGAGTCGGTGGAGCCGAGTGTCAATCGATTTCGGCACTTCTTCCTCCTCTAGAGTTGTCCGTTTGATACCTACTTCGCCTATTTCAAGGCTCGCACCCACCAGCATTTCATCACAGTTTCCCGTACCGTGTCAAACCGCAAAGGCTGGGCGGAGCGGTACGTGTACCTTGTCAAGTCGAAAGACTGGGACGAAGCCTCCGATAGTTGGATGTGGGGTGGTTTTGGTCGTACTTGGCGTGATTCGAAGCCTTCTCTCAGTGGCGAGGATCGCTAGATGTTGACGGCTATTCTCTGATATCCTCTCTTCGACGTAGACCTCGTTCTGACCCCGGTGCTACTTCAGGAGCTGGGGTTGTGTCCCCCGTTACCGCAGGGTACTAGCTTTCTCCTTCTATAGGGCCGCGTCGGTGGTGACTGGTGCTTGCCTAGCTTTGCTCTATTTTTAGGGGTAGCTGAGGCGCAGGGTTGGACCTATGAGACTGTCCAATTGCCGCGATTTGCTCCTCGTCCCGTGGATCACGTTGCTCCAGGAGCAGGTCGGGTGTCGGTAGTCGCCCCCCAAGCCTAGGTTGCGTTCGCCCCGGGAAGGTTGCAGTATCCGACCCCAGTCGGCATTCCTCTGGTGCGTTCACCTAAAGCATCCGTGGCCAGCGGAGGGCTTAGTCTTCAGTGGAGTTCTCCCGAAGTCACCCCTAGCGCATCTGGTAAAGGGCCAGCCATGGCTGGCGGTAGCCGAATCCCTCTGACTGATGACGTGCTGGCGGAGATGGATAGTCACCGTCGGCCGAGGAAGAGAGGGAGAGATTCGACCCCGGCCAGGAGTCGCCCCCCATCTTCTTCTAGGGCGCCTCCCCCCAGTGCTCCTCCGCCGCCGTCACCTGTAGTGCCGACAGCTGCTGCTCCTGTTGGGATCGGTGCGATGGATTAAGAGGGGGGTGAATGAATCTCCCCTTTAAAATATTGTCCGATTAAAGCCTGTAACAGAACGATGATAAGGAATTAACATAAATAGGTGCCTTGTATGACACAGGTGCTCTCTTCTAGCGAGAATGAAAGATCAGATAATCTGGACTTCTGATCTACTCTATATGTGCTAGTGTGCAAACCCAATTCCAATCAAATATGCGGTGTGCGAATAAACCACTCACTAGATGAAAGAACACATCGAGCCTAAGCATGCATCTAGCGAAACACAATAGACAATCAAACCACTGCACAGAATATTTTTAAGTTGGTTCGGTCCTCCAGACCTACGTCCACCCCACACTCAAACCAGAGTGTGGATTCCGCTGCCAAACAGCTTGAAAACCGCTGGGCGACACAGCTTTCCTACAAACCGCTGACTAACAGCTTGACCGCTAGGCATTACAGCTTCGCCATCCACTGGGGCTTACAGCTTAACCCGTCCAGAGGATACCATACCTCTGCAATCGCTGGGGACTACAACTTAACCTGTCCAGAGGAATCCTCCTCTGCCCGCTGAGCAACACAGCTTGCTCTACTGACAAATAGCTTGAAACAAAGGTAAAAAGAAAAATAAAATATGGAAAGGACACAGCAACAGAAAGTTGTAGATGATAAAACACAAAGTGGCTCTCAAAGAGCTGACTGGCCTGGATTTGATCCATGGTCCAGTAGAGACAAAGCTTCAGACGACTCTCTTCTTCTTCTTCTAAACTCTCGATCTCTCTTTCTTCTTCTTCTTCTTCTTTACTGCTCACTCTTTCTTTTTTGAACACTCTCCTCCTCTGCTCTTCTTCTTTTTTCTTCTCTCTGGATCGTGCAGTTTCTTTCTGCTTCTGCTCCTCTGAAGTATATTCACAATCACCACACTTCACCATCCTCTCTCTCCAGATGGAGAAACCTTCCTTTTATAGCAGCAGCTGATAGGTGGGCGTGTGTTGTCCATGAATTCCCGCCCTAGCGCCTTGACCACGTGGCAGCATTTCAGCCTGCTGCAATACACGTGTCACGATCCTAGCACTTCCTCCATTCTTGGATCGCGTGCCCTTCTTAAGCTCCTCGAGCAGATATTCTGTCAAGTCAGACTAGTTACCAACTTGTATTGATCTGAAAGAGAAGAGAAAAGGATGCACTGAGTTAGTTCAAAATTTGATCTAAGCATGTACATACTTGATGCACATAATGCAGTGTGCATATAGGAAAGTATGTACAATGAGGATGAATGCACGGACATGGCATCGAGACATGTACAGACTTGATGCATATAATGCAGTATGCATATAAGAAAGTATGTACAATGAAGATGAATGTACGGACATGGCATCAAGATATGTACAAACTTGATGCATATAATGTAATATGCATATAAGAAAGTATGTACAATGAAGATGAATGCACGGACATGGCATCAGAGAATATATAGACCTTGTGTGCATGAAGCAAAAAATGCATCGACTTGCTACTGAAGAATGTGCAGACTTTGTTTTCATGGAATAAAGGATGCATCGACTTGCTTCTGAAGAATGTACAGACTTTATTTTGAAAGATGCACAAATGCACGGACTTAGTCGCGTGCAGCAACAAAAGTTGCATCGACTTGAGTTCATGTTGCAATAGGAGTTGCACAAACTTTGTGTATAGTGTATGCGCGAGGCAAAGCGATGCACTGCCTATGTGTATGTGTGAAGCAGAAAGATGCAAAAAGATGCACTGACTATGTACTTGCATGAAGAATACGGACTGTACTGACTTAGCTGTGAACTGAGCTAATGGATGAATAGTGCTTGCACTGACTTGGTCGAGTGTACTGACTTGGTCGAGTGAAACACCAGATGTTGTACAGACTTGATAGCATGCAGTGATGTATAGTCCTGACAGATGCAATGTGCATGCATCGACTTTCAATGCGTAAACAAAGTATGCACAGACTATGTATACTGAAAAATAAAACTATGCATTGAACCATGTAAGTAGAGATTGCATGCAGAACATCTATATATTCTAATCTCACATGACTCATAGTGTTTGCTATCATCAAAACTACACAATATCATCAAGACACAAGGGGCACAACAACCTCCCCCTTTTTGATGATGGCAACACTATGAGATTATGAGTCACACTGGCTCATGTCAAACTATTCTCCCCCTTTGACTTCATCAAAAAGAAGGTAGTTTGCGTGAAAAATAATATAATGCATGAACCTATTCTCCCCCTTGTGTAAAACATTCCTCCCCCTTTGACATAATCATGAATATCTATAATGCCCAGAACTCCCCCTGAGAGCATGAAAGGAATCGAAAAAGCAAGCACAGGATGTATCCACAGGGATGAACTCTGGTTATCCAATGAATCAATCTGGAATCCACCACCACAAGAATTCTGAAGCAAAATTAGTTATGGCACACCTTACATTTGTATGGGCAGAACAATGCAGGTGAAAGAGAGTCATTCGTCAGGGATAGAGAAATAAGATGGAAGATTCCAACAGTGTGGAGAGTGAAACAATGATGTAAATGAAGTAGATGTAACCAAGGGTAGGAGTAAATAACAGCAAGCAAGGCACAGGATTTTCAACAGGTGAGTTGACATGATGAATAAGTTGTCACAGGTGAACCTGATCAGAGGAAAATGTATGGCAGGTACCACAGTAATAAGTCTTCATAAGGAGAGACTCTCCTATCATAGGGGATTATGAATTAATCGACATGACCCAACTGATTTAACCATGATGTATACCAGATTTGTCAATTAAATTCAATACTCATATCTGAAGGTAGGTTTTAATAAAGGTGAACCAATTAGTCAAGCAGTACTCAAAAACAACCATCTTCCATCTTACTCAAATGAACTCGATGACTCCTTTGAGAGTCACATAGAGCAGTATTGAGATTAGACACCCATACAAGAACAAGAGTTGACTGTTGTTGCAAAATATTTACTTTTTAATCAGCACATCATTTTTCCTGAGCAATTTAAGTTGATCAACACCTTTCAACATGAGGCACAACACGTCTTAGGTGAGGTGACCCAGTTACTTAGTGTGATAACTTTCATTGCCTCTTAACTTTGAGAGCAGAGTTAGCAATAGAAGTGTCTTTTTACATGAGGAGACACCTTGATTAGAGGCCAGACTCCCCAGTTACTCAACACAGATATGCTATTGCTCTGTCAGATTTTTCAATAGATTTTCACCAGAGATAGCTATGGTACTTCATGACATAGAATTACTCTATTTCATTGATAGAGTATCCAGTTTCTCAGTGACCAAGTCATTGCTCTGAATTCAGTGTCCTTTTAGTCAACATTTTTTAGGTTAATATTTAAAGATAATACTCACTCTATGAATCTCTACCAAAGTAGCCTAGATATCACATTTTCATATTACAGATGATTGAGTCTAGGGTATCCAAGACACAGTTAGTTAAAATTTATTAAAACTCATCATTCAGATACTTTCAATACATTTGAATGCAAATCTAAGAACACATTAATACTTATATCAGTCTAAATCTGTAGACATTCTTGAACCTATATGATAGGAATTTCTTTTAAGAATTCAGATTAAAACATGGTACACAGCATAAGGATCTCAGATCAGTCCAAATAATGCAACTAAATAGCTTATCATTCCTGGAACAAGAACCAGATTAATCAGACCAGCTTGAAAGGATGTGAGTGTTGGATAAGTACAAGCTGGTAGAGCAAATAACAACAGGAGAGAAGAGCATCAAATATATGCAGAGCAGAATCAATTTCAGTAGCTGAGTCTGGAATAAAGATAGATCAGCTATGCAAGTAGAGACAGCATAGAATTTAGGTGAACCACCTAAATGTAGAGAATGGATCGGATTGCTAGACAGAAAGAGTTCAAGAGGTGAAGAGGTGATGAAACAGGAATGCTCCCCCTGTCTAGATGCAACATGTAATAAAACTACACATGAGCAGTATGAAGATTTAAACGATAGCAGTCAATCTCCCCCTGACTAAGTGCATGGTATACAAAGAAAACATAACACATGGTTTTATGATGAAAGCTCATGAAACAGACATGTAATTCAATCAAAAGGAGATTACCATAAACATTATGTGCAATTCAAATTTTCAGATGATTTCAATTCAGCACAGACCGAATCAACATGATATTCAAACCTTTCAAACTCACAATTTCAGATGACAGAATTCGAAGTAATTGCTCAGAAAAAACCTGAAGAGCAGGACCATGGGGTCTTTTAATTTCTGAGTGCCTTGGTTTATTGACCCCTCTTTGTTCATTCCAAGGCACACCTGCAGCAAAGTAATTATTTTGATCCTGCAGGAACCCAAGCAGCCGTGGGTCCTGTTTTACCCCCAACAGGCGTTTTAAATGATCTCTTAGCTAGATGATCATCAAATTCCATTAGAGAGCAGTCATTCATACCAATTTATAGGATCAAGCCCCTACCATTGCGCTAAAAGCTCGAGCTGGTAGCGAAGGCGGAACCTTATTTCCTTATGGCAGCGTAGAACCCCACACTATCGTGCTGTGGGTGGACATGAGGGGCTTCGCACATGGACCCCATAATCCATGCGACGGGTTGGGCTGTCAAGCGCCGATGCACCACGTGGGTCCCATACCCCACGTGGAGCAACAAATCACAAGGGAGACGCTGGAAAATCTAACAATCTCCCCCTCAGCGACTCCCGGGGGATTTGAACCCGCGACCTCGCTCTGATACCAGTTTATAGGATCAAGCCCCTACCGTTGCGCTAAAAGCTCGAGCTGGTAGCGAAGGCGGAACCTTATTTCCTTATGGCAGTGCAGAACCCCACACTATCGTGCTGTGGGTGGACATGAGGGGCTTCGCACATGGACCCCATAATCCATGCGGCGGGTTGGGCTGTCAAGCACCGATGCACCACGCGGGTCCCATACCCCACGTGGAGCAACAAATCACAAGGGAGACGCTGGAAAATCCAATAGCTCTGGCGCCCGCCTCCGAAGGGCGGGGGCGTGAAAGGGGCAAAGCTCCTACTGCCGTCGCAGTTGGTTCTCTTCCTTCCCTGGGGACCCCTTCACGTTGTCAGTCCTCGCAGCCCGAGGATTTGACATCAGGATTGCCCGGGGTCACGACTGTCGTCGACCTTATGGTGCAGAGTGCTCGCTGGCACGAGCACGTCGGGGAGCTTGGTCCCGAGACTGCAAAGGAGTTGATGGCCGTTGCCGCGAGGAGCGCGTGTCGGGCCATTAGTGCCCTTGGGCTGTGGAGACACCGTTTCATCGATGCCGTCCGTGAGCTAGAGGCCAGCCGGGCCCTTTAGGCGGGGGTCGAAGGGCATTTGAAAGAGTCTGAAGCTGCCAACGTCGGGCTTCACGAGCAGCTGGCTCAACTGAGCTTGGCCCTCACTGGCATTGAGCGCAATCGGGATGCTTTTCGGGTACAGGTTGACGCGGTCGGAGAGCAAGCAGCCAAGTCGGAGGCAATGGTCCAAGCCATGGAGGCCCGTGCTCAGGAGGTCGAGGCAGAGCTCGCTAGGATGCGTATGTCCCTGTCCTCGGCCGGCGAGGAAGCTATAGAGAACTTCTGCTCCTCCCCGACTTACCGGGACGAGCGGGCGGAGGCGGCCTTGGAGTTCTACGGGCCAGCCCGTGACCGTGGCTTTCGGGAGGGCTGGAATGCTACTGTGAAAGCCACAACAGAGCATTTCGACCTCGTGGTCCCGGTCCTCCCCCCTCCTTCAACTCCCTACGGCTCGGAGGCTGATGACAGAGAGGAGGGGCCCAATGCCGTAGAGGCGGGCGCCAACAGGTCGGCGTCAGGTGGGGGTGAGCAAGCACCTGTTGCCGTGGCGGACTTGGTCGGTGAGCTGCCTTCTTCTGATGTTGCTGCTACACGTGCGCTTGCGGTACCCAGGGCACGTGACGATGTAACTAGGGCAGGTCCTTGAGAGGACGTCCCTAGCTCTCTTTTCCTTTTCTTCCTTTTTATCCACACTTCCCAAGGCAGTAGCCTTCTTTTGTAATTTCCTTACTTAGACATGGAAGCCTTCCCTTTGTTTGCGAAACTTGAGATTTCTTCTATGTACTTCCCTCTTCCTGAACTGCCGTGAGATCCGCTGGGGATACGAAGCGGCGTCCTTGATGAGGGCTCTGAAGGTGCGTGACTTTCGGGATGCGTCGCTTCGGTTTCCACGGATTTGATTGAGGTGGTAGAAGTCCTCATTCTTCTGGGGACTTCGCTTCCTCCTATAAATGGTGGCCTTCGTAGTAGTCCGCCTTGCACGAGCGGACCCTTGGAGGTCGCCTTCTTAGAAGATGTCATCGGGAGAATCCGGTACTTCGGTGGATGACGAATTTCTGCAGACTCGTCGTCAACCTTTGGTCCTCCGGAGAAACCCAGCGTCGGTACCATGGTGACCCTGGCCTGCGCCTGGGGAGGGTGGTCCGGTCTCTGAGCAGTACCGGCTCGGGTACTTGGATGACTGGCGAGAGGCCTTGGAGAAGGTTAACCGCTTGTACGTCGGCAGGGGAGTCCTGCTTCTTGAGCTTGATAAGTTCCGTCCCTGAAGGGATGAGACGTCTCTGGGTATTGCGGCTTTTCTGTCTCCCAGCGAGATCCTTTCGCTTGCCCTTGCGGTATGTAACCGTTGTTTGCTTTTTGTCAGTGCTTGGTGAGATGCTCTCCATTGTTGGAACATCTTCCTATCTCCCGGTAGGAAGGAGCATAAGGAAGGGTGGGAGCTGTTTTCCCTTCTTCCACTTTGCAGACAAGGCCATGCGGCTGGACGACGGCGGTGGTCTTGTCAGTTTGAAGGCATGGCCAGTATGCCGGGGTGGCCTTCTTAATGTGTTGGCCTCGTGGTACTGCTGCCCCTCGTTGGCTTATGTAGGCCTGCTTGTTCCTTGTAATGGGTGGGCCTCGTTGCTCCACTGTCCCCTGTCCGAGCAAGGATGGTTGGAGCAGCCGGCCTAGTTTTCCTGGTGCAGGTCTTCTACCAGTGAAGCCCTTTGCTGGTCTGGGGGCTTTGTCCCTCTTCTCTAGCATAGGAGGCTTCTCCATTGGCACCCTTCCACAGAACAAAAATGGGTGCTGGGTGTCTACTCAGAGACTCAGCATGATCGTTGGCAGAGGACGGTGCCTGGGAAGTGAGTCGTTGAAGTCGTATATCACCATGGTCGAGCACGTTTTGTCTCTCCGCGTACTTGTATTTGGCCCATGTGTGGGTATTTTGCTAATTTCTGGCAACTTGTATTTTGACTAAAGAAATATAAATTCTATATTTTGAGCCAACATGGTTGTGTACCTTTTATTGGAGTACTTCTGCGTGCTTTCTGGACAGTTCTTCGCGCTCGCGTTCAGCAGCGTCCACATCCTCCATGGAAACCCTTAGGCTGCCTTTCGTTTTCAAGAGGAGCGGTGCTCACCACTAGGAAACCCTTAGGCTACCTCTTCATTTTCAAGGGGAGCAGTTCTCGCCTCTCGAAAACCCTTAGGTCACCTTCTTATTTTCAAGGGGAGCAGTGCTCGCCTCTAGGAAACCCTTAGGCTACCTTCTTGTTTTCAAGGGGAGCAGTGCTCGCCTCTAGGAAATTCTTAGGCTACCTTCTCTTTTTCACGGGGAGCAGTGTTTGCCTCTAGGGAACCCTTAGGCTACCTTCTTATTTTCAAGGGGAGCAGTGCTCGCCTCTAGGAAACCCTTAGGCTACCTTCTCTTTTTCAAGGGAAGTAGTGTTCGCCTCTAGAAAACCGTTAGGCTACCTTCTTATTTTCAAGGGGAGCAGTGCTCGCCTCTATGAAGCCCTTAGGCTACCTTCTCGTTATTTGTAGGTAACTTACCTTAGCGGAGTACGGCTAGTGATGATTTACTGAAAGTATTTTCTGAGGTTGACGGAGTTCCACGTCTGGGGTACCTCTCCCCCCCAGTGTCACTAGCATGTACGCTCCTTTGCCGAGTGTTTCCGCTACTCTGTATGGGCCTTCCCAGTTTGGTGCAAGCTTTCCTGCGGCTCCTCGTGGGTCAGCCACGCTTGCTCGCCGTAGGACTAGATCACAGGGGAAGAAGTGTCGCTCCTTAACTCGTGCATTGTAGTATTGAGTCAGTTTCTGTTGATATGCCACGAGTTTTACCTGGGCGTTGGCTCTTCCTTCTTCGAGCAGGTCCAGGTTCTCTCACATTGCTTGGTTATTCCTGGCTTCATCAAAGTGTCCCACTCGTAGCGAGGAGTTGGATATCTCCACCGGGACCACTGCTTCAGCCCCGTAGGCGAGATGAAAAGGTGTCTCTCCGGTGGCGGCTCTGGCGGTGGTCCGGTGGGCCCATAGAATGTTAGGGATCGAGTCGATCCATGAGTCTCCTACTTGGTCCAGGCGGGTCTTGATGTCATGGAGGAGAGTTCGGTTGGCATTTTCCACCAACCCATTGGCTTGGGGGTGCCCCACCGAGGTGTAATGGTTCCAGATCCCCAACTCCGAGCACTTTCCTTGAAAGGCAGTGCTCGCGAACTGTCTGCCGTTGTCAGTTGTGAGAACCCTTGGAATACCAAACCGGCAAATGATGTTTCGCAGCACGAATCTCCAAGTTGCATCACTTGTTATCTTCCCCAATGGTTCAGCTTCGACCCACTTGGTGAAGTAGTCGATGGTGACTATGAGAAACATCTTCCTCCCTTGTGCTTCAGGGAAGGGTCCCAGTATATCAATTCCCCGCCGAGCGAATGGGCAAGGCTCCGTCAAAGCGTGGAGCTACGTAGCTGGCTGGTGGTGCAGGTGAGAATATTTCTGGCATTGGGGACACCTCCTAACATAGTTGAGACAGTCTTGCTGCAAGATGGGCCAACAATACCCTTGTCGGATCAGCGTCCGTGCAAGTGCTCGCCCTCCCACATGGCTTCCACAGAGTCCTTCATGTACTTCTTGGACGGCCTGGTTGGCCTCCGTGGGGAAGAGGCACTTGAGTAGAGGGGCTGAGAGGGACCGACGATATAACCTGCCATCCACCATGGTGAAGTGGGCTGCTCTTGCTCGTGTGCGCCGCGCCTCGGCATGGTCACTCAGGAGTTGTTGCCGAAGGAAGAAATCGAGGAGAAGATCCATCCAGGAAGGTTCGTAGTCGATGGCGTTTACCTGGAGCGCCGGATCATCTATGCTTGGTGTTGATAACTCCTCTATCAGGACCGACCTCGAACTAGAGACTGCGGTGGCCGATGCTAGGGGGGAGAGAGCGTCTGCTCGGACGTTCTCTTCACATGGGATGTGGATCACCTCAAAGCGGGCGAACTCGCTTGCCGCCTCCTTGGCCTTCTCTAGATATTTCATCATGGAGGGGTCACAGGCCTCGAACTCCCCCTTGACCTAGTTGGCGATGAGAATGGAGTCGTTGTACGCTCGCACACTTGACGCCCCCAGGTGCTTTGCCATGCGTAGCCCGGAGTGGAGCGCCTCATACTCAGCCACATTGTTCGTGGCCGGGAAGTTGAAACGCAGGGCGTACTGTAGCTCCACCCCTTCTGGTGAGAGTAAGACCAATCCTGCGTCGTTGCCCGCCACACAGGAAGATCCGTCGACGTATAGTTCCCAGGTGGGCCACGAGGACTACTCGGGCGCGTCCTCGGCGGGCATGGTGCATTCGGCGATGAAGTCAGCGAGAGCTTGGGCTTTGATTGCTGTCCTCGGTCGGAACTTAATGTCTAATTCTCCTAACTCGATGACCCACTTGACCAGCCTTCCGGAAGCGTCAGGGTTCTGAAGAATTTACAGGAGAGGCTGATCAGTGAGGATGACAATCGAGTGAGCCAGGAAGTATGGCCGTAGCTTGCGAGTAGCCATGATCAGCGTGAGGGTGAACTTTTCAGTCCGTGAATACCGAAACTCCGGTCCTTGTAATGCTCGGCTCACGTAGTAGACGGGCTTCATGACTCCTGCTTCTTCTCGTACGAGCACAATGCTCATAGTGCTGGACGTCACGGATAGGTACAGGAGTAGTTGTTCCTCCCTTTGGGGTTTTACGAGGATAGGAGGTGTCGTCAGGTAGCGTTTCAGCTCTTCAAACGCCTGCTCGCACTCCTGATCCCAGTCGATCCATTCCTTATTTTCTGGTGCCAGGTTGGCTTGCTTGATCAGTCGGAAGAAGGGAAGACACCGTTCGGCGGCTCGGGATTGGAACCGAGCCAGGGCGGCGACGTGCCCGGTGAGGCACTGTACGTCCCTCACCTGTTTCGGTCGCTCCATCTCTAACACTGCTCTGATCTGGTCGGGGTTGGCCTCAATCCCCCGGTGGGTGATGAGGAAACCTAGAAATTTTTCCGACCGCACCCCGAACGCGCATTTAGCAGGGTTGAGTTTCATGTTGTACCTTCTGAGTGTGGCGAAGGTCTCCGCCAGGTCGCGTAAGTGCTCGGCTACTCGGAGGCTTTTTACGAGCATGTCGTCGATGTAGACCTCCATGTTGCGGCCGATTTGCGAGTCAAACATGTGGTTGACTAGGCGTTGATATGTAGCTCCAGCGTTCTTCTATCCAAACGGCGTGCGAGTGTAGAAGTATAGGCCGTGGTCGGTGACGAACGCAGTCTTGTCTTGGTCGGGCTAGTGCATGCTAATCTGATGATACCCAGAGTAGGCATCAAGGAAGCTCAGCATCTCGTGCCCGGCCGTAGCGTCGACCAGTTGGTCGATCCGTGGCATGGGGAAGCTGTCTTTGGGTGTGGCCTTGTTAAGGTCGGTGTAGTCCACGCACATCCGCCACTTCCCGTTGCTTTTGGGCACCAGGACTACGTTGGCCACCCAATCGGGATACTCGGTAGGTCGGAGCAGCCCCGATCACAGCTTTTCTCCTACTTTCTCCCTGACGATGGCCTGTCGCTCGGGGTTGCAGCGCCTTCGGTGTTGCTGTATCGGGCGGTAGGTAGGGTCCAACCTTAGTTGGTGCGTGATGGCCTCCGAAGGAATTTCGGGGAGTTCATCCTCGGACCACGTGAAGACGTCTTGGTTGACCGCGAGGAAGCTCGCATATTCCAGCTTGTCGTGCTCGGTCAGGGTAGCGTCGATCTTCAATGTCCTGCTTGGGTCGTCCCCAACCTGGATGAGGTACAAGTCCTCAGCTGGCGCACTCGTGCTCGGCCCTGGATCTTCGGTCCTCACCCTCTTCTCTGGTGGCACTTCTTCGGGATGTCGATCACGAGTGGAGATAAGGTAGCACCTTATGGACTCCCGTTGATCACCCCGGACTTCCCCTACCCCACGGGGGGTGGGGAACTTAAGCTTCTGGTGGTAGGAAGAAGGGACTCGGCGAAGCGTGCCGAGGATCCCTCGGTCGATGATAGCATTATACCATGTCATTGCACGAACCACGGTAAAGTCGGCGAGGAAGGTTACCTCTTTTGGTGCCGTCCCGAACGTGATCGGGAGCGAGATACGCCCTTCCGAGCGGATAGTCGTGCCGGAGAACCCATACAGCGGCGTATGCAATGGCGTGAGTCGTGACATATCCACACCCATGAGTATAAGATAGTCGTACGAAATAACATCGGGTCTACTTCCATTATCTACCAGGATGCGCCGTACAGTACATTGGTTGATGGTGGCAGAGACCACCAGGGCATCGGAATGGGGTGTCGTGACACCTTCCAGGTCATCCTCAGAGAAGACTATGGGGTCTCCCATATGACCCAAGGGGGACAGTCCTCGCGTGGTGCCATCGCCTCGGTCCGCCGTATCGATGGTCGTCGCGTACCGACGCCTTCTGCTCGCGCTATCTCCCCCCGCGATGGTCCCTCCAGAGATCATCATGATCTCTTTTCCGTTGGGCCGGTTGTCGATCGGAGGAGGCATCTTCTGTCGTCTCTCAATGGCCTTGGCGAGGAACTTGTCGAGGAGTCCTCTGCGGATGAGGTCCTCGATAGCATCCTTCAGGCTGATGCAGTCGGCGGTGTCGTGACCGTGGTCTCGATGGAAGTGGCAGTACTTCTTCTTATTCCTCGAATTTGGATCCGACTTCATCCGCGGGGGCCACTTAAGGAACGGCTCCTGGCGGATCCTATGGGGATGGTTTTATTTCATCGTTTATTTATTTATTTTATTATGTGTGTTTATTGGTTTATTGGTTGGTTTGTTAGGCGTGCCAGTCACCGGAGTGACGATTTATTATGCGCTCGACCTTACTTGGTCAGTCGATTGTGAAGTCCGAGTCGGGACCAAAAGTCCGCCATACCATAAAGGCTATGACGTTAATTACGCCCTTCCTAAGAAGGACAACCCTTGATTAAACGCCAAAATAGGAGGCCACTCGGGGCGGTAATATAAAAAAAGAAACAGTGCATGATATTGAAGCTCTTGTCATTCTAAGAATGTAATTAGGTAAATGACAGACTCATTAAATCAGCATGACCTCCTCTTATATGGGTCATGCCGGATAGAAATAAGACACCGTCCACGCAGCGGCGGGGCGGAGCCTGGACAATCATCGGGGACATGTCCCCTTCCACGTTTCTCATCCGGCCAAGGGCCTTACAGCGTTTGTATTCCCCGAGAGATCGAACCGGACGGGAGGTGTATGACATGCACTTCCCGGGGCTTATCGGGGTTAAAACATCGATCGACATTTTGGCAGCACCTCCCCATAATCTGGATTATGCCCAGGGGAGAATAGGCTATCACCCACGGAGTGCCGGGATGAAAGCCAAGAAAAAGAGAGGCCGAACCTCCCGAGTTGCATATATATGCCATGGGGCAACATTCGATTCTCCCCTTATAGAAGCCGGTGGCACTCGTGCAGTGGCAGAGCCCACCTGAGCTAAAGGGATTGCTCATAAATCCGACCCGGAATGGTGGAACATAAGGGAGTCTGACTCCCTTTAAATTTATCCTCGGGACAGGTCTGGTGACTCATGGATATCCCAGGGTGGGTTTGATCCAGGTGCCGGGGGTTCAGCTGAGTGACAGGGTAGCTTCTCGGCACAGCTTAAACGGGCATAGAGGTTCCCGGCGCCAAGGGGAAGAATGGAGGGTTCCCGACGCGGAGACAAAGCAGCCAGAGAGGGAGTCCCCGGCGCAAGCTTCTCGGCGTGAAGACGAAAGGGCCAGGGAGTTCTCGGCGGGTTCAATATGGAGGGTTTCCGGTGCGACGGGGAAGAGGCCAGGGAGTAGGCTCTCGGTGCGCAGAGGAAAGGGGGTTAGGTTCCCGGCGCAGGCAAGAAGGCAAAGGGGTTAGGGTTCTCGGCGCCAGAAGATGCCAAGGAGTTAGGGTTCCCGGCGCCAGAAGGATGAGGCCAAGGGGGGCAGGCTTCTCGGCGCAGGTAAGAAGATGGGGTTCTCGGCGCGGGAACGCTTGCGCCGAGGACTATTCACCTATTCTACTGTTCGTGAAGCCGAGATCGATGAGGGCGCCGGGATGAGTTTCAGAGTTTTACGGCACCCTGTTTTGGGTTTCTTGATGGTCCAGACCAGGATAGAGGGTTTCTTTGGGATAAAAGGGGATCAATTCCTCATATTGGGATTGGATTAGGTTTGAATTCCAAAGGAAGGCCGGCATTGAAGTGGAATTGGGGGGATCATGGTCCATAGAACCCCTGTCACCAGCGTTCGTAATAAGCCCGAGGATGATTTTAATGTACTCTTTCATCATCTGGGGACCAAGAGATGGCTGTCTCTAGCCCCGGGGATGACTTTGGCAGAGCCAATGAGCAAAAACGTAGCATCTATAACTGAGCGGCGGTCGCTATATAGTTCTGCTTTGTTTCAGAGGCCAAGGGATAGTCTGTCCCTGGCTCTGGAATAAGCACAAACATCGTTTGAAAACCAGGCGAACAAGCATGCGATTAATCAAACTGGGGGGGTTAGCATGCTACTGAGTCTAAGAGGAGACAGAAAACATGGAGAACTGGAAATGGAGCTTCGAAGAAGCAAACAGCAGGCATCAACTGCACCCTGTAGCGTTCATTCATTCGGACATTACCATTACATCCGCACATCAGAGGGAATACATAGAAGAAAACACGAAGGGACTATACCTTATTCTAGCGGCATAAAACCGGCTATGATATCACAGAATACATCAGAAGAGGAAGAAATAGAAGCAATCGAAATTAAGAGATGAGCTACAGAAATGGGGGGGGAGCAGTGACTCCTCTCCCTCCCCGGGTGCCCACCTTCGATAGGCCTCGACTTCCCTTCTCTGCTTTTCTTTTCTCTTCTCTGTCTCTCGCTCTTTTCTTTCTTTCTGGAGGAGGTAGGTTCTCGCTTGCCAAAACCCTTGCTCGCCTCTTCGCCCCTCTCCCCTTTCTATCTGTCTGTCTATCTTCCTATCTCCTTTTTTTCTCTCTTCGAATGAGTGGGTTTTTATATACCCAGCCCTTCCTGACCTCTCGGCTGATGGAAGTCGATGTGCCTTCTCACCTTCACGGCGCGCATCAGTCAAGTGTGGCAGCTCCCGGCGCGCTAGATGGCATTAGTAGAGTATCCCGGCGCCGCTCTTTCGTGAGCCCATTTGGCAGGCCCATTTAGGGCTTCTAAACCTCACATATGCCTTGGCCTTTCTTAGTCTTTCAAATATATATATATCAGAACCGGAGAGGGCCCTTTATTGGTGGCATAGCTTTTATTGAGATCATTCTGAGATTTCATCAGTCGGTGGACCGGGATTTCATCAGCATTGCCATCTGAACGATGACAAAACCGGGTATCATTTCATCAGCATTGTCACCTGAATGATGACAAGACAGGATAACATTTTTAGCCTGGTACAGTTCTTCCTCTGTTCTGACTTTGCAGGAGTCTTTTAAAATCTTTATTTGCTGGCTCTGGCATCATCTTTGTCTGCTCATATCTTATCAGTCAAGTGACCGCTACTTTATCAGTGCTGCCGTCTGGCCGACGATGACACCGGATATCAGCTTGGCCTGAAGAGGCTTCAGCCGGGCAGATGGTTGACGAGCTTCCCCATCAATCTTTCGCTGCGAGTCTGATCTTCTTTTCAATTCCGTTTCCACCCTTGATCATTTTCAAGGTGTCAACAAATGCCCCCCATCTGCGGACGGTGTAAGCGCAAAGCAAGCGGCACGGGGTCCGCAGGTGCCTTTTTAGCATTCGAGGGTATCTTCCTCGATTTCTCTTTGACATTGTCCTTCAGCTTGACCATGTTGCTGGAGCAATATTGTGCACACATACTTTTTATTTCTATGCTCTTTTCTAATGAGTTTTCTTTTCTTTTTAGCACTTTCGAAACCTTCTTGGCACGAGGGTCACAGGCTTCTCGGCGCGAGGTTGGGCTGCTTCTCGGCGAGGCCACCTTACAGGTTCTCGGCGCGCCCTGACTCGGCACGGCCCCTCTCGGCGCATCCCGTTCTCGGCGTGCGTTTTTCTTCCGGTCGAAGGGGGTTCTCGGCGCGCATTGTTTCGTGCCGAGAAGCCTCTCCTCCTTCTCCTATTTAACCCTCCGAGAGGGTTTTTTACCCTCATTTTCATCTGCCCCTTCTCTCTCTTCATCTCGGCGGCGGCGGTGGGCTTCCCCCTCCGAGAACCTTGGTTAATCCCCCCTTTCGACTGATTTCTTCTCGGGGTAGGTTCACTATATGGGACTAAGTCCCATTTTATGTTCGGGATCACTCCCTCTTGGTGGGTGATTCCCTATTTTTCTTGGGCAGACTCCGGACAAGAGGGGATGCTGCCGAAATTTATCGAAAATTATTTATCTCATCATTACATGCCCATTCATCCTCCCGATGCTTATCTTCTCATCTTTCCCTGATTGCAGGTGCTAACATGGCTTCCGGCTCTTCTGTTGCGGCTTCCATGACTGTGGGGGTGAGTTCATCGGCTCAGCCGGACATATCTCGGGCTTCAGTCAACTGGCTGAATGTGAACAGCCTGAGCTTTGGCTATAACCAAATCGCTACTGTCAATGAGTCCTCTGATTCTGAGACTGACACTGTGCCGTCTTCTGGGGTCTATTCTTCCACAGAAGGTATTGATTTCAGAAGGGCTGTTGATTACCGTCCGGACCTGCCGAAGGATCGTCATCTATTGCCATTTATCCGGACCTTCACCATAGGCGGAATGAGGGATCTTCTGCTTGCTCGGTCTGTGGAAGCGGCAATACATGCTGACAGAGACAGCATGAAGGGTTCTGTTTATCGTGCCCAAGCTATATATCTTCCGGGCGAGCAGCGGGACTGGAATGCCGTACTGGGTATTTCTGAATTAGAGCCGGAGAAGAAAATGTTGATCCGGGCTCCAGAGTTCACCCCGGCGAGGTGGAGGGTAAATGTGCTTTCTCATCTTTTTCTTTATACTTCCATTTTTTGTTATATCCTTCAGAGGTTCTCTTTTGTTGAGGTGGTAGTCGGGGAGCAGACTGAGGCCATGATAGCAGCGGGAGAGTCGCCTCAGCCGCAGGAGGGTGACAGGACTCAAACAAAACGGAGCCCTATTCCGGCCAGACGCATAATCACCCGGTCTGCATCCCGGCATGCTCTAGAGGCGACCTCGCAGCATATAGCTAAAGTGGATATATCCTCGGGCAGCTCCGAGACCGTCCCTGATAATGAGGAGGAAGTGACTTTCAGCGGCAGTGAGGAGGAAGTTCTAAAATCAGAAGCCTTGCCCGTATTTGCAAAAGGCCTTCCGCCTTTTCAGCCTCCTAAGCTGCTGATGCTATCTTCGAGGAGGAATTGCAAGAGGAGTTTGCCGGGCTCGACACCGAGGTTGACATAACCCCTCTGTTTGCTGCTTCAACTACGGAGCTTTCTCCCCTTTTGTCTCATTTCGAGGGTATAGACCCCACTTTAAAGGTAAGCTTCTCTTTTTTTTGTTTGTTGTTCTATTTATTTTCTTTCATTCATTACTGAAGGTCATTCTGCTTTGTCCTCAGGACCCTGTCATCATCCGCTCGGACGCGGCCGCAGTTTCTATGGATGTTTCATCTGCAGACTTGGTCATTATCCCTGCTTTACCTTTAACTTGCATGGGAATTTCTGAGGTTATTCGCCCTGTGCCAGTAAGAATACAATCTTCAACTGACTTAAGATCACTGGACTTGGGGGCATCAGGAGATATTTCCGTCCCTGTCAGGGCCTCAGATTTTAGAGCCGAAGCAGACCCAACCAGGAGCTCTGCTTTTATACCGGCCGCAGTAATGTCCATTGCGCCCGAGTCAGCAGTCCCTGCCATAGTGGCTATAGAGACTGGATTTCTGCCTCCACAGACTAGGGCGCCTTCGTCCCCATTACGAGAAAGAGCAGTTGAAGATGAAGCCCCCACTCAGGAGACCCATGAAGAGATAGCTCCATCATTTATTGATTTTCCTCCTGCGGGTGTTCAAGCCATAACTCCTGAGGCAGCGGTAGCAGAGGAATCTTCGGCTCGGCAGGAGAGTATAGAGAGGGACCAGCCAGCTCTCCCAGCAGATTTGCCGTCTTCGTCCTCCCGGTCGGCTATTGCGCTATGGGCGGACATTGATAGTGAGGTGACCTTTGAAGTGATCCCCTCCGCTTCCTTTGGTTTCGCATCGTCTGAGAGCTTTGTCTGGCAGAACCTGGATATGCTGCGCCAGCTAGTAGAATCCCAGCCTGGCTTGACACATTTGCAGCTGAAGAAAATCACTGATCGCTTCACTGCCGGCCTGCAGGCCATGGGCTGCCCTTTGGACATATGGGTTCAGCGTGTTCTGCTTCTACTGAAATTCGTGCATCGAAGGGATTTCCTAGCATGGACTATGACCGACAAGCTGATGGCATTGAAGTTGCAGAGGTCAGAGTGCAAATCTGAGCTGGAGAAGCTGACGCTTGCCCTTGACAAACGCCAAGCTGAGCTACAGAGTGTTGTTCAGCGGGAGGAAGCTGTCCAGGACCGGATAGCCATTCTGGAAGCGGAACTCGCTGGGCTTCGAGCCGAGCTGCAACAATTACCCTCTATTCGGCCACAGTCCACCGAGGAGGTGGCCTTGTTGGAGGGACGAGTGATGTCTCTCCAGGGTATGTCCGTGAAGCTTCAGGAAGAGGAGGCGCGCCTTCACGAGCTAAGAGCCGCTCCTGATGTGGGTCTTTTGGCCTTTGAAGATATCTTCCGGCGGCCTTGAATTATCTCTTCTTTGTTTTCTTCTGCCCTCTTTTGTGATACAGTGTCCCCTCGGGGCTCTTTGTGTACTCCTCTTTTAATGAAAAGGAATCTTCGGCTTCATGTGTATCCATCGTCTTTTCTATGTGGTTTCATCACTTTGGGAAGTGGGGTAGTGGTTCTAGCAGTCCCTCCTATGAATGGCCCGTACCTGGCAGGAGAGCGTCCATCCCTTCATAGAAAGGACGGGGAACTCGCTCCACCGCGTGACGGCATCCGGGGGGCGTGCTTAAACCAAATTCTGTTGGTAGCAGCAAACGTCTTCTTTGGCCATATGTGCCGTAAGGGAGACTATTTGCAGGAATGTGAATGAAAAGGCCTAGATCATCATCCGGAATGGGCGAATGGTCCATCCCGGGTAGGTTTCAAAGCCAGTCGGGGCAATGTGCCAATCGACCAGTGCATGATTTCATCATCGATATTGGGCTCATATCGATGTAAAGAAATTTTATAGGTTTCATCAGAGTAGGCATAAGGCCTAGACTGGGTAGAGGTTATCGCAGGTGGGACATGAGAGGATATGCAGTTTCATCAGAACAGACGTAAGGTCTATCCTGGCAGGGTTTCATCACTGATCGGGCGAGGTGCCGGTCGATCAATAGTTGGTTTCATCATCGACATTGGGTTTATATCGATGCAAAGAAGTTTCATAGGTTTCATCAGAATAGACGTAAGGTCTAGACTGGATAGGATTTTATCATTGATCGGGCGGGGTGCCAGTCGATCAATAGCTGGTTTCATCATCGACATTGGGTTTATATCGATGCAAAGAAGTTTCATAGGTTTCATCAGAATAGACGTAAGGTCTAGACTGGGTAGGATTTTATCATTGATCGGGCGGGGTGCCAGTCGATCAATAGCTGGTTTCATCATCGACATTGGGTTTATATCGATGCAAAGAAGTTTCATAGGTTTCATCAGAATAGACGTAAGGTCTAGACTGGGTAGGATTTTATCATTGATCGGGCGGGGTGCCAGTCGATCAATAGATGTTTTCATCATCGACATTGGGTTTATATCGATGCACAGAAGTTTCATAGGTTTCATCAGAATAGACGTAAGGTCTAGCCTGGATAGGATTTGATCGCATGTGGGACTTTGCTAAGCAATACATAGGTTTCATCAGGATAGACGTAGGGTCTATCCTGGTAGAGTTTCATTGCTGACCGGGCAAAGAGCCGATCGATCAAGAGAAGGTTTAAGAGTTTCATCAGGACAGACGTAAGGTCTGAACTGGCCAGGCTTTATCAGAATGGTGATGGGTTTTATTGTCGGTGGGACATTTGTAAGAGGGTATGCAGATTATATCAGGGTAAACGTAAGGTCTGCCCTGGAAAGGTTTCATCGTTGACCAGGCAAAGAGCCAAACGGTTAACGGAAGGCCATATCAAGGGAAGGAAGTATGGAATTTCTCAGAATTACCACATTACTGGCCCAGGCGCCTTTTCGGGTTTTCACCGGAGCCAGCCCCCTCTTGCTTTTGCCCACGCGCCCTTTCTGGTTTTCACGTGGCGGGGTACCCGATTTTGCCTGCAGCGCCCTTTTGGGTTTTCACCACAGCTGGGTTTTAGCCATTCTTGCCCTTGTCCAGAATGCCTGAACAAGTCCGGCGGGGTATCTCTATTTTTAACCCCACTTTTCATATATATATTTTTTATTATTCTTTCTCTTTTCTTTTGTCATCGTCTTTCCTTGAACTAGAACTTTCATTCTATGGACCATGGGGCCATATGTTTATTGTGGATACATGATCATTGATGTGGGTGTCATCATCAATGCAAAGGGAAATAGGGTTCCATGATCTATCCAGACGAAAGGTCCGAATTGATTTAGAGGATATAGATAGCAGCTCGGGCACGAGGCCATTTCCTGGAAATGTGAGTTTCATCGTTAATGTGGGATTTGACATTAACGCAAAGGAATAGAGTTTCATGATCTATCCAGACGAAGGGTCTGAATTGATTCAAACAGCTGTGTCGTGTTTGTCAGAGCAGACGGAAGGTCTACCCTGGATGGGTTTTAGCATCGATCAGGCAGTCTGTCAACCGATCAATAGCAGATTTCATCATTGGTATTGGGCTCATACCAATGAAAAGGTTTTATATGTTTCATCGGGATCGACGTAAGGTCTAAACCGAACAGGTTTCATCGCCGATCGGGCAGTGCGCCAATCGATCAACAGCAGGTTTCATCATCAGTACCGGGTTCATACCAATGCAAGGATTTCATATGTTTCATCGGGATAGACGTAAGGTCTAAACCGGAGAGGCTTTATCGTTGATCGGGCAGGGTGCCAATTGATCAACATCATGCTTCATCATCGGTACCAGGACTTGTGGTAGGTTTCATCAGAATAGATGTAAGATCTAGACTGGATGGGATTCATCGTGGTGGATCTTAGACAAAGACAAGTGGAAGTGTTTCATCAGAACAGACGAAAGGTCTATTCCGAGGTGGGCCCCTCTTTTTTTTCGTGTTGCTCTCTGAGCAGGTGCCATTCATCGATGTGGGGTGAACATCAACGCAAAGGAGAGTAGGGCTTCATCATGCAATTCAAACGGAAGGTCTGAACCGAAGCTGGTGGATGGCGGTTTAGGCATGAAGCTGTTGCCAGGAATGTAGACTAGCTTAACCGGGATGAAGAGTCCAGGTTAAAGAAACAGACCGGCCTATCTTGTCGATGATGACAAAGGCCGAGGAATTGTTTAGTCAGGATTTCCGGCGGGACTTTGTGATGATTGTCCTTCTCGGAGTTTTATCAGGAAGGGTGAAGAAGGGAACTTTAAATTACCACATTACTGGTTTAAGTGCCCTTTCGGGTTTTCGCCGAAGCCAGTCCCCTCTTGCTTTTGCCCACGCGCCCTTTCGGGTTTTCACGTGGCGGGGTACCCGATTTTGCATGCAGTGCCCTTTCGGGTTTTCACCACAGCTAGGTTTTGGGCCATTTTTACCCTTGTCCCTAATATAGGAGCAAGTCTGGCGGGGTATCTCTATTTTTAACCCCATTTTTACTTTCTTTTATTCTTTCTTCCTCCTTCCTCTCTTTCTTTTTTTTTAGAGGGTGACAGGTCGGAATGCCACTAGATCAGGATAAGGGTAGCTTGGCTAGGGCGGAGTGCCGTCAGACCAAGAAAGGGGTAGCTCAGCTAGGGCGAAGTGCCACTAGACCAAGAAAGGGGTAGCTCGACTAGGGCGGAGTGCCGCTAGACCAAGAAAGGGGTAGTTTGGCTAGGGCGGAGCGCCACTAGACCAAGAAAGGGGTAGCTCGGCTAGGGCGGAGTGTCGCTAGACCAAGAAAGGGGTAGTTTGGCTAGGGCGGAGCGCCACTAGACCAAGAAACGGGTAACTCAGCTAGGGCGGAGTGCCGCTAGACCAAGAAAGGGGTAGCTTGGCTAGGGCGGAGTGTCGCTAGACCAAGAAAGGGGTAGCTTGGCTAGGGCGGAGTGCCGCTAGACCAAGAAAGGGGTAGCTCGGCTAGGGCGGAGTGCCGCTAAACCAAGAAACGGGTAGCTCGGCTAGGGCGGAGTGCCGCTAGACCAAGAAAGGGGTAGCTCGGCTAGGGCGGAGTGCCGCTAGACCAAGAAAGGGGTAGCTTGGCTAGGGCGGAGTGCCGCTAGACCAAGAAACGGGTAGCTCGGCTAGGGCGGAGTGCTGCTAGACCAAGAAACGGGTAGCTCGGCTAGGGCGGAGTGCCGCTAGACCAAGAAAGGGGTAGCTCGGCTAGGGCGGAGTGCCGCTAGACCAAGAAAGGGGTAGCTCGGCTAGGGCGGAGTGCCGCTAGACCAAGAAAGGGGTAGCTCGGCTAGGGCGGAGTGCCGCTAGACCAAGAAACGGGTAGCTTGGCTAGGGCGGAGTGCCGCTAGACCAAGAAAGGGGTAGCTCGGCTAGGGCGGAGTGCCGCTAAACCAAGAAACTGGTAGCTCGGCTAGGGCGGAGTGCCGCTAGACCAAGAAAGGGGTAGCTTGGCTAGGGCAGAGTGCCGCTAGACCAAGAAAGGGGTAGCTTGGCTAGGACGTGGTGCCGCTAGACCAAGAAAAGGGTAGTTTTGCCTGATCACTCGGGGAATGTCGGTTGTGCTGCATGATACAGCTTTAGATGTCTTCCGTTAAGTGGTGAGAATTGAATCTCCCCTCGATGGTTGACAACCACGTAGGCTCCTCCTTCATAGACCCTCTGTATCACATAAGGACCCTCCCAATTAGCATTCAGCTTCCCTTTTGGGTTGGACGCCATGACTTCTCTTTTCTTGACCATGACGAGGTCACATTTCTTGAATTCTCGTCCTCTTACGAGTTTGTTAAATGCATTAGCCATGCGGGCCTGATACATTTGGATATTCTTCTGAGCTTGGAGGCGTTTCTCTTCTAATTCAGCCAATTCTTCTAATCTTCTTTCTGCATTGGTCTGTTCGCCACGGGCCAGGCCATATTGGACTGCCACTCTGAGTGACGGGACTTCCAGCTCTAGCGGAACCACTGCCTCTGAGCCGTATACGAGTGAGTATGGTGAGCACCCTGTAGGTGTCTTGAAGACGGTGCGGTACGCCCACAGAGCTTCATACATTTTTTCTTCCCAGTCCTTTTTATTGGAACTAACGACCTTGGCCAGCAGGGTGCAGAGAGTCTTGTTAAAAGCTTCCGCTAACCCATTTGCCTGTGGATTGTAAGGGGTGGAAGTCCTCCACTCAATTTTATATTTCTCGGCAAGCCGATAGACCTTCTGATTTCTGAAATGGCTTCCGTTATCAGATATTATTCGGCTGGGGATTCTGAACCGGAAGATAATATTCTGCTTGATGAATCTAGCGACCAGCTCACCAGTCACTTCTCTTAATGCCACAGCCTCCGCCCATAGGGAGAAGTAATCTGTTATGGCCAGTATGTACTTATGTCTGGCCGAGGAAGTCGGCAGTGGCCCGACTACATCAGTTCCCCATTGTGCAAATGGCCAGCTGGGAACTGTAGGGTGTAGAGTCGTAGGAGGCCTTCTAGGCACAGTAGCATGCTCTTGACATTTTTGGCATGACTTTGCGAATTTACAGCAATCTTCAAACATGGTGGGCCAATAGTAGCCCAGCTTCTTGATTTCTATCTTCATCTTGGGGCCAGCCTGGTGGGCACCTGCAGTTCCGGCATGTACTTCTTTCATCGCTTGCCAAGCTTCCTCAGTGGACAGGCAGCGGAGTAGAATCTTCTTGCGTGCATCTGCCATTATTCGGAACAAAGTTCCATTCCTGAATTCATAAGAATCTTTGATTCTCAGAAGTTTTATCTTTTCTTCTCTTTTCTGCGGCAACTATTGGTGTAGAAACCACTACAGCAGGTGCTGTCTCCAATCAGACGCATGTACCGTGATGATAGCAGCCACTTCGTCTTCTTCGGGGCACCCTTCTAGCATACTGGGGACCTGCCGCCGGTTCATAACAACAATGTTCAGTGTCTCATTTGGTGGGAGTGCTAGTGAGCTGGCCAGCTTTGCCAGTGCATCAGCTTGGGCATTATGCCCCCGGCCCACATGCTTGAGCTCAATATGATAGAATTTCGCGATAAGGCGCACAGCTTTCTGGTGGTAGGGATTCAATTCTGGCTTCCGCACTTCGAACTCCCCTTGGATTTGTTTTATGATCAACATCGAATCCCCGAATACCTGAAGCATTTGGATACCCATGTTGAGGCTGATATGCAGACCGATTATCAGAGCTTCGTACTCAGCTTCATTATTGGTGCAGGGCTTGTTTATAGAACAGGAAGTATGCATGACCTCCCCTTCTGGTGACTTCAGCACAATACCGGCCCCGGCCCATATTCTAGTCTTTCCATCGGAGTCTGTCTCTGTTCTAGATGCTCCATCAAAGAATAGCTGCCACATAACTGGCCGAGCCTGGCAAGCTTCGAGTGTCTCATCATCAGGTAACTCAGTCCCTAGCATGTCATTTTCCGGCACAGGATGCTCCGCGAAGAAATCAGCCACAGCCTGTCCTTTTCTTGCCCTCTGGGGTGTATAGGTAATATCAAATTCCATCAGAATCACTGCCCATTTGCCCAACCGGCCCTTCAGTACTGGCTGAGTCAATATGTATTTGAGCGGATCTGCTGCAGATATCAACCTGATTTCATGTGACAGCATATAGTGTCGGAGCTTTTTGACAGCAAAGACTAGTGCCAAGCATGTCTTTTCTATGTAACTGTAGCCTTCTTCAGTTCTAATCAGCCTCCTACTCAAGTAGTACAAGGCTTGTTCTTTGCCTTCTTCATTTATCTGTGCCAGCATTGCCCCCAGGGAACAGTGTGTGGCCGCGATATACAGTATCAAGGGCCTGCCCTTAATTGGTGCCCCCAGCACTGGAGGGGTCTTGAGATATTCTTTCAGCTTCTCAAAGGCTTCCTGACATCCATCGTCCCAGAGGAATGGTACATCTTTCATCATGAGATTGTGAAAGGGGTGGCATCTTCCCGACAGATTCGATATAAATCATCAGATATAGGCCAACGGCCCTTGCAGAGATCTTAGCTCAGGCAGACTCCTTGGTGGAGGGAGCTCCTGGATAGCCTTAATCTTGGATGGGTCGATTTCAATGCCCCTATGCCGGACAATAAACCCGAGGAATTTTCCACTGGACACGCCGAAGGCACATTTCATAGGATTCATCTTGAGTTCATATTTGCGCAACCTCTGGAATACTACCCTCAGGTCTTACAAATGGTCTTCTCTTCTGTTAGTTTTTACTACCAAATCATCAATGTAGCACTCTACTTTCTTGAAGAGCAAATCATCAAAGATCTTGGTCATAGCTCTTTGGTAGGTAGCGCCGGCATTCTTGAGGCCAAACGGCATCCTTTTGTAGTGGAATATCCCCTTCGGAGTGCGGAATGCAGTGTGCACTCTGTCTTCTTCAGCAATCCAGATCTGGTTATATCCGGATGACCCATCCATGAATGACAGGGCTTCATGACCAGTAGTCGCATCGATCATCACTTCAGTGATTGGCACTGGGAAATCATCTTTCGGGCAGGCCTTATTAAGGTCCCGGAAATCAACACATATTCTGATCTGCCCATTTTTCTTCTTTACAGGCACTATGTTGGCTAGCCATGTAGTATACTAATTTTCTTCAACAAAGCCTACATCAATCAGCTTGTCGACCTCTTTATTAATTTGATTTATCAATTCAGGGCGCATTCTCCTGGGCGGCTGCTTTACGGGGTTAGCCTCTTGGTTTATTGCCAACCGATGCTGTGCCACATCAGAACTCAGTCCCGGCATTTCATCATATGTCCATGCAAAGCAGTCTCGGAATTCCTTCAAGAACTGTATATACTATTCCCTGGCAGCTGGCTCTAGCAGTGCACTGAGGAATGTCGGCCTGGGCTCATCTGTCGTCCCCAGATTTATTTCCACAAGCTCATCGACGGTGGCCTGACCTCCATCTTCGACCTCGGGCGAGGCTTCTTGCAAGTCAATGAAGCCTCCCGGGATATAGTCCTCTTCGGTCTCATGATTTTTGGTTCCGTCATACTGGTCATCAGCATATGCTGGTTCATCATATAAGGCTGATACTGTCGGATTCTGTTTGGTCTGCCCCGAGGACGTGACCGGTTCAGCAGAAAACCCAAAGGTGGACTGTTCCGCCCCTAGAGGCCCTTCCGGTATAGGCTCCCCCGAGAGATCATCATTCTGTAGGGCCCGGACTTCTCCTAGAATGCGCTCAAACTCCAGGCGTTCTCTTAGCTCATTGGTTATTTGGTCTTCATCCGGGATTCCCGTATCAAATTTTGCTTCAGCATGGAACAGATCCTCTCTGCAAGGCAGGTCTTCCCAGCACCAACCCTTCTTTGTTTCATCAGATGTCCCCGTCTCTGGCTGACTGTCTGGGGCTTCATTGTTCATTACGGATTGATAAATGATTTCTTCATCTTCCGAGGGGTACTTGTCATATCCCACCTCGGGAGGGTCTTCATGCTGGTAGGAGACAGATATGACGTCCACCTCAGCTTCATAGTATTCTTGAAGGGTATAACCCAATCCCGGGTGCTGAGTGATCTTCCTCAGTTCTTTATTATCCCGGGGCGGATCCCATAGCTCCTAGAACGCCTTCTTTTGGGCAACAGGTTGTAGTGATGGCATCTGCATCTTAGAGAACATCTGCGAAACCCGTCGGGTAGTATAGTCCAAGCCCGTGATCGGCACCATCCGATTTGTAGATTCTTCAGGGACCATGCAGTCTTGATCATCATCTTTGACTGACTCCCCGGTGTAGAATATGATAGGAGGCTCGCAGAAGCGAGGGACTTCCATAGTCTTTAATGGTAGCACCGTCTGGTATTCTATGCTGGCAATGGGCTTGACTAAACCCTGCGGAACCCCCACTTGTATGTACTTTTCTTTCATTTCTTCGTCAGTATCATCTGGGTGGATGCTAGGAGGGGTGATCCGAGCAAAGTCACCAACATAAGAAATGTGAGATACTTCATGTTTCTTAATATAGCCCCTTGGTGGCGGTGGAGACCAATTTCTTGCCTTTGTCACCGGCTTCTTCTGGTTGACCCCAGCCTCTTTCTCTTCACCCTTTTGCGACACCTCCGTGTAGTAGGATGCATCGAGCATATGGCACTCGAATACTTCGAAGGGATGCAGATCCGCAAACACCCTTTCTTCTTTTCCTTTGTGGCAGTATTTAATGCATTGATGCAACGTGGACGGCACTATCTGATATTCATGCAGCCACGGTCTCCCCAGCAGGGCCTTATATGTAGTGTTGGAGTCGATTACATAGAACCGTACCACGGTAGTGAGATCCCCCAATGTGAGGTTAAAATCAGCCACCCCAAGGGGCATCTCACATTTCTGGTTGAATCCCGCAATTTTCATGTCTCTGACCTTGGTACGCTGCAGATCAAAGTAATATTTTTGGTAGATGCGGTATGGGAGAATGTTCACAGCAGCCCCGGGATCTATTAGTATCCTGCTCAGTGGCTGACAGTTCAGGGAGCCCCTCATATACATCGGCCTGTTATGGCCGGAATTTGGAATCAGCATATCATCCTCTGTGAATGTGACTGACGGCCCATAATGCACTTCTGTCAAGAGTGCCTCATACTGTGCCGGCGACTGTAGGGCATCAACAATCGCTTGGCGAGCTTCTTCACTCAGAGAGAGAATCTCCAAGATGGAGAATCTGGTAGGGAGCTTCTTTAGCATTTTCATGATCCGACTGCCCACCCGGACATTAGACAGTCTCATTTCTTCCGCCCATCGGGGTTTTGGAGGTTCATGTGGTGCCCGTGGCCTCTGCTGCCCAGTGCTGGTTTCATCCTCTGGACTGATTTCTTGGGGGGCTTCTTCTATAGCAATGGCCCCTGGTGCCGTCGGAGAGTTATCCTCTTCTTTCTCATTCTGCTTGTAGGCTACAGATGCCGATTGCTGAGGTCTCTTGCCTTTATCTGGCCCAGCCTGTATCGACTGCCCATTTTCCATACTGGACAGAAATTCCAGAAATGCTGGAGTTTGACCTCCCTTCTTCTCTTCTTGGTACAAGCTAACAGGGGGAGGAATCTGAACACCCCGCACCTCTGGTTCAGGAATCTGGTAGGGTTGTTCCCCTCTGAACATAATGTTATGATTGGCTGGTGGTGGGCGCCCCCACCTTCTTCTGGAGCGTGTTGCATGTGCTGAGGTTGAGGCCTCGGCATGGTTGGCTTCTAGCGGGGCATTTGATGTTTCATCCTCATCGTTCTCCCCGGGCGAGGTAAAGAGTGCCAACAGGGTGTTGCATTGTACTGTCACGACTCCCTTTTCCTTTTTGCATTTAGACCATCTCTTCTTTTTCTGGGAATTTGGCTTCTTTGGTTCTTGCCCTCAGAAAGGCTCAGCCTCATCTTTTCCTTGTTCTGCCCCCGGTTGCTCTTTAATTTTCAATTCTTCGAGCTGTTCCCAGAGTATACAGTCTTTCACCAGCAGGTGCCCGGGCTTTTTCTGTTCATATTCATCGAGCCCATTAATATACTGCTGTAAGCGCCTGGCCGCAGGACTTACTTCCTTATGTGCAGGTAAGGGGACTTATCTTCTCCGGTTATGAGTGGGGATCCGGATGACTGGCCCTGTTTCAGCTGTGTGCCATACTGGCTTTACTGGAGGTGGTTCGGGCCTTGGTGTGACACTGCGGATAATTGCTCCACTGATACTGGCTGCGGGAGTTTTCTTTCTATTCTTTATTGGCTTTATCTGCCACCCTTCTTGATCTCTCAGCGGGGTGAGGAAGCAGGCTTCATAAGTATGCCTGGTGCATTCCTCGACGGCTTCCTTAGGCAGCTGTTGGTAGATTGAAATCATATTGGCGGCCATTTTTAAGGCCAGAGGCTCATGTGGACGAGGTGGCTCTACCTGGTAATCTCCCTGCTGTGGCTCGCCCTTTTTGACCATGCCCTCCATAATATCTTTGAAGACGTAGCAATCTTCAATTGCGTGCCCCAGCGCACGGTGATATGGACAGAACAGTGGATCACCTTCTTTTGTCGCGTCATCGGGTCTCTTTGGCTCAGGCAATGTTACCTTGTTGAACTTGTATGCCCAGTTGAATAGTGCTGCTGTCTTATCTTTCGGGAAAGAGTATGGCTTTATCATTTTATTTCTCAGAGAGACCTTATCTTTTCTTTCTGCTGTGTCTGCTGGCGGGGGAGCTTCATCTACCCCCTTCTTCCCTTTCTATTGCTCAAAGGTTCTGAAATCGACGGTGTTAGCCTCAGAGTGCGATGGTCGTCGATCATTAGATTTCCCTTTCGACACAGTTGGAGCATTGGCCGTCGGACGCTTGGACAGGAACGTCTCGACTTCCGCCACTATATTGTTCAGCCGGTCAAATGTTCTGACATCTGCACCAATCATCTTTTCCAGTACCTCTCTCCTGAGGCTCTGCTTACATATTTGCACTGCATCTTCTTGATGAGGAGGTCTTCTGCATCTCATAGCTAAGTTCCTCCACCTTTTGATGTAGTCCAGTGCTGTTTCATCTTGCTTTTGCTTGGTTGCATATAGTTCTGCTATTGTAATTTCTCTTTCCGTGACATGAAATCTATCGCGGAACTTCCTTTGCATATCAGGCCAATCGGCCACTGACCCAGCCGGCAGGCTTGAATACCATTCAAAGGCTACCCCAGTGAGGGATGAGCCGAAGAACTTAAGCAGATAAGCTTCATCAGCTGCCAAGTCACCCATAATGGTGGTATAGTAAGCTATGTGCTCCCTGGGAGAGCCCTGGCCATTAAATTTTTCAAACTTTGGCGGCTTACTAACGCCTGGCGGTAGTCTCTTAGCAGCATATTGGGGAGGATACGGTACCTTGTACACATCGTAGGTACCAGCATCATCACCAGTCTTCTCAGATAGCTTCATTTCCACAATCTTTTCAATCATCAGCTTGTGGGCTATGGCTGGATCTATGTTTTCCGGGAAGAAGTGAGCTTGTTGCTGACTGTAAGGAGTTGTCATCACCGTTGCGCGCAAGGTGGGCACGGTGGGCTGTGTCTGAGATGGAGGGCTGAGCTGCTGTTTGCTGTAGAACAGGTTGGCTCGGTGCTTTACCCTTATCGGCCAGGAGAGGATTAGCTGGGATAGCCATTTCTGTTGAGCTGGAGGTCTGCCCTACGGGATCGACTTGCTTGGAGACCGGTGTAGCTTCATGCCTCTCATTTAGCTATCTTCTGAGAGCATTGATCTCTTGTTGATATCTTCTAAACATCATCTGGATCATGGGATCCATGGTTGATGGGATCTGTATCTCTTCTGAAGTCCCTTCAACGTCATCGACGAAGGGATTATCTTCATCTTCTGCTGTCACCACATTAACTGTCATAGTGGTGATCTTGCGGACTTCATCATCAGTCTTTATTTTTTCTTTGGCTGCCTGACTTCTCCTCGTGATGGGGCCTGATCTGGTTGCCAGTCTGAGCAGTTCATCTGGCTGAGTCGGTAACATATCCTGCCCTTTGACAAGCCCAGCCATATTGCAGGCGAAGATATGCATCTTCTCCTTCTGCCTGTAGACTTTCCTTTTCACTTGGTCGGGGTATTTGAGCCGGTCAAAGACCGATATTCTTTCTTCAGCTTCTTGCCCGTGCAAGTCTTCTCTCCCATACCCGGTTATGTGGCCTTCTTCATAATCATTGGAATCGGAGGAGGAGACTCCGATCATTGCTTCTTGAAAGGCTTCTTCTTCTTCATCTATGGTGCCTAAAGCACGGGATAATCTTCGCTGCCCGAGGGAAGAATTCCCCAGGTAGTGAAAGTAGTCTTGAACCACTTGTTTCATCTTCTCTTGGTTGTGTCTTTGTAGCTCTGGTCGGGGCATCAGTCTTTCCTGGCCCTTCTGCTGATAAGCCAGTCTTGCCACCTGAGCAGTCAGATGCTCGGCCTTGGAGTATTTGAATATGTCGGCCTGTCTAGCACAGGCTCTCGGTTTTCTTGAAATGGCAGCAGCGACTGGTTCACTTATTCTTATTTTCTCTTCCTTCTTAAGTCTTCTGCCACCATCATGGCGGCAGTTGGCAGCAACAGCATAGTTCTTCCTTTCCCATCTTTTGCCCTCTGCCATGGGGTGGGTGACCATGCGGTCTTCTTTTTTCTCATATCTTCTGCCCCTCATCCTGGGGCGAGTAGCAGTCATATTTCTTCCTTCATTCTCTTTCTCATCTCTCCTACCCCGAGCCCTGGGGTGAACAGCAACAGCATCTCTTTCGCCTTTTCTTTCTCCTCTTCTGCTCCCTGCTCTGAAGCGGGCAACAGCAGCATCAGAAATTTTTTCTTCATCTTGAGCTGGGGCCCAGCTCTGGATTTTCTTCGGCCGCCAGATCTGCCTGAATCTGGGCAGCTTTGGTGCCAGTGGCCTTCTATCTCTATGTTTCATGTCGGCCCTCCCAGCAGTCAGTACTCGGAACCTATTGGTGGTAGGTACCATTGGGACGATCACATCTGGCTTGGCCTCCCTTGGGCTACCATTGAGGTTCACCCGGATATCTCCAATCAGCATTGTCTTCCCTGAGTTGGACATCCGACGACCCGCAGCAATAGATCGGGCTCTCCGGTCGGATCTTCTTCCTTTTCCGGTAGCAGCAGAGGGTGCGCTTCTCCTTGCCTCGTGATGGACAAAGCAGGACACGACCCCAGGAGTATCCTTCATCACCGGGTTCTTCTTGGGACCGATAGCTTGCGGCGACGTCTCGACAATAGCTTTTGGCGCCTGGTTGTCAATCTCGAGCAGATCAGTGAAAATGAGGCCCAGGCAATTGGGCATTCCGACAGCAGGCGGCATCGATCCGAATGAAAGAGGTACCGCCAGGTAGCCTTCTCGAACATGTGCCTCGACCGCTTGCTGGCCAAAGCACACGGACATGATTCCAGTCGTCATCCTAGCTTCCTGAAAATGGAGAAAGCACACAGAATCAGAAATTTGAGGGGGGGCCCATCGGGCCTCCTATTTTGGCGTAGAGATGAAGGGAGACTAAGTCCCACCGGGCGTGCCAGACTTGTGGGGATGGTTTTATTTCATCGTTTATTTATTTATTTTATTATGTGTGTTTATTGGTTTATTGGTTGGTTTGTTAGGCGTGCCAGTCACCGGAGTGACGATTTATTATGCGCTCGACCTTACTTGGTCAGTCGATTGTGAAGTCCGAGTCGGGACCAAAAGTCCGCCATACCATAAAGGCTATGACGTTAATTACGCCCTTCCTAAGAAGGACAACCCTTGATTAAACGCCAAAATAGGAGGCCACTCGGGGCGGTAATAAAAAAAAGAAACAGTGCATGATATTGAAGCTCTTGTCATTCTAAGAATGTAATTAGGTAAATGACAGACTTATTAAATCAGCATGACCTCCTCTTATATGGGTCATGCCGGATAGAAATAGGACACCGTCCACGCAGCGGCGGGGCGGAGCCTGGACAATCATCGGGGACATATCCCCTTCCACGTTTCTCATCCGGCCAAGGGCCTTACAGCGTTTGTATTCCCCGAGAGATCGAACCGGACGGGAGGTGTATGACATGCACTTCCCGGGGCTTATCGGGGTTAAAACATCGATCGACATTTTGGCAGCACCTCCCCATAATCTGGATTATGCCCATGGGAGAATAGGCTATCACCCACGGAGTGCCGGGATGAAAGCCAAGAAAAAGAGAGGCCGAATCTCCCGAGTTGCATATATATGCCCTGGGGCAACATTCGATTCTCCCCTTATAGAAGCCAGTGGCACTCGTGCAGTGGCAGAGCCCACCTGAGCTAAAGGGATTGCTCATAAATCTGACGCGGAATGGTGGAACATAAGGGAGTCTGACTCCCTTTAAATTTATCCCCGGGATAGGTCTGGTGACTCATGGATATCCCTGGGTGGGTTTGATCTAGGTGCCGGGGGTTCAGCTGAGTGACAGGGCAGCTTCTCGGCACAGCTTAAACGGGCATAGAGGTTCCCGGCGCCAAGGGGAAGAATGGAGGGTTCCCGGCGCGGAGACAAAGCAGCCAGAGAGGGAGTCCCTTGCGCGAGCTTCTCGGCGCGAAGATGAAAGGGCCAGGGAGTTGTCGGCGGGTTCAATATGGAGGGTTTCTGGCGCGACGGGGAAGAGGCCAGGGAGTAGGCTCTCGGCGCGCAGGGGAAAGGGGGTTAGGTTCCCGGTGCAGGCCAGAAGATACCAAGGAGTTAGGGTTCCCGGCGCCAGAAGGATGAGGCCAAGGGGGGCAGGCTTCTCGGCGCAGGTAAGAAAATGGGGTTCTCGGCGCGAGAACGCTTGCGCCGAGGACTATTCACCTATTCTACTGTTCATGAAGCCAAGATGGATGAGGGCGCCGGGATGAGTTTCAGAGTTTTACGGCACCCTGTTTTGGGTTTCTTGATGGTCCAGACCAGGATAGAGGGTTTCTTTGGGATAAAAGGGGATCAATTCCTCATATTGGGATTGGATTAGGTTTGAATTCCAAAGGAAGGCCGGCATCGAAGTGGAATTGGGGGGATCATGGTCCATAGAACCCCTGTCACCAGCGTTCGTAATAAGCCCCGAGGACGATTTTAATGTACTCTTTCATCATCTGGGGGCCAAGAGATGGCTGTCTCTGGCCCCGGGGATGACTTCGGCAGAGCCAATGAGCAAAAACGTAGCATCTATAACCGAGCGGCGGTCGCTATATAGTTCTGCTTTGTTTCAGAGGCCAAGGGATAGTATGTCCCTGGCTCTGGAATAAGCACAAACATCGTTTGAAAACTGGGCGAACAAGCAGGCGATTAATCAAACTGGGGGGGTAGCATGCTATTGAGTCTAAGAGGAGACAGAAAACATGGAGAACTGGAAATGGAGCTTCGGAGAAGCAAACAGCAGGCATCAACTGCACCCTGTAGCGTTCATTCATTCGGACATTACCATTACATCCGCACATCAAAGGGAATACATAGAAGAAAATACGAAGGGACTATACCTTATTCTAGCGGCATAAAACCGGCTATGATATCATAGAATACATCAGAAGAGGAAGAAATAGAAGCAATCGAAATTAAGAGATGAGCTACATAAATGGGGGGGAGGGCGGAGCATTGACTCCTCTCCCTCCCCGGGTGCCCACCTTCGATAGGCCTCGACTTCCCTTCTCTGCTTTTCTTTTCTCTTCTCTGTCTCTCGCTCTTTTCTTTCTTTCTAGAGGAGGTAGGTTCTCGCTTGCCAAAACCCTTGCTCGCCTCTTCGCCCCTCTCCCCTTTCTATCTGTCTGTCTATCTTCCTATCTCCTCTTTTTCTCTCTTCGAATGAGTGGGTTTTTATATACCCAGCCCTTCCTGACCTCTCGGCTGATGGAAGTCGATGTGCCTTCTCACCTTCACGGCGCGCATCAGTCGAGTGTGGCAGCTCCCGGCGCGCTAGGTAGCATTAGTAGAGTATCCCGGCGCCGCTCTTTCGTGAGCCCATTTGGCAGGCCCATTTAGGGCTTCTAAACCCCACATATGCCTTGGCCTTTCTTAGTCCTTCAAATATATATATATCAGAACCGGAGAGGGCCCTTTATTGGTGGCATAGCTTTTATTGAGATCATTCTGAGATTTCATCAGTCGGTGGACCGGGATTTCATCAGCATTGCCATCTGAACGATGACAAAATCGGGTATCATTTCATCAGCATTGTCACCTGAATGATGACAAGACAGGATAACATTGTTAGCCTGGTACAGTTCTTCCTCCGTTCTGACTTTGCAGGAGTCTTTAAAATCTTTATTTGCTGGCTCTGGCTTCATCTTTGTCTGCTCATATCTTATCAGTCAAGTGACCGCTACTTTATCAGTGCTGCCGTCTGGCCGACGACGACACCGGATATCAGCTTGGCCTGAAGAGGCTTCAGCTGGGCAGATGGTTGACGAGCTTCCCCATCAATCTTTCGCTGCGAGTCTGATCTTCTTTTCAATTCCATTTTCGCCCTTGATCATTTTCAAGGTGTCAAAAAATCCCCATCAAGATCTGGGCGGGTGAAGCCGTTAGGGGTGTATAGTGGCGGTAGCCACCCCTTTCCTTCTCAGAGTGATCACAGTGGTCCCCGTCGTGTCGCTCCCGTTTACTCCGGCCCTCTAGTGGTGGGTCGGCGGCTCTCTTTCGGTCGGGCTGGTCAGTCCCAGCCGTACGGCGCAGGGCCGCGGTGTTCTCCTCGCAGTGCACGTGCTTCTGGGCTAGCGCGAGGAGGTCCGGATGGGTCGTCGGGGCTTCGACTCCGAGTGCGCGCCGGAGAATGTGGTCCCGCGTCCCCTGGGTCAATGTCATGGTGGCGATGCCGACGTCAAGGTGGGGGATGCGGAGCTCCTCCGCGCTGAAGCGAGAGATGAAGTCCCACAACGTTTCTTCTTTTCCCTGCCTGAGATAGAGCAGGGTTACAGTAGACTTGGCTACCTTTCGGCAGCCCACAAAGTTCTCCTTGAACAGCCTTTTAAGTTGTTGGAAGGAGGAGATCATCTCGGCCGATAGGGACTCGAACCACGCTCGAGCATTTTCCCAGAGAGTTGTGACGAACGTCAAGCATTTCACGGTATCCGAGGCCCGGTGAAACACCAGGTGGGACTCGAAGCCGTGCAGGTGGTCGGCCAGGTCGGTGGTGCCATCGTAGGAGGCGAATGACGGCAACTGGAGCTTTGGCGAAATCCGGGCTTCCATGATCTCTCTGGAGAAGGGAGCATGGAAGTCCAGGTCATCGTCAATGAGGCCGTGATTCTTGGCGGCCAAGAGGACGTCGTCCAGGTACCGAACCTTGTCCTCTATCTCGTCGAACTGTTGGAGCCGGCGGTCCATCTCCGGGTTGGAATGAAGTGGGCTGTGTACCTTGTGTGCAGGCATGCTGCGTGACCGTCGGGTCCTTGCGACGGAGGCATGGGATGCCTCCTGTACCTGCCGGAAGTTCTCTCCGATCTGGCCTCCTTCGCCCTCCCGTCATTCAGGTGGGGCGTATTGAGGCCTCTGGTCCCAAAGCACTCGACAGAATTCTGCCAAAGCTCGGATCTCCTGGCGGAGCTCATCTAGGTCACCTTGGGTGACCTCTTGTTAGGGGCGAGCGGAAGAAGCTTCTTGTGATCCCCGTCGAGAGTTGGGTCCCTGGTGGGAACCCCGCCTCCGGTTGTTGGCGTTGCGGAGGCTTCCACGGGGCGCCATAGCCTTTCGCTCTGCTTCCCACAGACGGCGCCAAGAAGTGTAGCGGCAGGAAAATGGTTCCTAGGCCACGTACCACCTTCTCTATTTATTTTTTGGGGAAGTCGTCTCGCGCCCGTGGAGGCCTGCAAACACCAAGAAACCAAAGAGGTGTCAGAAGGAGTCCCGGGTGTTACCCCAGGGGACAACCCTCTGATGCTTAAGTCAGCAAGGGATCAATGAGCAATAGAGAAGAGCGAAGTAAGAGAGAAGTAGAGGCCGTAGTAGACGATCCGGGAGGCGTGTAGTTCCTCTGCACGTGTGCTCGTCACTGCCAGTGGGTACCCGAAGAGTGCTTGCTGGGTGGTAAGGCCGTGCTGGAGGAAGGTTCCCTCTAGTCGTAGCGGGTAGCCTCTCTGTCGTAGTTGCAGGTCTGATTGCTCTATTCTAAGTAGGAAGCTCTTATGGTAGAAGTATCCACCGTGTCTCTCCTCTTGTGTAGTAGTATGGGGTTTAGTAGAGGAATCTACCGTGTCTCTTCTCTTCTGTCGATGTCCCTTTTATATGGGTTATCTTGGAGCGAGGGACCTCATCCCTTGAGAGGGAAGGGTCTGCTTAGTAGAGTAACGTTCTCCCGCTATATTGGCGGGAGTTTCCCGTTGGGGGCGATAGCCCCGGCGCTGGCCGGTCCCTGGGCGAGTCTTACGGCGCTCGTGGCGCGTGCTCGCCCGTTATGGGGTCAAGGCGGACGTCGTGGGGGCAACGGTTGGTCGTCGGAGTGTCCTCCGGCGAGACCATCGCTTGGGCCGTAGCCGTTGCGGTCGTGAAATCCGATGCTTTGTTGGGCCGGGCTTCCTCTTATTGGGTTGAGCGCAGGTGCTGGTCTCATGATCGGGCTTAGCACGCTCGAACCTTAATGGGATGTCCGTCGGTTGGCCGTATCTGGGCCATACCAGATTTACCCTCCTCACCTGGCACATCTAAAGTGCAAGATGTTGCTGATTCCCTCATCAGCAGAGACAACATGTTGGCTGAGCTCAAATTACATTTACTAAAGGCACAGCAACGCATGAAACGATTGGCTGATACCCACTGCACAGATAAGTCATTTGATGTAGGTGACTGGGTGTATCTCAAGCTACAGCCATATCGCCAACAATCTCTTGTAAAATGGTATAACTACAAATTAAGTGCCAGATATTATGGACCATTCCAAATTATAGACAAAGTTGGAGCAGTTGCATATAAATTGCTCCTACCAGATAGCTACAAAGTACACCCAGTATTCCATATTTCCCAGTTGAAAAAGAAGCATGGCAATCACCCTGTACAGAGTATTCCTTTACCAGAATTATTGTTACCACAACCAAAGGAACTAGCACTATTATTGGGGTGCAGAATGGTTAAAAGGAAAAACCAAGCAGCAGTACAATTGCTTATACAATGGCAAAACTTGCCTCAGAGCGAAGCCACTTGGGAAAATTATGAAGAATTTATACATGCATACCCACATTTTGACCTTGAGGACAAGGTCTTAAAAGATGGAGGGGAGGAGTTGTTACGGAGGAAACCCATAGAATTGGGTGAACCACCAGGTTAGTGAGCTGGAAACGGCTCAAACAACCCACAGCTGATGCTCCAACGGTCATAACAGTCATCCTCATATACGGTTAGCATTTCATCGAGCAGTGGGTGATATACTTTTGTTTTGTATGTTAGAAATGGTTAAGGAAGAATAATGATAGGGAAATGTAATTCTTGATTTTTTGTATTTCTCTATGAAAATAGGAGTTTTTACATTCTTGGAAGACTTACCTACAAGAAATGTGGCATAGCTTCCGGAGCCATGTAAATACCAGAGAACAATATAAATAGCAGAGGAAGGAAGGCCGTAGTATGGTTTTTTGCCTCCGGTCTTCTCCAACTACTCTGTCCTCTGTTTCTCCCAATCCTCCTCCTCCCTATTCCTCGACTCAGTTCTTCCAGTTATTTCTATTCTTGGCAGCTACGGCTTTCTCCGTAAGAACTCGGAGCTCTTCCGCGGGACCTCTGCTGGAGGGCATCGACCGGGAACCTAGGAGAAAACTCAACAAAGGGCCGGAGATCCCGTGCACAATGCTCTCCTTACTCGCGTGCGAAGTCCATCGCCGGAGATGGAGGAGGGGGCGGCAGGCCGATAGGGCTCAACAGCGTCTAGGGCCGATGGTCGACGGTCTGGCGGTCGTGGCTTGGGCCACTGGGTGGCTGATCGGCGCCGGTGGGGGCAAGCCCCTTTTCTCACGGTAGAAGCCCTACTCGCGTGGCAACTCGGGGTTGAGAAACCCCTTTTCACAGCGGCGTGGGGTGGCGCCCGCCGCTGGCGACCCCACCGGTCAGTTGTCGACAGTCTCACGATGGCGCCGGTGTCGTTCGGTGGCCGGCCGTGGCCAGTAGGGGCCGCCCCTGGTGGCGGCGGCGGTGAAGTTTGCAACGTGGGCGATAGGGTTTCCTTCGTGCGAAGGGGAGAAGATGAAGGTGCACTGCGCCTTGGTCGACAGCTGCCATCGGCAGCATTTTGTGTGCCGACGTAGTGGACCGGTGGCCCTAGGCTATGAACCACTGGGCAATGCGCCCAGCGAGCCCAATTAAAGAATTTAAATAGGATTTAAATTATGTCTTCTCCGTTTTCGGCCCGTGATGATACATTTGACAATGGAAAATTTTGAAATTTTCTATAATAATACTTTCTTATATTTTCATGTGATGAATAATGTAAGAAATTTGTTTTAAATAAAATTGTTCTATTTTTGGATTTAAATGAGATTTAAATCTAATTGCCTCCATTTTGAGCCCGAAAAGCCATGACATAAAATTGAAATTTTAGACATTTTAATAAGTTTCCTAATTTTCATGTGATGATTAATTTAGGAATTTTATTTGATAATAGAATTGTTCTAATTTTAAATAGAATTGTTCTATTTAAGTAATTATAAAATCCCAAAAAATTATGCAAAAATTTAAGAATTGAAATTCCACCTTGGATGTTAGATTTAATTTGATTAAATCTATTTTTCAAAATAATCAAAATTCTGATTTTTATTGAAACCCATGTTTTAAGGTCAAAATTATTTTATTTTGAGAAAATAAAATTTTGTTTGAGCATGCCATAGGTGCGATGATTGGGTGAATATGGACAACGCTTAGATGTGATTAATGCATTCACGTGATGAATGGTGAATGGTTTATTTATGTTGATGGATGTATTTTATGGGGCATGCGTGCCTCCTTCCTCTCTCTAAAATTCTGTGCTGTAAATTTTACCTCCCTCTCGGTTATGTACTCGCCATAAGGCATCTTCTTTTATATTAAATGTGATATTTGGCCAATTGGCATTAATTTTGTACATGTTAATATATTTGAAGATTTAGCGGAGGCGTGTACGTGAGGACGAGGATGATCCATCAACAGGAGGTGCCATTTGATTGAGCTGCAAGTTGTATGCCGCCAAGATCCATCTAAGGCTCGATATGCATGTGATGTGTATGGATTGTCATGTGATGATATTTAGGGTTAGTGACTGACTATCTGGCTCTAGTCAGGTCACGATAAGCTGTCCATACTCACCCATAGCATGTGTTTATTATTTGCATGTTTTAGATTAGATTTTGAATCTAATTCTATAAAGTATGATAAATATATATATGCGATATATATATAATATATCACTATTTGATGAGACCAAATAAAATTCTTAAATCCCCACGTCGATCAATATTAGGTTACAAACGTGAGGCATTAAGAATGACCCATGTGGCCTTCCATTATTATAGTTTGGGTGAGTTGGTCTTAAGCCTGGGAAGGTTTGTTGTGCTACCACAAGGCCGACCCAGTAAAGGGTCAGTGACCTAAACTACGGCATGCTTATGCCATGTGTGGGGTGGAGAACTGGTGTAGCTTTGTTGTGCTACCACAAGGGCTGCATCACAAATCCATGCTCACCGCGTAATAATGGGTGTAACCTAACCAGACTTTGTGGTTTGTTGTGCTACCACAAGATTACAAGTGTTCTGGAGGCCGAATAAGACTAGAAATTACAAGACATTGTAATTGGCAAGAGTTGCCTGCTCATTAAGTATGGGGTGGTTTGTTGTGCTGCCACAAGACCACTACTGTAATGTTAATGGGATTCTAGTCCTCACTAGGAAACTAGCGGAGTTTCCCGTCTTTACATAATGGGGGTTATGTAAAGTCGTCAAAAATTAGTGGGAGTTCTCAATTAAAATAAAACACCATATTTTAATTGAATGTCTGTATTGTTATTACTGCACATCTCCCTTTTTAGATTAATAATGTCGAATCACGTATTGTTGTGGCATATTAGATGCCAATAAGAATTCACTGAATCAAAATTATGTGACTGGCTTATGAAATTGAGGATAGTTCTCATGACTCGAAAGGGAAATAGTCTATGTTCTTGATGAGCTATTGCCCGAACCACCTTATGTTTGTTAGTAAGACTAACAAGAAGAGGAGGGCTTAGTAGGTCTTTGAGAAAGATAATGCTAAGTGGTAGTTACAGCTGGCTAAGGCTATCAAGAGAGATGAGACTATGAGAGACTAGGGCTGATGCTTCCATTACCATGGGGATGGCTAATAAAAGAAGAACTGCAAGTTGAATCTTGTAGGGATGGCAAAGCAGAATCTTGGTGAAGCTTCTGATACTGATGAGTAGAAGGCATTTAATCAAGATCAAGGGTACTCTACAGATTGAAAGTGGAGCAAGAGTTATTGTCATTTCAGTAGAAACTATTGACCTTGAAATGCCTTCAGGAACTATTTAGAGTTGATAGATTGCATTATGTTTCTCCCTTCATTGAGAACATTAATTCCAATTTTGCTTTAAACCCTCGTGGTTTTGATGATTAGTTTTGGAATAATAGTTGTGTAATGTTCTTGAATGGTAAAGAGTTTGCCAGTGGGAGTTTATGTAATATCTATTCATTCTAAACACTGGTGCTCCTAAGTTTTGTGTGGTTATGCTTCCAAATAGGAAGATGATTGATATAAATCAAGCCTATCTCTGGCACTGAGGGCTGGGGCATCTTAGTGAAGGAAGGTTCACATGTTGTATGAAATGGGTGTTTTAATCTATTTGATTATGAATCGCTTACAACGTGTGAATTATACCTCATGGGTAAGATGACCAATTCTCCATTTAGGAGAAATGGAGATAGAGCCATGGAGTTATTTGAACTCATTGATTCTGGTGAATGTGAATTTATTTTCACCTAGGCCAGAGGAGGATTTTCTCACTTCACTACTTTCACTAACAATTTCTCTATGCTTTGATAACGGTACTTGATGAAGTACCAATATTAAGCTTTTGAGAAATTAAAGAGTTTAAGAGCGAAGTGGAGAAATAGATTGGAAAGGGTATTAAAACTCTTTGATCGGATCGAGGAGAAAAATACTCAAGTACATGGATCACACAATACCTTAGGGATAATGGTGTATTATCCTGGTGGACGCTTCTTTCCTCTCATCTCAATTGTGGGGGTGTAATATCCCGGACCTTTTGGATCCTTCTTTTTGGGTCTCGGATCTACTTTCTCGGAGTGTCTGACTCTGTTGTGTCCAAAATTTCATTCCGGACATCTTTCGTGTTCGGATCGGGCGATCCGGAGTTGTTTCGGAGGCCTGGAGTGCGTTCGCGGCTTTTCCGCGCGTGTTTTCTGATTTTCACGTGCGGGTTTCAGCAATTCCTTCGGAACCCCGTTGCGGGTGAACAGGGTCGTTCCCCTAGGCAATAGTGGTACAGTTGCGATCGGTGCGTTCCGAGGATCGCGAAAACGTGATTTTTAATTTTTTGGAATTTTTGGATTTTCTATAAATACCCCCACCTTTTTCTCTCTCGACCACCTTCTCTTCTTCTTCTTCCTCTTTCTTCTTCCTCCCCCACCGTGAGCGCCCCTTTCCCTCTCCCATTCGACCGGCGACGACAGCGGCGGCGTCCCCTCCAACTACAGACGGCGCGGGGCGACGGTGAATCGATCGTGGCGGCGTAAAGCTTGTGGGCAATCGTGAAGGAGCGAGGTTTCTAAAAGTGTTCTGCGTGGTTTGTGGATGATCTGGCATGCCTCAAAGCGAGATTGAGGTAGGGTGACGTTCCCTAGCTCCTCGCGTTCCATTCCCGTGGTTTCTAGCCCGAGGGGAAGCCGAGAGATGGGTTTCCATGCCGGGTTGGGGTTTTTCATGATTTGGGGAGAGTTCGCCTGATCTATATTTTTAGGCCGCGATTCGGCATTTTAATGGCTTAGATGCATGCTAGGGGTCCCTAGGGGGCTTCCCCCTTGATTTCCCCCTCTCCTATGGAGGTATGGGGGCGTGGTTGGCGTTTTTGGGCGTTTCCCGCCGTTTTGCCGTCGAGACGGTGTGACGGCCCTTCCAGGGACCGTCACAGTCTGTGACGCCCCATGAAGGGTGTGCCATAAGACATGTTTTGCCAATAGGGTGGTCCGTGGACCTGACGGTCCTACGATAGACCGCCAGGGTGTGTGACGCGCCTAGGTTGGACCGTCAGGTGACGATCCGACTGTTGGCATCCGACCGTTGTTGTTTGACTGTTGGGGGTCAATGCCTCTGACGCACCCAGGGTGGGGCGTCAGAGCCTTGTGACGCCCCTGTATGGGAGCGTCAGAGAGGACGCGTCCCCACCTTCTAACGCACCTGGGTTGGAGCGTTAGACGCTGTGACGCCCCGAGGGGTGCATGTCACAAGCCAGTTTTATCTCGTCTTCTGACGCACCAGCGTTGGTCAGTCAGAGACCGTGACTCCCCAGGCGGCGTGCATCACGGTTGGTTTCTGCTCATCTTCTGACGCACCAAGCTAGGCACGTCAGAGAGTGTGACGCACCAGGACTGGCGCATCACAGCCAGTTTTACACCGGGAGCCTAACGCGCCTATGTTGGACCGTCAAACTGTTGTGACGGCCCAGTGATAGACCGTCAGAGCCTGTGGCACACCAAGGTTGGACCGCCAGGCTCTAGACTGCACCAGGTGGTTCGCAGTCCTATTTTTTCTCCGACCGTGGTCACAGTGCGACGGTACTGGTACGTGGGACGGTCCCCGTACTTCGTCGGGTTCGGATGTTATTTTTCGTTTACTTGAGAGTCTACTTCTTCAGTGACCCTCCACTAGTCATAGTCTGTTTACACGTTTAGTGGTCCCACCAAGGAGTGGTGGAGAGACTACCCTGATGATGGTTTTTAGATTGGCTTCCGTCGAGCCCCACGTCTAGCAGCCAGAGTCCAGCGGATGGGAAAACCGGTCAGAGGGCCAGACCAGGGACGCACGGTCTGTGTGTGCACACGTGGTTGGGGGCGGTTGGACCTACGCCGACGGGCGTGACCCCAGCTAGTCACTTATTTTGTGGTTACTTGTATGGTGTCCTTACCTCCGCCAGGGCGATCGTGCCAGGCGGACACCTGCGGTGCGGTGTAAGACGTTAGGGGACGCTACCGACTGTGCTTCTAGTGGGAGGTACTCATGTCGAGTCGAGAGTGATAGACTGTCAGTCAGTCTCCGTGACTTCGACCTTCGGGTTTTTGGTCGTGTTGACCGTTGAGTTCCGGTTGTCTCGCCGTAGCGCGTGTGTCAATTTTCGTGCCGTGAGACCAGTGTTTGTAGTTGCAGGGCGTTTTCACTTCTGGGGTACTCGCTTACTACTAGCGTAGCAGTTTTTTTTTCATTTTGCGAGGTAGGGTTCGAGTGATCCCTACTGGGTCTTGTTCCGAGACTCATTCCCTGCGTGTTTTCACCGTGTTTCAGGCGAGGCGCGGCTTCAGGGGAGCGCGTCTGAGGCTCATCGTGGTTCAGGTGTCCAGCGTAGTGCCAGAGGTCAGAGCCGGGATATGCCCCGTGTAGCTGTACTTTTTTTTCTTGTCTCTGTACTAGTTATGGACTACTGTTATTTATTTTGTTATATCTTGTGGACCATGTATCATGTAAAATGCTAATTTATTTCCTGCTTAATCATATAAACTGTTTAATTTCTGTAATTATTTATGATACTTGTGTAGTCTCCACACCATCCTTCTAACCCTTCCGAGTCTTCGGGCTCGTGGGTGGCGGTGCGAGTCTCGGGTTATCGGGCCTTCCCGGTAATCAGATTCTCGGGTCGTTACAGCTGGTATCAAAGCGCGGTTGTGACATTATACGAGAATCATAAGTAATTATAGTGGTCCACTAGTCCACAGCAATGATGTACAGTTGACGCTGGCATCGGGCATCGTGTGTTTTCATTGACCTTGCCGTTTCTGTGTTTTCTATCTTTTGCTTCAGGAGCGAGTATGGTGCCGAGGCGGAGCACTCGCTCTCAGCAGGGCCAGTCGGCTGGGGCTCAGGAGATCCAGCAGGAGGTTCAGGAGGAGCAGAGTAGAGTGCCACCAACGGCCACAGAGACATTGGATACTGTGAGGTTTCCGGGGGCCGAGGATTTCTTTTGTGGCATGTACCAGCTTATGTCGCAGCAGTTCGGCGGAGAGGCTGGTGAGGGCTCGTCGACCAGGGGTAGGCCAGGCCGAGCAGTGAGGGATTTCATGCAGTTCCATCCACCTTACTATGGCGGCCAGCCAGACCCTGATTTGGCTCGGAGTTGGCTTGACGAGATGGAGCGGGTGTTCAGTTCCATGCGGTGTACTGCGGAGGACAAGGTGATGTTGGCCTACAACTAGTTGCAGGGCACGGCTCGGGCGTGGTGGTCTTCCGAGTGGCATACGTCTTTTTAGTCTCGTCCCCTTGAGCAAATTGCGTGGGGTGACTTTGTCAGTGCTTTCGAGCGTGCTTCTGTCTAGAGTATATTGCTACGCAGAGGATGCGTCAGTTTTTGGAGCTGGTCAAGGGTGACATGTCCGTGTTGCAGTACAGGGCCCGATTTGTTGAGCTGGGCTGTTATGCACCTCATATCATGGAGCATGAGAAGGTGAAGACCGCGCAGTTCATGCAGGGCTTGAGGCAGGAGCTGAGACACCACTTGATCGCGAATGCTGCCACTGATTTGGAGATAGCTTCTCGTGTAGCAGTGTCCTTGGAGATGGATATGCAGAGTACTCAGGGACCGATTAGCCAGGGGCAGTCCTTGTCAGGCCGCAGCCAGCAGTCGGCTACCCAGCAGCAGGGCTCTTTTCAGCATGCGACGGGTGGTTCAGGAGCGCCGACACCAGCGGCGTCAGTGACAGGATCTGTGTCCTTTGGCTCGAAGGTCAAGAAGTTTCTCAAGAAGAGTTTCCATAAGAAGCACAAGGATCAGAGGCAGGCGTCATCGGGCAGTGTACAGCAGCCGGTCCCTTTTCAGCGCCAGGGATCAGTGGGTGGATCGTGAGGATCATGTCCCCGGTGTGGCGAGTCCCATCCAGGCAGGCAGTGCACGGCACCGGTGATTTGTTTCAGGTGTGACCAGCCAGGGTATATGGCGCGCGACTGTCCTCAGAGGCAGCAGCAGCAGCAGCAGTTTCCTCAGCAACAGCAGTATCCCCAGCAGCAAAGGCCACAGCAGCAGCAGCAGCAGGGGCAGTATCCGCCACTACCCAGGTCAGTGAGTGTGAGAGGCAGGCAAAGAGCTCGAGGCCAGATTACACACATGATCAGGATAGAGGCAGTGGCGTCGCAGCTCGTGGAAGGTACCGTTCAGATTTTGGATTGTGCGGCTCGGGTTTTTTTTAATTCTGGCGCGTCTCATTCGTTTATTTCGGAGGATTTCGCGCTGAGTATCGAGGAGCCGGTGACCCAGTTGTCTTGTGATTTGGCAGTAGAGTTACCTTCGGGTGATTTTATGACCACTCCTTATTGTTTCGATGACATTCCGGTGTGGGTTGAAGGGCGGAGTTTGCCCTCCAGGCTTTATGCGTTGCCGCTTCAGGACTTTGATGTGATTTTGGGCATGGACTGGTTCAAGGCACATCATGCTTTGGTGGATTGTGGCTCGAAGAGAGTTTATTTCCGGTGACTTCGTGGACCCACTTTATATTTCCAAGATATTAGGTCTTCCTCTTCTCGCTTTCTTATTTCGGCTATTAGGGCTCGTCGTTTGCTTGGTGCGGGTTGCCAGGGTTTTCTCGCTTCTGTGGTCGTGGCAGACCGGATGGAGTCGGATGTCGAGGACATTCCGATGGTGTACGAGTTTCTCGATGTTTTTTTGGACGACTTACCTAGATTGCCTCCCCAGTGGGAGATTGATTTTGTGATCGAGATTGTACCTGGAACAGGACCTTTATCGAAGGCTCCTTACCGTATGGCTCCCGCTAAGTTGAGAGAGTTGAGGGTGCAGTTGCAGGAGTTGCTGGCCAAGGGGTATACTCATTCTAGCTTTTCTCCTTGGGGTGCGCCAGTGTTGTTCGTGAAGAAGAAGGATGGTAGTCCGAGGCTGTGCATTGACTACCGGCAGTTGAACGATGTAACCCTTAAGAACAAGTATTCGTTGCCGCGGATTGATGACTTGTTCAATCAGCTTCAGTCTGCTCGAGTGTTCTCGCGGATTGATTTGCAGTCCGGTTACTATCAGTTGCGGATTCGAGAGTCGGACGTGAAGAAGACTGCGTTCAGCTCGAGATATGGGCATTATGAGTTCTTGGTGATGCCGTTCGGGCTCAACAATGCCCCCGTAGCATTTACGGATTTGATACAGAGGGTGTTTCGTCCCTATCTGGACCAGTTCGTGGTCATGTTTATGGATGACATCCTTGTTTATTCGCGGTCTGCGGAGGAGCACGCGTGTCATTTGGGTGTGGTGCTGTAGACGTTGCGAGATCACCAGTTGTATGCGAAGCTCAGTAAGTGCGAGTTCTGGCTTCGTGAGGTGCACTTTGGGGGGCATGTGATCTCTGGTGATGGTATTTCTGTGGATCCCGCTAAGGTCGAGGCAGTATTATAGTGGCCGAGGCCGAGGTCTGTGACAGAGATCCAGAGTTTCTTGGGGCATGCGGGCTATTATCGGAGGTTTATCCATGATTTCTCTCGCGTTGCGGCCCCGATTGTGAGCGACGTCACGCGGTTCGGGAGGAGAGCGGGGAAGAGGAAGCGGAGAGCGCGCGGGCTCCTTCTTTTTTGTTTGTTTGCTTGTTTTGCTGCAACACAGAGATGATAGAGAAGAGAGAAGGGGTCACCACGGGAGATTGCTCCGGCGGGGCGAGCGGGACAAGTATAATATAGCAAGATATGGGGTTCAAACGGCCATAGCGGGAAGTGACTCGCCGCAACCTCGGGGGGACGGGAATGGTGCAGAAATTAAATAACAAGAATTGAAACGGCCATTGGGGAAGTGACTCGCCGCGGCCTCGAGAATATGAGCAGAATATAGCAGAATATAAAGGAGAATATAAGAACAGAGATTTAAACGGCCATTGGGGAAGTGACTCGCCGCGGCCTCGAGAATATGAACAGAATATAACAGAATACAGAGAGAATATAAGAACGGAAATTTAAACGGCCATTGGGGAAATGACTCGCCGCGGCCTCGATGATATGAGCAGAATATAACAGAATATAGAGAGAATATAAGAACGGAAAATTTAAACGGCCATTGGGGAAGTGACTCGCCGCGGCCTCGATGATATGAGCAAAATATAACAGGATATAAAGAGAATATGAGAACAGAAATTTAAACGGCCATTGGGGAAGTGACTCGCCGCGGCCTCGATGATATGAGCAAAATATAACAGGATATAAAGAGAATATGAGAACAGAAATTTAAACGGCCATTGGGGAAGTGACTCGCCGCGGCCTCGATGAAAAGATGTGATCGCCAGGGGCCGAAAGACCCCAAAATAAGAAAGTGATCGCCCCTACCTCAAGAGCGGGAGATGGCGGGTTGCTTCTTCCTCTCCTTCCGGCCGGCCGACGGAGAGGGGTTTTCTCGGGTACCCTTGCAAAACAACGATAAATAAATGACAAGTGGATTAGAAAGATGGAGGTGTAGTATTCAAATCCTTGCGATAAAAATTACGAAATGATGGCAAGACACACACCTGGTTGGTGTTATCTTTTAAACCCCTCTCGGACTCGAGTAGGAGGAAAATGAGATGATGGATGCAAGAAGTATAAGAGAAGAGGCGCCCTTGTGAAGGGGGATAGAGGATGCAATATGATGAATGTAAAGAACTATGGAGAAAAAGGGGAAGAAAAGGCTTATTGGATGAGCCGAGGGTGAAATCCGGCGGAGCTCCGGCAGCGTGGGGACGACGTGGAAGCGCGGTGGATGAAGACGACCTTCCTCTCGCGAGCGTGGGCACCCGAGAAGCCGGCAGAACCTCCACCTACAAAAGACCCAACGGGTTAGAAAATGACTCCGTAGCCTCTGGGCTCCGGCAGCCTATCGGATCACTGCTTAGCTCCCCCAGAACTGAGGGGGTGGGGCTCTATTTATAGAGCTCCGGAGGGTGGAGGCGTCCAGGACCCTGGACACCTCCATCAGGGCCGAAATAATATTTTATTCTATTTTTATATATTTTTTTGGAATACTTTTGTGGGGGCGTCCAGGGTCCCGGACGCCTCAAGTAGGTCCACCGAAAGCCGACGACGGCCGCACGCGGTTTGGCACAACGCGTGGTTTTGTGAGCGGCGCCTCGTGATTCAGAAATGGGCGCGTCCAGTTGACTGGACGTCTCTATAATTTGGATTTTTTCACACACGACAAACCGTCGTTCGGTGGCCGGCGCCCGTGAGGGAGTTGATGGAGGCGTCCAGGGGACTGGACGCCTCCAAAATTATATTATTTTATTATTTTTCTTTTGTCTTTTATACCAGGCTTGGCATTATATATTTTTTATATGTTTTTATGGAGGCGTCCAGGGGCCTGGACGCCTCCATTAATATATATATTTTTTTATTATTTTTTTATGTTTTTATGCCAACTGGCATCTTACAAATATTTTTTATTATTATTGTTCATGGAGGCGTCCAGGGGCCTGGACGCCTCCATGAATATATATATTTTTTTATTTTGTTTAGGGCCCTGAGAAAATAATAAAAGAAATTAAAAAGATGGGGGCATCATGGGGCCTGGACGCCCCCATTAAAATCGACCCGGGTCCTCGGATCAGGCGTCGGCGGCCGCCCGGTAGACCCCCTTCTTGATTCCGGAACCTCCTGATGCGTCCGACTGGTGTTGATGTCGTCCGGCAGAAGAAGACCCAAGAAAAGGAAGCACTCGAGCGATTCAAAATGCGTAAGCCGTTGCGGGGCGTTGTATAGTAATATGAGACTTTCTCAAGAGACGTCAGGAATGGCGTGTCTACAGCTGCCCCGCCTTGGCGTCTGCTTTGCAAGGGAGCGACACGTAGTGGAATGGTATCGAAGTGGAGTGAAATGTAGTGGGAGCGGACTGATAAGTGGATGCCAAGGTGTGATGAGACACGCTTGTGACGTAACTGTTTGGAATCTTTCCTAGAGTTTCAATGAGGCGACCTTGCAGAAGGTCTTTCAAATATTGATGGTTGCTTGGACGGAGATCAAATAAGGGAGGGTGAGATGTGCGCTCAGGCACGAAACAAAAGGAGACCAACTTCTCGGTGTGGAAGTACCTGGGTCATAAACCTGAGGTTTCACCTTTGGGGAGCGGTTACCAGCCAATGTGGAAGTGCTGCGGCCAAGGTGGGTCAAAAAAGGTAAAGGAATATCTGAGGGTCTGTCCAAACAAGGGTCTCCTTTGGAAGAGCAGCGTAGGGCTGTCTCAAGGAAACTCAGTATTTCATTCGGAGTGGAATATCTCATATTTGTGGGAATTGGAGCACAACGGCTTTCACAATCGAATCACTTGAATGATCTTCTGCAATAAATCAAAGTCCTATATGAATGCATGCTGGGTTCAAAGAAAAATTTAAAACAAACAAAAATAGAAAATAGCCAAGGATAATATTGTCAACTTGTGAAGAATGGGTCAGGATACCGACCCGGTGAGCTGATACTGGGCTGGGGCCCGTTTATCCGCGCACCAACTCACTGAATGGAACCGTCGTCCCCATTCTATCACAAGTTGACGGCCTATCCGTACAACCCAAATTCCTCCGGGATCATCATCATTTTTGTTGAAGGGGAATTCAGATCCCAGATTCGTTCGAGCCGCAAGGTCCTTGACATGTTCTAGTAGCGTAAGTATCATATACTACGATGCATGACAAGGTGGGTCCAACCAATGAAAGGTGGGACAGGAGATAGGACAAAGACGTCCGTTAGTAAAACCTGCACAGGCCAGCAAAGGTTAGCAACATCATAAAGTAGCAGAATGATAGCAAAAACGCACCACAGTTCAAAGGAGATCCAGACAAAATCCTGATAGCGACCGCTGATGTGACATGTTCTGTTCTGTAGCGATCTTCCCTTCCTATAAGAACTCCCCTTAGGCTAGTTCATTCAAATGCACCAAGGTGGGTTTTGGAAGCTCAGGAGAGGAAGGAGAGGAGAATCTAGAGATTTCAGGATGGAAGGAGAGTCTTCCCGCGCTATGAAGAGGAGCAGGCCTAGCAGCGAGATCAGGCGACTCTCCGACCTCGAGGGTCATCTGAGTAGGACGATCTTGTCGCATATGGTAAGCTGATTCATTTTAAATTTCTCCACGTGAGCCTTCTTCTTACTAACTTCCTTTCTTCTTCTTTCCTCTTCTAGCCATATCCACTCTTCCCAGGCCCGAGGAAGTTTTCCAAGCTGCCGTGGCTTTCAAAGCTGACTTCCAATATCTCCATTGGCATGAGGGCCATACTCTCGAAATGGCATCTGCAGGGGCTCCTTATTCACGCCAAGCATTACGAGAAGATTCGTATGGACTGGGCGGCTATGGGTGCACTAGTGGAGATCTGGCATCCCCAGACCCACACTTTTATCTTCCTGACCTTTGAGGTGACCATCCTCCTCGAGGAGGTGGAACTTATGCTCGGATTGAAGAAATTCAAGAGTGACGGGAAGGTGAAGGCTATGCGGATGCTGACACGGGGGACTTCTGAAAGTGTCCTCGGAAGCTTCATGCCGCCCGACGCAGCCCGAAAGGTCCGTACTCAAAAGGGGATCGATCTCCAAAAGCTTGCGGAGTGGGTCATGGACGCCCTGAGAGGGTCACCAGACGATGACTATTTGGAGGGAATCATGAAGGGGTTCACCATTTGTCTGGCGGGTGCTCTCTTGTTCCCTTATACCGACAACGTGGTGGAGGAAGACCAACTGGGTGCTATCTGTGGGATCTGGCGTGGAAAGAGGGTGGGACCTGCCGTCCTTGCCTATCTTTACAGCGGTCTTACTGCCTCGAGCATGGGTAAGCCTCCATTTGGTTGTGCACTTGTCTTGAATTGCTGGCTGGATTTGCATTTCAAATTCGACCACCGCGAGGGAATGCCAACCGCTTCGAAGCTCTTCCAACAAAGCCCTCTTCATCACATAGCCGACGTGTTAGGCTTCGGTGGTACTGTAGTGAATCGCGTTCCGTGGCTGAAGAAACGTGAAGACTGGCGGTCTCACTTCCGTACCGTGACACAAGGCTTCTTCACTTGCGCACCGGCATGTTTGCTTTCGCTTGATCTCCTCATGAGGCCTTCTCCCGAAGTTGATCTTCAACTGATCGGCGCGACCGAGTTTGTTCTTTACAACGCGCATCGGTGCTGCCTGCAGATTGGCATCCCACGCCATTCGTTCCCGCCACCGACTGGCATCGTTCCTTTGAAGAAGAGGGAGTTGGGCACTGAAGCGGACGCGAAGGAAGCGAAGGCCATTAAAGCACCATGGAAGACCAGTGTTGCAGGAAAGGCGTTAGCGCACGTGGTGGAAGAATGCGAGCCGTGGAGGGCTTATGTAACCGAACTGGGGAAGTTAAGGCCTAAGGTGCCTAAACCCCTGATGTAGTTCACTCTGCTTTTCTGATGGAATAAAATTTGGCATTTGGATGTTTTGGACCCCCGTCCCCTTAATTATTATCTTTTTTTATGGTTTTTCTTTTTCTTTATGTTTTTTTATTTTGTTTGGATTATATACATATTCTTATCTTTTTTTACTTTTATTATATATAAATATATTATTTTTTTTTGAAAAACAAAATTTTATTATGGGGGCGTCCAGGGGCCTGGACGCCCCTAATTTTTATTTTATTTTTATTTTATTTTTTTGTTTTGGGGGCGTCCAGGGTCCTGGACGCCCCAACTTTTATTTTTTTATTTTGTTTGATTTTTTGTTTTGGGAGCGTCCAGGCGCCTGGACGCCACAAAATTTTTTGAATTTTGAAATAAATAAAAATTATGGGGGCGTCCAGGCGCCTGGACGCCCCAAATAAGGTAATTCCTATTTAAGGGCTGCCCCCCCCCCTTTTGCTCATTTACTGTTCAATCTGACGACCCAGTCACCCTAGACAACCTATTCTTAGTCCCCATGGAGCGAGGAGGATCGAGCCAGGGTCCAGGGAAGCGAAAACGACTGGCTCGTCGTGCGAGGAGGTTGAGGGATGATGCCGAGGAGGCTGCAGCAGAGGAGATTGCTGCGGAGGAGGGGATGGAGGTGCCTCTCCTGGCCGCGGAGGCTGCTGCGGATGCTGGTGACGCGGGAGAGGACGATCACGACCCGGTAAGTACCTCGGAATCCTCACTCTGTGGTTTAATAGGCTAAAACGGGCGTGCGAGAGGCTGTGAGAGAAGGCCGGGTAGTGAGAGAAGGAGGCGTCCAGGGGCCTGGACGCCTCCACTTTTTTTTTCTTTTTACTTTTGTTTATTTATTTATTTACGTAAATAATAAAATAAAATAAAAATAAGGAGGCGTCCTAGGCCCTGGACGCCTCCATAAAAATATATATATTATTAATAAATTTTGTTTTTGGTTTTTTTCTAAAAAAGAAAAAGGTAAATTGGATGGAGGCGTCCAGGGCATTGGACGCCTCCAAAAGAAAATATAAATATTTAAAAAAGTAAAAATAAAAATAAAATAAAAAGAATAAGTAGTATATATACAGTGTTATTGTTTATTATTGTTCATGATGCTGATGTGTTCTTTGTTGGTTTTTGTGGTGTGCAGGGCGTGATGAAGGGCCGGATCAGCTGGTCCTTGGTGGTGGCAGCATACCGTGGGCTGCCGGATTTCCAGAGGGCGCGTGTAGACGCCATGGGCTTTGGAGCTTTCCTTAGGATCGAGCCCTTCCGGCTCGACCATCCTCTTATCCAGGCATTGAGGGAGCGGTGGCACGCACCGAACCGGGCGTTTCTGATGCCCTGGGGGCACATGGTGCCGACGCTGGAGGACGTGGCTCGGATCACCGGGCTACGAGTTGACGGAGAGGCAGTCAGCGGGGTCACCTACCCCGACTACCGAGAGAGTGCCATGGACCTGCTGTGGTTAGAGACGAGCGTGACTGATAGAGACAGCAGGGTAGTCGGCCGGGTGGAGATCATGGAGGCGCTCGGATTCGTCGACCCGCGCCAGCGGGTTAGCGAGACTGGAGCGGAGTTCTTGGCTCGACTGGAGGGGGATGCTCGTACAGCTTTCACCCAGGATCCGAGCGAGAGGGAGCTGGTGGATCTAGACCTTCGGAGGTTCCTTTTCTTCTTCCTGGGCCGCCTTCTGCTGGGGACGAAAGGGGATGGCATCCACTGCCGTTTCCTCGGGATCTTGGCGGATCTGGACAGAGTGGGACACTATGCGTGGGGGGCGGCTCTGCTTGCCCATTTGATTGCTGATCTCTCCCAGACTTCGGAGAAGGAGACGACAGTCAGTGGCTTCGCACCTTTCCTCCAGGTAAACATTTTATTTATGCATTACTATAGTTAAATATGCAATTATTGTACTAATGATGTATGATGGATGCAGGTGTGGAGCTATTACTATTTCCCGATGGGGAGGGCTAGGCATGGGAACAGGAGGGCCGTGCCTCTGGCGCGGCGGTGGAGGCCGGTCGTGGTTGCAGCACCCCACGGCTACCAGCTGGCGTCACTTCGTCGGGAGCTGAGCGAGTATCCCGAGGCCATGGTAAGATGCGTATGATTTTTTGTGTGTTTATGCATGTGACTGAATGGTAACTAACATAATGTATGTATGGTGATGCAGGTGGTGTGGAGGCCCTACCTGGGCATGGGCGATGCTGGCCAGCCCTGGGTTGTAGCAGGTCTTCCTCGCTTCAGGCGGGACGTGTGGGTCCATTGCCTGAACGAGATTGAGCCGCTGCGGCTTAGACTGGTCATGAGGACGTTGGGGCTGGCCCAGGAGTGGGTTGACGTAGATGCGACGGCCCGCATTGGGCGGAAGACCAAGGGGAAGGTGAAGATTGTGGACTGGCGTACGCGCTTCCCAGCACAGTACCAGGACTGGCAGCAGGGCGGGGTCCCAGTAGTGTCCCACGTACAGGACAGCACAGACTACATGAGACGGTACCGAGCTACGTACGGGGACCGCCTCTCCTTGGGTGGTATGGCAGGGGTAAGTGAAATGAAATTGCTCCACCTTTCTATATGTATATGCATGGGACACTAACTTATGTGTAATGCAGGATGCTCGTGATACCATGATCGCCGACCTGTGGGCCCAGTTGGCGGACGCCAGGCGACAGTTGGTGGCCATCCGACAGGAGTTGGAGATCTTGGTGAGTTTATGTGATGCAATTTTTTGTGACCTGGATTTTTGATGCTTAGCCTTTGACTGACGTTTGCCCCGTGTTTCAGCGGGCCCACCAGACAGCGGCAGTCGGGATGGCTGGTGGAGCGGGTTCCAGTTCGCGGGGCCCTCCTCCGGAGGTTTCTGCCCTCCAGGAGCAGCTGGCGCACGCGGTGGCTCGGGCTGAGGAGGCCGAGCGTGACCGCGAGGCTCGAGTGAGTGTTTGCTTGGCCCCGACCCTTTTCTAGCTGCTTTCCTTCTATCACTGTTCTCTTACGGTGCATGCGTGCTTTGACAGGTGGCCGAGATTCGAGAGGCCCTGGCCCGTGCTGTTTGTGCTGAGCAGGAGCGTGATGCCTGGGTGGCAGAGCGTGACGCCCGGATTGCGGAGCTAGAGGAGGAGCGTCGACGGGAAGCTGAGGAGCTCCCTCGTGACGTGCTGGATCTGCGGATCGCCCTCGAGCTGTCGAGGAGGGAGGCGGTGAGAGAGAGAGAGGAGAGGGAGAGGGATAGGGAGACCATGGAGAGAGAGAGGGAGTGGGATAGGGAGACCCTAGAGAGAGAGAGGGAGAGGGATAGGGAGACCATGGAGAAAGAAAGGGAGTGCAGGATGGCAGAGCGATATCGGGATTGGGACGAGAGGAGAGCTCTGGTGGCCCAGGTGTCGGAGCTCCGGCTGAGTCTTGGCACGGCGGAGGGGAGACTCCGGGAGAGTGAGGAGCGGTATCGGAGGGCGAAGGAGCGCGGGGAGCGACTTCGTCAGTCCGGTTCCTTTTCAGTGGGCAGCTTTCTAGTTTCTTCGGCCGAGCCGCGTCGCCGTACCTTGGAGGCTGGCATGGTGCCACCTGGAGAGACGAGCATGGCTTCTCAGGGTTCACAGAGGTCGCGGAGGCCCCCTAGGGATCCCCGTCAGAGGAGGGAGGAAGGAGATGACCAGGAGGGTGACAGTGAGAGTTAGAGAGTTGCTTGTACGTCACCCTTTTCACTGTATGATGTACTTTCGGCTATTATATGAAATGGAAATGGCTTTTTTATGTTGTGTGTACCTTTCTCTCTCCCACACTCTCTTCTTTGCACTGAGTTGTCCTTTGAGGCATGCTTCGCGAGACCTTGCCCTGAACAGCGGGGAACTACGCTTTGCACGGGGGGATTTTGTTCCCTTTTCCCCCTTTTGGGCGCGTCCAGGCGCGAGGACGCGTCTTAATCCTTGATTTCAAATTTAAAGCGACGGGTGGTCCTTCTTCTCCCGTGCCTTACCCGCAAACGAGCCCGCCTTCTGCCGAAACTCGCTTGCCCCCCTTTCCGTCTTCCTCTTCTTTTGATCGATGGAGTTCGGTGGGCCCGACCATGGTGAAGGTGGAGAGGGACGAGGAACTCCTCGCCCAAGGAGGGACGCGCCCGAGCACGGAACGGCGTCCATGGAGGAGGAAGGGCCGCTCCGGGCCCCCGAGGGACCCGAGGGGCCCGATGGCGTGGGAGGAGGTGAACACGGTCCGGTAGGTCCTCCGATCTCTTCCTCTTTTAATTCATTTTGGGTTTTGAAGCGAGCCGCGCGAGGAGGAAAGGGTTCGGCGAGTGTTGCACTCAAATGATGGACGCGTCCTAGACAGGGGACGCGTTCCTTTTGACTGATGTGGGACCCCTTTCTTGGTACAGGACATGGCAAGGACCCTGGGCCTGGCTGATGAGTGGGCGAGTGCGGACGAGCCGAGCCGCGTCAGGAGGGAGAGTCGCGGCAAGGCTAGGCTCGAGGAGTGGCCCGTACGTCTCCCTGGACAGCAAGGGGGTATACTGGTGCAGGACAGTGCCGACTTCCTGCGGCGGCAGAGAGAGAGCTACGCGGGGCTTCCCCAAGCTGGGGACACGCGTGGCATCGGCGGCTCGCGCGCCCAACTGTCAGAGACTAGGCGGCAGCTGGCCGTTGCTCAACATGAGTTGTTGCTCCTGGTAAGTTATGTGCCGCACTTTTAACTTCAGATTTTGGAGTTTCACTGACGGCCGTTGTTTATTTCGTTCCAGCGTGCCCAGCAGACAGCGACGGTGGGAGTGGCTGGCGGATCTTCCAGCTCCTCGGCCCCTTTTCTCGAGATTGCCTCCCTCCGGGAGCAACTTGCCGGTGCGGTGGCCCGCGCGACCCGGGCGGAAGAGGAGCGTGATGCCTGGGTGGCGACTGTAGCGGAGCTGCGGCATCGTGGTGAGGAGAGACCTTCTCCAGACATCCTGGAGTTAAGGGTTCTTCTGCAGATGATGAGGAGAGAGGCAGAGAGAGAGAAAGCCGAGAGAAGGTCCGAGCGACAGCGGGATCTGACCGAGAGGAGGGCCTTGGAGGCCCAAGTGAGGGAGCTCCAGCTGGGCCTTCAGGCCGTCGTGCAGAGGCTAGGAGGGATGGAGACGCGCTACGAGAGAGCGCGAGAGTTCGGGGAGCGACTCCGCCAGTCCGGTCGCTTTGCCGCCAGTGGCTTCTTCGCCACGCCAGGGGAGGAGCAGCGAGTCACTGCTGCGGAGCAGGCGCCCAGAGGCGAGGCAGGTGCTACTGCACGGGGATCCCGGAGGCTTCTGAGGGACCCTCACCTCGGGGGAGAGGAGGAGAGTGCCCGGAGAGATGAGTGATGGTGAGGATTGGCGGGCTAGTGGGCCCGCCACCTCTCTATGATTGTAGTGCTTATGACAGCTTATGTAGAATTATGAATGGAGTGATTTGATTTTCTGCTGTTTATTTGTTCTCTTGTGCGTTCCTTCTTCCCTACACTTCTTCTCCTTTGCACTGTTCCCATGTGATGGGTCTGCCGAGACTCCGCTCCAAGCGGAGAATCGCGTCTTGTTGTGACCATTTTTCACGGGAATCTGCCGTCGAAGTCAATACTGACGGCCCTAGTTCCTTTTCCCGGATGTTGTGCCAAATTTTGCGGGCGTCCTCCAAAACACGATAGGGTATCCCTAGACAACATAGGGGCTATTCGTCCTATTCTTCGTCCAGTCAATCACCCTGTGCGAGCGGTGAAGCGACACATGGGGCCGCTTGGCCGGTGTCTCATTGCGAGGGCTATCATCGACAGGTGATGGAGGCAATCTTGGCCCGCACTCCTTCCATTTCTATAAATTCTTGTCCCTTTTATCCTCCCAGGTATATCGAGAGCTAACTCGAGGAGCACAAGTTCTTACGGGAGGGGAGGAGTTCAAAATTCTGAGAGTTGGATGGAGGGCGAATCTTCCCATTCCTCGAAGAGAAGCAGGTCCAGTGGTAGTAGTTCCAGGAGGCTTTCAGACCTTGAAGGGCACTTCAGCGAAAGGGCCCAATCACAACTCGTAAGCCAAGTTTTCTTGCCCTTTTCTCATTTTTTCTTCCTTTCTTCTGACCAAACCTCACCCCCATTCCTTGTATGTGTAGGTTGTGATGAAATCACAAATCTCATGGGAGTTGGTAGTAGCAGCGTACAGGGGCCTCCCAGATTTTCAGAAGGCGAGGCTAGACGTGATGGGATTTGGTACCTTCCTTCGGATCGAGCCGATCCAGCTTGACCTAGTCCTGATCCAAGCCTTGTGTGAGAGATGGGACCCAGTGAGCCGGGCATTCCTGATGCCCTGGGGGCACATGGTGCCCAGCTTGGAAGATGTGGTCCGAATTACGAGTCTCAAGGTGGATGGCGAGGCAGTGACCGGAGTCACTTACGCGGACTACCGAGAAGGTGCCCAGAAGTTACTGGGTTTGGACCTAGATGGTCGGAAAAACAGGTCGGTAGCTAGGGCGTCCCTCATGGATGCATTAGGGCTCACCGACACTCGTCGGCGGGATGACGAATCCTCAGAAGAGTTCATGGAAAGGATGGAAATAGGATGCCGTGCCGTGTATTGCACAGATTTCGGCAACTGGGAAAGATGTAACATAGATTTGAGGAGATTTCTCCTCTTCCTTTTGGGGAGATTGGTACTGAGCTCGAAAGGGGACGGCATCCAATGTTGCTTCCTGGAGCTGCTGTCAGACCTTGAAAGAGTAGGGTACTATGCCTGGGGAGCTGCCATGCTGGCGCACTTGTTTGCAGGCCTATTCCAAGAAACGGATCGTGAGATGACTGTGAGTGGTTTCGCACCATTCATCCAGGTATTTTTGGTTTTGCTTGTTTTGTATTTTTTTTGTTGTTTTCGCAAGGTGCTGATGACCTGCGCCGAGCAGCTATGGAGCTATTATTACCTCCCCATGGGGAGAGCTCGACATTGGCGACCCGTGATGGTGCCGCTAGCCAGGCGGTGGGAGCCCATCATGAGTGCGGCACCCCTAACCTACCAACTGATGGTGTTAAGGCGGGAGCTACAGGAGTTCCCTGCAGCGATGGTAAACTGGAGACCCTACTCAGACATGGTCGATGCCAACCAGCCGTGGGTTCTAGCAAGTCGTGCCCGGTTCGGACGGGAACTATGGATGCACTGCCTGAATGAAATCGAGCCGCTTCGGCTACGATTAGTTATGAGGACTTTAGGACTGGCTCAAGAATGGGTGAAATTCAGCTGCGCCACCTCGTGCCGGGAGAAAGACGCGAGGACCGGTGACCTGCATTGACTGGCGCGTGCGGTTCCCTGAACAGTACGAAGACTGGCAACGGGGTGGCACGATTGTAGAATCGCAGGCGCGGGACAGCGAGGACTACTTGCGTCTATATAGGACAAAGTACGCAGAACGGTTCCAACCCCGGGGACTTGTGGAGGTAGGTTTCCCCTTTTTCTCTTCTCTTCTTTCTCCTTTTCTTGGTTTTTCTGGTGAAAATGCTGACTTGTAAGGCTGCAGGATGTCCGGGATGCCATGATAGCGAATTTACGAACTCGCTTGGCAGAGATGGAACAACAGTTGGGTGATGCCCGCGGAGCTACGAGCGCCTTGGTAGGTGCATAGTACATTCCTAATTAAATCCCCAGATTCCAGATGTTGGCTGCTAATTCACATGGTCGTAGCATGCCCAGATTGGCGCGGCCTCCCCAGCGATGGGAGTAGGTGGTGCCTCTTCCAGCTTGTGGATTCCCACCTCAGAACTTGACTCGCTTCATGAGCAACTTGCTCACGCCACGCAGCGTGCTGCGGAGGCAGAAGGGATGCTCCGTATACAGGTAAAAGTTTCAGCGTTGAGTTCTCTTTGTTTACGCCTTATCGCGTATCTGAGATGGTACACTCGGCAGGAAAAGGAGACGGAAGAAGCGCTTGCCCAAGCTGCGCAGAAGGAGGCTAGGATAGCAGAACTGGAGAGGGAACTGCGGCGTCATCCTGATGACGACTCATCCAGGGATGCTATGGAACTGAGGATCACCCTCCAGTTGGAGAGGGAAGACCGTGAGAGAGAACGGGCAGAGAGGGAAAGAGACGCAGAGAGAGAAAGAGCCAACAGTTTGGCTGAAAGGGAGGAGCGAAGGGCCATGGAGGCCCAACTATTCGAACTCCGAATCGGCCTTGGTCTTGCTGAACAGTGGCTGAGAGATGGTGAGGAGCGCTACCGAAAAGCACGAGAGCGTGGCTTTCGTGTTGGTAGCTTCTCTGCTGCTTCCGTGGATCAACGCCGGGATGTGGGAATAGGAAGAGGAGTACAGAGCGGCAGGAGTACCGCTTTTCGTAGTTGGGTAGCACCTTTGAGAGTGTTTTGCCCGGAGAGTAGTGGGACGAGTAATGCAGAGAGAGAGGGCGGAACTTGATGTAAATTTTTTTGGTTTTTGGAATAAAACACAAGGTTTGGTTTGTTTGTTTTTCACCTTTGCTTCAGTTACCTGAATCCCTGCACATATCACTGAAACAAACAAATCAGAATTTCTGTTCTGACTTGGCCCCTTGCTCAATAAGCAAATGGTCACTGTGACTGTCCTTGATAACTGGTCAAGGGGCCAAGCCTTTATTTAACGAAGGCAAGGGAAAGATGCGGTGATGATAAATGTGACAGGCAAGCACACGAATGCAAGCGATATTAAAAATGAGATGATGCACGTAAATGCAATCATGCAAAATTGATTTGTTTTCTTTTTTATATTTGATATATTTTTTTTGTTTTATCATAAAAGATTTTTTTGTTTGCAAATATGTACATTTCTCTTTTCATTTTTTTGTTTTGCTTTTATCATTTCGATTGTTTTTTTTGTTGCTAACGCCCGGCAAGCACCCAAATGGCACCTAACCTACGTGAGACAGGGGTTTCTTACTAACCTCCCGGGTATCCTAAGTGCACATCTAGATTGATTTGGGCCTCTAGACCCCTCGAATGATGATCCCGCCGGCTAAGACTTACCCTGATGACAATACCGTCATGCCATGCTTAGGCTCCCAGTTGCTTCCGACCACAGGGATTCACCCAAAAGGTGTTTGAGGTAAAAGATTTGCCCGACCCGGGTCTGTTTCCTCACAACTCTAGATGGTATAAGATGGAACACCCTGGAACCCTAACGGCCAACCGCGCGACGCTGACCCGGAATCAGACGCCGTCGCACCCATAGGTGACGCGCTTGCATTGGCCTAAGCCCGAGGTTAAACAAGAAGACATCAAGGTGGTAAACAGGGGTCTTGACCAGCCAGAAACACGGAGACTCCTTCGCAGCGATAGCTTTTGCTTTTCAAAGTAGGCAACCAAAATGTGTATATTAAAATAAGGTCGCAGACCCTGGGCAGTTTTCACCTTTCAGAAACTCCATCGAACCTTCATCTTTAGAGGGAGAAGGAAGAGTGTAGGGGATAAACCTCCTGAGAGGACCGGCAAAGCCGTTAACCCGGCGAGCGAATAAGGGCCCATTAACTCTTTCCTTTCGGACAACTTCGGACCAAATCTCGAGCATTTACATTCCACGGCCCCCCTTTGTGGATTCAGACTTTTGCTTTGAGGGGTTTCGTTTATTGCACTAGGCACGGTCACGACCAGGCTTTTCTCTTGATTTTGACTTTGTATTTTTTTTGTGAGGGAGATATAGTCGTTTGACGTTTGTGGGCTCCCTCTTCGTATGCCTGCGGGGACACTGCCCTCTTCTCGTGCTCTGATCGATGCTCGAGGAAATGGGTCCTACTCTTGCCTTTGGGGTTTGAGTTTCGGTTTCTCATGCTCAGCGTTTTAAGGGCGCCGACTGTCTCATTTGGTCGAAGAGAAAAGAATAAAGATTACAGCTTCCGGAGATCTTCTGGGTGGAGCCCCACCGTAGGTGATGCTACCGATTTTTTTTGAATAAAATACATAAGTGAGCACATGTTAGCTTCCTTCGAGCGAGCATAGGCCGACGTGGCCGGACAGGGATCTCCACGGTTCTGGCAAACCAAGACCCGGTGCCTACCAAGCCTTAATGGGCCCTATCCTAACATGAAGGTTAGATGCAGGGACTTAACTACATGGTGACTGCCAGGCATCGGCGTTTTGAATTTTCCATATTTTTAGTGGTTTTCAATATTTCTTTGTTTTTGATGTTTTTTATCTTTTCATCATTTTTTTTGTTTTGTGCTAAGGGTAGTATTTCTTAAGATAAAGCCCATTCCAAGGGTGGGATAACTCGGTCCCTTCGGCGTTGATTAGCTTGTAGGCGTTGCCAGGGTACACGGCTTGAATTACAAATGGTCCTTCCCAATTGGGTTGGAGCTTAGAACGCGGCCCTCCAGGTTTGACAAAAATTCTTTTTACGACCATCTCACCGACTTTGAATTTTCTCTCAACGACTTTCTTTTGGTAAAAGCGAGCGAGTCTATTTTGATACACACGCGCGTGTTCGGCAGCGGCCAGTCGCTTCTCATCCAAGAGTTCCAACTGGGCGAGGAGTGAATTACGACGATCGTCGAGGGGAAAGTCCTCGTCCAATTGTACCCTGAGAGAAGGGATCAGAGTCTCATATGGGACTACCGCTTCCATACCATAAGTAAGGGCAAATGGAGTCTGCCCGGTGGGGGTACGGATTGAAGTGCGATAGGCCCATAGAGCTTCGATAAGCTTTTCTGGCCAGTCTGAAAACTTACTAGACTCGCAGGTTTTTTTGATGATTTTGAGCAATGTTTTATTAGTGGCCTCCGCTTGGCCGTTACCTTGTGGGTAATATGGCGATGAATGATGCAATGCAATTGCGTACCTTTTGCAGAGGTCCTGTAGGTCCTGAGAAATGAATTGTGGCCCATTGTCGGTGACGATCGTGCTTGGGACGCCGAATCTGGCGAGGATGTTCTTCATGATGAACTTGCAGACTGTTGACGCCTTGATTTCCGCGTAAGCTTCGGCTTCGGCCCATTTGGTGAAGTATTCCGTTGCAGTAAGGATGAAGATTTCTGCTTGGTGAGGGAATTGGGATCACCTAGGGGACCAATGATGTCGAATGCCCACATGGAGAAAGGCCACGGGGAGGATATTGGATGAAGTGAGGAAGATGGTGAATGGATTTTATCGGCGTGAAGTTGACACTTGACACACCTACGGACATAGACTGCACAATCTTCTTCCATGGTGGGCCAATAAAAGCCTTGACGAATGATCTTCTTGGCGAGCATCTGACTATTCACGTGGCCACCGCACACACCCGAGTGCGTCTCTTCTACACATTTCCAAACCTCATCGTCACCAAGACATCTTAACAGAATACCAGTAAGGCTCCTCCTATAGAGTAGACCTCCAACCAATGTATATTTCTGAGCCACCCTTCTTATGGCTTTCTTGTCCTCTGCGGTGGCCCCTTCAGGATAAGACTGATTTTGGCAATATTTGACAATTTCATAGAACCATGGTTTCTCTTCATCAGCCAGTTCTTCTTCGGCCTCTGCCAACATGATCTCCCTCTTTTCAAGGATATCTTCCTGCAGGATCTTCCTTGCTATCCTGTCTTTGATGTTTACGTAGGAAGCATCATCGATTGCAGGAGCATGAAGTTTGTAAATGGAAATGGACTTAAACCATCTTCCTAGAGGGAACCTTATGGATGATGCCAACGAGGCGAGGGCATCGGCGAGAATGTTCTGATGACGAGGGACATGAACAAAGATCAGTTTGGCGAACAGTTTGGCAAAGGCAGCAGTGAGTTCTTGGTATGGCTTGAGTTTGGGATCGCGAGTGCGATACTTAGTGAGCACCTGGCGAAGGATGAGTTGACTATCACCTACGACTCGCAACTCAGTGATACGAAAAGAATGGGCGAGTTCTAGGCCAGCTAGAAGAGCTTCATATTCAGCTATATTGTTGGTGACTGAAAATTTGAGCTGATATGCCAACGGGAATGTGAGACCTTCAGGCGACAGGAGGGCGACGCCGATTCCTCTCCCTTGAGAATTCAGAGCTCCATCAAAATATAGTGTCCACATTGGCTCATCTGATTGGTTGATGGACATTAGTTCCTCATCTGGAAACTCTGATTGGACGGGATCGAACTTGGGAAGAGGATGGTGAGCGAGGTGCTCGGCTATGGCATAGCCTTTAATCGCCTTTTGCTGGATGTAGGTGATGTCGAACTGAGAGAGAAAACTTTGCCAGCGTGCTAGCCTATCCGTAAGGACGGCTTTCTCCAGAAGGAATTTGATAGGATTCATCCGAGCAATCAAGTGGACTTCGTGAGCCAAGAAGTAGTGCTTCAATTTCTGCACTACCCAAACGAGGGCAGCACAGGTTTTCTCCATGACGGTGTACTTCTGCTCACAGGGATTGAGAAGTTTAGACAAGTAATAGGTTGCCCGTTCCTTGCCTTCTTCATCAGCTTGTGCGAGGACGGCTCCCACGGAGTCATCCAAGACTGAGACGTAAAGGATCAGAGGTTTTTCTGGTTTGGGTGGAATGAGAACGGGTGGACTAGCCAGATATTCCTTCAACCCTTCAAAAGCTTTCTGACATTTAGAATTCCAGTGGAATTCTACTCCTGGCTTGGTCAACTCGTAGAGAGGTCTACACCTTTGTGAATGTTGAGACACAAACCGACGAATAAACTGCAACCTCCCGATTAAACCTCGGACTTCCCTCAAATTCTTGGGAGGCGGCATATCCCTGATGGCCTTAGCTTTGTCGGGATCAATCTCGATCCCTCTTTTACTCACAATGAACCCCAGCAATTTTCCCGACGACACACCAAACACACACTTTTTCGGGTTCATTTTCAATTGGAACTCTCTTGACCTTTGCAAGACCTTAGCCAAAACTTCTGGATGTTCCATCCTGGTCCTTGATTTCACCAATAAGTCATCCACATACACTTCCAGATATATGTGCATCATGTCATGAAATATGGCCATCATCGCTCTTTGGTAAGTAGCTCCAGCATTCTTTAATCCGAATGGCATGACCACGTAACAATATGTTCCCCAAGGGGTAGTGAATGACGTCTTTTCCTGATCCTCTTCTGCCAAACGAATTTGATTGTATCCTGAAAATCCATCCATGAAAGAGAGGGTTTCGTAGCCTGCCGTGTTATCAATCAGCACATCAATGTGAGGTAAGGGAAAATCATCCTTTGGACACGCGCGGTTAAGGTCCCGGAAGTCGATGCAAATCCTGACTTTCCCATCTTTTTTCATGACCGGGACAATGTTTGCCACCCATTGAGGATAAAGAACGACTCTAATGAACCTGGCTTTGTGGAGCTTATCGACCTCTTCTTTCATTTTCAAAGCCATCTGAGGGTGGAAACGCCTTAACCTTTGTTTTACCGAGATGGACCCTGGTTTTAGGGTTAAACGGTGTTCGACCAAGGTTGAATCCAGACCCGGCATATCCTCGTAGCTCCATGCAAACGTGTCCTTATATTCCTTGAGAACCTCAATTAATGCCTCTTCTTCAGAGGGTGGTAGGTTGTCACTTATGAGGATGATCCTAGGGTCTTCCTCAGTTCCCAAGTTGACTTCTTTGGTGGATTCTTCTACGGCGGTTGACGGCTCGTCGAATCTCCTCATTCCACTAGCGTATGCGCCCGCCGCATCCTCATATTCTTCACCCTCATCTTCAGTGGGGCATTCTTCATCCGTGATCTCGTAGACTCCATACCCTTCATCAGATGCACAGTCGCCCTCGCATTCTATTTCGGGTAGCTGGATGGGATTTTCTAACAACTGGGGGATGACAAGAAGGGCCTGACACCTGGCGGCCAAATCCAGAAGGAATCGACGAGGGATCTGCCTACCCTTGGATTTCTTCCTAGGTATTACCCTTGGCCTATCATTCCTAGATTGACTGACAATATTTACAGAAGAAGAGGAAGACGAAGAGGATGGTGTAGAATGTACAGGAGAAGACCCCTCAGAGGAGGGGTAGAAAAGGTCGCTCATCGGACCTTGGACGGGTGGTCCGGAAGGCGGTACGCACCCGTGGGAGATGTAGGAGGTTTCCTCAACGAAGATGTGTTGTTGGGAGTTTGAAAATTGACGTTTTTTTTTCGTTTTCATTTTTAATGACAAAGCAGTGAAAAGAGATTGGAGGAGAGAGAAAAGGGGTTATGGCTAGAGGATTGTGAGGCTCATAGAGCAGATCATGGTTGAAGACCTGGCGCGGGTTGAAAAGCCCGCGCAGGTATGTAAGCAAAGAAGGGGACCTGGGAAGATCATCAGACAATTGTCTGGCCCAGGAAGAAGATATCAGCAAAGGCTGAGACGAGTGGATGGAGAGGATGGCGGCTAATGAGCCGTCGACGGCAATGTTGAGGACGGATGAAGATCCGTCGATGACAGAGTCCTTCTGGCGAGGACGAGGATAGTTTGGAACCTTGGCAAGAGTGGTAATATTCTCTGGTATTTCGGAGATCAATGGTGGTCCTTCAAGCTGCGGAGACGAGAACATCCTTTCCAGTGCAACGGAAATGTCCCGTATGTCGAACCATTTGTCCCACTCGCATTCCGGATCTTTGATCTTGCCTCTTTTGGTGATCCTCGGACATTTTTCAGCCAAATATACAGCATGTGATCCCCCATGTGCTTCTCGTGGGTGATCTCCCATCTGAACAACGGGTCCTCTGTTGAAGTGGTTTGATAGAGTCCACGTGAGGGGCTTCCAATCTGCCTTGAACGGTCCTTTGAAGCCTAGGCCAAACCTGCGGTTCGGCCTAATTTCCTTTGGCGGTTTGAGCATACCCTGTAACTGTGCGCCCAGACCCTTTCCTTGTTGATAGCCGATGTTCCTCATAATCTCCCAACCTTTGGAGTGAGAAGGGAGACATGATGTTGCGGTTGCCCTGACCGGCTCCTTTGGTGCTAGTGGAATGTGAGATGGATCACGCACGTCCAGCAGTGATAATATGGGCCGATGAGATGGCCAAACGGAGGGCAGAGAGGTGTTGATAGCATCCACTGTGTGAAGGACCGGTGTACTGACCACTTTAATAATTCTCCCATTGTAAGGAAACTTCATGCACTGATGGTTGGTGGAAGGCACAGCGTCCATGGCTTCGATGTAAGGGCGACCCAGTATAGCCTTGAATGTGGGGTCCATGTCGAGGACATGGAATTCCGTAAGAATTGACATGGGGCCTAGTTCTGCCTTCAGAATAATCATCCCCTGTGGCGGCCTTTTGCTATTGTCATAAGCCGTGACCGTGATCGAGGAAGGTCTTATTTGTTCCTCGTTGACCCCACACAACTGAAGAGTGCTCATGGAGATCACATTTATGGATGCACCCGTGTCCACAAGACACGGGTTTATGGATACCCCATTAATTTTTATTGAAATGCACAATGCATATTTCCGAGCTTCCTTGGGAGCGAGCTCGTAGTTGTGGAACATGATGGCCGGTTGTGTGTCTGTTGGGGTCAGGACTGTCGAAATCTTCTCCACGGGGAGGTCTTCATTAACCATGACTCTTTGAAGGTATTCCATTAAGGCTGCCTGGTGGGATGTGGATCTTTGAAGAAGCTCCAGGATGGAGATCCGGGCAGGTGTCTTATCCAGGTGTTTCAATAGATCATACTGTGTTCCAGGGATAGCTCTTTCTGGTTGTTCTGCATCATCCTTCTCTGGCTGAGATTGCTCGGGATTCTGACTGTTGTGGGGGAAAATCCTGTGGAAAATCCTTCCACTCCGGAGCACCATTGCCTGCGGCTTTTGTACCTCTGTGGGGGTAGCAGTGGATCTTAACAGGGGTTTGAGGGGTAGTAGTGGAGGAATGGTTGATGAAGCAGGGGTGATGACGGGAGCAGGGATTCTGATGAGGGGTTTGTTAGGTGGAGGCATGGCGGAGGTAGAGGGGATATTGCGCGGATTATGAAGGATAAGGGGTTTAGAAGGTGGCGGCGGAGGCAAAGTGGAAGTGGGTAAGGTTTGAAACGGGTGATGGTTTTGAGGTGGATGGTGGTTGATGAGTGGTTTTGAAGGCATTAGTGGTGATGTGGTGGAGAAAGACGGGGTTATGTATGGTTGACGGATGACAAGGGGTTTAGAAGGCGTAGGGGTAAATGTGGTAGAGGTGGGTGGTAAAGTGGGGGAGTGAGAGAAGATGAGAGGGTGTGAAGGCGTAGTGGAGAGTGTCGGTTGATAGGAGGTCGGGGTGCGGATGAGAGGGCGTAATGGTAGTGGAAATGGTGATGGTGATACTGACGCGGGTTGATGAGAGAGAGGTGCTACCCGGGCAAGGTGAGGGGGGTGCATGACGATAGGGTTGGAGGTAGAAAGAATGGAGGTACTTTCCTGGTGCCACACCTGCTCTCTCCCGACTTCCGGGAAGGAGGAGATGGGGTTAACCTGATGATTGGGCTGTTGGTGCTCCGGTAATGGATTCTGGATTATTCCCATGTCGGGCTGTTGTTGTGGGGCCTGCTGAGGCTGCTGTTGTTGTTGTGGTTGCTGCTGCTGCTGCTGTTGTAACTGCTGCTGTGGCCTCTGAGGAGGTCTCCTAGCCTTGAGAGCCGCGACGTACCGTCTCATCTCATCCCAATCTATTTGATGTTCATCATTCATATCATGGATGTAATCTTTGAAATGGAAGCAGTAATCTACTGTGTGTCCCGGCTGCCTGTGGTAGACGCAGTATTTAGAGGTATCAACATTGGGGGGCCACGCGGGCCTTTCTCTGGGTAGGGCGAGTTGGTTTGATGCCATGAGGGCATTAAAAATGTCTGCTAAGGTTTCCGGTAATGGTGGATAGTAGGCTCTCTTGGGACCGAGCGGCCTCCTTTGTTGCTGTTGGGGACCATAGTTCCCCGGGGGTGGAACTTGGTTGTACTGAAGCGGTGGTTGTTGTTGCTGAAGTTGTGGTTGTTGTTGCTGGGGTTGGCGTAATGGAGGCATATTATCCTGGGGTGGATTATTTTGGGGTGGAGGACGAAGAGGGAAAGGACCTGGTTGAAGGGGAAGTCGGGGCATTTGTGGAGGCCTTGGGTTGACTGCGTAATTGGCATTGTTGACCGCACTGACTTGTTCATTTGTCACGACCCCTTCTGTGGCTCCGCCCGGGACACCAGCGCCTGTCTTTCTGACCACTTTGGGCTTCGGCGACTCAAACATGTTCATGATGGGGGAGTCTTTTAGCTGGGTTTGGATGTATCGGGCCCTCTCATAGAGTTCCTCCATTGTAGTAAGTTTATTCATGGCCAGGACATGTCTGAACTGTGGGGTTGCATTAGACACAATCATCTTCACTTGTTCGGGCTCGGAGAGGGTATCCCTTATTCTTTCCGCCAGAGACCTCCATCTATCAGCATATCGGACAAAATCCTCGTCGGGTTTCATCTTTTCAGCCACTAGGTCGGTAATGGAGAGTGAGGGACCGACCCTATCCCTATATTTCTGCAAGAACCTTCTCTGGACTATTTCAAAATTCTCGGCCTCGCGGGGCTCCAGAGAATAGAACCACTCAAGCGCGGGACCATCCAATGATCTCCGAAAGAGGTATGCCAGGGACCTCTGATCGTTTTGCCAGTAAGAGGACTCATACATGAAATCCTTGAGATGAATGAAGGGGTTGCCGGTACCATTGTATCTGCGGTACGTGGGCATTTCGGAGGGAGGAAGATGAATGACGGGAAGGATTGGCAAAGCAACCTCCGGGGTGGCTTTCACGTCCACCATCCTTCTCAGATTTTGAAACTGCTCGTCCATGCGGTTGAACCTATTGAGGAGCGATTGGGCGAGCTCCTCTGGAGGTGAAGGTGGCACTTGCCACTGGGGGAGAAACTGTCTCCCGGAGACTTGAGGGGGGAACCCAGAATGAGAGGGAGCTGTCGGACCGCCGACAGTTGGCCCTGGCTGAAGCGGTGTGTGGGGAACAACGGGAGTTTGAGATTGTGACGGGAACTGGAATGAGGGTGGTTGTTGGCTCGCTTGACCTTGAAGCGAGGGAGACTGGATGGCTTGCGCCAATGAGGGAGATGGAATGGCCTGCACGGACTCTTGGAGAGGTGCGATGGCCGGAGTTGATTCCTGGGGCGTGGGGGAAATAGATTTCCCTTTTAGAATGGCCTGGAAGGCCCGGAGCTGTTCAGAGGTAAGCTCCGTGTTGGCGAGGACGCCCAGTAAGGAAGTGATATCCTGTGGCGGGGACGTGTCCCCGGCAATAACCTGCACCTCATGCGAGGGGTCATGAGAAGGACCCGAGTCCATAGCATAGACTCGCGGGTCGGCTGTCAAACCACGGCTAGGGTGGTTCTCCTCAGAAGACTCGTGAGACATGCTCACAGTTTTCCCAGAACGCAAAAACATACACTAGCAAGTAGGTAGCAGAGATTATCAAACAAGTGGATGCCTTTACGCCCTTTTTTGTGTTTTGATTTTGATGATTTTTTTGTGTTTTTAACGAGATCCGAAGTTCACACAAAATGGGGACCCTAGTTTGTTTTTGTTTCACCGCCGTGTCAGCTAGGGTCTCTCGTCTCACCACGAATGAAATGACTAACTCCGGGGAACTTCAATGGTACAACCAGCCCAGTGAACGAAGAGGAGATTCTTCGATGTCGGGGACTTACGGAGGTCCCAGTGTAGGAGATTCTAGTCCGTTGAGAGGAATTCCCAAACGGAGAGTCCTTCCTTCACCGGGAAAGGGTGATCCTCAAAAAATAAAAAAAGGATAGAAAAGAGGAATGGATGTATGCAATGGAATGCTGACAGATATATGGAGTGGAAAACAACAGAAATAACAGACATATAAGAAACAAACAACGAATCACAACTGATAGTGCTGCCGTGAGCACAACGGGGGCGCGCGCGGGCGCGAAGGTGGAGAGGCACGGGTGGTGCCGAACTTGCAAGGGTAGCCGAAAGGAAGCAGTAGAGGTCCCACCGTGATCGCCAATCTGTGAGCGACGTCACGCGGTTCGGGAGAGAGCGGGGAAGAGGAAGCGGAGAGCGCGCGGGCTCCTTCTTTTTTGTTTGTTTGCTTGTTTTGCTGCAACACAGAGATGATAGAGAAGAGAGAAGGGGCCACCACGGGAGATTGCTCCGGCGGGGCGAGCGGGACAAGTATAATATAGCAAGATATGGGGTTCAAACGGCCATAGCGGGAAGTGACTCGCCGCGACCTCGGGGGGACGGGAATGGTGCAGAAATTAAATAACAAGAATTGAAACGGCCATTGGGGAAGTGACTCGCCGCGGCCTCGAGAATATGAGCAGAATATAGCAGAATATAAAGGAGAATATAAGAACAGAGATTTAAACGGCCATTGGGGAAGTGACTCGCCGCGGCCTCGAGAATATGAACAGAATATAACAGAATACAGAGAGAATATAAGAACGGAAATTTAAACGGCCATTGGGGAAATGACTCGCCGCGGCCTCGATGATATGAGCAGAATATAACAGAATATAGAGAGAATATAAGAACGGAAAATTTAAACGGCCATTGGGGAAGTGACTCGCCGCGGCCTCGATGATATGAGCAAAATATAACAGGATATAAAGAGAATATGAGAACAGAAATTTAAACGGCCATTGGGGAAGTGACTCGCCGCGGCCTCGATGATATGAGCAAAATATAACAGGATATAAAGAGAATATGAGAACAGAAATTTAAACGGCCATTGGGGAAGTGACTCGCCGCGGCCTCGATGAAAAGATGTGATCGCCAGGGGCCGAAAGACCCCAAAATAAGAAAGTGATCGCGCCTACCTCAAGAGCGGGAGATGGCGGGTTGCTTCTTCCTCTCCTTCCGGCCGGCCGACGGAGAGGGGTTTTCTCGGGTACCCTTGCAAAACAACGACAAATAAATGACAAGTGGATTAGAAAGATGGAGGTGTAGTATTCAAATCCTTGCGATAAAAATAACGAAATGATGGCAAGACACACACCTGGTTGGTGTTATCTTTTAAACCCCTCTCGGACTCGAGTAGGAGGAAAATGAGATGATGGATGCAAGAAGTATAAGAGAAGAGGCGCCCTTGTGAAGGGGGATAGAGGATGCAATATGATGAATGTAAAGAACTATGGAGAAAAAGGGGAAGAAAAGGCTTATTGGATGAGCCGAGGGTGAAATCCGGCGGAGCTCCGGCAGCGTGGGGACGACGTGGAAGCGCGGTGGATGAAGACGACCTTCCTCTCGCGAGCGTGGGCACCCGAGAAGCCGGCAGAACCTCCACCTACAAAAGACCCGACGGGTTAGAAAATGACTCCGTAGCCTCTGGGCTCCGGCAGCCTATCGGATCACTGCTTAGCTCCCCCAGAACTGAGGGGGTGGGGCTCTATTTATAGAGCTCCGGAGGGTGGAGGCGTCCAGGACCCTGGACACCTCCATCAGGGCCGAAATAATATTTTATTCTATTTTTATATATTTTTTTGGAATACTTTTGTGGGGGCGTCCAGGGTCCCGGACGCCTCAAGTAGGTCCACCGAAAGCCGACGACGGCCGCACGCGGTTTGGCACAACGCGTGGTTTTGTGAGCGGCGCCTCGTGATTCAGAAATGGGCGCGTCCAGTTGACTGGACGTCTCTATAATTTGGATTTTTTCACACACGACAAACCGTCGTTCGGTGGCCGGCGCCCGTGAGGGAGTTGATGGAGGCGTCCAGGGGACTGGACGCCTCCAAAATTATATTATTTTATTATTTTTCTTTTGTCTTTTATACCAGGCTTGGCATTATATATTTTTTATATGTTTTTATGGAGGCGTCCAGGGGCCTGGACGCCTCCATTAATATATATATATTTTTATTATTTTTTGTGTTTTTATGCCAACTGGCATCTTACAAATATTTTTTATTATTATTGTTCATGGAGGCGTCCAGGGGCCTGGACGCCTCCATGAATATATATATTTTTTATTTTGTTTAGGGCCCTGAGAAAATAATAAAAGAAATTAAAAAGATGGGGGCGTCCTGGGGCCTGGACGCCCCCATTAAAATCGACCCGGGTCCTCGGATCAGGCGTCGGCGGCCGCCCGGTAGACCCCCTTCTTGATTCCGGAACCTCCTGATGCGTCCGACTGGTGTTGATGTCGTCCGAATGCCGTGACGAGACGATTCCGGATGCCGAAAAAGGCAGAAGAAGACCCAAGAAAAGGAAGCACTCGAGCGATTCAAAATGCGTAAGCCGTTGCGGGGCGTTGTATAGTAATATGAGACTTTCTCAAGAGACGTCAGGAATGGCGTGTCTACAGCAGCCTGCTTCCTTTTGGCCTTTATGGCCTGCTTCCCCAATGTCCCTCGGCTTCTATAGCCCGCTTCCCTGATGTCCTTTCGGCCCTCCGTTGTCTTCTTCCCTAATACCTCTACTACCGCTACACTTATACGTAACAATAATATTTTCTTATGCCACAAAAAAAAACAACAACAAAAAAAAAACACAGGGAAAATAAACAAAAAAAAAACAACAACAACAAACAACAAAATAAAAAAGAAGGAAGAAGAGAATGCTTGATTGCCCTGTTTGCATGGTTGCTTAATATAGAATAATACACCTCCTTGGAATTTTCTAGGACCGTGTTTCCTTGCTAAATAATATCGCCTGATTCCGGATGCACGGGCGTCATGGCCTGCGTTCGAAGGGAACCCAGTTATGGCGGGTGCACACGTCAAGGGGAAGAGTCATGGCTGAATCGCTAAGCCCAGCTCACAAAATAAACCTGAGGCAACGCTCCCACACTTAGCACTTGATGTGTTCAATAGCCTTCGGCTATAGGGATTGCTTGAATTTCTTCTTAGCACTCTACGGAGGCTTGAATTCCTGCACTCGCGTGAAAGGTAATCGTGAGGAAAAAGCTGCCTACCCCCACTGTAAAAAAAAATAGAGAAAAAAAAAGAGAAAAAAAAGAAAAAAGAGAGAAACGTGAATCCGAGTAGCCGGGAATCCCCATTGAGACACATGAGGAGACTCGCGTGAAATGGTGAAGCGAATTACAATAAGGATGAAACCTATTAGCCGGGAATCCCCATTGAGACATATGAGGAAACTCGCGTCAAACGGTGGAATCCGCAATAGAATCACAATAAGGACGAATCTTAGTAGCCGGGAATCCCCTTTGAGACACATGAGGAGACTCGTGCCGAACCGTGAAATCCGCTACCAAAATAAACAAGTGGGGGCTGTGTGAAGCTATCGAAAGTCGAAAGCCTGGAACTAATGTGTAGGCGCTAGAGTGATCCTCGGGTGTCACCAGGAAAACCTGCATATCCCTATGGTTAGGGCTCTTTGTTCATACATTTGTACCGCCACGCCACAGAGAATTACCTCGGGTGAAATGCGTGAATTAAGGCTATGCATGCAAGACGTGCGATATCCTCTTGACGGGTGCACCACCCCTCAGTTATGCCTCGTGGCCCGCGCCGTGTCTGCGAATTATGGGCGATGTCCCTATCCCATCCCCTATAGAGGGAGCTATCACATACGTATATTTATGTTATGTCTGCTAATGAATGCCTGCATGCTTGAATAAAAAAAATAATAACAAAAAAAAAAATAATGTGTGTATACAGTAAAATCAATTTCGGCTATCGCAGCCTATTTTACCAGCTCTGGCTCGTAGAGCCCAATCTTGGCCCCCCATGGCCTACCTCTTGCCCTCGCGGCTCGTTAATCTCCCAACTCCGACTTCTGTAATCCGCTTCCCCGATTCGGTCTTCACAGCCCGCTTCCCATAATTTCGGCTCTTGCAGCCCGCTTCCCAATATCTTTGGCTCTTGCAGTCTGCCTCCCGAAATTCGGCTCTCATAGCCTGCTTCCCAGAATTCAGCCTTCACGGCCCGCTTCCCGTAATTTCGGCTCTTGCAGCCCGCTTCCCAACATCTTTGGCTCTTGCAGCCTGCTTCCCGGAATGCGGCTTTCATAGCCTGCTTCCCAGAATTCGGCCTTCGCGGCTCACTTCCCATAATTTCGGCTCTTGTAGCCCGCTTCCCAATATCCTTGGCTTTATATGCTGCTCCCCCAATTCGGCCTCCGCGGCCCGCTTCCCGACTTTGGCTCTTCTGGCTTGCTTCCCTTTGGCTTTTATAGCGTGCTACCCAACTTTGGCTCTTGTAGCCTACTTACCTCGGCCCCCATGACCCGCTTTCCCAAGTCTGGCTCTGGCAGCCTACTCCCCAAATTTCGGCTTTTGCAGCCCGCTTCTCTGATTTGAGGACACTAAATAAATTCTCACCCCATGTTTACGTGCAAGGGAATATAGAAGAGGAAAAAAGAGAAGAGAAGAAAAATAAGAGAAGAAGAGACGAACAAAGTACGTCAGTTCCCGGTACCCCGTCGGCACTGATGAAGAGACAGAGAGACCAACAAACCATGTCAGCTCCCGACACCCTGTCGGCGCTGACGAAGGGACAAAGAGACCAACAAACCATGTCCGCTCCGGCACCCTGTCGGCGCTGACGAAGAGACAAAGAGACCAACACATCATGTCAGCTCCCGGCACCCAGTCGGCGCTGACGAAGAGACAAAGAGACCAACAGAGCATGTCAGCTTCCGACGCCCCGTCGGCACTGACGAAGAGACAAAGAGACCAACATACTGCTTCAGTTCCGGGCACCCCACCGGCACTGATGAAGAGACAAAGAGACCAACATGTCATGTCAGTCCCCGACACCCCGTCGACACTGACGAAGAGAAGAAGAGACCAACATACCACGTCAGCGCCCGGCAACCTGTCGGCACTAACGAAGAGAAGAAGAGACCAACATACCACACCATTCTCCGTCTCCGATCGACACTGCTGAAGAGAAGAAGAGACATACAAATCATGTCAGCTCCCGACACCCTGTCGGCACTGACGAAGAGAAGAAGAGACAGACAAGTCATGTCAGCTCCCGACACCCTGTCGGCACTGACGAAGAGAAGAAGAGACAGACAAGTCATGTCAGCTCCCGACACCCTGTCGGCACTGACGAAGAGAAGAAGAGACAGACAAACCATGTCAGTTCCCGACACCCTGTCGGCACTGACGAAGAGAAGAAGAGACAGACAAACCATGCACTGACGAAGAGAAGAAGAGACAGACAAACCATGTCAGTTCCCGACACCCTGTCGGCACTGACGAAGAGAAGAAGAGACAAACAAACCATGTCAGCTCCCGACACCCCGTCCGCACCGACGAAGAGAAAAAGAGACCAGTACACCCGCGGGCACCGCCCGGCTCATCCTTCGCCTGCGCTACCCGTGGGTGGGGGGCATTTGTGGACACCAAAAATTACACGCACATATATCCTGCTTGGCCCAGCATCACCAACGGCACCGAGTGAAGAAACCCCGGAGAGACTAGTCACCCAGACTCCCCAAATATGCACACTGCCGTGAAGCCATCTCCAGAGTCACGACAGTGAAGAGAAATTAACCACCAAGAGCCCCACAGTCCATGGGCCTCGAAGAAAATCAAACGGGCCACAACTCGTGCTCACGACGGGCTCAAAACTGCCCATTTAGCCATTCAACGGCACGCCCAAGGCCCTTCAGCGGCACGCCACTGGCCCCTCTCAGCGGCACGCCGTTGGCCTTCAGCGGCACACCCCCAACGCCCTTCAGCGGCACGCCCCAATGGCCTCCAGCGGTACACCCTGCAGGCCTTCAACGGCACGCCCCAATGGCCTTCAGCGGCACGCCACTGCCCACCTTCCTTCAGCGGTACACCCCTTTTTTGTCCCCAACGGCCCACTTTTCCTTCCAAAATAAATATATATAAACATATATAAATACGTCATGATAATGATAATGATAATAATGATAATAAATTAATAAAAATTATGATACATAAATAAACCTGAATATACATATATGAGAAATAAATAAAAAAATGTGAAATAATAATAATAATAGTAAGAAAACGGAAAGGGAAAATATAATAGTAATAATAATAAACAAAATATAGAAATCATCCAGAATAAATACATAAAAGGAAATAAGCAATAATATATATATATGCACATAATTTAAAAACCCAGATAAAAAAAATGGTAAAATCCACTCTGCAGCCCCGTCTCTCTCGTGATCCGGTGCTGAAGGAACAACAATGTCGCCCTTCCAGGTTGGGCCTGAGTCTTGGGAATTATCCCGAAATGGCCATGGCCCGACCTCGCCTCGGGCTGACATTCTGACTAAACCGGACTCGTTTCTCAGGCCGGATCCTTTCCGAGCCACTACTAAAATTGCCGCACGCTCGGCAGACATTTGAACGGGTTCACCTCGGTTTTCACCGCGTTTCTATTACGGACCTGTGTCTGAACATGAAAAGACCCGTGAGTAACCAATATGGCCGACGGCTCCCTCCCCGACATGGTCGTGAGCCGGCATTGCTCCGGGCCGATAGCCCGTTAAATCAGATTTATTCTAATGGGATTCATTCCCGTTCTTTCATTGAAACTGCCGTAAACTCGGCATACATTTGTACGGGATCGTTTCCATCCACGTCGTACTTTCAATATGGGCCCTTGCCCGAACATGAAAAGGTCCGTGAGTGACCGACAAAATCGGAATAGAACGAGACGGTCCTCGCCACCCCTGGACCCCTTCCATGGGAATATCAATAAGACCTCCGTGGGCCACGCTTAGACCTCGGGTCCGTCCCAATCGTGGTCGCCGTTTGGCTCATATCCTCGGTCTACAACCCGCTCCCTTTGAACACGTTTTCGGTTTTGGAGTCTAGTCCTGGGACTCTCCCCCGTTGCCCTCCGGCACCGGAAATATTAATGATGCCCGCGCAAGCCTCGTTCGGACCACGGGAGGCGCCCCCGGTATGGTCTTGACTCGACCTCGCATCAGGCCAATAGACTTACCGGTTTCCTGCTACACTAACCGAGATTTAACCGAATGTTTTCGGTGTCCAGGAATAATAAACTTGCCGTATCCCGGCATGCATATGTTCCAGGTCCTCCCGCGACGATTACAATATTCTCAAGCCGGACTCCCGTCCGAATATTAAACGGTCTCCCGAATGACCGACACGTTTCGAACGTCCGCTTACCTAGACACAGGGCTTTTCAGCCAATTCAAGGGATATTCCCTCGTTGCCCCTTGACACCGGAAATATTAATGACGCTCATGCAAGTCTTGTTTCGACCAAGGGGGGCCTACCGCAGTATGGTCGCAGCTTGCTCTTGCATCGGGCCAACAGATTTACTGGTTTCTGACCGCTCCGACCGAGGTTTAGCCGAACGTTCTCCGCTCTTCCGAACAATAGATTTGTCGTACCTCGGCATACATATGCTCCGATTTTCCCGCGATGATCACACTTTTCCCGAGCCGGACATTCGTCTAAATATTAAATGGTCAGCACATGACCGACATGACCGCGAATGCTTTCTTCTCACTCTCATGCGAGGATTTCAATACATCGTAATAGACCTTCCATGCAATCGATTCCCTGGCCATGAGGCCTTGATTCCCGGCGATTAATCAAGGGTATTCCATCGTATGAGGGATGTAAATGACGTCGTGACCTTTATGGCGCGACGGGATTCGGTCCCGACAAGAACCACACAATCGTCTGACGAAGTCAGATCGAGCGCACCTTGGGCTCTTCGGAGCCCGAATAAATCGTCACTCCGGTGACTGGCACGCCCACGCACGCAATAGACGAACCGCCTGAATGAGAGAATTTTAGTGCGTCCACAGGAACGTACAGACTTTATACCACCCCTATTGCCTCCAGCGGCACACTCCCTCTAGTCTCCAGCGGTACACCCTCACCATTGTAGCCTTCAGCGGCACACCCCAAGTAGCCTCCAGCGGTACACCCCTTTCCAGTCCCCAGCGGTACGCCCCTTTAGCATCCAGCGGCACACTCTTGCCCTCAGCGGTACACCATGTTTCCTTCGCCGGCACACTATATATATATATGCATATATATGGCCCGATAAGGGCACCAACACTATCAAATAAATTAATAGAAATTACGCTAATTGAAGGACTCCGAAGGCGCAACGTTAATAATGATTCGAAGGCATAAATAAACAACAAACATCAAATCAGAGATCAGAACATATAACCAAGAAAACCCCAAATAAAAGAGGTTAGGGCCCACACTGCAGCCCCCATCTCTCCCCGTGACCCGGGGCAAAAGGAACAATAATGCCGCCCTCTCAGGCCGGGCTTGGATCTCGGGAGTCATCCCAACCTGGTCCGGTCTCGACCTGGCCTCGGGCCGACATCTTGATCAGACCGGATTTGCTCCTCGTTCCGGACACCCTCCGAGTCATCACTAAAATTGCCGGGTGTTCGGCAAACACTTGAACGGATTTGTCTCGGCTTTTCCTGTTGCGTTTCCATCACGGACCCGTGTCCGAATATGAAAAGGTCCACGAGTGACCGACATGGCCAGTGGCTCGCATCCTAATGCGTACTTTGGTGTGATTTTCTCCTGCCTCTTTCTCGCACAATTAGTACTATTCTTTCGGCCGCGGGGCCCCTAATTTCGGCAATTAATCAAGGGTATTCCCTCGTATAGGGGATGTAAATGACGTCGTGACCTTTATGGCGCGACGGGATTCGGTCCCGACACGAACTACATAATCGTCTGACGAAGTCAGATCGAGCGCACCATGGGCTCTTCGGAGCCCGAACAAATTGTCACTCCGGTGACTGGCACGCCCACGCACTTAATAAATGAATAAACTAATGAGACAATAATAAGTGCCGAAAAGTGCGTCCACAACTCCTGAGGAGGGCGAGCAACAGATTTCCCCTTTAAAATAACCTGAAAGGCTAGAAGTTGCTCAGGGCTGAGCTGCGTACTGGCGAGGACACCTAATAGGGAAAAGATGTCCTGAGGTGGGGCTACTTCCCGTGAAACAGCGGGAACCTCTTGTGAGGTCTCACGAGAAGGGCCTGAGTCCATTGCGTGGACACGTGGGTCAATTGACTGACCACGTCCTGATTGGTTTTCTTCGAGAGAATCGTGGGCCATTGTTGTAATTTTTCCAGAACGTAAAAGCATACACAAACAGACAAATATCAAAGATTACCAAACAAGTAGATGATCTTACGCCACTTTTTTTGTTTTTGTTTTACCTCTTTTTTTTTGTCTTTTTAACAAATATAAATATTCACACAAAATTTGCAAAAATCCTAGTTACACCTTGGTTTTACCGCCGTGTCAACTAGGGACACTCGTCTCACCACGGATAGGTAACTAACTTCGGGGTACTTCAGTGGTACAACCTGCCCAGTGAACGAAGAGGGAATCCTTCGATGTTGGGGACTTACGGAGGTCCCGATGGAGGAGATCCTAGTCCGTCGAGAGGAATTCCCGATTGAGAGTCCTTCCTTCACCGAGAAAGGTTAATCCTTAGAAAAGTAAAATAAAGGGGTAGATGCATGAAATGCAATACTGAATGAAAAAAATGTAACACACAAGAACACACAAATATAGCAAAAATAACAGTGATATAACAAGGATATAATAACAATGAACAGATGGAGTAAGACATAGCCGTTCTTCTTTCCGAAACACGTAGACCACTTGGAAAAACAGAAAAGACTATAAGAGTGCACGTGGTGCACGAGGGGGATGATGTGGCGCACGCAGGCGCAATAAGAAAGGGCACACGTGGGTGCCGAGTGGAGGGGAGCACACGTGGGTGCTAAATATAGGGGCACACGTGGGTGCCAAACAGAGGAGAGCACACGTGGGTGCTAAATGGAGGGGAGCACACGTGGGTGCTAAATGGAGGGACACACGTGGGTGCCAAACAGAGGAGAGCACACGTGGGTGCTAAATGGAGGGGGCACACGCGGGTGCCGAGTAGAGGAGAGCACACATGGGTGCTAAATGGAGGGGCACACGTGAGTGCCAAACAGAGGAGAGCACACGTGGGTGCTAAATGGAGGGGGCACACGCGGGTGCCGAGTAGAGGAGAGCACACGTGGGTGCTAAATGGAGGGGAGTGCACGTGGTGCACGAGACAACGTTAACCTCTCAAATAACCACAAAGGACCGGGGGAGTGCACGAGGTGCACGAGGGGAGTGAGCGCACGTGGGCGCAATAGGGAAAGGCACACGTGGGTGCCGAAAGAGGGAGGCACACGTGGGTGCCGGGAGTTCAAGGGTAACCAAAAAAAAAAAAAAAAAGAAGGTCCCACCGTGATCGCCAGAGATGTGAACGCGTCACGTGGTGGACTGAGAGAGAGAGATGGGATTTCTCCCTCTCTGAGTGAAAGAGTAAAAAAATGATGAAAATAAAAATGCGTGCGTACAAAGGATGATGTAGGAAAGAGGGTAGAGAGTATGACCTGAAAGGTCACTCTATACGGGGACGTGAAGCCTAGACTTACCGGACCCTCGGTACAGGGCAGAGAACGGGATCCGAAACCCTCTCACGCAAACTGAACCCCTTCTCGGTAGGCGTGACCTACCATTCCGAGGGCAAGTGCGAACCTGGGACTCTACGTAGTAGAAGTTGGCGGACACAAAAACACACGTAGACTCAGAATTTAGAACGGCATATCACTCCTCACGCAATAACAATAACATGAATATAAACAGTAAACAGACCACCGCAGGATATTGATCCGTGCGGGGTTTTAACAACAATATAATAAAGTACAGAAAGAAAGTGCAGAAAATAAATGACCACGGTGAAATGACTCACCGCGATCGATTATAGTACAAACAGACCCGGGATTTAGCTATCCGCGGGTATTATAGACAGAAATTAAAATTTACTACAAGCACGCGTTTGGTGGTGTGATCGCCAGGGGACCGTGGGCCCG